>LR738712.1:640859189-640940619 GCA_902687465.1 Secale cereale
CCCCCCCAAAGAATAATTAATAATTAAAAATAATAATTAATTAACTAATTAGTTAATTATCTAACTTAATTAAAACAGTTTAGTTAAACTAATTACTTAGTTAACCTACTAATCTGTAATTTGTTAAAACAGTCAATGATAGGGGGGCCACCTCTTGTTGACCAGTCAAACATTGACTGGTCAACTGGGACCCGTGGCCCACCTGTCAGCCACTATGTGCACTTTTGTGTACCCTATGCTGGGTACACCTAACGTTGTCCCATTTATTTTAGAATTAATAATAAATTGCAGAATATTAGTAAAACTTTAATAAAATCATTTAAAATAAATCGTAAATCAGATGAAAAACTTTTATATATGAAAGTACTCAGAACGACGAGACAAATCAGAATACGCGGTCCGTTCGTCCGCCACACATCCCTAGCATAGCGAACATGCAACATTCCCCCTCCATTTCGCCTGTCCGAAAATGCCCAACTCCGGGAAAGCATTCCCGAATGTTTCCCCTTCACTGGTATCGCGTAGTACTGTGTTAGAATACCCCTAGTACCGCTTATTGTAATGTCGTGCATCTGTATTGCATATGTGTGCTATGTATTTATTGTTTCTTCCCCCTCTTCTTCTCCGAAAGACCACAAGACCGCTGTTAATGCCACTGTGATCGACTACGTCGACGACAACCCTCCTTCCCTTTGCAGCAAAGCTTCCAGGCAAGCCCACCCCCCTTTGATCATCCTGATATCACCCATTCTATTCTCTCTCATGCTTGCATTATATTGTTTTACTGTTATTGATTGATCCTATTCTAATGCATAGCCTTCTTTTGTATCTGCTATTGTACCTTACCTGCTTATCCTAAACTGCTTAGTATAGGTTGGATAATGACCCGTCAGTGACCCTCACCTTGTTCTTGTTGCCCCTGCTTCATCATCGACAACTCGATCCACGTGATCGACGACCATAGCCCGACACCTCACATCACTTCACCCCCCTTTGTTGTACAACTCTGCATAGTTACTATCTAGTACGGAGGGTGATACCTCGTAACGCACTCCGGATGATAACTATGTAGTGTAGCTATTCGATCGTGGTCATCGAGTGTGATTCCTCTTTCACCATTCCCGATACGACTCAGTCGTGCAACACCTCAAGTGTGAACCTCGAGGGTGATTCCTCCTACGCCCGCCTTGATGATTACATCGAGCGGAATCCACCGAGGGTGATTCCTCGAGTTTTCCCCTTGATGTTTGGACACACGACTACCTTGACTTTACTTGAGACCTTTGCTGAAGTCGGGTCGGCCCTGAGGGGTACCTGCGAGTTGATGTGAAAGTCGGGCGGGCCTTTGGAGGACCCACAGGATAATTACGACGCACGACCGGGCAGGCAGGCCGCCCTGGAGTGGGCTGGGCTAGCCCTTGCCGTATTTCCTCGAGACGGGGCGACGGGGTCACATTATCATGAGTCTCTGCTCGTCTTCGCGAGCTCCTAATACACTAAGGTTTGAGTAATTGTTCTGAATCGACCTATGGCCTTTACGCACTAACCGCCACGCGAGAATAGTTATGGGCCTCAGCGTCATGGTATCAGCCGAATTTTTGTCAGAAGTCCAGTTCAGCATTGTGCCACAGCCTGGTTGGCGCCCTAGTGGAGGTGGCCTGGATCGCCCTGCGCGCAATGATCCAGAGTTCAACGGTCGATGGCCCATGACCCCGTAGTGCTTAGGATGTCGACCGGCGGGGACCTCTCTGCTAAGCCTAGGTAGGGTTACGACGTGTTGATCTTCTAAGGCCGGGCATTGACCCAACAAAGTGTGTCCGGGTAGAGATGATCGAGCGTGAGGGTAACGTGGTGCACCCCTGCAGGGAAGTTATCTATTCGAATAGCCGTGTCCACGGTAATGGACGTTCAGTCTTATATCCTGATATATTACAACTACAAATGGATACTTGGGATATGTGTTGGATTTTGTTATAACATGCTTGTTAATTAAAATGCTATTATGTATTTCCTTCTACTGCTGCAAGGTGGTGGTTTCCAGAAGATGCTTGAAGACGCTAGTCTTCGACAGGCTAGGCCTTTCCCTCTATTCTGGAATTTTGCTGTTCAGTCCATATATACAGCTCATTTCCATTGATATTGATGCATACTTAGTATAGATCTGATGCTTGCAAGTACTTTGGATGAGTACTCACGGTTGCTTTGCTCCCCCTTTCCCCCTTCTTCCTTCTTTCTGGTTGTTGCAACCAGATGGCATATTCCAGGAGCCAGATGCCATTACCGACATTTACGACTACCCCGACGATGCTTGCTACTATGTGAAGATCGTCGACGACCATGAGTAGTGGTCCCAGGCAAGAGGCCTTGCCTCTCCGATCGTTGATGTTTGTGCTAGCCTTCTTAAGGCAAAAACTTATTTAACTTATTTCTGTACTCAGATATTGTTGCTTCTACTGACTTTGTTGCTTTCTAGCTTCTGTATTCGAGCCCTCGAGGCCCATGGCTTGTAATATGAAGCTTGTATTATTTTATTTATGTCTAGAGTTGTGTTGTGATATCATCCCATGAGTCCCTGATCTTGGTCGTACACGTTTGCGTTCATGATTAGTGTACGGTCAAATCGAGGGCGTCACACCTATTGACATAGTTCCTAGTGCCCATTCCTATTTTTGCTTGTTTTTTACAACGCAAAAAATCAATAGCAAACGTAACCAAACTTTTTGGACAATTTTTTTGGGCCAGAAGACACACGATGGGCCAAAGAAGCACCTGGGGGGGCTCTGAGGGGAGCACGACCCACCAGGGCGCGCCCAGGCCCCTAGGCGCGCCCTGGTGGGTTGTGCCCACCTCGGTGGCCTCCCACAACACCTCTTCGCTCTATAAATACCCTGATATTCCAGAAACCCTAGGGGAGTGGACAAAATTATATTCCATCCGCCGCAAGTTCCAGAACCATGAGATCCAATCTAGAGCCATTTTCTGGCACTCCACCGGAGGGGAACACAATCACGGAGAGGTTCATCATCCTCATTAGTATGCGTGAGTAGTTCACCTTAGACCTACGGGTCCGTCGGCAGTAGCTAGATGGCTTCTTCTTGAAGGAAATATGCCCTAGAGACAATAATAAAGTTGTTAATTGTATTTCCTTATATCATGATAAATGTTTATTATTCATGCTAGAATTGTATTAACCAGAAACTTAGTACATGTGTGAATACATAGATAAAACAGAGTGTCCCTAGTATGCCTCTACTAGACTAGCTCATTGATCAAAGATGGTTATGTTGCCTAGCCATAGACATGAGTTGTCATTTGATCAACGGGATCACATCATTAGGAGAATGATGTGATGGACAAGACCCATCCGTTAGCTTAGCAACTTGATCGTTTAGTTTTACTGCTATTGCTTTCTTCATGACGTATACATGTTCCTATGACTATGAGATTATGCAACTCCCGAATACCGTAGGAACACCTTGTGTGCTATCAAACGTCACAACGTAACTGGGTGATTATAAATATGCTCTACATGTGTCTCCGAAGGTGTTTGTGGTGTTTGCATAGATCGAGAATAGGATTTGTCACTCCGAGTGTCGGAGAGGTATCTCTGGGCCCTCTCGGTAATACACATCATAATAAGCCTTGCAAGCAAACGACCAATGAGTTAGTCACGAGATGATGTATTACGGAACGAGTAAAGAGACTTGCCGGTAACGAGATTGAACTAGGTATGATGATACCGACGATTTATGACCCACAAGTGTAGGGGATCTATCGTACTCCTTTCGATAAGTAAGAGTGTCGAAACTAACGAGGAGCAGAAGGAAATGTAAGGAAGTTTTCAGTAAGGTATTTTCTGCAAGCACTGAAATTATCGGTAACAGATAGTTGTGTGATAAGATAATTGGTAATAAGTAATAAATAGTGAAAGTAAATAAGGTGCAGCAAGATGGCCCAATCCTTTTTGTAGCAAAGGACAAGCCTGGACAAACTCTTATATGAAGGAAAGCCCTCCCGGGGAGACATGGGAATTATCGTCAGGCTAGTTCTCATCACACTCATATGATTCTCGTTCGTTACTTTGATAATTTAGTATGTGTGTGGACCGGTGCTTGGGTACTGCCCTTACTTGGACAAGCATCCCACTTATGATTAACCTCTATTGCAAGCATCCGCAACTACAAAAGAAGTATTAAGGTAATCCTAACCATAGCATGAAACATGTGGATCCAAATCAGCCCCTTACGAAGCAACGCATAAACTAGGGTTTAAGCTTCTGTCACTCTAGCAACCCATCATCTACTTATTACTTCCCAATGCCCTCCTCTAGGCCCAAACAATGGTGAAGTGTCATGTAGTCGACGTTCACATGACACCACTAGAGGAAAGACAACATACATCTCATCAAAATATCGAATGAATACCAAATTCACACGACTACTTATAGCTAGAGTTCTCTCATGTCCTCAGGAACAAACATTACTACTCACAAAGCATATTCATGTTCATAATCAGAGGGGTATTAATATGCATAATGGATCTGAGCATATGATATTCCACCAAGTAAACCAACTAGCATCAACTACAAGGAGTAATCAACACTACTAGCAACCTACAGGTACCAATCTGAGGTTTTGATACAAAGATTGGATTCAAGAGATGAACTAGGGTTTGAGAGGAGATGGTGCTGGTAAAGATGTTGATGAAGATAACCCTCCCCAAGATGGGAGAGTTGTTGGTGATGACGGCGGTGACGATTTCCCCCTCCCGGAGGGAATTATCCCCGGCAGAACAGCTCCGCCGGAGCCCTAGATTGGTTTCGCCAAGGTTCTGCCATGAGATGGCGGCGCTTCATCTCGAAAGCCTCCTTATGATTTTTTCCAGGTCAAAACACCTCATATAGCAAAAGATGGGCATCAGGGGGCTGCCAGGTGGCCCACGAGGCAGGGGGCGCGCCTAGGGGGCGTGCCCCCACCCTCGTGGACGGTTTGTGGCTCCCCTCATGTACTTCATTCGCCATATTTTTTTATATTTTCTGAAATGGAGTTTCGTGGAGTTTCAGGGCTTTTTGAGTTGTGCAGAATAGGTCTCCAATGTTTGCTCCTTTTCCAGCCCTAAATTCCAGCTGCTAGCATTCTCCCTCTTCATGTAAACCTTGTAAAATAAGAGAGAAAAGGCATAAGTATTATGACATAATGTGCAATAACAACCAATAATGCAATAAACATCAATATAAAAGCATGATGCAAAATGGACGTATCAACTCCCCCAAGCTTAGACCTCGCTTGTCCTCAAGCGGAAGACGATATCAAAAAAATATGTCCACATGCTTAGAGATAGAGAGGTCGATAAAATAAAATACAAACATGAGGGCATCATGATCATTCTTATAACAACAACATATATGTATTGTCACATGATTTCTTATGCTAAAGTAACAAGCTGTTCACAATGTCAAGTATGAATCAGAAACTTCATTGAAAACTAACAAAATATGATCTCGATCATTGAAGCAATTGCAATTTATCATAACATCGGAAAGAGTCAATATAAGAGCTTTTCAGCAAGTCCACATACTCAACTATCATTTAGTCTTTCGCAATTGCTAACACTCACGCAATACTTATGGGTATGGAGTTTTAATCGAACATAGAGAAAGATAGGGGCTTATAGTGTTGCCTCCCAACTTTTTACCTCAAGGGTAATGTCAACAGTAATATGTCATGATAGCTTACATCCAAGTGGGTATATATGTCAGGATCTTTCCAACACAAGGTGCTTGCCAAAGGATAAAATGTAAAAAGGAAAGGTGAAGATCACCATGACTCTTATAAAGTAAGAATAATATATAGGCCCTTCACAGAGGGAAGCATAGGTTGTCATGTGCTTTTATGGTTAGATGTAGCAAAAGAATGTCACTTTATATTGCCACTTGTGATATGGACCTTTATTATGCAGTTCGTCGCTTTTATTGCTTCCATATCACAAGATCGTATAAAGTTTGTTTTCTCCACACTAATAGATCATACATATTTAAGAGAGTTGCAACAATGGCAACTTACTTGAAGGATCTTACTCAATCCATAGGTAGATATGGTGGACTCTCATGGCAAAACTGGGTTTAAGGATGTATGGAAGCACAAGTAGTATCTCTACTTGGTGCAAGGAGTTTTGGCTAGCATGAGGGGGAAAGGCAAGCTCAACATGTTGGATGATCCATGACAATATACTTTATTTCGGATATAAGAAGACATAACCCATTACGTTGTCTTCCTTTTCCAACATCAACTCTTTAGCATGTCATATTTTAATGAGTGCTCACAATCATAAAAGATGTCCAAGATAGTATATTTGTATGTGAAAACCTCTCTTTCGTTATTAGTTCCTATTAATTGCAACGATGACCAAAACTATGTTTGTCAACTCTCAACAACTTTTATTCATCATACTATTTATATGTGAAGTCATTACCTTCCATAAGATCAATAAGATCTCTTTGATACTTTTTATATTTTCTTTTATCCTCTCATGATCATAGTGAGAAAGTCAAGCACTTGACTCAAAACTAATATTTATTATATAGCTCACGGACTCGATTACATAGATAAAGATCATAAAGCAAAGCTCACCATTAGATCATATTAAACTTTATTCTACTAGATCAAGATATTACCAAAAGGATCGAACTAGGAAAAACGGTAAAGATAGGAGTATGATGGTGATACGATACCGGGGCACCTCCCCCAAGCTTGGCAGTTGCTAAGGGGAGTGCCCATACCCATATGATTATGTCTCTTTCTTCAGCGGTGGTGATGTAATATTTTTGGCGTTGATACCCCTCAGGATACGATTTTCCTCCTCGAACTTATTGACTTGCTGCTTGAGGTCCATTATTTCCTTACGGAGCTTGCCCGTGACGGCTAAAGCTCCTGTCACCCAAGGATGCTGCATAGCAGCGGGAGAAAAAGTGACACTCTTTTTCATATTTTCATAAGAAAGAAACGTGACATTGGAAGGGATGACCGAGTCTGGAATAGCTAAGCTCTGTAGTTCCCCCATCGTGAATCCGGATCGGAACCGAGAAGTAACTTCTTGATCTTCCTCCATGGCATCTATCCTTTTCAAGTCAGCCTCCATCTCTTCCTCCATTGATGGCCCAAAGTGGTCAGCATCGCTGTTTGCTCCTCGTCCCAATGTCGGATGATACACCCGACTCTCTGCAACTGATTCCTGAGAAGACATTTTGCTCTAATCTGCGACAGAAACAGCTCGAAACAAAAATAGAGGATATTCGCGTGGTGCGGTGGTCAAAACCTTCGGGAGAATATATAATGAATTATTACCGACCAAAAGAAGTAACGTGCAAGAAAACGGAGTCTGGGAGGCACACGAGGTGCCCACGAGGTAGGGGTGCGCCCAGGGGGTAGGGCGCGCCCTCCACCCTCGTGGACGCCTCGTGTCCTTCCTGGACTACTTCTTATTTTCTATTTTTCTAAATATTCCAAAACGAAGAAAAATTGCCATTAGAACTGTTTTAGAGTCGGTTTACTTACCGTACTACATACCTCTTCCTCTTCGAAGTCTGAATCGTTCTGGAAAGTGTCCCTTATGTACTCCTACGGGGTTACGGTTGCAATAACATTGGTTTCAACATTTATAGAATTACCTGAGATATAATGTTTGATTCTTTTACCGTTCACCACCTTCGGATTCGTGCCTTCGAAGTTGTTGATTTTTATGGCACCAGAACGATAGACCTCCTCGATAATGTAAGGACCTTCCCATTTAGAGCGAAGTTTTCCTACAAACAATCTTAAACGAGAGTTGTATAGCTAGACATAATCACCTACGTTAAACTCCCGCTTTTGTATCCTTTTATCATGCCATCTTTTAACTTTTTCTTTAAACAGTTTGGCATTTTCGTAGGCCTGGCTTCTCCATTCGTCAAGTGAGCTAATGTGAAATAACCTCTTCTCACCGGCAATTTTGAAATCATAATTGAGCTCTTTAATAGCCCAATATGCCTTATGTTCTAGCTCAAGAGTTAAGTGACATGCTTTTCCATAAACCATTTTATACGGAGACATACCCATAGGATTTCTATATGCAGTTCTATAGGCCCATAATGCATCATCAAGTTTCTTGGACCAATTCTTTCTAGATCTATTAACAGTCTTTTGCAAAATTAATTTCAGCTCTTTGTTACTTAGTTCTACTTGACCGCTAGACTGTGGGTGGTAAGGGGATGCAATTCTATGATTAACATCATACTTAGCAAGCATTTTACGAAAAGCACCATGAATAAAGTGTGAACCACCATCAGTCATTAAGTATCTAGGGACTCCAAACCTCAGAAAAATAACTTCTTTAAGCATCTTAATAGAGGTGTTATGATCAGCACTACTAGTTGGAATAGCTTCTACCCACTTAGTAACGTAATCAACAGGAACTAAAATGGTTCAAAGCCCCAGACATCAAATGGTTCAATAACAAGTGAATAATTCATAGGTATTTCTTGACGTATACAAATATTACCACATTCATCACAAGACAAGACAAACTTACGGGCATCCTTGGAGAGAGCAGGCCAATAAAAACCAGATTGCAGTACCTTATGTGCAGTTCTATCTCCAGCATGGTGTCCTCCATAAGCTTCAGAGTGACACTTGCGTAGGAGCTGTTCCCGTTCATGCTCAGGTACACAATGTCTAATGACACCATCTACTCCTTCTTTATAAAGGTGTGGGTCATCCCAGAAATAATGTCTTAAATCATAAAAGAACTTTTTCTTTTACTGGTATGTGAGACTAGGTGGTATAAATTTAGCAACAATGTAATTAGCATAATCACCATACCAATGAGCAGTACGAGAAGCATTTATGACAGCTAATTGTTCATCAGGAAAGCTATCATCAATAGGTAGTGGGTCATCAAGAATATTCTTTAACCTAGATAGATTGTCTGCAACGGGGTTCTCAGCTCCATTTCTATCAGTAATATGCAAATCAAATTCTTGTAGCAGGAGAACCCATCTAATAAGTCTAGGTTTAGCATATGTCTTTTCCAAAAGATATTTAATAGCAGCATGATCAGTGTGAATAGTTACTTTAGAATCAAAAATATAAGGTCTAAACTTATCACAAGCAAATACAACTGCTAAAAATTATTTTTCAGTAGTAGCATAATTTCTTTGGGCACCATCTAGAGTTTTACTAGCATATTGGATAACATTCAATTTCTTATCAACTCTTTGTCCTAGAACAGCACCTACAGCATAATCACTAGCATCGCACATAATTTTAAAGGGTAAATTCCAGTCGGGAGGCTGGACAATAGGTGCAGAGGTCAATGCTTTCTTAAGTATTTCAAATGCTTCTACACAATCATCATCAAAAACAAAAGGAACATATTTTTGTAAGAGGTTAGTCAGAGGCCTAGAGATTTTTTAGATGTCCTTAATGAACCTCCTATAAAACCCGGCATGACCAAGGAAACTTCTTGTACCTTTGATGTCCTTGGGACACGGCATCTTTTCAATAGCATCAACTTTAGCTTTATCAACTTCAATACCTCTTTCAGAAATTTTATGCCCCAAGACAATACCTTCATTAACCATAAAGTGGCACTTTTCCCAATTCAAGACAAGATTAGTTTCTTCACATATCTGCTAAACTCGATCAAGGTTGCTTAAGCAATCATCAAGAAAAGTTCCATAAACGGAAAAATCATCCATGAAAACCTCAACAATCTTTTCACACAAATCAGAGAATATAAGCATCATGCATCTTTGAAAGGTAGCAGGTGCATTACATAAACCAAAAGGCATATGTCTATAAGCAAAGGTACCGAAAGGACAAGTGAAAGTGGTCTTTTCTTGATCCTCTTTTGACACACGTATTTGAGAGAAACCAGAATAGCCATCTAGAAAGCAAAAATGAGTATGTTTGGATAACCTTTCTAGCATTTGATCAGTAAAAGATAAAGGGTAATTATTTTTCTTAGTAGCTTTATTTAATTTGCAGAAATCAATTACCATTCTAAAACCTGTAACAATTCTTTGTGGGATCAATTCATATTTATCTTTTGGAACAACAGTAATATTTCCCTTCTTAGGGACACAATGGACGGGACTTACCCACTGACTATCAGCAACTGGATAAATTATACCTGCCTCTAGAAGCTTTAGTATTTCTTTCCTTACCACTTCTTTCATCCGAGGATTTAACCGTCGTTGGTGATCAATAATTGGTTCAGCGTTCTTTTCCAATTGTATCTTGTGTTGTCATAGAGTGGGACTAATGCCCTTAAGATCATCAAGAGTATATCCAATAGCAGCACGGTGCTTCTTCAAAGTTTTCAATAATTTCCCTTCTTCTTGCTCTGAAAGGTTAGCACTAATAATAACATGATATATCTTTGTTTCATCAAGATGAACATACTTAAGAGTATCAGGTAATGGTTTGAGTTCAAACACGGGATCACCCTTGGGTGGAGGAGGATCCCCTAGAATTTCAACATGCAAGTTGTGTTTCAATAAAGGTCCCTATTTAAAGAATATTTCATCTATTTCACTTCTCTCATTCATATACATATCATTTTCTGGTCTAGTAGATATTGTTCTAAGGGATCGTTAGGAGGTACAACAATAGAAGCAAGACCAAAAATTTCATCCTTACTAGGCAATTCTTTATCATGGGGTTGTCTACGAAATTTAGCAAAGTTAAAATCATGAGACATATCCCCTAATCCAATAGTAACAATATCTTTTTCGTAGTCTATCTTAGCATTAAGAGTATTCAAGAAGGGTCTACCAAATATAATGGGGAAAAAATCATCTTGTGGGGAACCAAGAACAAGAAAATCAACACGGTATTTAACTTTCCCACGCAAGACTTCAACATCTCTAACAATCCCAACTGGTGAAATAGTGTCTCTATTGGCAAGCTTAATAGTAACATCAATACCTTCTATCTCAGCAGGTGGAATATCGTGCACAATTTCTTCATATAAGGAAATGGGTATTACACTCGCACTAGCACCTACGTCACATAAACCATGATAGCAATGATCTCCTATTTTAACGGAAATAACAGGCAAGCCTACAACAGGTCTATGTTTATTCCTAGTATCGGGTCTGGCGATTCTAGCAGCTTCCTTAGGGAGGTAAATAACATGCCCATCTATATTATCGACCAAGAGATCCTTAACCATAGCAACACTAGGTTCAACTTTAATTTGCTCAGGGGGTGTAGGTGTTCTAGTATTACTCTTACGAACCACAGTTGAAGATTTAGCATGATCCTTTATTCTTACAGGGAAAGGTGGTTTCTCAATATAGGCGGTAGGAACAAAAGGATCAACATTATAAGTGATAGTCTTTTCTTCAACTTTAACAGGTTCAACTACTTTTACGTCAATGGGAGGATGAAATTTAAACCACTTTTCCTTAGGGAGATCAACATGAGTAGCAAATGATTCACAGAAAGAAGCTACTATCTCAGAGTCAAGTCCATATTTAGTGCTAAATTCATGGAAAACATCGGTATCCATAAAAGATTTAACACAATCAAACTTAGGTGTTATACCTGACTCCTTACCTTCGTTGACATCCCAATATTCAAAGTTGCGTTTAATTGTTTCCAATAAATCCCATTTGAATTCGATAGTCTTCATCATAAAAGAACCGGTGCAAGAAGTATCGAGCATGGAGCAATTATTGAGAGAAAGCCGAGCATAATTTTTTTGAATAATCATTTCTCTTGAGAGCCCATGATTGGGGCATGAATATAACATTGACTTAAGCCTCCCCCAAGCTTGAGCGATACTTTCTCCTTCGCGAGGCCAAAAATTATATATATAATTACGATCACGATGAACCTGATGCATAGGATAGAACTTGTGATGAAATTCCAACTTCAATCGGTTGTAGTTCCATGATCCAATATCATCTCATAGCCTAAACCATGTCAATGCTTCTCCCTTCAAATATAAAGGGAAGACCATCTTATTGATCACATCCTCGGGCATACCTACAAGCTTAAATAATCCACAAACTTCATCCACATAGATTAGGTGCAAATCGGGATGCAATGTTCCATCTCCTGTAAAGGGATTAGCTAGCAGTTTCTCTATCATACCCGAAGGAATTTCAAAGCAAACATTTTTAGTAGGTCCAGTAGGTTGAGGAGCAACTCTTTGCTCTACTGGTCGTTGTGAAGATACCCCGAACAAGCCCCTCAAAGGATTGAGTTCCATAGTAACAAGTGACAGTAAATTTCAGCACACTATATAAGTTTTTCCTTACCAAATTCCACTTACCAAAGGCGCTTCACTCCTCGACAACGGCGCCAGAAAAGAGTCTTGATGACCCACAAGTGTAGGGGATCTACGTTCAAATACAATGGGTGTAAGACAGTTTTGCACATGCAGAATACTCGGGTTAAACTTGACGAGCCTAGCATGTACAGACATGGCCTCGGAACACTAGAGACCGAAAGGTCGAGCGTGAATCACATAGTAGATATGATCAACATAAGATGTTCACCATTGAAAACTACTCCATCTCACGTGATGATCGGACATGGTTTAGTTGATTTGGATCACGTGATCATTTAGATAACTAGAGGGATGTCTATCTAAGTGGGAGTTCTTTAGTAATATGATTAATTGAACTTTAATTTATCATGAACTTAGTCCTGATAGTTTTTGCATATCTATGTTGTTGTAGATCAATGGCCCGTGCTACCGTTCCCTTGAATTTTAATGCATTCCTAGAGAAAGCTAAGTTGAAAGATGATGGTAGCAACTACACGAACTGGGTCCGTAACTTGAGGATTATCCTCATTGCTGCACAGAAGAATTATGTCCTGGAAGCACCGCTAGGTGACAGGCCTGCTGCAGGAGCAACTCCGGACGTTATGAACGTCTGGCAAGCTCGTTCTGATGACTACTTGATAGTTCAGTGTTCCATGCTTTACGGCTTAGAATCGGGACTTCAACGACGTTTTGAACGTCATGGAGCATATGAGATGTTCCAAGAGTTGAAGTTAATATTTCAAGAAAATGCCCAAATTGAGAGATGTGAAGTCTCCAATAAGTTCTATAGCTGCAAGATGGAGGAGAACAGTTCTATCAGTGAACACTTGCTCAGAACGTTTGGGTACTACAATCATATGACTCAACTTGGTTGCAAAGTTGATGAAGATAGTGTTATTGTTAGAGTTCTTCAATCACTGCCACCAAGCTATAAAGGCTTCGTGATGAATTATAACATGCAAGGGATACAGAAGACAATCCCCGAGGTCTTCACTATGCTCAAAGTTGCTGAGGTAGAAATCAAAAAGGAGCATCAACTGTTGATGGTTAACAAGACCACTAGTTTCAAGAAAAAGGGCAAGGGAAAGAAGGGGAACTTCAAGAAGAATAGCAAGACAGTTGCTACTCCCAAGAAGAAACCCAAGTCTGGAGCCAAGCCTGAAACTGAGTGCTTCTACTGCAAAGTGACTGGACACTGGAAGCGGAACTGCCCCAAGTATTTGGCGGATAAGAAGGATGGCAAAGTGAACAAAGGTATATTTGATATACATGTTATTGATGTGTACCTTACTAATGCTCGTAGTAGCACCTGGGTATTTTATGCTGGTTCGGTTGCTAATATTTGTAACTCGAAACAGGGGCTACGGATTAAATGAAGATTAGCTACAGACGAGGTGACGATGCGCGTGTGAAATGGTTCCAAAGTTGATGTGATCGCCGATGTCACGCTACCTCTACATCTACCATCGGGATTAGCTTTAGACCTAAATAATTGTTATTTGGTGCCAGCGTTGAGCATGAACATTATATCTGGATCTTGTTTGTTGTGAGACGGCTATTCATTTAAATCAGAGAATAATGGTTGTTCTATTTATATGGGTAATACCTTTTATGGTCAGGCACCCTTGAAGAGTGGTCTATTCTTGTTAGATCTCGATCGTAGTGATACACATATTCATAATATTGAAGCCAAAAGATGCAAGGTTGATAATGATAGTGCAACTTATTTGTGGCACTACCGTTTAGGTCATATTGGTGTAAAGCGCATGAAGAAACTCCATACTGATCGACTTTTGGAATCACTTGATTATGAATCACTTGGTGCTTGCGAACCATGCCTCATGGGCAAGATGACTAAGACTCCGTTCTCCGGAGCAATGGAGCGAGCAACTGATTTGTTGGAAATTGTACATACTGATGTATGTGGACCGATGAGCGTTGAGGCTCGCGGCGGGTATCGTTATTTTCTGACCTTCACTGATGATTTGAGCAGATATGGGTATATCTACATGATGAAACACAAGTCTGAAACATTTGAAAAGTTCAAAGAATTTCGGAGTGAAGTAGAGAATCATCGTAACAAGAAAATAAAGTTTCTATGATCTGATCATGGAGGCGAATATTTGAGTTACGAGTTTGGTCTTCATTTGAAACAATGTGGAATAGTTTCACAGCTCACGCCACCTGGAACACCACAGCGTAATGGTGTGTCTGAACGTCGTAATCGTACTTTATTAGATATGGTGCGATCTATGATGGCTCTTACCGATTTACAACTATCGTTTTGGGGTTATGCTTTAGAGACAGTTGCATTCACGTTAAATAGGGCACCATCTAAATCCGTTGAGACGACGCCTTATGAACTGTGGTTCGGCAAGAAACCAAAGTTGTCGTTTCTTAAAATTTGGGGCTGCGATGCTTATGTGAAATAGCTTCAACCTGATAAGCTCGAACCCAAGCCGGAGAAATGTGTCTTCATACGATACCCGAAGGAAACTGTTGGGTACACCTTCTATCACAGATCCGAAGGCAAGATATTCGTTGCTAAAAATGGATCCTTTCTAGAGAAGGAGTTTCTCTCGAAAGAAGTGAGTGGGTGGAAAGTGGAACTTGATGAGGTAATTGTACCTCCTCCCGAATTGGAAAGTAGCACATCACAGAAACTAGTTCCAGTGATTCATACACCAGTTAGCGAGGAAGCTAATGATGATGATCATGAAACTTCAGATCAAGTTACTACTGAACCTCGTAGGTCACCCAGAGTACATTCCGCACCAGAGTGGTACGACAACCCAGCTCTGGAAGTCATGTTACTAGACCATGATGAACCTACGAACTATGAGGAAGCGATGATGAGCCCAGATTCCGCAAAATGACTTGAGGCCATGAAATCTGAGATGGGATCCATGTATGAGAACAAAGTGTGGACTTTGCTTGACTTGCCCGATGATCTGCAAGCCATTGAAAATAAATGGATCTTCAAGAGGAAGACCGACGCCGATGGTAATGTTACTGTCTACAAAGCTCGACTCTTGCGAAAGGTTTTCGACAAGTTGAAAGAGTTGAGTACGATGAGACTTTCTCACCCGTAGCGATGCTTAAGTATGTCTGAATCATGTTAGCAATTGCCGCATTTTGTGATTATGAAATCTGGCAAATGGATGTCAAAATTGCATTCCTAAATGGATACCTCAAAGAAGATTTGTATATGATACAACCAGAAGGTTTTGTCGATCCTAAAGGTGCTAACAAAGTGTGCAAGCTCCAATGATCCATATATGGACTGGTGCAAGCATCTCGGAGTTGGATTATACGCTTTGATAAGGTGATCAAAGCATATGGTTTTATACAGACTTTTGGAGAAGCCTATATTTACAAGAAAGTGAGTGGGAGCTCTGTAGTATTTCTGATATTATATGTGGATGACATATTGTTGATTGGAAATGATATAGAATTTTTGGATGGCATAAAAGGATACTTGAATAAGAATTTTTCAATGAAAGACCTCTGTGAAGCTGCTTATATATTAGGCATCAAGATCTATAGAGATAGATCAAGACGCTTAATTGGACTTTCACAAAGCACATACCTTGATAAAGTTTTGAAGAAATTCAAAATGGATCAGTCAAAGAAAGGGTTCTTGCCTGTGTTACAAGGTGTGAAGTTGAGTAAGACTCAATGCCCGACCACTCCCGAAGATAGAGAGAAAATGAAAGTCATTCCCAATGCCTCAGCCATAGGATCTATCATGTATGCAATGCTGTGAACCAGACCTGATGTGTGCCTTGCTATAAGTTTAGCGGGGAGGTACCAAAGTAATCCAGGAGTGGATCACTGGATAGCAGTCAAGAACATCCTGAAGTACCTGAAAAGGACAAATGATATGTTTCTCATTTATGGAGGTGACAAGGAGCTCGTCGTAAACGGTTACGTTGATTCAAGCTTTGACACTAATCCGGATGACTCTAAGTCACAAACCGGATATGTATTTTTATTGGACGATGGAGCTGTCAGTTGGTGCAGTTCCAAGCAGAGCGTCGTGGCGGGATCTACGTGTGAAGCGGAGTACATAGCTGCTTCGGAAGCAGCAAATGAAGGAGTCTGGATGAAGGAGTTCATATCCGATCTAGGTGTAATACCTAGTGCATCGGGTCCAATGAAAATCTTTTGTGACAACACTGGAGCAATAGCCTTGGCGAAGGAATCTAGGTTTCACAAGAGAACCAAGCACATCAAGAGACGCTTCAATTCCATCCACGATCAAGTCAAGGAGGGAGACATAGAAATTTGCAAGATACATACGGATCTGAATGTCGCAGGCCCGTTGAGTAAGCCTCTTCCACGAGCAAAACATGATCAGCACCAAGACTCCATGGGTGTTAGAATCATTACTATGTAATCTGAATTATTGACTCTAGTTCAAGTGGGAGACTGAAGGAAATATGCCATAGCGGCAATAATAAAGTTGTTATTTGTATTTCCTTATATCATGATAAATGTTTATTATTCATGCTAGAATTGTATTAACCGGAAACTTAGTACATGTGTGAATACATAGACAAAACAGAGTGTCCCTAGTATGCCTATACTAGACTAGCTCATTGATCAAAGATGGTTATGTTTCCTAGCCATAGACATGAGTTGTCATTTGATCAACGGGATCACATCATTAGGAGAATGATGTGATGGACAAGACCCATCCGTTAGCTTAGTAACTTGATCGTTTAGTTTTACTGCTATTGCTTTCTTCATGACTTATACATGTTCCTATGACTATGAGATTATGCAACTCCCGAATACCGTAGGAACACCATGTGTGCTATTAAACGTCACAACGTAACTGGGTGATTATATAGATGCTCAGCTGGTGTCTCCAAAGGTGTTTGTGGTGTTGGCATAGATCGAGAATATGATTTGTCACTCCTAGTGTCGGAGAGGTATCTCTGGGCCCTCTCGGTAGTACACATCATAATAAGCCTTGCAAGCAAATGACTAATGAGTTAGTCATGAGATGATGTATTACAGAACGAGTAAAGAGACTTGTCGGTAACGAGATTGAACTAGGTATGATGATACCTACGATCGAATCTCGGAGAAGTAACATACCGATGACAAAGGGAACAACGTATGTTGTTATGCGGTTTGACCGATAAAGATCTTCGTAGAATATGTAGGAGCCAATATAAGCATCCAGGTTCCGCTATTGGTTATTGACCGGAGATGAGTCTCGGTCATGTCTACATAGTTCTCGAACCCGTAGGGGCCGCATGCTTAATGTTCGATGACGATTAGTATTCTGAGTTTATGAGTTTTGATGTACCAAAGGTAGTTCGGAGTCCCGGATGAGATCACAGACATGATGAGGACTCTCGGAATGTCCGAAACATAAAGATTGATATATTGGACGGCTATATTCGGACACTGGAAGTGTTCGGGTGATTTCGGAGAAAACCGGAGTGCCGGAGGGGTTACCGGAACACCCTGGGGGGATAATGGGCCAACATGGGCCTTGTGGGAGAGAGAGGAGAGGGCCTAGGGTTGGCCGCGCGCCTTCCCCCCTGGGAGTCCGAATTGGACGAGGAGGGGGGCGGCGCCCCCTCTTTCCTCCCTCTCTCCCCTCCTTTCTTTCCCCCTCCTAGTAGGACTAAGAAAGGGGAGTCCTAGTCCTACTAGCAGGAGGATTCCTCCTCTCCTTAGCGCGCCCTAGGGCCGGCCGGCCCTCCCCCTTGCTACTTTATATACGGGGGCAGGGGGCACCCTATTACACACCAGCAACATTGTTTTAGCCATGTGCGGTGCCCCCTTCCATAGAAACACACCTTGGTCATATCGTTGCGGTGCTTAGGCGAAGCCCTGGGCCGGTAACTTCATCATCTCCATCGCCACGCCGTCGTGCTGACGAAACTCTCCCGTGAAGCTCAAATGGATCAAAAGCTCGTGGGATGTCATTGAGCTGAACGTGTGCTTAACACGGAGGTGGTGTACGTTCGGTGCTTGGATCGGTTGGATTGCGAAGACGTTCGACTACATCAACCGCGTCACCAGACGCTTCCGCTTTGGGTCTACGAGGGTACATAGAGACACTCTCCCCTCTCGTTGCTATGCTTCTAGTAGATAGATCTTTCATGATTGTAGGATTTTTTTTGAAATACTACGTTCCCCAACACTTCTCTCTTTGTTTCTCAATACAAAGTTCTCTTGGGGATCTATTTGATGTAATGACTTTATGCGATGTGTTTGTTGGGATCCGATGAATTATGAGTATATGATTAGATTTGCCTTGTTTTAATATTCATAATTGATTATTATAGCCTGATATTTGTTTGCCGATATTTGGGTTTTGTTTGGACAACTTGATCTATTTATCTTGCAATGGGAAGATGTGCTTTGTAATGGGTTCGATCTTGCGGTGTCCTTTCCCAGTGACAGAAGGGGCAGCAAGGCACGCATGTATCGTTGCTATTAAGGATAAAAAAGATGGGGTCTATTCGTACATGAATAGATCTTGTCTACATCATTCATCGTTTTCATTGCATTAGTCCTTTTTCCCATGAACTTAATGCAGTAGATGCATGCTGGATAACGGTCGATGTGTGGAGTAATAGTAGTAGATGCAGGCAGAAGTCGGTCTACTAATATTAGACGTGATGCCTATATACATGATCATTATCTTGGATATCGTCATAATTATCTGCTTTTCTATCAATTGCCAAACAATAATTCGTTTACCCACCGTTTGCTATTTTTCTCGAGAGAAGCCAGTAGTGAAATCTACGGCCTCGTAGTCTATTTTTCTATCATGTACTTTCAGATCTATATGGCCTTTTTCTTTTTCTTTTATTTGCAACTTTTATTTTCAAATCTATATTATCAAAAACCCAAAAATACCTTGCTGAATTTTATTTGCTGTTATTCCATTTGCTACTACTCATCTATCATTTTACCAATCAATTACCTGAGAGGAATTGACAACCCCTCTTACACGTCGGATTGCAAGTATTTGTTATTTGTGTGCAGCTACCGTTTACATAGTGTTGCTTGGTCCTCCTACTGGTTCGATAACCTTGGTCTCATCACTGGGGAAATACCTATCATAGTTGTGTTGCATGATCCCTTCCTCTTTGGGGAAATACCGACGTAGTTTAAGCGACATCACCTAGTCACCTGTGTCTGGCTAGATGCTGATGAATATCGTCACACCGAAAGGGCCCTATGAATATCTGTCAATTGTCGGAGGAGCAAATCCCACTCTTAAGTTATTTAGTCCTTTGTCAAACTTTCCGACGAACATGTAAGTTGTTGTTATGATCACGGTGTTACAGATAGCGTTTGAGCTACCCCAAAGTCCATCGTATGGTAGGAAGTGACTACGATACTTTGTGTCATAGCGATTGACTTGTGACGATAGTATGTCAAAGTATAACAAACAAGTTTGGGTCAATCATTCTTCTGACGTCATACTCTCAATTTTTTTTGGATTATCGTTACGCTTACCGATATCTCATGATCCGGAAAACATGATCATAAACAACACCTGAGCTAGTCCTAGGGGCAAGACTAGGAATCAGGTTTTACCGTTTATCATTCCACACGTGCTTATGAGTTTCCATCGAATCGCATATTCTGGAATCATATTAGTTATAGCATAGAATATAAACTCTTAATTATGAACATAGAAATAAATAATACAATATCATTACCTCTGTGACATATTTCACATACATCCTTGACGAGACCATCATAGTCCATGGGATCGGGCTCGCTGACGGAGTGACCGGAGTTGGCCATGGCAAGGGAGGGGGCGGATTTGGGAGGAGGCGGAGAGGATGAGTGTGGACTAAGAAAGTGAGGGTTTGACTAGGGTTTGTCTCATCCAGCAAGGTATTTGTGGGGCATATGTGGGGTGGCGCGGACCCTGGTGGGTCAATTCGACTTGGCGTGTCCGGGAGTTTGCATATCTGTCCCAGATATAGGCTGGGTATGATGAGTGCGCGCGGATCATTCTCGTCATTTGGGCCGGATATGAGAAACCCGGTTTGGTGGCGTTTTTACGTCCTGGCACTGACAGGGCAGCCCGCGTAGGCGTTTTGGGTATGGGCAGTCTGGATGTAAAAGTTTACCGGCTTTTCATTCTCTTCACAATTATGTTAAATTTTTCACACTTTTGTTTAAAAACATTCTCATGGTTAGCGAGCTGAAAGAATAAACAAAACACTGTTATACAAGGCTAGGCTCTCACGGCGACACCCTTGTGTTACTCGGATTCTTACGGTATTTGTTTAGGGTTTTTTTCATGATTTTTTTCGGAATAAAACCTTTTTATGAGCTATGTGAATCAGTGTTTCAGAGACGGGGAGAACATCCATTTTGTCTAAACAATACTATTTCTCTACAAGGAGACTGATTTTTCAACCCTATCCAGGAGAGAGTGCACAACGTATTAGTGAATCAAAGTATCCATCTGCCAAGATATGAGATCCTGTAGTACTATCTGCAAGAAACTCGTGAACCGGCAAGAGCAAGACGGCGACGACGGATCACCGATACTTGCTCGGTTGCTCCGCCCACACCCTACAGTGCACGCACGCACACTGTACAACCACGCAAACACAGCGTACAACTACACGAAACCCCACAGTAGGTGACACCGTCACATGGCATGCACGCCTCTGCCGTCCCACACCGCCATGTTTAGCCATGAACGCACACACCATGCTCCACCCGACGCCGCTAACCAGATCGCCTCGACCGCACAACAGTAGCACACCATCACTGTGCGAGCTCTCCCACATCCACAACCACAACGGATTCCTGGCATTTTGCCGCAGCGATCTTTTTGCCGTGAATTTCATATATTTCCATGAAAAGTTTCTTCTGAAGCTAATCCCCAAAGGAACCAGAGCGGGGAATAAACGGGCGAGGGATAAATCAAAGGAGAAAAGAGAAGAAGGTTGAGAGTGATTGATAAAGGAGGGAAAGCGGCCCTGACAATATGCTGCAGCGGCCTGCTAACCATCACGTTTCGTGTTGGATCAATCATGGAGGGCTGACATGTAGGGTGGTAGCGTCTTGGAACGTGGGGCCCGCACCTCCTTCGTTGGCTAAAAAATCTTCGGTCGGTTTGGGTTTCCTCGGAGCCACGTGCTCGCGCCCGCTCAGGGCCCCTTCGATTCACATAGTCACAAAGGATTTTGGAGGATTTGAACTTTTCCGTATAGTGACTATTTGATTCGCAGAACTGGGATCCATTGGATTTTTTCATATGATTTATTTCTACCACTCGCCCGTTCCATAATGTAAAAGCATATTTTAAAACGCTCTTGATAGTATAAAATACGCTTTTATATTATGCGAAGGAGAGACTATGTCTTAGTGAGAAATTTCAATTCACTCAAAACTTTTGACGGGATTTCTTTGTTTTCTTTTTTAGTTGTTTTCTCATTTTGCATCCACATTCCCGTAGCTTTGAATTGCTATAGAACACAAGATGACATGACACCATATTCCCATGTTTTCCTTATTTATGAAAAGTCCTACAAATCAAAGAGGGCCTTAATATTTGATTAGTTTTTCTGTTTTTGCGTGGAATATTTTGATTGATTAACTCTACATGCATTCAAATGTAAGTCTTTGATTCTATTATTGCTATTACCCCCTTTAGTTCATAAATATAGTACAAAAATAGATTTTGCATGCATCTTCTATGATAATTACATTTAAATTTGGACAATAGTATATATATTTGATTGGAAATGTAAGAGGATATCATACTTGTATACTTATCACATATTATTATTCATATACCACAATGTATGTGATGAAATAAACGTCTGAGCGACTAAAATGACACTTTATTGGTTACAGTGACTATTTGCCTTACCCTTTCAACTCTGGTGATTTTGTTGTCACCGTTGATGAAACTCCTATACATGTAGAGATTTCACTCCATCAACGGCGGAGGCAACATAGTCAGGAGGTGACACGAGTAGATCGCGAAGTGAGTTTAGAGATCCAAGGTGAGGGGTCAAGTTGGCGTGATCATTTTCACCTTGGGAGAACCTATCAGGGGCGAGAGTATACGTGGTAGCGTAATGGTCATGGGGGCAGTGGTATATCGGTGGTTTAGTTGCTCGGTGTGAGAGAATGGGCCGACGTGCAAGCGTGTAAACTATGGTTAACGTGGTTACCGTATAGGCAAAACGAAAGGGAAAGGGGATGACCCCGACGATGATAAGTAGTCTAGGGGCAGTGTAGGAGGCATCAGTAGGGCGGATGTCGAGAGATTGATTATGGTAAGGCATATAGTCGAAATTTGGATAAGTGCTACCCGTGTAGCGGATCTTGAGTTTTTTTCTTTCTAAAAAAGAGAACAAAATATTCGGTATTCATTTTGATTCATATGCCCAACTTAAACCTGGGCATGGGTGGCCCGGCCCAAAGCCCGACGTCCAGGCTGGGTTCGGGCCTCACTTTCCAGCCCAAAGCCCGAAAAAAGCCCAGTGAAACATGATATTTAGGTTTTTCATATAAACATATAGGTACATTATTATAGTAATAATCCTTGAAAATAGCTGTACTGGAATTTTAAAACATGAAGAATAAGCATTTTGCCGGGCTATGGGCCGGTTCTGGGCTTGGCATTTTGTTGCTAAGGCTTGTGAAGCTCGGCCTGAGCCTGGCCCGGCCCGAAGAATGCCCAGGTCTATGTCAAAATTCTCTAGAATTTCAAATGGACATGGCATTTCAATCATGCGTTTTCCTCTAACCTGGCTGCTTTATAAAATTATTATAGAAATTATTATTTCTAGTTTCAACCTAGGGATGCTGCGGGCCCCGGTTTGCAGGCAGGATTTACCCCCGGCGAGCATTGATCCTCCGGGCCCCACATGTCATGGAGTCGCCGCAGCGCCATGCCCTCCACTGTGCGACTCGAGTCCTACTCCTCCTCCTCCGGCTCTAGCTAGACCAACCAGACAGAGAGAGAAAAAACGACGACGACAGCGACAGCGACGTGACCTCTCAGTGTCCATCTCCATCTCCCCCCACAACTCCACAAGGAACCTCTCCAGTCTAGCGCCCCTACTCGGGGCCGCATACAACTAGCTCAGCTAGCCCTGCCACTCCACCCCCCAGCCAGCCATACGGCCCCTCGCTCGCTGTCACTGAGCCGGCAGCAGCAGCAGCGAGCAGCGGCCATCCATCCGCGCGAGCCAGTGCTCCCTCGCCAGCCAAAGCGGAGCCCGAGAAACCAACCGGGAACTCACTCCCCATTAAGGCGCACTTCACTCCGCTGCCCACCACTCGCAACAGCGCCACGCGAGCTTCGCGCGCCGTAACCCTCCTCTTCTCCCCCTCCCGGCGTCTCCCCCGTAAATGCCACTGCCCGGACGGTGATTCTTCGCACCTCGGCACCACCGGCCATGGCGGCGACGACGGCGGCGTACGGCGCGCTCATTGCCTTCCTCCTCGTGGCCGGCGCCGCCGCGGACGACGGTTCGTCCCTTTCCCGGTCCTCCGCATCATCTTTATCGCTCGGGCTGGGCGCCGTGGAGCGGAGGCTCGATCAGGGGGGATTCGGTTTGGTTCGTGCTTCGGATTAGTATTTTATTAGCGCTGCTTTTTGGAGGATCCTCCGCTGCTTCGGCTGCATTTTTTATTGCCGTAACCCAGGCCTAACAGTCGTTTACTAATCCCGGCGAGTGGCGCCCCCTCCTCCTCCCACCATCCCTTCCCTTTTCTGATGCCGCCGCTACTATTTTGGAGCGGTGGCCACGGACCAGCAGCATAGTTCACCAGGTGTTTCGAAACGACATAGCAGATCTTCTCCCTGTTCCGCTCTGCTCCGTTTCAACCTCCCTTTTTTCTGTTTCAAAATGCACGGTTTGATGTTTGAACACACGCTGATCTTGCACTCTCTGTGGTACAAGAGTCGTTCAGATGTAGACTGGCACGAGCTTGCTTTTCTTTGGCCTTTGTGTGCTTGTTTCGCGGCACAATGTTCTTGGCCGACGAACTGACAACAAGCGCATTGCTAACCACCAGGAATAATCCTAGTACCCCTCGCTTTATTCCTCAGCACGCCCCTTTCCAAATCCGATGTTCTTGTGCCGAGCCGAGAAGCTTTTCTTGCCGTGAAGACGAAGAAAGATCATGGCTACCATCTTGGGCAACTCCTCTTTTTCACTGTTTTTTCTTTTCTAACCAAACACGGTGATTTTGTTTTTCCGGGCAGCTCCAGCTTTTGTGATCTTTACTTAATCTGTTTTTGTGCCCATTTTCTTCTGCTAATGTGGCCATGGTTAATGGTTTTACACTGTCTCATCCTCCAGGGGCGGCGCTGCTGGAGGTGAAGAAGTCGTTCCGCAACGTCGGCAACGTGCTCTACGACTGGACCGGCGACGACCACTGCTCCTGGCGCGGCGTCCTCTGCGACAACGTCACCTTCGCCGTCGCCGCGCTGTAAGATCCCCACCGCCCGCCGCCGCCGTCCCGTTTAAACTCTCCGCCCCATTTCCTCCCCCGCCGCGCCACCGGCGGTGTCTCCGGTCGCTGACGCCGCGTTCTGATCCAATGCCTTGCAGCAACCTCTCCGGGCTCAACCTCGAGGGCGAAATCTCGCCGGCCGTCGGCGCCCTGAAGAGCCTCGTCTCGATGTACGTACGGAATGCCGCTCGCCGTCGTTCAGCTTTTGTTTTCTTTTGCTTGGCCTGTGTTAGTACTGATAACTTGGTGGATTTGGGCGCGCAGTGATCTGAAGTCGAATGGGCTGACCGGCCAGATCCCAGATGAGATTGGGGATTGCTCGTCGATTAAGACGCTGTGAGTGGTCTCTTCAACCAAATGTTGTTTAATGTTTGGGTCTGGGAAACTGCTCATGATTTGACGTTTGTTCCTCATCTACTAGGGATTTGTCCTTCAACAACTTGGATGGCGACATACCGTTCTCGGTGTCCAAGCTCAAGCGCCTCGAAACCTTGTAAGGCCTGTTTTTTGCTGAAATGTACATCTCGTACTACTAGTAGTAAGCAGGTCCTTCGAATGTTGTGACTGATTATGTTGTGTGGTGCACGTGGTTTTCCAGGATATTGAAGAACAACCAGCTGGTCGGCGCGATCCCGTCGACGCTGTCGCAGCTCCCAAATTTGAAGATTCTGTAAGTTGCGGCTTGGTTCATATGTTGTTGTGGATCTGCTGGGTATTTTCAGAATCTCTAATTTTATGTGCACCCTAGGGACCTGGCACAAAACAAACTGAGTGGGGAGATACCAAGGCTAATCTATTGGAATGAGGTTCTTCAGTACCTGTAAGTCTTTCTTGAATTTCTGTGCCATACAAAGATCGGTAGGATGATTAGAAAAATCATTACAGAAAGACACCACCATTTTATGGACATGCAGTAGTCTCCAATGCTGTTTTCTTCTTCTTCTTTTGGCTAAATTGAGTTGATCATACTTAGGGGACTGCGCGGCAACCAGTTGGAAGGAACCCTCTCCCCGGATATGTGCCAGTTGACAGGCCTTTGGTACTTGTAAGTATGCTGCTTAACAATCTTGAACCCCATTGCGTTGTGTATCCTGATTGTGGCGCTAACACTACACTCGCTTGACCAGTGATGTGAAGAACAATAGCTTGACTGGGGAGATACCGGAGACCATTGGGAACTGTACGAGTTTTCAGGTCTTGTACGTATTTACGCTCTTGCCCCTTTGAAATTATGTTAGTTTCTTCAACTTGTGTAGTTTTCCTAACAGTTTGCAATGGTAGGGATTTATCCTACAATCGATTGACTGGATCAATCCCATTCAACATTGGCTTCCTTCAAGTTGCTACACTGTATGTGATCATTTAAACCATTCTTCTTGAATCGTATGCTTCACAGAGTTAACACTAATCTGCAAAATTATGCATATCATCTGTATCAGGTCCTTGCAAGGGAACAAATTCACTGGTCCTATCCCATCAGTTATTGGCCTCATGCAGGCACTTGCTGTGCTGTAAGTCCTGTGATGAGCTCTGTGTCCTGCATTCTTTCTTGTTGGTGCAATTTATGTAATTGATATGACCTCTAATCATTCCAGGGATCTGAGTTACAACCAACTATCTGGCCCTATACCGTCGATACTGGGAAACTTGACATATACCGAGAAACTGTAAGCTTCCGTTGTCTGCTTAGGAATCTTGATAGACATTGCACTTCTATGAAAGTTTTCTGCAAGAATAGTTCCTAGTCAATAATATGATATATCTTGGGCTTGTAGATACATGCAAGGCAACAAGTTAACTGGGACAATACCACCAGAACTTGGGAATATGTCAACACTTCATTACCTGTGAGTCTCATCATTTTTCTTGTTTTTATGCATTTAAATACTGGTTATCTCGCATTCTGATTTTGTTGACAAATATCTTAATTCAGAGAACTAAATGATAATCAACTTACGGGGTCCATTCCGCCGGAGCTAGGAAAGCTTACAGGCTTGTATGACTTGTAAGTCCTTTGAAGTCATTCTTGAAATCTGTAATGATTTTTTGAGCGTGGTAGTCAAACAAGCAGCTTATGTTTTTTCACTTGTGTTTTGCAGGAACCTTGCAAACAATAGCCTAGAAGGACCAATTCCGAACAATATAAGTTCTTGTGTGAATCTCAATAGCTTGTAAGCATTGCAACTTTCTTGTGCGGCACACACAGTTTCAGAAACATATATATAATGCGTTGTTTTTCCTTGGCAGCAATGCTTATGGCAACAAGTTAAATGGGACAATTCCTCGTTCTTTGTGTAAACTTGAGAGCATGACTTCTTTGTAAGTTCTGACTTTTTTTTAGAACAAGTTATAATGGATTTCATCTGTAAATTGTTCTATGATAAAGCTGACTGAATTGTACTCATTCTACTTTAAATTGTTTGACATGCATAGTGCATACTGATCTGCAACATTGTAAGCTTGTTCATTATTGACCTGTGTTCCACCTGTTTATTCAGGAATCTGTCGTCAAATCATTTGAGTGGCCCTATTCCTATTGAGCTATCAAGAATCAACAATTTGGACATCTTGTAAGTCCAATTATCTCATAAGTTCTTGAGAATATTGTTTTGTTTCTGTGACCTATATAATGAAGATACATGTATCAGGGATTTATCCTGCAACATGATTACTGGTCCAATTCCATCAGCCATCGGCAGCTTGGAGCATCTGTTGAAACTGTAAGTCTTTGCCATTATGATTATTGGTTTGTTTCCATCATCACATGTTAATGTTTGGAACTCTTTTCTCTAGTAACCTGAGCAAGAATGCTCTTGTCGGATTCATCCCTGCCGAGTTTGGGAACTTGAGGAGTATCATGGAGATGTAAGTACCTGTTGATCAAGTGGTGAATCCTGTCAAAGATTAGTTCCTTGAATGCTGTATTGAATAACTTGGGTCTTATTTCAGTGATCTATCGAACAACCATCTTGGTGGTCTGATTCCTCAAGAACTTGGAATGCTGCAAAATCTGATGTTGCTGTGAGTTATAGCTTTTCATGTCATATAGTTTTCCTAAATCCGTATGTTCAGTAGAAGGATCAGTACGTAGTCTTCAATTGATTATTGATTCATCTGTCTTCCATTCGCTCTTGCAGAAAACTGGAAAATAACAATATAACCGGGGATGTCTCTTCACTGATGAACTGCTTCAGCCTAATTACCTTGTAAGTTATCAAAGAAGTCTTGGGCATGTTTGGCTGTTTGGCTTCGCTGACATGATCTTGCTGCTCCTGGAACAGAAATATATCATTCAATAATTTGGCTGGCGTTGTCCCTACTGACAACAACTTCTCACGGTTTTCGCCTGACAGGTATAGTGCTCCATCAATTCAATTACTGTTTCATGCGTACTATCAGATTTGGAAATAGTTGTTTAACGATCTGGCCCTGCCTTCAGCTTCTTGGGTAATCCTGGACTTTGTGGATATTGGCTTGCCTCGTGCCGTTCCTCCAGCCACCAAGAGAAACGTAAACACACTGTTTCATTATCATTTCCTTTCAAGAATATATACTTTCTTTGGTTCTAATATATGTCATCTCTGCCCTGGATTTTCTATGCAGCACAAATCTCGAAGGCCGCGATACTCGGCATTGCTCTGGGTGGGCTTGTTATCCTCCTGATGATTTTGGTGGCTGTTTGCAGGCCACACAGTCCTCCTGTTTTCAAAGATGTCTCTGTTAGCAAACCAGGTAATGCATGTACAGAAGTTTTAAACCTTCTGTTTCAGTATATCTGTTACTTACCTTATTGGAAAGATTTATGTTGTCATACAAGTCGTGTTGAGATCATTAATGTTTCTCACTAAACTTTAATATCTTGTGGGCTTACCTTGACTGCTCGCTTATAGATCATAGTTGATTCCTGGAACAGTATCAGTCTGTTCTAATAAATCTTCTTGTTGTTGCAGTGAGCAATGTCCCCCCCAAGCTAGTGATACTTAATATGAATATGGCCCTCCATGTCTATGAAGACATAATGAGGATGACTGAGAACTTGAGTGAGAAATACATCATTGGGTATGGGGCATCAAGCACAGTTTATAAATGTGTTCTGAAGAACTGCAGACCGGTGGCAATCAAGAAGCTGTATGCCCAGTACCCGCAAAGCCTGAAGGAATTTCAAACTGAGCTTGAGACTGTCGGCAGTATCAAACACCGGAATTTAGTGAGTCTTCAAGGATACTCCCTATCACCTGTCGGGAATCTTCTCTTCTATGAGTACATGGAAAATGGCAGCCTCTGGGATGTTTTACATGGTAAGTGCGCACTGCAAACTCGTTCCCAATGCCGAGAATGGTTTAGTACAAGTGATCAATAGCTAGCACTGATGTTGTATCAACTTCGATAGTCTTTGTTTGCTGATCTGTTACAAAGCTGTGAAAACCAACTGGTCACTCTCAAAATAGTTGATGCTTTGACACATTTCTAGTCCTGCTAATTTATTGATTGCTAACAGTTGGAGGAACTATTAGCGTATAATAACACTGTTCTTTTTAATTGTATTGTAGAAGGTCAATCCAAGAAGAAAAAGCTTGATTGGGAGACCCGCATTCGGATTGCTCTCGGTGCTGCTCAAGGCCTTGCCTACCTTCACCACGACTGCAGTCCCCGGATAATCCACAGGGATGTAAAATCAAAGAATATCCTCCTCGACAAAGATTACGAGCCACACCTCACGGACTTTGGCATTGCGAAGAGTTTGTGTGTTTCAAAGACTCACACGTCGACCTATGTCATGGGCACTATTGGCTACATTGATCCCGAGTACGCGCGCACCTCCCGCCTCAACGAGAAGTCTGATGTCTACAGCTATGGCATCGTCCTGCTCGAGCTGCTGACCGGCAAAAAGCCCGTGGACAACGAGTGCAATCTCCATCACTCGGTAACTACCTCACTCTATCCGTGGTTCTTCAGGTTCATGTGTCATTTTCTTCAGCTTATTTAGCCTTGGATTCTGGTAGTGCCAATAATGGCTTTTATGTTCGTCCAAGGGGACCAGCAACATGAACCCTATCATGTGAGTAGATCTATCTGCACTGTGGACCTGTGGTGTGCACTGATCCATCGTATATGGCCATTGAAAGCTCCATTATAGGTTGCAGTGTTCCGTCCCCTAAAGCCTGCCATTTTTGTCTCCCCCAGTTGTCGATCATGCAGATGGAAAGCTACAAATCGCACTGTCACACTCACCAAATATTGTCAACTTTTCATTTGCTCCCCTGCCATTTAGCGTTTGAGCTTGCCTCTGATTCAGACCAGATTCTCATGACAGGATATCAGGATAAGTTTCACTCTGTAGTTATCAGATACAGTGCTGCTGTTGCTGCTGCTGCTGCTTAGGAAGGGAAATCCTTTTGGCTATTGGCTGAAGTCCGAAGGAAACAATTTTCATAAACTTCTTTCGTTCTGTTGCAATGCAGATCCTATCGAAGACGGCGAGCAACGCGGTGATGGAGACGGTCGACCCCGACATCGCGGACAGTTGCCAGGACCTCGGCGAGGTGAAGAAGGTGTTCCAGCTGGCGCTGCTCTGCACCAAGAAGCAGCCGTCGGACCGGCCGACGATGCACGAGGTGGTGCGCGTGCTGGACTGCCTGGTGCACCCCGACCCGCCGCCGAAGCCCGCCCAGCCGCAGCCGCCCACCGGGCCGAGCTACGCCAACGAGTACGTGAGCCTGCGGGGCGCCGGCGGCGCGCTGTCCTGCGACAACTCGTCGAGCACGTCGGACGCGGAGCTGTTCCTCAAGTTCGGCCAGGCCATCTCCCACAACACGGAGTAGGACGGAGCCGCCGCCGCTCTGGGAACTCAGGCTGCGGCGGAGGTTGCGGGTAGTGAGTCAGAACTCAGACGAGTAGTAGCAGGAGTTAGCTAGCCCACATTTTGTCTAAATATGCGTCGGTGCCCGGAGGGTTAACAAAAATGGGACTCTGAAACGGCGGCGTTCGGTTCTTCCTCCCCTGTAAAAAGGCCATCCCATGTATTCTCTCTCTCTTTCTCTTCCTCCCCCTTTTATCTCTGACCTAATAGGAGGTTTCGATGGATCTCTCTTCTTCTCTGCGACCGTTCTTGGACTGGGATATTGTGAATTGGCTGATCTTGTAAGGATGTCAGTTGCATTGTCTCTGTGTCTGATCCTGCTGACTGTAGAACTAATTCAGTTACCTGAGTCGGTGGGAGAGAGCCTGATGAACCTGATGGGAGAACTAATTCGGTTACCTGGTGGTTCTCTTGAATTTTCTCCCGCTCCCGGCATTGATGCGTGCCTGTGCCGTGCAGGTGTCGCGGAGCTCATGGTGGCATTTGCTTTGTCCGGAACATGTCAGCGGAGAGCGGAGGCGTAAATAGCGTGAAGCTGCAGCGGGGCTGGGGCCGGATGGTAGGGGATGATGGATGAGATGGGTCGGACTTGCCCTTTGAATGAATCTTTGATGATTGATGGAGGGAGCGGGCGGGCCAATGGGGCGGTACGGGCGTGGGGGCAGGGCGGTGCCGTCGTTGCCGGTGGGATGGCATTGCGGCGCGGGTCTCGTGAGCTCCAGTACTGGAACTGAACTCGGCTGGGGCCTGGGTACGTGGGGATGTATGTGGCCGCGGGAGATGGTGGTGGTAGGGCAGGGTGGAGTAGCGGTGGGACGATGAGATGACGATGGATCGCGGTATCCGTCGTGTTGGGGCCGCATATGTGATCATGGCGGTGCCCGGGTTTTCGCAACACGGTGGGTCATCCACTGCATCTCATATCGGCCTCAAATGCCTGGCAAACGGCCGGTAAAAACCCCTGATCCAGACGGACTTCTCATACCGGCCTTAAACGCGTCTACTGACCGACACCCCTCATATCCAGCACAAATGTCGGATATTGGAAGGCTTGGACGCACACGGATGCGTCCGCTGCATCGGATCCAACAACCCTATCCCACTACAAATTGCATCAAACCCACCGCCCTCCTTCCGCATCCATCCATCATTTCCTGTGCCAGAGCCACCGTCGTCGTCCACCCTTACTCCTCCATCCTTGCCGTCGGGTCTCATTCGCTGCCCTAGATGTCGATCAGCATGTCCCACACCGCCGCCATAGGGGGTGATCTGGCGTCGTCCGTCGGTATCCCATCCCTGACTCCGGTGTGCAAGTCGGAACGTCGCCCATAGGAACTGGCGACAGAGGCAGAGGGAAGCGGCGTCGTAGGGAAACCTCGAGGAGCAGCGTTCTCCCGCCGCCCCATTCCTCGTACCCCGTCCATCCAGTCGCTGATAAGAATCACGTCGGCCGACCCCAGTCAGGCCAGACAAAGGACAATCCGGACAGACGATTGGGAGGGCATTTCGGAGTGCTTTCCGCCAATGCAGAGGGCGGCGGATGATGTCTTTCACTCGCCGCAGCTCCAACGGGAGCGAACAAGCATGGGCACCGGCGGCGCCCGGTCTGCCCACGTCCTGTTTGATAAAATGACACAACGGGACTATACATTTTTTGCTCAATTTTGGTCATTAAATTGTATGGCATTCCATTTAGTTGTGTACTCCGTTTATTTGAAATCCTAATAATTTTAGGAGAATATAATGCACATGATCAGTGATAATCAAGATCCGACCCAAGTGGACTATGAGTTGGGTGGTCCCAAACGTCCGGCATTTAAAATTGACACAACATCAAACCCCAACCCCAACAACAAAAAGAAGGCAAAGGTGCACAAAGAAAGACCCACGACATTCACAATTTTCGAGGATATCTTGTTGATTAAATGTTGGTTGGCCACAACCTTGGACCCCATATGTGACATGGAGTAAAATGGCAATAGGTATTGGGAGAAGATCCACGAGCACTATCATGGACACAAACACTATGTGGAGCCGCATCCTATCGTGACCACCCATAGTGTGGCATCTCTTCAATATCAATAAGAGATCATTTAGGGGGGAAGTGAACAAGTATGTCGGCTATTATGCACAAGTGCTTGTCCGCCCTCAAAGTGGGATGGGAGTGGCAACACACGTAAGTTTTTCTGTCATCATTTCAATTGCTTGTTTTCTTTTTGCATTCTAATTGCTATACATACATGTTTTCCAGATGGTGGTGGTGGCCACTACGTATCAAGAAACGGAGAATAGGGCATTTGGTTTTGGCCATTGTTGGGTGCTATTGAATAGCAAACTAAAGTGGACACAACTTGTGGAAGATCTCAAGACCAGTAAAACAAAAAAAATGATGGGTCAAGCTCCCACCAATCAATTGGGTTAGACGACGGTGAAGATGTTGTAGGGGAGAATGGAAGAGCCACAGTGATAAAAAATAACCGACAAGTGATGGGAAACAAATGGGAGAAGGTGAGGGCCTCCCATGATGCCACGACGACAAAAATGTCCTCCACATGGACGGACATTTTCCCCATGAGGGAGAACAAGAAAGAGGAGAGGCACAAGCTCATGTTGGGTGCGCAAAAGGAGAGGAAGGATTGGGACTGGGAGAGGCCGAGTAAGAAACTACAAATTGAGAAGGAGAATATCGATTCAGAGAAGAAATAGGCGGTGATCAAATGAGAGCTTGAGAAGGCCCAAACATTTGAAGACATGAAGCTTGAGAAGGAGAGGTTGCAAATTACTCGAGATACGAAGGATGCAAAGATCATGTTGGCGAACCAAAGCCTCCAGGATGAGTATGGAAAGAAGTGGCTTGTGGGGATGAAGTATGAGATCAATGAATGTAGGGAGTACGTAGCGGCAAGAGCGACGATGGCAGCGGCAGAAGCAGAGGCAAGGATGCAGGCAGATGAGGCGGCATGGGTGCAGGTGGAGCAGGACGCATTGTTGAACTATGATTTATTTTGCTTTGTCGCATTGTTGAACGGTCGAATTTATGAACTATGATCCACGTGCACATATTTGATGATTTACATTTGAGATATGCGGCTGTCTGGCAGGCCAAATGAGGGGCATCTGAAGCTGCCCGTAGACACACTTGGACGCGTCCATGAACGTATAGGGGGCAAATTTGCCAAGTCCGGGTGTAGATGCTCTTCATCGACGATGGTTGCTGCTCTGGTGTGCTGGTCCTTTGGGGCCTTAGCACGACGACTTCCCGATTGTCTACTACAACAAGGTTTGTCCGGCTCCGGTGATGGAGGGGCGATGACAGCGGCGCGCCATTGGCTCACTCCAGTGCTTGTAGTCGTCGCTAGGTGGTCCATAGACCTGGTTGTAATTTTTATTACCTCTTTTGTTCTCTGTACTGCCATGATTGATGAATAGATTGGAAATTTCTTTCACAAAAAAGTTTGGAGAGTTAAATGTGAAGGGAGAGACACTTCGAAACAGGGTTTGATACGTCATATCGGTAATGACGAGTCTACTAGAATCTAGGATGACGGATACCTCACGCTTAGATGATGAGACCTTATGGCTGTTTGAGCATCAATCCACATGTTCTTGCCTCTTAGCTTATAGATGCCACTTCGGCAACATGGGATAGATAGAGGGTGGAAGCAATTTTTATATCGATGGATGCGATAGTTATACTTGGTACACCCTTATGCGCAAGGAATGTTGAGGATTTCTAGAGTTGGTGTCATGAAAAGAATGGTATTTTCTCAATTAAATCTGCATACCACATGCTGGCAAGCACGTGACAAAGAAGCCATGCGTGGCTAGAGAATAGGGCCGGCTCTTCTAGCATGGCTACAGAGGAAGAAGGCTGTAAAAACTGATGGAAAACATAGGTGCCTCCTATGGTCTGGATGTTCCTCTGGAGACTGTCGAAACAATTCATAACAACCAATGATGTTGGGGCACATGGGCACATGACAGACTCGAGTTCTTGGGGCATGTGTGGCTCGCCGGATTCATGGAGGCACTCCCTTCTGAAGTGTACAATGTCAAGATGTACTTGGGCTTTGGTGGATGAATAATTGCCACCAACCTTAGCAACAATCACCGAACCAAATGCAAAACGGTGGCTTTTTACACTCATGGACTCTTTATCACATGCTCTTTTTGTGAAGCTTGCGATTACTCTATTGTGATATGGGTAGCGCATCGGAAGGCTATCCACGAGGGCATATTTAAAAGCCCCATACTATTCACGCCTTCATCAACAAGTACATCGAAGTGTTGAATATGATTAATGAACCTTCTCCGGCCTTGCATCAATGATCGGTGTCTACTTTCACTGCCAACACTCAAGGCCATGCAAAAATTCATGTTGATGCTGCCTGTCACAAGGGAGTTGGGGGCACCGCTCCTGCTGTGTGTATAGACGCATATGTGACGTTCTTGGGCAAATCGACCCTTGTTATCGGAGGATTAGATGATTCTGTAATATTGGAGACTATAGCGTGCACGGAGGCACTTGTGTTGGCACAAGATCTCAATCTCCATCAACTAATGATTGCGTCGGACGCAAAGGAAGTTGCTGGAGCTATCAATAAAGGTGGGCAAGGCAATATGGTGCAATCATAAGTGAGATAAATAGACTACTTTAGCCAAGTTTACTTTTACTATTGAGGGTCGTGTCGTCAATGTGGAGGCGCATAGTTTAGCTAAGTTTGCACTCTTGTTGGGTATGGGACATCATGTTTGGTTTGGCCAATTACATGACCAGATTTGTATCCCACCCTCTATGATATTTGCTGAGTAAACAGCTAAAAAAATTGAGCTCCATTAAAAAAATGAAGTATTCAAGGATCTACAATCGTAGGCGCTAACTTAGGCAATTATACAAAGAACAAACATATAAATTTAAGATAATTTAAAGAAATTCTAAATGCGCTCTCTTTCATTGGTAGGCGCTAACTAGAGGCGCTAAATACGGTACCAAGCACTATGTGTCGTGCTCGTGCATGAAAGAAAAAGGCAAACACTTGAAGCATTATTCAACATCAATGCCGTAGGTTAGGCCCAGATTTGAGGTACGAACTATCGATCAACCGGGGGTTATTCCCTAACGCTCTTCACTAGCGCATTGGCATTGGAGAATGGAGATGCCCTTAATTCCCACTTCTCCATCATTTTTTTTCTAGATTTCTATTGACAAATTTCTGAACTCGACTGAAATTTAGACCTATCAAGGTTAGATCATGCTAAAGAATACGGAAACAGAGTGCTTTTGCATCCAGATTTGATGTCATATCGTTCAACCAACATGCTACGGAAGGTGTCATCACATACCCGCATTTCTTTCCGCCGCATGGGCCAACACAATATAATTTCAACCCGCCACACTTGCTCCCACGGGGAACCAATTTTCCCGGCAAAAATGTCCTATTTTGTGTATTTTGGAACCAACAATAATAAGTAAGATAAATGACAAAAATATACTTATAGAGTAAAACCCAAACATAAAAATAAATAAATGAATCACTAGGCACCTAAACAACTACAACTAAAAAACCACCTAGGTAAATTGAAAGATTCCTAAGGAGTTTACAATATCATCCTATTTTGTAGCTAAATCATAGTTATATTTATTCTATATACCTAAATGTGATTAATTGACTATGAGGCACAACAAGATGTCTGCTTCACCACCTATCTCAAATCATTGAATGGGACATTCTTGGAAATGAAAATATCTACTCGGTGCACACCAGGTTGTCTGTTTCCACACCTATCACGCGATTCTCAAAGGAACTGAAATTGAGACTCTCGCCTGATACGACTCCAACGTGAAAGCGAGACCACACCTTTAGCTTTAACCAACGTGTTCTTGAACCAATGGAAGTAACCAATCATCAAACACAGTAAGAGTCGCGACAACTGCGCCTCCTCTCGACATCCACGTGTCCCTTTTACTGTGTCCAGGTAAAACTATCCTAGGTAACACCTCCATCGAGTAAAATAATCATGTCCTTCCTTCCCTAGGAAGCTAACCTGGCCCATTCCTTGTCCTCCAAATCTCTCCAGATCTCCCTCTCCTCCATGCGTTGTGTTCTTTCCCCTCTATTTCTAACACCATCGCCTCCGTCGGGTCATGCCCCTGCCACCAACACGAGCGCGTGGATCTAGGTGGGAGCTGGCACTTGGCTCGAGCAGGGCAGGTCGTCGCCATGCTCCTGCTCTGTCAGCATGGCTTGTCGCCGTGCTCCCCTCCTCCACGGCCCGTCTCTTGAAGGTCGCTGTTGCCAACGACGAGGACTAATGGGAGCCCGCCGCCGTCATGGATCTGCTCCCCATTACCCTCCACTGCTCGTATCCCCCACTCCTCTCCCTGACCTCCTTCCCTCTTGTGCACACCGCCTCTTCCCATTCTTCTCTGCCCAATCCCCTTGTCTCACCTCCTATTCTTATTCATCTTATACACGAACGAATGAGCCATCGTAGACCTGCATATTCGAGTTGGTAGACGGAGGGGTGCCATCTAACTAGGGGCAAGACACAGTCGCCAGTTCCATCCTGTTTCCTCCATTTATTGGTCTTTATTCCTTTTCCTGTTACCTCTTATTAATCATGTACCGACAGCAATTGCCGATTTAATGGTGTTGATGTCTATTGTTTTGCAGGTGCTGATCTTAGTATGAATTGCCACATAAGGTCATAGGTGGTGGATGTTTGTTAACAGATACATGATTTTCTTATTCTTCATGTCTTTCTATTTGTAGAAGAATCAAGTCCATTGACACAACATGAAATGGAGCAGTCAAGGAAAAAATGGCTGATTGATGTTCCCAGATTAGCTACATAGTTGTAGATGTCATTGATGTGTCATGCGTAATGCTTTACGCACTTGATCCCATTGAATTGTTGTGTTGATATGTTAATTTACTTAAATAAACTATGTGCTAAGATTTCTCATGATGTGTGCATTTTGAACTTACCTCATCAATATTGGGTGCTCATATTTGTGCACTTATGTGTCAATAGTCACCGAGTCACCCAATTAACAGATGTGCTCTAAACTATTAACAGTTTTATTCTATGGAGAAAAGTGACGGTCTAAAGGAGAGAATGATCTTTTTGGTCACATGAGAGTTCTTGTGGATGAAACTCATCTGTCTTTTGGCCACCTTCCAGTTATAGTTAATTGAAATTTATGTTGGTTGCATGAACTCAGGGAAAGTGATTGCCTTTTGTATTCTGATGGATATTTATTTCTCAGGGGAATGGAGAAGGTATATGTCACTAAGCCCAATTGCCCTTATAAAGCATTAGTGCCAAATGGTACGGGAATTATATGAGTAATTATAATACATACACAGTTGAACAGAGAGTGCTATCAAAAGATTAGCCCTGTTATGAAAATATTATCTTAATAAACTACAATATGTTATTAGAACCACATGATAAAATTCTACCAAACTAGCTAGATAGTACCTTTTTGCTGGTTCATATAGAGTCTATTTTTATTGTCAGTAGTGACAATTCATAAAGATACATGCATTATATATTTACTTGGATCTGGCTTAGCAGCATATGAAATGGCATGTCCCTTCCTATGTGGTTTTGGTGATTGATGACAATGCGTTTGCGGACTAATCGTGTGTGCTAAGTATTTCAGAGATTAATCCATTGGCACGAGACGATTATCTCCCCTCGAAGCTTTAAGCAGAAGACATGTCGTCTTCCTCGATTTTTGTTTTGGTGGACTTGAGTCATAGGAGACACCGTACTATCAAGAGGGGGTCCACATTGGAAAGGCCAGGGTGGAATCATCACGTACACTTCTTTTCGGCACCCTCAGCTCCTTTCTTGTCTTGGAGCTCTCCGCATCTTTCAAATGGAGGTATTGTTGATGGGAGCGGTTGTACCGCCGCTGGGGCGGTAGTACCGCCTATGATTACCAAGCGGTAGTACTGCTGCATAGCGCGGTAGTACCGCTTGGGGCATATGCGACAGTACCGTTCCAGTGTGGTGCCGCTACCGTGTCGATTCTAGGAGCTCTTTTCTCGTGTCGGGTTTTACGGTAGTAGTAGCGGTAGTGCCGCTTATAAGCAGTAGTACCACTGCCACCACCGCGGCTACTACCGCTTCCCTCGTCTAAGTCTCGTCTTTTACACTGCGCGATAGTACAACTGGGGGTCGCGGTAGTACCGCTCCACCAAGCGGTAGTACCGCTCTATGCGGGCAGAAAAGGGGGTAATGGTTCACTTATCCCCTCCACTATATAAAGGGGTCTTCTTCCTCAAGAAGATTCACCTCTTCTCCCCCAAGCTCTATTGTTGCTCCAAAAGCTTATTTTCGACCGATCTCTCTCCCTAGCCAATCAAACTAGTTGATTTTCTAGGGATTGGTTGAGAAGGCCCAGATCTACACTTCCACCAAGAGAAATTTGATTCCCCCCACTAATCCCATGCGAATCTTGTTACTCTTGGGTGTTTGAGCACCCTAGACGGTTGAGGTCACCTCGAAGCCATATTCCATTGTGGTGAAGCTTTGTGGTTTCGTTGGGAGCCTCCAATTAAGTCGTGGAGATAGCCCCAACCTTGTTTGTAAAGGTTCGGTCGTCGCCTTCAAGGGCACCAATAGTGGAATCACGACATCCCGCATTGTGTGAGGGCGTGAGGAGAATACGGTGGCCCTAGTGGCTTCTTGGGGAGCATTGTGCCTCCACACCGCTCCAGCGGAGACGTACTTCCCTTCAAAGGGAAGGAACTTCGGTAACACATCCTCCACTCTTGGTTATCTATTACCTTTACTTGTGCAAGCTTTATTGTGTTAGTTCCTTGTGCTTGCTTGTGTACTTGTATTTGTTGCATCATATAGGTTGCCAATGTAGTTGCACATCTAGACAACCTATTTTGTTGCTAAGTTTAATTTGGTCAAGAAAAGCTAAAAATTGTTAGTGGCCTATTCACCCCCCCTCTAGTCAACCATATCGATCCTTTCAGTTAGTATCAGAGCCTCGTCTCTTTATTAAGGACTAGAACGTCCAAAGAGTATGGGTGACAACGTAATCGAGACGGAGGAGCACTCCAGTGAGAATCAGTCCTTGTCTACGTCCGATGGGGGACCCTTGGTCTCTCGTGAGGAGTTCAATGCGGCTTTGGACACATTGAAAACCTCCATGACGACCGAGGTCAAAGGCATGTTCAAAGAATTTCTTGATGGGCTCAAATTATCCACCGCACCGTTGGAAGTGGTTCGTCCCACTAACAACGTGTCGGATGCTATTACCGATAAGGGAGAAGCTAGTAGCGATCAAGTCCCCGTGACTAAGAATGGGAGTGGCATATTTGCTCATTCTGCACCTCCCATCAATTATGGAGGACCTGTTCCCTCCCCGCATCTAAATTCGGTTGGTCCTCCCCCTAAGTATGTGAAAAATACTGATTTTGCTACTTGGACGTTTCGATTTAAACGTCATTTAAATCATTGTTCTACTAATCTTTGGAGAATCATTGAGCAAGGTTTCCACCAGCATGATCCATACAGCTTAACTCCAAGAGAAGCCATGAATCATCAATTCAACTAGTCCGTTCTTTGCATTCTTCAAGAAGCCATCCCTCCCGAAGATATTGCACATCTCCGACCCTTCTCCATGGCCAAGGAAGAATTGGAGCATGTTGTTTCCTTGTACAAGGGAAGCGCAAGCATTCAATGCTCAACCTATGAAGTTGTGAAAGATGAAGCCAATGAGTTTGCCATGATCAAAGATGAAGAACCCCGTGAACTTTATCGGAGATTAACCACTCTTGTGGTCTCACTCCGAGATCATGGGAGCAAGGATACAGATGACAATTGGATCAAGCGCGAGTTTCTAAAGGCCATGATGCCTTATCATATGGCCATGTCCTGGGTCATCCGCAAAAGACCGGACTTGCGCACCTTGTCCTCAAGTGAAGTGTTGGATGAGTTTGTTGCCATGAGGATCTTGGACAAGACCGCCGACAATGCGGTGTTGCGAGCTCAACGATCAAAGAAGCCCAACCTTGCATTGAAGGCCAAGGCTTGTGTGGAAGAAGAGGATAAAGAGGAGTGTTGCCCCGAAGACACCAAATATGCCTATCATGAGTACATGGCTCTTGCGTCACGACAATTTTGGGGCAACAAAAAGAATTCAAGGCCCAACTTGAACAAGAACAATTCAAGTGGCTTCAAGGGCAAGCAACAAGTGAGGACATGCTACAATTGTGGCAATGTGAGTCATTTTGTTGTAGATTGCCCATATGAGAAAAGGGAAGACAATGGAGGCAAGCTTATCCGAAAGGACAAGGCCAAGTCTTATCCCAACAAGAACAACTTCACCAAGAAGACTCCTCCCAAAGGATTGGTGGCCCAAGAAGAGTATGATGAGGATGACGATGACGAAGAAGATGACGAGATGGTTACCATGGCCACCGTTGCTATTGCAACAACTCCACGGTCATCCCTCTTCGACTCACCAAATGAGAATATCACCGCCAAGTGCATCATGGCTAAAGCCACCAACAAGGTAACCCCCAACATCAATTCTACCATCACTTCTAATCCTTCATTGACGGATTGCATTGATGAGAGTGAGGGACGGAGGAGGAGGAAAATGAATTTGAGTCTTTTATGAGTAAGATCAAAGGTAAATCCAAGAAGCACTTCGTTGCTCTCTTGGAACAACTTGGTGAAGCCAATGACATGATTGAGTCTCACGAAGAGACCATCTCTAAGATGGAGGGTCATAGTCAAGACTATGCCGCTGAGATATCAGATCTCTCTAATGCTCTTGAGGAAGAGCGTGGTCTTCGTTTGGCTCTTGAGGAGTCACACAACGATGATCATGCTAAATTAAAGAAATATCTTGATCATGCTTTAGTTGTCTCTCATGTACTCAATTCCTAAAAGGAAAAACTTGTGGTTGACCATGCTAGACTCAAGGAGGAGTTTTTTACACTTGACAAGGCTCACAAGGTCTTGAAGAGTGTACATGCTAGTCTCAAAGAGTCTCATGATCAACTTCAAGTTTTGTTAACCAAGGAGAAAGCCACTTTTCCTCACATGATTTTAATTGATAATGCAAATGCTACTAACCCTTGTTGTGAGCATGTGCATCTTGTGGGAGAGAATGCCAAGTTGAAGAAGGAACTTGAGAAAGGCCTTGTATCTTGCATACAAGGTGAGAAGAACCTCAACGAACTTTTGAGCAATCAAAAGGAAGTCGTTTCCAAGGAAGGGATTGGGTTTGCCCCCAAGGCCAAGAAGAAGAAGAATGACAAGACCAAGCAACCTCTTCCTCTCAAGCAAACTTTTGTGAAGGAGGGAGAGGGTACTCCTAAGGAGAAGAAGAACATCGTGAAGGGTGGTGGAGTCAAAAAGGGCATTGTCACTTCTTCAAACAAAGCCGGCGACTTTAACCCGTCTTATGTGTTATGCCGTGCTAGTGATGGACATGTTTATGCTAAATTTGTCGGTTATTCTTATGAGTACATTGAATGGTCTATTTGGGTTCCTAAGACCCTTGTTACTAACATCAAAGGACCCATTACAAAATGGGTACCTAAAACCAAGCATTGATCTCTTGTAGGAGTTTGCTTCCGGTGGGGGATCATGGTTGCTCGATAGTGGAGCCACAAATCATATGACCGGAAGCAAAGACTTGGTGGTGGACGTGCACAAAGGTTCATCTACGCCCACCAATGTCGAATGGGGTGATGCTTCATCTTCTAAGGTATTGGGTCTCGGCAAGGTTGTTCTTTCTCATGATCTCACGATCAAGAAAGTCATGCTTGTTGAGTCCCTCACATACAATTTACTTTCCGTTCGTCAACTTGCACTCATGGGTTTTGCTACTTTCTTTGATATTGATTTCGTGGCCCTCTTGTGGAGCAAGACTCTTAAAGTAGTCTTTGTTGGGCATGTCGAGAACGGTCTCTATGTGGTCAACTTCTCGGAGTGAACCACTAAGACTGCGACATGTCAAATGGCTAAAGTTGACGTGGGATGGCTTTGGCATCGCTGTTTAGCCCACGTCAATATGAGATCTTTGCAAAGTCTTCTCAAGGGGGACCATGTCCGTGGACTAACAAATGTTAGTTTTGCCAAAGACCATGCTTGCAGTGCCTGCATCGAAGGAAAGCTACATGAGAAGGCTCACCCTCCCATGACTATCATCTACTCGACGAGGCCTTTGGAGCTCCTTCACATGGATCTCTTTGGGCCTCCATCCTCTGATAGTCTTGGGGGGTAGAAAGTATTGCTTGGTAATTGTGGATCATTATTCAAGATACACATGGGTATACTTCTTTAAGAGGAAGAGTGAGACCCAACAAATCGTCATCAACTTTGCAAATGAAGCTCAACGTCAACATGATGCAAAGATCTTGATGGTTTGAAGTGACAACTGCACCGAATTCAAGAACTACACCTTGGATGAGTTCTTTAGTGATGAGGGGATCAAGCATCAATATGCCGCACCTTATACCCCTCAGCAAAATGGTGCGGCGGAGAGGAAGAACCGGACATTGATGGACGCGGCAAGGACCATGATGGCGGAGTTCAAGTCTCCGTACAACTTTTGGGCCGAAGCCATCAACACCGCTTGTCATGCATGCAATCGGCTCTATCTCCGCAAAGGCTTGAACAAGACTCCATATGAGATACTTACCGGTAACAAGCCCAACCTCAAGTACTTCCGGGTGTTCGGTTGTAAGTGTTTCATACTCAAGAAAGGTGTTTGCTTGTCTAAATTTTAAGCTAAAGCTCATGAGGGCATATTTGTTGGTTATGCTACAAACTCTCATGCTTACCGTGTCCTCAACAAGTCCACCAGACTCATTGAGGAAACATGTAACGTGGAGTTTGATGAGAATAACGGCTCCCAAGTGGGGCAAAGTGGTACTTGTGAGGTAGGTGATGAAATTCCTCCCCAAGACATAAGAAGAATGGGTATTGGTCACATCCTACCCATTGAGGAACCCCTTGTGGCCGAAGGAGAAGGACAATGTTCCACTCAAGTGGAACCATCACCAACCCAAGACCCACACGCTTCAGAAGAACAAAGTGAAGGCCCTCAACCAAATGAACAAGGCCAAGTGCAAGATTATCCACAAGATGGTGTTGATCCACCAATTGATGCACAAGGCCAAGTTCCGTTTCCCGAGCAAGTTCAAAATCAAGAGCAAGCTCAAGATCAAGAACAAGATCATGACGACGCTCATGATGATCAAGTTACCGCACCTCAACTCACACTTGAGGAGCAATTGGAGCGTCGTGCCGCCAAAGTTGCTTCCAGGCTCGCTGCTAGAGAGCACCACATGGAGAATATCCTTGGAAGCATTACAAAGGGGGTAAGCACTTGTAGACAATTAGCAAACTATTACGCTCATCATGCGTTTGTCTCTTGTGTTGAACCCCAAAAGGTCTATGAGACGCTCGAAGACCCTGACTGGCTCAACGCCATGCATGAAGAACTCCATAACTTCGAGCGCAACAAGGTATGGCGATTGGTGCCAAGGCCGAAGGAGAACCACAATGTCATTGGAACCAAATGGATCTTTAAGAACAAGCAAGATGCTCACGGGATAGTCATCCGCAACAAGGCTCGCTTGGTAGCACAAGGCTACTCCCAAGTTGAGGGTATCGACTACGGTGAAACCTTTGCCCCCATTGCTCGCCTTGAATATATTCGTTTGTTGCTTGCATATGCTTCTCATCATAACTTTAAATTGCAACAAATGGATGTGAAAAGGGATTTTCTTAATGGTCCTCTTAATGAGTTGGTGTATGTCAAACAACCCCCGGGGTTTGAGGATCCTAAGTTCCCCAATCATGTGTATCAACTCGATAAGGCGCTCTATGGCCTTAAACAAGCCCCACATGCGTGGTATGAGCATCTTACTAAGTTGTTGCAAGATCATGGGTTTCAAATTGGGAAAATCGACCCCACTCTTTTTACTAAGAAGGTCAAAGGGGAGTTGTTTGTATGCCAACTATATGTTGATGATTTTATGTTTGGTTCACCTAACAAAGATTTCAATGATGAGTTTGCCGCACTCATGACCACAAAGTTTGAGATGTCCATGACGGGAGAGTTGAAGTTCTTCCTCGGGTTCGAAATCAAACAAAGACGAGAAGGAATCTTCATCAAACAAGCCAAATACACTCAAGACATTCTCAAGAGATTCAATCTAAGTGATTTTGTCGGTGTACAAAAAGAGTGTCGGTGTACTAAGGTAGGGGTGCCTCAGTACCCCAACTTGTGCACGGGCAGTTGCAGCTTCCCGCGGCAAGGTTTACTGCGGGCTCGCCGGAGACCTTCCTGCTCCTTATTAAACCATTCAAAAACAAAGTATACAAGACATAAGACCGAGACCCCGGCAAGAGGAGCTTGCCGGGAAGGCCGTTCCAGGCTCAAGACTGTTCCACTAACACAAGACCCTGGCAAGAGGAGCTTGCCAGGAAGACTAGAAGACATCGCCTCGGCGCTATGCGCGCCCCGGCAAGGGGCCCGGGGAGCGGCAAGTTCCCGGGCCCGGCAAGATCAAGGCCCCGGCAAGGTGCTTGCCGGGAAGGCTGCGCTGTGTGCCCGCGCTCCAGCTCATCGGCCCACGCGTCGCCCTGGGGCCTATCCAGGGACGCGTGGCGGATGGCTGTGCAGCCTGGGGTACACGGTGGCACTCCACGGCGATAAATCCGTCGCCGTGGCGGACGGAGACGCTAAGGCGGGAGCTTTTGGGGTCGACGGCGACGGGCATTAAATGCCCTTGTCCCCCACTGTTAAAGTAGGTATAGACCACTGTTCTGTACTGTAGCTCCACTGTTCCCGCACTGTTACAACTACCACCTCTTTTACATTTTTACCCCTTTCTCCTACGTTGACACCTGTCGGTGACCCCTTGCACTATAAAAGGAGGCCCATGCACAACGTGGAGGGGGTTCGGAACCTAGACCACTCTCACGCACGGTGTAGCTGCTTCTTCAAGCTCCCGAGCGCTCAACTCAATACACAACTAAGCAGGAGTAGGGTTTTACGCATCCGTGCGGCCCGAACCTGGGTAAAACTGCCCGCGTGTTTGCTTCGATCTGCTCTTTGTGCTCCCTCCGCCCTCGTACCGCACAGACAAGGGGCTCCGGTCCCATAGGTGTTCGTGGCGGACAGTTTCCCCCGACATCTTTGGCGCGCCAGGTAGGGGGCGTCGAGGTTGTGCGAACCTGATCCGGCGTTCACGCGGGCGCACTCTTCATCAACCTCTCCAGCCTCATCAGCAACTTCATCAGCGACAACTCCATGGCCCCGAAGAAGAAGCCTTCGGAGGTCGGAGGCCCGTCTGCGTCTCACCCGCCGCCACCAGAGCCAACGGTGGGCGGGGGAGACGCCGTCGGAAGGGTGGTTGCCGGCGAGGACACTCACGGTGCCACCAGATCCAAGAACAGGACGGACGACCGGACCTCGGTCTCCGTGGACGCGCCGCGTCCATCACAGCACACGACGACCCCGCAGCGCCATACCACGGGAGGTGGTATCCGCTTGCTGGGGCAAGGCCAAACCGGAGGTTCGCGGGACGCCCCGGACCCCCGTCCGGGCACAAGCAAAGCGAAGGCGCCGGCGCGGGACCCCGCTCCTTCTAACGTCGTTAGAAGTCCGAGCGTATCCCGCTCCTCGCACCGCTCACCCGCGTTCCCCACTACTCCGGCAGAAGCGCTCGCAAGGGCGCAGCTGCTCCTCGATTTTCCTCCGGCGGCCGACAAGGCCGAAGAATGGAGGGCCACTATCCGGAGCCTGATAGACTTCGCCAACAACGATTCTCCACAGCAGCCGTCGGCCTCACGGCCGCGGCAGGCTGAGAAGACGAAGGCTATCGGCGACAAGACTGCCGGGGGTGCGACAAGTGTGCACTCCCCGCCGCAGAAGCAGAAGACGCCGCCCCGCCGGAGCGACCCCGACGACGGCTCCACAGCCTCGTCGGACCCGCGGGCCCGTCGGGACCAGCGCCAGGTCCTCGACGACCGGCGAGATGAAGACGCTCGAACCACGATCGAGCGCCGCCGAGAAGCTCGGCGACAATCCGACAAAAGAGCTGGGAACACTGTCGACGCACACGCGCCCGGTGAACCAGGCGACTTGCCGTACGCGGCAGGCTGCCCTGCGTTCACCCGCGAGCTGCGGCGCGTCCAGTGGCCCAGCATGAAGAACTTTAAGCCCGACGTACCGGAGAAGTACGACGGCAAGACGCACCCCTCGGAGTTTCTCAGCGTCTACACTATCGCAGTGCAAGCTGCCGGGGGGCGCGACGAGAAGATCCTAGCCAACTACTTCCCGCTCGTGCTGAAGCCGAACGTCCGTTCGTGGCTCATGCACTTGCCGGAAGGCTCTATCTCTTCTTGGGCCGACCTCTGCCATCAGTTTGTTGGCGCCTTCACCGGCGGCCACAAACCCCATGGCCAGGAGAGCGATCTCCACATCTTGGCCCAGAAGGAAGGCGAACCCCTGCGCAAATATATCCAACGCTTCAGCCGGGTGCAACACAACATCCCTGACGTTCACCCTGCCGCGGTTATCAGCGCGTTCCATCAGAACGTGCATAACCGCCGCATGCGTGAAGAGATGGCGATGACGAAGATTCGGGACGTCAGTGAGCTCTACGCTCTTGCTGACAAGTGCGCCCGCGCGGAAGAGGGGAGGAAACTCCCCGGGGAAGATGCTGGCGCGGGGGGGAGCGACAGCGACGACGCCGCCCCGGCGAAGAAGAGCCGGCGGCGGAACAACAGAAAGAAGGGCAAGAAGGAAGTGCTTGCCGTCGAGAAGTCCGGCAAGGAGGCCCCCGCCAAGCAAGCGCAGGCTGGCGGCTCCGGCAAGGAGCCTGCCCCTGCGGCGGCGGCCGACAAGCCGGGTAGCTCCGACAAGCAATACTGTAAGATTCACCGCACCAAGGGTCACGATCTCTCCAACTGCAAGCGCGTCGAGTACCTCGTCGAGCAGCAAAAAGCTGAGTACGAGAGGCGCGACAAGGAGAAGGCCCAAGGTGGCGGGGAAGAGCCCAGCAAGAAGCGGCCGTTTAACGGCCGGGGAGGACGCCGCGGCAAGGCCAAGCAGCGGCAAGGAGATCGACCTCCCCGGGGCCGCGACAACGACGAAGACGATGATGAAGACATGGAGGATGACGAGAACAGCGAGCAGGAGTTCCAGAAGGCCACGGAGGTCCTGTGCGTCGACGGTGGCGCCTCCCTGCACACCTCCCACCGCCAGCTAAAACAGTGGGTGCGTGAGGTGAATGCAGCGGAGCCGCCCGTGGAGTCGCGCAGGCTTCTCAAATGGTCCAGCACGCCCATCGTTTTTGACCTTGAGGATCACCCTGACCGCACCACTGCGGTCGGGTGTTTGCCGATGCTGGTCTCTCCCACCATCCGCAACCTCAAGGTCACCAAAATGTTGGTTGACGGCGGGGCCGGACTGAACTTGATCTCCTCTGCTGTGATCAAGAAGCTACAAATTCAAGATGGCGAGCTCGAAGAGACCGGTTCATTCCAAGGAATCAACCCGGGAAGGAGCAAGCCCAAGGGAAAGATCACTCTGCCGGTGACCTTTGGCGGGGAGCTCAACTTCAGGACTGAGCGCATCACCTTTGACGTCGCCGATATTCCATTGCCCTACAATGGAATACTCGGCCGTCCCGCCCTCGCCAAGTTCATGGCAGCTTCCCACTATGCCTACAACGTGCTGAAGATGCCGGGGCCGATAAGTGTCATCACTGTCCACAGCGACAAGAAGGATGCGCTTATTTGCGCCGACAAGATTTACCGGGATGCGGCAGCTGCGGCCGAGAAGGATACTCTTGCCGCTGAAGCTCCCGGGGGGAAGAAGACGAAGACCAAGTCCGGCAAGTGCTCTGGGACCCACTCCGGCAACCGCACCTCTTCGGAGTGCTGCGCTGCCGTCGAGGACGTTCCATCGAGCTCCACCGGCAAAAGCAAGAAAGGAATGGCTGCTCCTCCGGCAACCAAGAAAGTGTCCGCAAAGGAGGATGGCACTGGTAGTACCTTCACCATCAGTGCCACCCTTGACAGCAAATAGGAAAGCGCGCTCGTCGCCTTCCTGCGGGCGAATGTCGATGTGTTTGCTTGGCAACCGTCTGACATCCCCGGTGTTCCCAGGAAGGTGATTGAGCACAAGCTTGCTGTCTGTCCTCATGCGCGGCCCATCAAGCAGAAAGTGAGGAAGCAAGCCGTGGAGCGCCAAGAGTTCATCAATGAGGAGATCAAGAAACTAGAGGCAGCAGGTCTAGTTAGAGGTGTGATCCATCCGACGTGGTTGGCAAACCCAGTCGTCGTGCGCAAAGCCAACGGGAAGTGGAGACTGTGTATAGACTTCACCGATGTCAATAAAGCATGTCCCAAGGATCCCTTCCCTTTGCCGCGCATTGACCAGATCGTTGACTCCACCGCCGGATGTGAGCTACTCTGTTTTCTTGATGCATACTCAGGCTATCATCAGATTTTCATGGCCAAGGAAGATGAAGAGAAGACTGCGTTTATCACTCCATGTGGCACTTATTGCTTTATCCGCATGCCATTTGGACTGAAGAATGCAGGCTCAACCTTTGCAAGGGTAGTATACACTGCTTTTGAGCCACAGATCCACAGAAATGTAGAAGCTTACATGGATGACATCGTGGTGAAGAGCAAGAGCAAAGAAACCCTGATTCAAGACTTGGAAGAAACGTTTCAGAACCTGCGCAGGATACAACTCAAGTTGAACCCCGAGAAGTGCGTCTTTGGAGTCCCCTCCGGCAAGCTTCTCGGGTTCTTTGTATCACAGAGGGGGATTGAAGCCAACCCCGACAAGATTAAAGCCATTGAGCAGATAGAGGCCCCGAAGCGCGTCAAGGATGTCAGAAGGCTTGCAGGTTGTGTTGCTGCCCTCAGTAGGTTCATTTCAAAATCCGCAGAACGCGCCCTACCTTTCTTCAAAATCTTGAAGAAGGCAGGTCCCATGAAGTGGACTCCGGAAGCGGAGGCAGCGTTGCAGGATTTGAAACGGTACCTGTCCTCCACTCCTACACTTGTCGCACCTAGACCACAGGAAAAGTTGTTGCTATACTTAGCGGCAACCAACCAGGTGGTTAGTGCTGTGTTAGTGGCGGAGAGGGAGTCCGACGAGGAGTCAGCATCACCGGCGAGCGAATCTAGCGACAAGCAGGGGGCTGTCCCGACGAGCTCTGGCCCCGACAAGGAAGACTCTGCGCAGGAACAAGGAGAGGTGCGGAAGAAGATGGTGCAGCGCCCAGTGTATTTTGTAAGTTCCCTTCTCCAGGGGGCTAGATCAAGGTACTCTGGTGTGCAAAAATTGCTTTTCGGCCTCCTCATGGCCTCAAGAAAGCTGCGCCACTACTTCCAAGCCCATGAGATAACAGTGGTCACTCGCTTTCCGTTGAAGAGGATATTGCACAATCCAGAGGCAACAGGCAGGATCGTCGAGTGGGCACTGGAGCTGTCAAGCTTTGGACTCAAGTTTGAAAGTACTTCAACCATACAGAGCCGAGCCTTGGCAGAGTTCATTGCCGAATGGACCCCAACACCAGAAGATGAGGTTCAAGAAACAAGCGCACCCGTGCAAGAAGCGACAAGTGAATGGGTAATGTATTTTGACGGTGCCTTCTCGCTGCAAGGCGCCGGTGCCGGCGTGGTACTCATCGCGCCCACCGGAGAGCACCTCAAATATGTTATCCAGATGCACTTTCCCAGGGAGCAAGCGACAAACAACACTGCAGAATATGAAGGCTTGCTTGCCGGCCTCAGGATTGCGGCCGAACTTGGGATCAGAAAGCTGATTGTGCGGGGCGATTCTCAGTTGGTGGTCCGACAAGTTAACAAGAGCTATCAGAGCCCTTTGATGGAAGCTTATGTCGATGAAGTGAGGAAGCTTGAAGAGCACTTTGAAGGTTTGCAGATGGAGCACGTCCCGGGAGCTCAAAATGAGATTGCAGATGGCCTTTCAAAGTGCGCCGCGATGAAGTTACCTGTGGAACCAGGGACCTTTTTGCTCAAGCTGACTCAGCCATCAGTTACACCATCAATTGGGCAGTCCAAGAAGAGAAAGTTGGTCTCCGGCGACTACTTGCCGGCGGATCTCCCTGAACCCGCCGCCAAAGTTCCCAAGATCAACAACAACGCTGAGGAACAGTTTGCTCCTGCAAGCCCTCGGGCTTGTGCAGTTGAAGCAAGTGTTCCCGACAAGCCTCGCCCCGGCGAGCTTGCCGGGGGACCGTCAGCTCCGGCAGGATCAGAGGTCTTTGCCGTAGAAGCTGAGGTTCCCGCAGCGGCCCTCGAGCCTTTAGTCCTTGCCGTCGAGCCTCGAGCTCCAGCATGGGCGCAGCAGATCGTCCGTTTTCTGCAAACTGGAGAACTTCCCGACGACCCTCAAGAGATAGAGAAGATAACCAGGCAGTCAAGTATGTATCAGTTCGTGGATAACGAGCTATACAGAAGAAGACTCAACGGTGTCAGGTTGAAGTGCATCTCCAGAGAAGATGGACAGAAGCTGTTGGCAGAAATACACGGAGGCATATGCGGCCACCACATTGGCGCAAGGGCGCTTGCCGGGAAAGCTTTCCGGCAAGGGTTCTTTTGGCAAGAAGCCCTCCAAGATGCAACTGCACTAGTAACCAAGTGTGAAGCGTGCCAGTTCCATGCAAAGCAAATTCATCAGCCAGCTCAAGCTCTCCAAACAATCCCTTTATCATGGCCCTTCTCGGTCTGGGGGCTCGACATCCTCGGCCCTTTTCCTCGAGCTGTCGGGGGCTTTGAGTACTTGTACGTTGCAATCGACAAGTTCACAAAGTGGCCAGAAGTGGAGCCAGTGAGAAAGGTGACAGCACGGTCAGCAGTCAGATTCTTCAGGTCGATTGTTTGCCGTTTCGGGATACCTAACAGGATCATCACCGACAACGGTACGCAATTCACTAGTCGCACCTTCATGCAGTACGTCCAAGACCTTGGCGCCGGGGTCTGTTTCGCTTCTGTTGCTCACCCGAGGAGCAACGGTCAAGCGGAGAGGGCAAATGCTGAAGTGCTGCGCGGACTCAAGACAAGGACCTTTGACAGGCTGCGCAAGTGCGGAAGGAATTGGATAGAGGAGCTCCCGGCGGCTCTTTGGTCAATCAGAACGACACCAAGTCGAGCCACCGGACAGACACCTTTTGCTCTAGTCTATGGAGCAGAGGCAGTTCTCCCCACGGAACTCATATACGGATCTCCTCGAGTACTCGCTTATGATGAGCTCGAGCAAGAGCAACTGCGGCAAGATGACGCATTGCTCCTTGAGGAGGGACGTCTCCAGGCTGCTGTACGAGCTGCTCGATACCAGCAAGCTTTGCGCCGCTACCATAGCCGCAAAGTCAAGGCCAGGAGTCTCGAGGAAGGCGACCTTGTTCTTCGGCGTGTTCAGTCCGCCAAGAATTCCAACAAGTTGACGCCGAAGTGGGAAGGCCCTTATCGGGTGAGACAAGTTACGAGGCCCGGCGCTGTCCGCCTCGAGACCGAAGAAGGCTTACCGGTGAGCAACTCCTGGAACATAGAGCATCTTCGCAAGTTTCACCCCTAAGGCGCGGTTGCCGTGATCCGCTCCGGCAACCACCTTTTGTACAAGCTTTGCCGCTGTTGCATGTAACCCTTTGTACAAAGCCGGGCGCAGACCCCGTGCATCAGTAAAGCTTTCGTGTTTTTCGCATCGATTGCCTTTTGCATGCTTCTCTTTGCTATTTGCATGTTCTGTTTGGCATTTGATGCAACACTTAGATATACGGTAAGCACTATTATGCCGAAAGGCCAGATACTTGTTTCCCTCTCCCTTTCTCTTTCCTCTTAAACAGAAGGAACGGCCCTCGCGCACAAGTTTGCCGGGGGGGAAGGAGGTGGAGGAAGAACCAAGTGCTGTTCAAGAAAGAGAAGCCTTACCGGGAAGCAAGCAATATGAGCAAGCAGCATATGAAAGATAAGTTGTTAGAATTTGACCAGTTCAAATTTTAAATTTTGGTTGTCTTCCTTGAACGATCACACTTTGTATGGAAAACCTGTGCGCGGAGGAACCTACCCGTAGCTTGCCGCACCCTTATCTTGTTTTTGAGTTCACTCAACGATTTAAGTGAGCTGCGACAAGTGTCGCGCCCTTGCCTCGTTTCCGAGTACGCTCAGCAAGTTAAGTGCGTTGCGACTAGCTGCGGCGAGGTTGCTTACCGGCGAGGACCTTGGCCAGCAGGCTGCTCAGAGTCCGGCACTCAGCGCTCGCGGCAAGGGCCCCTTGCCGGCAAGCTCCCCGGGAGCGTAGGGTGAAAAACATACAAACTCAAAGATTGAAACAAGGAAGATAACATTGCACTGATTGATTGAAGTAAAGCAAATATCTTACAAGGATAACTTGTCGCAATGGACTAATGAGTTCATAACATAATGTGCAGCAATAAAAAGATAAAGATAAATGGAGCCCTAGTCTACGCGGTCGCCTTCCTTCCTGCCAAGCTTTGCCACCTTGGCGATGATGTGGCCGACCTGCTCCTTCAGGGCCTCCGTGTCTGCATCTACCGGCAGGGTGCGAAGAACGTTCGTGAGGTTGATTCCCGGGTTGCGGTACACGATCTTCGTCAACACCCGCTCCAGAGTTCCCGCGCAGAGCCGGCGCGACTCCTCGGCCAGCTGCGCGGGGATGCGGTTCCGGAGACCTGCAAGAGCCGGAGCGACGCCTCTGAAGAAGAGGCTGAGCTTGGCGCTGTGCGGGAGATCTGGATCCGGCGAGTAGATAAGGTGTTCAACCTTCAGCGCTAGCAGCTCTTGATCAATATTGGACGCAGAAGAAACCAGCTCTTCGGTCCACACTTCGATAGTCTGCCGGAAGAGCTCGGATGCCTTGTTGACGCTCTCCACCAAGGTCCGCTCCTTGCGGAGCTCATCCTTCAACTTGGTCTCCTGAGCCCGGGCAGCATCGAGCGATTCCTTCAGGGTGGTGACCTTCAGCTCCAGGTCCTCAATGGAGTCCTTGGCGGCCTTCAGCTCGTCACCCCTCTTGGATAAACTCACCTGAAGCTCTGAGTTTGTGTGAGCATCCTTCTCGCGCTCCAGGATGAGCGCGGCGACCTTCTCGGCGCTCACCTTCATCGCCTTCTCCAGTTGTTCGACCTTGGCGGCGAGCTCTTTCTTGGCGTCCTCCGCGGCAACCGCGGCGGCCTTCGCCTCCTTCAACTCCCCGCCAAGGGCAGCCTCGCGAGCGGCAAGGTCTTCTTCATGAGAGTCCAGCTCAACCTTCCGCTGCGCGAGCTCTCCCTCTCGCCGGGACATCTCCACCCCGGCGAGACGCTGCTGTTCGTCGGCTTCAGCCTTCTCGAGCACCCACTCTTGGTACTCGCCGGCGAGGCGCTCACGCTCCTCCGCCACCTGGCGGAGGGCAGCCTGATTGGCGGCGCTGAGCTCCGCCGCACGCTTCTCCATCTCTGCCGCAGCCTTGGCGGCAAGAGCCTCCCGGGAAGCGAGCTTTGCTTGCCTGGCCCGGTAAAGGGCCAGGAGCTGATGAAGCAACCGCTCCTCCTCGGGCCCCTCACCTCCACCGGGCGCCTGGACGATCTTCAGGCCTGCGGAGGCGAGGACTTCTCCGTCGAACGCCTCGCCCTCCGCAGGAGCTCGCGACGAAGACCCCCACGGCATCTGGATGAAGACGCCATTGGGGGCCTCGAGATAGAACCTCTGCTCTTCGCCGGCGGAGGGACCGGTGGCCGGTGCAGCATCAGATGCTCCCGCCGCCTCCGGGTCGGCGGTGCGGCCACCGTCCCCCTCCCCGGCCGCTGCGTCCGCAGCCGGAGCAGTCTCTTGCGCGGCCGGCTCGGCGGCCTCGGTTACCTCCTCGACGACTGGAGCGTCGCCGCCGCCGCCCTGCGCGTCCTCCTCCTCGAGGACAATTACCTCCGTCTCCATGGGCACAGGAGGAGGGAGATCTAGAAAGAAGAAGAAGAGAAAGAAATTCAAGACTCAAGCAAATATCCAAAAAAGAGACAAGCCAAGAAGACAAGTTACAAAGATTACCTTGGCGGACGTCCTCAGCGGCGGGCTCCCTCGCCGGGGAGCTCGGCCTCGTCGGAGTAGTCGTCCTCGCCGGGGAACTTGGCCTTGGCGGGGTGGCCGCCCTTGCCGGGCTGCTCGTCCTTGGCGGGGTACTCTGCCTTGGCGGAGTACCCGCCCTTGACAGAGCACTCTCCCTTGCCGGAGAGCTCTGCCTTGGCGGGGATGGCGGGGCCTGCGGCTCCTCAGCTGTGGCCTCCGGGCGCTCTTCCCGCTGCGGCTCCTCCTCTGCACGGAACAAGACAAGAGATGTCAACACGTGAAGACAAAGTCAAATCCTCAAGCGTTCCCCAAAGCGAAAAGAGAAAAACCCAGACTTACGCTGGGGGCTGCGCTGCGGGCTGCGCTGGGGGCTGCTCATCGGAGCAGTGCTCGAGTCCGGCAGGCTTGGCTCCGGCACGCCCTCTGTTGCCGCTGCCGCTGAGCCTTCCGCGACCTCAGCCTCGGGCGCCTTGGCCTTCTTCGCTGCGCGGTGGGCCAGGGTCCTGAAATCAAAACAGTAGACAGAGTCAGCATCAACAGAAGAATCAAGACAGAAATCAAGAAGATATGAGGTCCAGAATCCTTACTCTTGATCCTCCTCGTCGTCCTCGCTCAGGGCGGAGAAGTCATACTCCACCGTGGGCGCGTCGGCGCGAGGAGCAGAAGATGAAGACTCCCTCGCGCGCTTGGTGTTCACCGGGGCTGGGGGCTGCGTAGACCCAGCCCCTGTGGCTACCGGCGCCCGAGGAGCGGGCGGAGCCGTCGCTCCGCTCCGAGAAGACCCCTGCCGGCTCGCTGCCGGCCTGCGGGGCGCCTCCGTCGTGGTCCGCGCACGGGCCGCCTCCGCTACGGCTGGTGCGCCGGACGGCCTTGGCGCGGCTTGACTCCCCCGTGAAGCCGCCCGCCGAGGTGGCTGTTGCCGGGGCGCCTGCGCCCTCTCCCCCGTCGCCGCCTTGCGGAGGCGCTTTGCCGGGGACTGCTTCGGGCTTGCCGGGGGCGGGGAGCTCTCCGACGAGGAGAGGTCGTCGGCGTATAACTCCGTGGATCCGCCGGAGTCTTCGGCCTCCTCCTCCTCCTCCTCCTCTGCCCCGGCCGGCTCGCTGGGCCCAGCATCCAGCGCTGCGGCCCTCTTTCCCTTGGCGCCTCCGCCCCTCGCGGCGCCTCTGCTCCCTCCGGCGGTGCCCTCCATTGCCGCAGCCTCCGTCGCGATCCCATGGATCCCGGAGTGCCTCAACGAGGGGACCCCGGCGAGCGCGTCGGGTGGGAGGTTCAACAACCGGCGGATCTCCGCCTCCTCCGCCTGGGTGGACGCCTCCTCGGCCTCCGCCTCCTCCGGCGAGAACCCGAAGACTCCTGCCGCCGCGGCTGCGGCGGCCTCCTCAGCCCGAGAAGCTATGTAGGCGATTTCCTGGTCGGTGGTGTCCCGCGTGTGCAGCTTGAGGTCCTCCTTGTTACTCGCCACCTCGGCGAGGTTGTCGTAGAAGTTGAGGACGTCGATGGGCTTCGGGGCGATCCACGAGCGGTCCAAGCCATGCGAGTCGCACATCGGCATCATGGCAAGGATCCGGTCCCTCGCGGCGTTGTTGCAGAGCGGCACCACTTCCCGGGGAGTCCTGAACCACTCAGGGTGCGTCGGGTCATACTTGAAGAGCTCCCGTACCATCCCGCGCAGCTCCAGAGTGGTGAAGTTGAAGTTAAGCCCGGGGCGCAGCCTCATGATGTCTGCCGGGCCGCCGTACTCCCAGGCCGACCTCTTCCGGTCTTGGAGAGGGGCGATGCGCCGGCGGAGGAAATCCGCGCCCACCTCGGCAACTGACAGCCGGGCCATCCGAAGACGAAGGATCCGGACGAGGGCGATGTCGAGCTTGACGTCGTCGGAGTCTAGATCACTCCAATCCCTGCCGCGCACGATGGGCGTTGTGCGCGGCGCGGTGAAGGCTTGCGGCTGGTCTTCTACAATCCAGCACCACTCCGCTCGCCATTCCTCCCACTTGCCGCGGAGCTCCCCCGGCAAGTACGCCCCTTTCTTATTGAGACGGAAGACCCAAGAAATTCCTCCGGAGAGGGGGGCATCTGCCTCGGCTCTAGGAGTGAAAAAGTGTCTAAAGAGGGCTACATTGGGGTGGACTCCTATGAAGTTTTCGCACATGTGTGCGAAAACAGCCATGGTGAGAATGGCGTTGGGGGTGAAGTCAAGCAGATGGAAGCCGTATGTGTTCATGATATCACAGAAGAAGTTCGAAAAAGGAGGACAGAGACCACAATGGAAAAAGGCAGCAAAGAAGTGATACCCGCCGGGATAGCTGTCCTTGGCGGCGGCCGGGTATGCTCGCGTGCGGGGATGCGCGTCGGTTCCTTTGGACCAGAACAAGTAGTACTTGTTCCAGAGTTCCTGCACGCCGAGCTTCGGCGGGAAGACGACGTGCCGCTTCCGGTAAGCGATGAGCTTGGCCGCTTGCTCGGATTTCTCCTTCTTGGATTTCTCCGCCTTCGCCTTGTCGGTCTTTGGGGCCATGGCGGACGCGGCGGGAGGAAGGGGACGAAGGGCTCGGCGGCGACGGAGGTGTGGAGGCGGAGCGCAAGAAGGAATCTTTTGCAGGTGGAAGACGACGTAATGAGAGCGCAGGGAGGGGAACCGCGCCTGCTACCTCTGCTTTTATGGGGGAGTGGGGGGCGTTTCGCCCTTTCCATTAAGAGATCGTGGGCACGTCCCATCCCACGGCGCCGCAATCGACGCGTGCCGTTACCGTGGGGTGCGGCGGATATGGAAGTGGATTCGGCGCGCCGCGGGCCGCGGGTGCCCGTGCACTGTTTTGGGCCTGGCCCAACAGCGCTCGGCACCGTGTGTGGCCCAGGCCCGGGGGCTCCTGTCGGTGTACTAAGGTAGGGGTGCCTCAGTACCCCAACTTGTGCACGGGCAGTTGCAGCTTCCCGCGGCAAGGTTTACTGCGGGCTCGCCGGAGACCTTCCTGCTCCTTATTAAACCATTCAAAAACAAAGTATACAAGACATAAGACCGAGACCCCGGCAAGAGGAGCTTGCCGGGAAGGCCGTTCCAGGCTCAAGACTGTTCCACTAACACAAGACCCTGGCAAGAGGAGCTTGCCAGGAAGACTAGAAGACATCGCCTCGGCGCTATGCGCGCCCCGGCAAGGGGCCCGGGGAGCGGCAAGTTCCCGGGCCCGGCAAGATCAAGGCCCCGGCAAGGTGCTTGCCGGGAAGGCTGCGCTGTGTGCCCGCGCTCTAGCTCATCGGCCCACGCGTCGCCCTGGGGCCTATCCAGGGACGCGTGGCGGATGGCTGTGCAGCCTGGGGTACACGGTGGCACTCCACGGCGATAAATCCGTCGCCGTGGCGGACGGAGACGCTAAGGCGGGAGCTTTTGGGGTCGACGGCGACGGGCATTAAATGCCCTTGTCCCCCACTGTTAAAGTAGGTATAGACCACTGTTCTGTACTGTAGCTCCACTGTTCCCGCACTGTTACAACTACCACCTCTTTTACATTTTTACCCCTTTCTCCTACGTTGACACCTGTCGGTGACCCCTTGCACTATAAAAGGAGGCCCATGCACAACGTGGAGGGGGTTCGGAACCTAGACCACTCTCACGCACGGTGTAGCTGCTTCTTCAAGCTCCCGAGCGCTCAACTCAATACACAACTAAGCAGGAGTAGGGTTTTACGCATCCGTGCGGCCCGAACCTGGGTAAAACTGCCCGCGTGTTTGCTTCGATCTGCTCTTTGTGCTCCCTCCGCCCTCGTACCGCACAGACAAGGGGCTCCGGTCCCATAGGTGTTCGTGGCGGACAGTTTCCCCCGACAAAGAGGGGTACACTTTTTGTACCCCTATGACTGTGCACGAGAAGTCTGAGCCACGGGCACTACCACACCAAGCACAACAGGGGAGGTGAGCCAAGGTAAGACCGAAGCTCGATGGAACTGGAGCAACGCCAAGAACAAGACCACAAAGAACAAGACCACCGCAGGGCCACCGTCAGGCCCGCGCCAACTGAGTTTCCACCGTCCCATGCAGCTGCCAACCCAACCAGCTGGGCAGGCTCCTGCGTGGCAACATGCAGATCTTCGTGGAGACCCGCCGTTGCGCCACCTCAGCTACCTACCTGCCTACATGGCACCTCAGGCACCGCTGGCCAGGGCGCGTGTCAACACAAGGAGGAGCGGCGACGGACAAGACGGACGTCTCCCCTCGTCCCCGATAAAGCGAGGACACCTAAGCTAAGCGCATTAAATGCGCCTTGTCCTGTAATGCGAGGGATAACCTCGCATCACTGTACCCTTTCCACCTCATGTGTGCCACTGTGGCAACCCCTTTTTCCTATAAAAGGAGGCCCGAGGCGACCGAGAGAAGGATTCGGCTTTTTAGAACTCCTCACGACTCGGCTTTTGGAGGTCCTCACTAGCTGAAGAACACAAACATATAATCCACCAAAGCAGGAGTAGGGTTTTACGCATCTTTGCGGCCCGAACCTGGGTAAAGGAACCGTGTGCTAACTGTTAGATCCGCTCTTCTCTCAACCCCGCGCCCCGCAACCGTAGTAGGGATTCTTGTGATCCCATAGGTGTCGATCCAAATACACCGACATCTTTGGCGCGCCAGGTAGGGGGCTGCAGTTGTGAGAATCGGCTTTAGCAGTTAGTTCGGCGCTCCTTCATCATCATGGCGCCCAAGAAGAAGACGACGGTGGCGGTTGGCCAGTCGGAAGCCGGACAGCCCGTCCCGACGCGGGTGAGCAGCGGACTGGTCGCGGAAAGGACCCGGGGCGCTGCTCGCGAACACCAATGCTATCCCAGCAGCTAGAGTTTTGGAGGCGGCGATGTTTGTGCGCCTGGTAACGGGTCGCACACCGCCAGTTCCAAAGATGGAGCCAGGCCCTCCACAGGTGGCGCAGGGCCTTCCAAGGTCGCTGCCACATCACCCGAAGGCGACGCAAGGGCCTCCAGAACTCCCACGCCGGTGCCAACAGCGCGCTCCTCTCAAGCAGCGCGCGACGAACGACGTCGTCACCCTTAAGATCCCGGGCGTCACCATGGGAAGAGCCCCGAGCGCCACTCCCGGGACGTAGAAGACCTGCCCGCCCGCCGAAGCACTGGTGGAGACGGTATGCGACCGCGGGATCGTGATGGGGCTCCTCCTGACACGGTCAGGGGTCGAAGCGCGTCGCGGTCCGTGCAGGTTTCGCTACCGTTGACCCCAGCTGAAGCCCTGGCGCGCGCGCAGTTGCTCCTTGACTTTCCTCCCGTTACGGGGAAACTCGACGAATGGAGAGCCACCATCCGAAGCCTTGTCGCCGTCGTCAACAAGGATGAACCAAATCCAGTGGAGCTCTTGGGTAGACGTTCCGATGGAGTCCCACGCACCGGCGGCGGGAGGGCCAGCAGCGCCGTGGCTACGGTGCATTCGCCTCCTCCTCGCCCGGTGCCGCGTGCGTCGACTCGTCGGGACGTCGTGGTCGACGCCATTTCCATAGCATCGTCCGACCCACGGACCCACGGCGACCAGCGTCAAGTTCTTCAGGAGCGAGCTCATGAAGACGCTCGAACCACGATCGAGCGCCGGCGCAGAGCACGCCACCAGCCAGACAGGCGAGCGGGGCCTGTTGTGGACCGCCCAGCACCGGAGAGCCCCGGGGGTCTACCTTACGAGGTAGGCTGTCCAGCTTTTACCCGTGAGCTGCGGCAGTTCCAGTGGCCCTCTCACCGCACCTTCAAGCCTGACGTTGGCGAGAAGTACAACGGCAAGACCCACCCGTCGGAGTTCCTCAGCATCTACACCATCGCGATGCGAGCCGCCGGGGCCCGCGACGATAAGGTGCGTGCGAACTACTTTCCGTTGGCTCTTAAACCTAACGCCATGTCGTGGTTGATGCACTTGCCAGTAGACTCTATTTCCTCCTGGTCCGACTTGTGCCATGAGTTTGTTGGCGCCTTTACTGGAGGTCACCAAGCCCATGGCCAATCGTCTGACCTGCACGTCATACCCCAAAAGGAAGGCGGGAGTCTGCGCAAGTACATACAAAGTTTCAGCCGGGTGCAGTACAACATCCCTGCTGTTCACCCTGCCGCCATCATCAGCGCGTTCCATCAGAACGTGCGTAACCGCAAGATGCGTGAAGAACTGGCGATGACCAAGGTGAAAGATGTGGCAGAACTCTATGTTCTCGCTGACAGATGTACCCGGGCTGAAGAGGGAAGGAAGTACCCCGGCGAAGGTGCCGGCGCGGAAACCGACTCTTCAGATGACGATACTACCACCCAGGCAAAGAAAGGCCGTCACCGCAACATGAAGCGCAAGGGTAAAGCCGTGCTTGCCGTCGAGGGATCTGATGACACCGACTCCGCCAAGAAAACCAGGGCGGGTGACCCCGGCAAGGAAATTGCCGGGTGTGTCGCCTGCCGGGCCTTGGCAGCTACCGAGAAGCCAGGAAACTCCGGCAAGCGATATTGCAAGATCCATCGCACCAAGGGCCATGATCTCCAGGACTGCCGACAGGTTGAGCTCCTTGCTGAGAAGCAGATGGCTGAATATGAGAGGCGGGACAAGGAAAAGGGCCAGGATGGTGTTGAAGGGTCCAGCAAGAAGCGTGACGGCCAAGCAGGCCGTTGCGGCAAGGATAAACAGCAGGAGAGGCCCGCCCGGGGCCGTGACAGAAGGCCCGAAGACGACGATCACGAGGAGGACGACGAGTCCGGCGACCAAGAATTTCAGAAAGCTACGAAGGCCATGTGCGTCGACGGCGGCGCCTCGCTGCATACTTCTCACCGCCAACTTAAACAGCGGGCGCGTGAGATTACAGCGGCGGAGCCGTCGTCCGGTGCCCAAAAGCCGCTGAAATGGTCCAGCACACCTATCATCTTTGACGCTGAGGATCAACCTGATCGCACTACTGCGGTCGGGTGCTTGCCATTGTTGGTTTCGCCAACAACACGCAACCTCAAAGTGACAAAGATGCTAGTCGATGGCGGGGCCGGTCTGAACCTACTCTCGCCCACCGTGATCGAGAAGCTGCAAGTTCCTGATGGAGACCTCGAAGAGACGGGCACGTTTTAGGGGGTCAACCCGGGGAGGAGCCAACCAAAGGGGAAGGTCACGCTACCCGTGACTTTTGGAAGTGATCTGAATTATAGGACGGAGAGGATTGTGTTCGATGTTGCCAAGATCCCCTTGCTCTACAACGGGATCCTTGGCCGCCCAGCGCTGGCCAAGTTCATGGCAGCGTCACACTACGCCTACAACACCCTGAAGATGCCAGGACCTGTGACGATCATCACCATCCCCTCCGATAAGAAATATGCGCTGATCTGCGCTGACCAACTGTACCAGCAAGCGGTTGCAGCAGCTGCCGCTACGAGGGCACTTGCTCCTGCCACTGGAGCCCCGGGAGGGAAGAAGAAGACCGGTGAGACCTTAGATACCCACTCCGGCAAGCGCACCTCTTCGGAGTGATGTGCTATCGTCGAGGATGTGCCAGAGAGCTCCACCGGAAAGAAGAAGGCCGATGAGAGCTCAGACACCCACTCCGGCAAGCGCACCTCTTCGGAGTGTCGCGCTCCCGTCGAGGACGTGCCTGAGAGCTCCACCGGCAGGAACAAGAAGTCCAGGGCCACGCCGCCGGGTACCAAGAAGGTTTCCATCAAGGAGGACGGCATAGGAGGGGCTTTCAGCATAAGCTCCTCCCTTGACGACAAATAGGAAGACACGCTCGTCACCTTCCTGCGGGCGAATGTCGACGTGTTTGCATGGCAAGCATCCGACATCCCCGGAATTCCGAGGAAGGTGATCGAGCACCACCTTGCTATTTGTCCCCATGCGTGGCCCGTCAAGCAGAAGGTCAGGAAGCAAGCTTTGGAACGGCAAGAGTTCATCACAGAGGAGATCCGAAAATTGGAAGCTGCGGGTTTGGTAAGAGGAGTGCTCCATCCAACGTGGTTGGCCAATCCAGTGGTAGTGCACAAGGCAAATGGGAAGTGGAGGCTGTGTATTGATTACACAGATATCAATAAAGCTTGTCCCAAGGATCCCTTCCTGTTGCCGCGCATCGACCAAATTGTTGACTCCACGGCTGGATGCGACCTGCTGTTATTCCTCGATGCCTACTCCGGCTACCACCAGATCTTCATGGCAAGAGAAGACGAAGAGAAGACAACATTCATCACCCCATGTGGTACGTACTGTTTCGTACGAATGCCTTTCGGGTTGAAGAATGCCGGCTCGACGTTTGCAAGGGCAGTCCAGATTGGTTTTGAACCCCAGCTCCATAGAAATATGGAGGCTTATATGGATGATATAGTGGTCAAAACCAAGAACAGGGCAACCCTTATACCGGATTTACAAGAAACATTTGTCAACCTATGCAAGATCAACCTCAAGCTGAACCCTGAGAAGTGCGTCTTCGGCGTCCCGTCCGGCAAGCTTCTCGGGTTCTTTGTGTCGCAGCGTGGGATAGAGGCCAATCCGGACAAGATCAAAGCTATAGAGCAGATTGAAGCACCCAAACGGGTCAAGGATATGCATCGGCTTGCTGGCTGCGTTGCCGCCATGAGCAGGTTCATTTCCAAGTCTGCCGAGCGCGCCCTCCCCTTCTTCAAGATTTTGAAAAAGGCAGAGCCGATGGAGTGGACGGCAGAAGCTGAAGCAGCGTTACAAGATTTGAAGAGGTATCTTTCCTCCACGCCAATACTAGTTGCGCCTAGGCCACAAGAACCGTTGCTGCTATACTTGGCGGCGACGAATCAGGTGGTCAGCGCCGCACTAGTGGCGCAGAGAGAAATTGATGACGGGGTCATAGCAGCGACAGAGCCTGGTGCCACCGGCGCAGAGACGACACGGCCGGTTGGAGTGCAGCCAAGGAAGAAAATGATGCAGCACCCGGTCTACTTTGTTAGCTCCCTCTTGCAGGGGGCTAGATCAAGGTACTCCGGTGTGTAGAAATTTCTCTTCGGCCTCCTCATGGCCTCGAGGAAGCTGCGTCACTACTTCCAGGCGCACGAAATCACTGTCGTCACTCGCCTCCCTCTACAACGGATATTGCACAATCCAGATGCAACGGGAAGGATTGTAGAGTGGGCACTGGAGCTGTCTAGCTTTGGCCTCAAGTTTGAAAGTACCTCGACGATTCAGAGCCGAGTCCTGGCAGAGTTCGTCGCAGAATGGACCGCGACGCCTGAAAAAGAAGTCCAGGAAACGGCTCTCCCCGGCAAAGAGGCAAATTGCAACTAGATCATGTACTTTGATGGAGCTTTCTCCTTGCAGGGCGCCGGGGCTGGCGTACTGCTGGTCGCGCCCACTGGAGAGCGCCTCAAGTACGTGGTCCAAATGCACTTCCCCAGGGTGGTATCAACGAACAACACTGCTGAGTACGAGGGGCTGCTTGCTGGTCTTAGGATCGCGGCAGACCTCGGAATCAAGAAGCTCATTGTCAGGGGTGACTCGCAGCTCGTCGTCAAACAAGTCAATAAGGATTACCAGAGCCCGTTGATGAAGGCCTACATTGATGAAGTGAGAAAGTTGGAAGAGCGCTTTGATGGTATACAGGCGGAGCACGTTCCCCGAGCGGAGAACGACATCGCTGATGACCTGTCAAAGTGCGCTGCCCTCAAGCTACCTGTGGAACCAGGTACCTTTGTGCTTCAGCTTTCTCAGCCATCCGTTGATCCATCAACAGAGCAGAACAAGAGGAGGAAATCAGGGCCCGGCAATTACTTTCCCGCCGAGCTCCCCGGAGCTGCCGGCAAGGATGTTGCCGGAGACACTGAGCCCGCCACAGGACGGCTAGCTCCGGCAGAGCATCAAGCTTTTGCCGTCGAGACAACCGCTCCCTTGGCGGAGGAAATGCCTTTGGTCCTCGCCGTCGAGCCCCAGGCTCCAGCGTGGGCGCAACATACCGTCCGATTCCTCGAGACCGGGGAACTTCCTGAGGAGCAGGAAGAAGCGGAGAAAGTAGCCCGTCGGTCTGCTATGTACCAGTTCGTCGATGACGTCCTGTACAGAAAGAGACCGAACGGCATGAAATTGAAGTGCATCCCTCGAGAGGAAGGACTGGAGCTGTTGGCAGAGATACATGGAGGCGTATGTGGATCCCACATAGGGTCAACAGCCCTTGTCGGCAAGGCATTCCGGCAAGGCTTCTTCTGGCCCACCGCCCTCCAGGATGCGACGGCACTGGTCACTAGGTGTGAAGCGTGCCAGTTCCATTCAAAGAAACTTCATCAACCATCTCAAGCCCTTCAAACCATTCCTCTCTCCTGGCCCTTCTCGGTCTGGGGGCTCGACATACTGGGCCCTTTCCCCCGCGCTGTCGGGGGCTTTGAATACTTGTACGTTGCAATCGACAAGTTCACAAAGTGGCCAGAGGTGGAGGCAGTGAGGAAGGTCACAACTCAGTCAGCTGTCAAGTTCTTCAAGGGACTAGTGTGCCGTTTTGGTGTACCCAACAGGATCATCACCGACAACGGCACGCAGTTCACAAGCCGTACCTTCGTGCAATATACCCAAGACCTCGACAGCAAAGTCTGTTTCACTTCCGTTGCTCACCCCCGAAGCAATGGTCAAGCTGAGATGGCAAACGCTGAAGTGCTGCGAGGGTTAAGGACAAAGACCTTTGACAGGCTGCACAAGAGCGGGAGGCGCTGGATTGATGAGTTGCCGGCGGTTCTTTGGTCGATCAGAACGACGCCAAATCGAGCCATCGGCCAGACACCCTTCGCCCTGATATACGGGGCAGAAGTAGTTCTCCCCACTGAACTCATATATGGGTCACCTCGAGTGATCGCTTATGATGAGCTTGAGCAAGAGCAACTGCCGCAAGAGGACGCAACGCTCCTTGAGGAAGATCGTCTTCGGGCGGCTGTGAGAGCAGCACGCTACCAGCAAGCCTTGCGCCGCTACCATAGCCGCAAGGTCCGTGCCCGAAGCTTTGATGAAGGCGACCTTGTTCTCTGGCGCGTTCAATCGGCCAGGAATACGAACAAGTTGACGCCAAAGTGGGAAGGCCCTTATCGGGTAATACGAGTCACCAGGCCTGATGCAGTCCGCCTGGAGACCGATAATGCCATCCCGGTGAGCAATTCCTGGAACATTGAGCATCTTTGCAAGTTTTACCCATAAGGCGCGGCTTGCCGGGCCCCCCGGCAAGCCACCCTTTTGTACAAGCCTTGCTGGCAAGGCATGTAACCCTTTGTACAAAGCCAGACGCAGACCCTCAGCATAAATAAATGAAGCGCTGACACCCTAAGTTATAGCATGCATGCTGAGTCGAGTCTCATCCTTGGTTAGGGTGTATAGTGCTTTGCGGCGGCTAACCCCTAGCTTAGAGGTTGAGTTTGCGTCTCTTTGTCTTTCCTCTATCTCCTTTGGCTCACAGGGCGCACAAACATCCTTGCCGAGGCCACTTGGGGAGAAGAAAGAGGAACAGATCAGCATCAAGGCCCCAGCAAGCCAGTGTTGCCGGGGGCTACAAGAGCAAAGATTCGCCCACAGCGAACCAGGGTTGCCAGGGGCTGCGGCTTCAGATAAGTTCTTCGTCCCCTATCATGCATTCCATTATGGACTGAGGTATGTGAAACCTCGTTCTGTTCCTTAAGCTACCGTGCTCCCATAACTCTAAGCCCTAGGGCTCGTTCCTAGGACTAAGTTTGGTCGTAGTCGCGGCAGCGAAAAGGTGAGACGAGGAGCCTAAGACCACTTCATCACTGCCTCCGCCAAGGGCGTGAGAAAGGTTGAGCAAAGTAGGGAGACGGCAAGGTCTGTTGCCGGGCAAGAAAATGTTTATCTTAGAGATATCAGGGATTTATTCCCTGTTGTGGGTTCTACCTGCGAACAAATGACCCGGCAAACATTCCTTTCTCATTAAAAACATTCCACTCAGGTACAGTCCATAGGGATGAAAAACATGAACAAGGAGGTTACAAGTTTTAAACTTAACAGATGCCCGAAGGCTTACAAACTAAAAAGAGATAAGATGCCCGTAATGCCTTTCTTGTCCCTCTCCTCAGGAGGTAGGTCAAGGAGGCGAGAAGGGCAAAAGGGGCGCCTAGGCGAGCTACGAGTGGCAGAAGACACCAAGAGGACATCTCGGTGGCCGCCCAAGGGCTGGATGGTGATGACGGCGCCGGAGGCAGAGCTCGAAGACGAGGCGCCAGGACATCAGTACACGTCGAAGGCGTCGGTGCCTGCGTACTCCGACATGACGACCTTGCCGCCCGCCTTCTTCCTCTTCCTCTTCCGCAGCCTCCCTACGCCAGCCACCAAGGAGGCAGCCCCCGAGAAGTTCAAGGAGCCGGCGACGCGGATGATGGGGTCGCCGGTGCCACCAAGAGCGGCGCCCGACACCTAGTCGGACCCGTCATCCTGCCGTCCACCGCCCTCGTCGTCGTTGCCGCTGTCCTCCTCGTCACCCTCGTTCGAGGAGGAGTCTTCGTTATCGGAGGAGCTCTCCACGCAGCACCTCGCACGAGTCCCGAAGTGCCCGAAGACCTTGACGGAGAAATGGCCGTCCTCCATCAACTTGAAATGGAGGGTGAGCCCATCCGCCAGGCTGTGGATGCGAGCGAACGTCTTCCATCCTTGACGAAGATACATCACATGAGGGGCAGGGAAGTCAACACGAACCCGTGTGCCATTAATCCCGCAGCCCCTCATGTGCAGCCGCAGCGACTCCGGCGGATCCACCTCCATCTCCCACGCAAATGGGGTCGGGAGACGAAGGCGACGGCGCGGCGGCCGTCGCAACCTGACGAAGAACTCGCAAGGGTCATCCCCAATATGGCCTTCCATTGGAGGAGGGGCTGCTGGCGGGGGCGAGGCCGGCGGGCCACCCCGTCCTCCTCTTCCCCGAGCACCCCGGCCTCGCCCTCAGCCTCGCCCCCTCCCTCTTCCCCTCGTGGCCGGTTCTGCCACCGCAGGTGCAGGAGAAGGAGGGACGCGTTGTCGAGCAGCGACCCTCGCCGCCACCGTTGAAGAGCCAGGATTTCCTCTCTCCATGGCGAACAGAAGAGAGGAGCATGAGCTGAAGGAGAAAGAAGATGGAGGAGTGCGGGGCGCCGTCCCTTCCCTCCCGCTCTTTATAAAGAGGCGGGGCTGGGGCTCGACCGCCCCGCTCGGCCAATCAAGACGCAGAAGGCGAGGGAGCCGGGACCGACCCGCCGCCCCAACCAGCGACGGCTCGGTTTCCCGCCTCCACCGTTTGCCACCTCAACCGCATGGAGGGCACGTGGCGGACGTGCAGAACCGAGGGGACGGGTGAGGCGACCTCTCCCCACCCCGTGATCGTGGGGAGTGACGCCTTGACGACTGCGCCTCAGCCCCATTCAGTAAATGGGCCGCGCCTCCATGCCTCCCTCCGTTTACGGGGACGGCGCAAAGCCGCCTCCTTTCGCATTTACTGCGACGTGACGCATGCCTGCGGAAACCGCCCCATGCATACCGCCCACGTCACGCACGCCCCTCCACCCCGTGCCATGCGCGCGGGTCATGGGAGGCGCAGCGCGCGGAAAATCTTACCACGGTGAGAACCGCCCCGCCTGCCCGCGCACCGTTCTAGGCCTAGCCCAACAACGCGTCGCGCTTATGTGTGGCCCAGGCCCGGGGGCTCCTGTCGGTGTACAAAAAGAGGGGTACACTTTTTGTACCCCTATGACTGTGCATGGGCAGTCTGAGCCACGAGCACTACCACACCAAGCACAGCAGGGGAGGTGAGCCAAGGTAAGACCGAAGCTCGATGGAACTGGAGCAACGCCAAGAACAAGACCACAAAGAGCAAAGGGACGAAGCGGCTTCCCCCGACAAGATCCTTGCCAAGAACCAGTTTCAGCAGCCCTGGCAAGATCCTTGCCGGGGCCGGCTCTGGCAGCCCCGGCAAGACCCTTGCCGCGGCAGCTCACCCCACGCCTATGGAGCGGATCACCCTTGAGTCCACTGCCCCCATGGGGCAAGGATTCGGGAGATATCCCCGTGGTGGCATGTAGATCTTTGTGAAGACATTCAAGGACAGATACACACACTAAGAGGATGACGACCCTTGGCGGGATCCCAGCCAAGGAGGACCACAAGGCCTCCGGCAAGCACCTTGCCGGGGATGACAGCAGGCGCCACGGTAAGACCCTTGCCGGGGGCCCCGGCAAGGCCCTTGCCGAGGACACCGCAGGGCCACCGTCAGGCCCGCGCCAACTGAGTTTCCACCGCCCCATGCAGCTGCCAACCCAACCAGCTGGGCAGGCTCCTGCGTGGTAATATGCAGATCTTCGTGGAGACCCGCCGTTGCTCCACCTTAGCTACCTGCCTGCCTACATGGCACCTCAGGCACCGCTGGCTAGGGCGCGTGTCAACACAAGGAGGAGCGGCGACGGACAAGACGGATGTCTCCCCTCGTCCCCGATAAAGCGAGGACACCTAAGGTAAGCGCATTAAATGCACCTTGTCCTGTAATGCGAGGGATAACCTCGCATCACTGTACCCTTTCCACATCCTGTGTGCCACTGTGGCAACCCCTTTTTCCTATAAAAGGAGGCCCGAGGCGACCATGAGAAGGATTCGGCTTTTTAGAACTCCTCACGACTCGGCTTTTGGAGCTCCTCACTAGCTGAAGAACAGAAACATATAATCCACCAAAGCAGGAGTAGGGTTTTACACATCTTTGCGGGCCGAACCTGGGTAAAGGAACCGTGTGCTAACTGTTAGATACGCTCTTCTCTCAACCCCGCGCCCCGCAACCGTAGTAGGGATTCTTGTGATCCCATAGGTGTCGATCCAAATACACCGACAGATGTCAAGCCGGCTACTACTCCAATGCCTACCAAGTGCCAACTTGACATTGATCCCAATGGTAAATCGGTGGATCAAAAGGTATATCGTTCTATGATTGGATCCTTGCTTTACCTTTGTGCATCTAGACTGGATATCATGTTGAGTGTGGGAATTTGTGCACGGTTTCAAGCCTCACCTAAGGAAAGTCACTTTGTGGCAGTCAAGCGAATCTTTAGATATTTGGCTCATACCCCAAACTTTGGCTTATGGTACCAACAGGAGCAAACTTCAACCTTTAAAGGATTACGGTGTAGCAACTTCCGGAGGGTGCTAATTTCTCGGATTCAGATTGGGCGGGAGACAAAGTGGATAGGAAGTCAACTTCCGGAGGGTGCTAATTTCTTGGTTGCTCTTTGGTGAGTTGGTCTTCCAAGAAGCAAAGTTGTGTATCTCTCTCCTCCACCGAAGCCGAGTATGTGGCGGCCGACAGTTGTTGTGCTCAACTTTTATGGATGAGGCAAACTTTAAAGGATTACGGTGCCATTTGTGACAAAGTGCCTCTTTGGTGTGACAATGAAAGTGCCATCAAGATTTCTCTCAACCCGGTGCAACACTTCAAGACGAAGCATATTGAGATTCGGTATCACTTCATCCGGGAGCATATTCGGCGAGGGGAGATTGATCTTCATTATGTCAACACTCATGATAACCTTGCAGATATTTTCACTAAGCCTCTGGATGAAGCAAGATTTCGTGAGTTAAGGCATGAGCTAAATATCATAGATTTGAACGATGCGGATTGAAAGTGCGCACACCTCCCCATACTCATCATGCTATCTTGTTTAGGTAGAGGCATGGACATAGGGAAGTATTGTTCTCTCAATGAACTTTCCCTCCCCCCATTATGCATAAATCGATCAACTCTTTCACATTCACCATTGTTGATGGTATGTATGTGCTTCAAAGATGAGTAGTGGTCATGGGCCCAAGGTTAAAAATCTTCGCGGTGCCATACCATTTCAATCGAACATAGGTGGCCTCGGCCACCGCCCTCTCTTTTGGGAGGTGTGTGTTTGTTGTCTCGTTTACTCTCTGTTTTTGTGCTTGTGGTTATGGTGTTCTCTCTGTTCTTTTGTGGTCTTCTTTCTCTGAGCTAAGTCGTATTCTTTCTAAAAGAAATTTTGAGCAAAGGACAATTTAGAGTTCTTTTTCTGAGTTGGGCGGTACTACCGCTGGGAGCGCACGGTACTACCGCTTATTAACACAAGCGGTACTACCGCCCGCCCGAGCGGTACTACCACTGCGGAGCAAAACTGCGGGGTTAAGTGGGGGGTCGGGGAGTTTTCTCTCCCCATACCCATTCGCCTGCATCTCCCTCTCCCTCTCGCTCTCCAACGACGAACTTGCCGCATGAGGTCGCCGGTGGGCTGCCTCCTCTGGGCCGTGCTTCACCTTTTCCTTTGGTGGGATCGATCCCCACCCCTTCCTCAAGCCATGGATGCCGGTATTGCCCCCCATTTCCTTCTTGTTGCTTCTAGTTTTTAGATCTAGGTTTTAGGGGCAATAGGTGTGCATTCCGTGATTTTGGCCAAATCAAGGCTTGAGTAGGATGGTGAAGACCTCTAAACTGCTAGGATTGATGTTTGGTAGGATTGTTTTTGAATTTGGTCTCCCGGTAGTACCGTAGTGGACTTGGCAACCTGGGAACCACCATTTCCCCGCTTGGAGCGGTACTACCGCTCCTATGGAGCAGTACTACCGCTTGGAGCGGTACTACCACCTATCCTGTGAGGTACTACCGCCGGATACCAACGTGCATAATAACCCTACCAAATGTTGATCTATGTTCCTTTTTCTCTTGACTTATGCTCGTTCTTTCATGCTGTTTTTTGTGTTTGTGTGTTTGGCTCCAGGTGATGGCCCTTCGGAACATCCGGCCCGTCGTATCAACCTTGGGCGCACTAGTTAAAAGCGCTATCGCACCTCTAAGGCAGCAGGTGGTTCTGCAAGTGGCTTTGCTAGTATTCCTTCCTCAAGTGCTCTGCCAACTCAGTCTCAGCAGCCGTCCAAGAACACTGCAAAGAAGCCAGCAAAGAAGTCCAAGACCTTCACTGAGATGTCTAACAAGGAGTTTTGGGAGAGGCGTCGGTGCAATCCCTATGAGCATGAGCAATAGCCCACCCTTGTCAACTGTCCCTTCTGGAACCGCTTTCAGTATGCAACCTACTTTGATGTGCTCAAGGCCAAGAAGAATCTCTTTATTGATGTTCACTCCACCGACATTGCTCATTAGGAAAAGGACATTGCCTACTTTGGTGAAGCTCTGGAGATGTATGCTCAGTTGAATATTCTCAGCATCATGTCATTCAACAAGGACTTTGATGCAGATTTGGTGGCTCAGTTTTATGCCACAGTCCATCTTGGCACTGATGCAGAAATGACTCTGACATGGATGACCAATGGCAGACGTCTGGCGGTCAAATGGAAAGCATTCATGGAGCTTCTTGGTGTTGAAGATCACGGGCTTAAGAGTGCGGTTGGTTTTCGACCTCATCATAATGCCACCTCCACTCACAAGCAATCCCTTTGGTCTTATTGTACTGTGAAGGTTAACCCCGAGACGCTGAAGGAGGCGTATGAGCTGCCTATTTTTCTGGACATCCTTCACCGCATCTTCAGGGAGACTCTCTTTCCTCGTATTGGGAACTTGGATATGGTTCACTCATATCTTGTGGACATGCTTATGTTCTGCCAGCATCAGAAGGAAAAGAACACTCGAGAAACCCAGAATATCTCTCATGTCATGTGGTATGAGCTGTTGTCTGCCATCTTTGAGCGCAAGTGTCATATCTATGCTCCGTTTATCATGCTGCTGATTGAGAAGGCCTGGGAGCGCACCTATACTGGGTACCCACTGGAGACTAGCGAGTTGGTCTCTCACGAGGTCAAGAGGCTTAGGAGGAAGGATATCTGGAACACTCCGGTCACTCGTTCTGATATTCCGAATTGTGCTGATGATGCTAAGGCAGAGGTTGATCATGATGATGATGATGATTATATGCCCTCTGGAGTGGAGCCCTCTTGGGCAAAGAAGCTCAAGAGTAAGATGAAGAAGCTGTTCTGCATGGAGTCTCATGGACATTACATGGCCCATGTGTTTGAGAAGAAGACCAGGAGCCGTCATAAGGAGCTTATGCGTCAGGTTGGTGCAACAGTTGTCAGCGGCTCTGAAGGCCGGATCACTGATGAGGAAGAATGGGTTCAGCAGCACTGCCACTGGACTGATTCTGACCCCGAGCAACCCCCAGCCGATGACGGAGGTGCAGATGATCACGCGGCGATGTGATGATGTTGTGCTTCTCTCTGTCGCCTTTTCGGTGTCTCGATGCCAAAGGGGGAGAGGTGGATTTGCGTGTTGTGAGTGTGTTTCTCGTTATCAGGCTTTGTCTTTCCTTCTCGCAACCTTTCCTTGTCTTTTTTGGTTTATGTTCATGAGACCCGGTTACCGTTACTTTGTGTGATACCTATGCTACCTTATCTATGTCAGGTACTTTAGTAGGTTGTGAGCTTATTTCCTGTTCTATCTTTACTCACCTACTACTTTACCCCCTTATGTATCCTCACTGTTAGATGTTATCGGACTATAAAATATATGGGGAGTGTTGATCCTAGAGTGTGTGCTTTGCATTCCAAAGGCAACTCATTTAAAATGCACACATCTAGGGGGAGCCCGTCTATATTTTGTAGTCTTTGGGGTTTGCTTACTCTTATTGTTAATATATTCTGTGCAAATCCCGTGTTGTCATCAATCCACCAAAAAGGGGGAGATTGAAAGGGCATGTCCCTTCCTATGTGGTTTTGGTGATTGATGAGAATGCATTTGCGGACTAATCGTGTGTGCTAAGTATTTCAGAGATTAATCCATTGGCACGAGATGATTATCTCCCCTCGAAGCTTTAAGCAGAAGACGTGTCGTCTTCCCCGGTTTTTGTTTTGGTGGACTTGAGTCGTAGGAGACACCGTACTATCAAGAGGGGGTCCGTATTGGAAAGGCCAGGTGGAGTCGTCACGTACACTTCTTTTCGGCACCCTCGGCTCCTTTTTTGTCTTGGAGCTCTCTGCATCTTTCAAATGGAGGTATTGTTGATGGGAGCGGTAGTACCGTCTATGATCACCAAGTGGTAGTACCGCTGCGCAGCGCGGTAGTACCGCTTGGGGCATATGCGGCAGTACCGTTCTAGTGTGGTGCCGCTACCGTGTCGATTCGAGGAGCTCTTTTCTCGTGTCGGGTTTTACCGTAGCACCAGTGGTAGTAGTAGTGGTAGTACCTCTTATAAGCGGTAGTACCACTGCCACCACCGCGGCTACTACCGCTCCCCTCGTCTAAGCCTCATCTTTTACACTGTGCGGTAGTACCGCTGGGGTCCGTGGTAGTACCGCTGCACCCAGCGGTAGTACCGCTCCACCCAACGGTAGTACCGCTCTGTGCCGGTAGAAAAGGGGGTAATGGTTCACTTATCCCCTCCACTATATAAAGGTGTCTTCTTCCTCAAGAAGACTCACCTCTTCTCCCCCAAGCTTTATTGTTGCTCCAAAAGCTTATTTTCGCCCGATCTCTCTCCCTAGCCAATCAAACTTGTTGATTTTCTAGGGATTGGTTGAGAAGGCCCAGATCTACACTTCCACCAAGACAAAATTGATTCCCCCCACTAATCCCTTGCGGATCTTGTTACTCTTGGGTGTTTGAGCACCCTAGACGGTTGAGGTCACCTCGAAGCCATATTCCATTGTGGTGAAGCTTCGTGGTTTCGTTGGGAGCCTCCAATTAAGTTGTGGTGATAGCCCCAACCTTGTTTGTAAAGATTCGGTCGCCGCCTTCAAGGGCACCAATAGTGGAATCACGCCATCTCGCATTTTGTGAGAGCCTGAGGAGAATACGGTGGCCCTAGTGGCTTCTTGGGGAGCATTGTGCTTCCACACCGCTCCAACGGAGACGTACTTCCCCTCAAAGGGAAGAAACTTCGGCAACACATCCTCGTCTCCATCGGTTCCACTCTTGGTTATCTCTTACCTTTACTTGTGCAAGCTTTATTGTGTTAGTTCCTTGTGCTTGCTTGTGTACTTGTATTTGTTGCATCATATAGGTTGCCAACGTAGTTGCACATCTATACAACCTATTTTGTTGCTAAGTTTAATTTGGTGAAGAAAAGCTAATTTTTTTAGTTGCCTATTCACCCCCCTCTAGTCAACCATATCGATCCTTTCAGCATATGTGTTGCATCAATGATGGATCGTGAAAAGCATAGATGGTGCACACAATTTTATACAAATATGCATGCGTTGGTTTTCCCTTGAAGAGGAAAGGGTGATGCAACAAAGTAGGGTTAGTATTTCCCTCAGTTTTTTAGAACCAAGGTATCAATCCAGTAGGAGACTACACGCAAATCCCTAATACCTGCACAAACAATTAAGAACCTTGCAACCAACGCGATAAAGGGGTTGTCAATCCCTTCACGGCCACTTGCAAAAGTGAGATCTGATAAAGATAATAATATACATATTTTTGGTATTTTTGTTGGATAGATTGAAAAGTAAATATTGCAAAATAAACTACGATAAAATAGCTCGTTGACGGGAGATTCAATATGATGGAAAATAGACCCGGGGGCCATAGGTTTCACTAGTGGCTTCTCTCAAGATAACATATTTTACGGTGGGTGAACAAATTATTGTGGAGCAATTGATAGAAAAGCGCATAGTTATGAGAATATCTAGGCATGATCATGTATATAGGCATCACGTCCATGACAAGTAGAACGAAACAATTCTGCATCTACTACTATTACTCCACACATCGACCGCTATCCAACATGCATCTAGAGTATTAAGTTCATAAGAACAGAGTAATGCATTAAGGAAGATGACATGATGCAGAGGGATAAACTCAAGCAATATGATATAAACCCCATTTTTTTATCGTCGATGGCAACAATACAATAGGTGCCTTGCTGCCCCTGCTGTCACTGGGAAAGGACACCGCAAGATTGAACCCAAAGCTAAGCACTTCTCCCATTGCAAGAAAGATTAATCTAGTAGGCCAAACCAAACTGATAATTCGAAGAGACGTGCAAAGATATTAAATCATGCATATAAGAATTCAGAGAAGAATCAAATATTATTCATAGATAATCTTGATCATAAATCCACAATTAATCGGATCTCGACAAACACACGGCAAAAAGTATTACATCGAATGGATCTCCAAGAAGATCGAGGAGAACTTTGTATTGAGATCCAAATAGAGAGAAGGAGCCATCTAGGTAATAACTATGGACCCAAAGGTTTGTGGTAAACTACTCACACATCATCGGAGAGGCTATGGTGTTGATGTAGAAGCCCTCCGTGATCGATTCCCCCTCCGGCGGAGTGCCGGAAAAGTCCCCAAGATGGGATCTCACGGGTACAGAAGGTTGCGGTGGTGGAAATAGGGTTTCGTGGTGCTCTTGGATGTTTTCAGGGTATATGAGTATATATAGGCCGAAGAAGTATGTCGGTGGAGCTACGAGGGGCCCACGAGGGTGGGGGGTGCCCCTACCCCCTGGGTGCGCCCTCCTGCCTCGTGGCCACCTCTGGCTTCCCAGACTTGTACTCCAAGTCTCCTGGATTGCATTTGTTCCAAAAACGATCCTCGCGAAGGTTTCATTCCATTTGGATTCCGTTTGATATTCCTTTTCTGCGAAACACTAAAATAGGCAAAAAAAAACACCAATTTGCACTGGGCCTTTGGTTAGTAGGTTAGTCCCAAAAATAATATAAAAGTGCATATTAAAGCCCATTAAACATCTAAAACAGATAATATAATATCATGGAAACAATAAAAAATTATAGATACGTTGGAGACATATCAAGCATCCCCAAGCTTAATTCCTGCTCATCCTCAAGTAGGTAAATGATAAAAACATAATTTTTTATGTGGAATGCTACCTAACATAATTTTCAATGTAATTGCCATGCAATGGATGCACTAGAGCTATAAGTGTATGAAAGCTCAACTAAAGAAACTAAGGGTGTGTTTGGTTCCAGTCACGAGCTGGAACGGCATGGGTCGGACCTGCCCCAGGGACTCGTTTGTGCGTTTGGTTCGTAAATGGAACGGAACCAAGTGGTGCCCGACGAGCGAATATTCCGCCAATATCCGGAACGCGCTGAGACCTCCAAGTCGAAGGAACCACGCGGAACCGGTCGTCGCTCTTTCCTCTCCTCCCGAGTCCTCTCTCAGAGCAGCCGCCTACTACTCGTCTCTCCCTCACTCGATGTGCGCCGTCGGTGAACTCCTCTCGATCTGCGCCGCCGGCAACTCGTCTCCTTCCCGAAACCCAATCGAATACTCTCTCAGAGCCGCCTCCCACTTGTCTCTCCCTCACCCAAAGTGCGCCGCCGGTGAACTCCTCTCGATCTGTGCCGCCGGCGACCTCCTCTTGATCTGCGCCGCCGGCGACTCGTCTCTTCCTCTCTCATGCAGCCGAACGAGTGGCTGGGTGGTTGCAGTTTTGCAACGGGAGCGTCGGCGGGCTAGGTGCTAACAGTAGCGGCATCGTCTCCTCTGATATGACCTCCGTTCCTCTCCCTTGTACATGTTGCAGCTTCTCCCCATTTTCGTGTTCAGCCGAGAGAGACAGAGATATGTGTTGTTTCGTTGCTGTTAGCACGAGACAGGTACACAGGGATATTGAGATATGTGATGTTTGTTGCTCTCCTCACTTTTTTGATTAAAGTTTCTTGTTGTATGCTATTCAAATTACTGGGTTATTTTTTATTTTTAATCAAACTGTTGCTGTACAGTCTATCTTTGCAAAATATGCTGCTGATGTACAGTCTATCTTTGCAATGTATGTTGTTGTCTAATCTATGTGTCATTCTTGTCAATATATATTGTTTTATGTTGTCTATCTTGAAAATGCAAATGAAATGCTGCCGTAATTTTGAATTTTAACTCAGTTCCATTTCATTCCACCTCTCTAACCAAACACCAAAACGGAACCAACCCATTTTACTTTTTTGCTGCTGCCAAACACATGAATGGAACCGACCCGTTCCTCTGGAATGGAATGGTTCCATTCCATGACACTTGGTTCCACAACCAAACACACCCTAAGTGGGTGTGCATCCAACTCGCTTGCTCGCGAAGACCTAGGGCATTTTGAGGAAGCTCATCATTGGAATATACAAGCCAAGTTCTATAATGAAAATTCCCACTAGTATATGAAGATGACAAAACAAGAGACTCTCTATCATGAAGATCATGGTGCTACTTTGAAGCACAAGTGTGGAAAAAGGATAGTAGCATTGCCCCTTCTCTCTTTTTCTCTCATTTTTTGGGCCTTTTCTCTTTTTTATGGCCTCTTTTTTCTCCCTTTTTTTTCCGTCCGGAGTCTAATCCCGACTTGTGGGGGAATCATAGTCTCCATCATCCTTTCCTCACTGGGACAATGCTCTAATAATGAAGATCATCACACTTTTATTTACTTACAACTCAAGAATTACAACTTGATGCTTAGAGCAAAATATGACTCTATGTGAATGCCTCCGACGGTGTAACAGGATGTGCAATGAATCAAGAGTGACATGGATGAAAACATATGCATGGTAGCCTTGCCACAAATACGATGTCAACTACATGATCATGCAAGGCAATATGACAATGACGAAGTGTGTCATAATAAACGGAACGGTGGAAAGTTGCATGGCAATATATCTCGGAATGGCTATGGAAATGCCATAATAGGTAGGTATGATGGCTGTTTTGAGGAAGGTATATGGTGAGTGTATGGTACCGGCGAAAGTTGCGCGATACTAGGGAGGCTAGCAATGGTGGAAGGGTGAGAGTGCGTATAATCCATGGACTCAACATTAGTTATAAAGAACTCATATACTTATTGCCAAAATCTACAAGTTATCAAAACAAAGCACTACACACATGCTCCTAGGGGAGTGGTTGGTAGGAGTTAACCATCGCGCGATCCCGACCTCCACACAAAGGAAGAAAATCAATAAATAAATCATGCTCCAACTTCACCACAGAACGGTTCACCATACGTGCATGCTACGGGAATCACAAACTTTAACACAAGTATTCCTCAAATTCATAATTACTCCACTAGCACGACTCTAATATCACCATCCTCATATCTCAAAACAATCATCAAGTATCAAATTTCTCATAGTATTCAATGCAATTTATTTATATGAAAGTTTTTATTATACCCGTCTTGGATGCCTATCATATTAGGACTAATTTTGTAGCCAAAGAAAATTACCATGCTGTTCTAAAGGACTCTAAAAATAATATAAGTGAAGCATGAGAGATCAATAATTTCTATAAAATAAAACCACCACCGTGCTCTAAAAAATATAAGTGAAGTACTAGAGCAAAATTATCTAGCTCAAAAGATATAAGTGAAGCACATAGAGTATTCTAATAAATTCCGATTCATGTGTGTCTCTCCCAAAAGGTGTGTACAGCAAGGAAGATTGTGGTAAACTAAGAAGCAAATACTCAAATCATGCAAGACGGTCCAAGCAAAACACATATCATGTGGTGAATAAAAATGTAGTCTCAAGTAAAGTTACCGATAGACAAAGACAAAAGAGGGGATGCCTTCCCGGGGCATCCCCAAGCTTAGGCTTTTGTTTGTCCTTGAATTTAACCTTGGGGTGCCTTGGGCATCCCCAAGCTTAGGCTCTTGCCACTCTTTATTCCATAGCACATCAAATCCTTACCCAAAAACTTGAAAACTTCACAACATAAAACTTAACAGAAAATCTCGTGAGCTCCGTTAGTATAACAAAACAAACCACCACTTTAAGGTACTGTATTGAACTCATTCTTTATTTATATTGGTGTTAAAACTACTGTATTCCAATTTCTCTATGGTTCATACCCCCCGATACTACTCATAGATTCATCAAAATAAGCAAACAACACCCGCAAAATAGAATATGTCAAAAACAAAACAGTCTATAGCAATCTGTAACTTTTGAATACTACTGTAACTCTAAAAATTCTGAAATAAATTGGTGGACGTGAGTAATTTATCTATTAATCATCTGCAAAAAGAATCAACCTAAAAGTACTCTCTAGTAAAAATGGCAGCTCATCTCGTGAGTGCAAAAGTTTCTGTTTTTTACAGCAAGATCGCAAAGACTTCACCCAAGTCTTCCCAAAGGTTCTACTTGGCACAAACACTAATTAAAACATAAAACCACATATAACCAGAAGCTAGATGAATTATTTATTACTAAACAGAAGCGAAAGCAAAGAAAATAAAATTGGGTTGCCTCCCAACAAGCGCTATCGCTTAACGCCCTTAGCTAGGCCGAAAACAAGAATAGATCTAGGTATTATCATCTTTGGTATGCAATCCATAAATGGCTCTCATAATAGATTCATAAGGTAATTTGATTTTATTTCTAGGAAAGTGTTCCATGCCTTTCCTTAACGGAAATTGGAATCTAATATTTCCTTCTTTAATGTCAATCATTGCACCAATCGTTCTAAGGAAAGGCCTACAAGGAATAATAGGACATGTAGGATTGCAATCTATATCAAAAACGATGAAATCTACGGGCACATAACTCCTATTTGCAACAATAAGAACATCATTAATACTTACCATAGGTTTCTTAATGGTAGAATCCGCAAGATGCAAATTTAAAGAACAATCATCAAGTTCATGGAAACCTAACACATCACACAAAGCTTTTGGAATCGTGAAAACACTAGCACCCAAATCACACAAAGCATAGCATTCATGATCTGTAATCTTAATTTTAATAGTAGGTTCCCACTCATCATAAAGTTTTCTAGGGATTGAAACTTCTAATTCAAGTTTTTCTTCATAAGATTGCATTAAGGCATCAATGATGTGCTTGGTAAAAGCTTTATTTTGACTATACACATGAGGAAAATTTAACACGGATTGCAACAAGGAAATACAGTCTATCAAAGAGCAATTATCATAATTAAATTCCTTGAAATCCAAAATAGTGGGTTCATTGCTATGTAAAGTTTTGACCTCTTCAATCCCACTTTTACCAATTTTTGCATCAAGATCTAAAGACTCTGAATCATTGGGACGCCTTTTGACTATAGTTGACTTATCTCCAGTCCCATCTTTATCAAGATTCATATTGGAAAACAAAGATTTAATAGGGGACACATCAATCACTTTTATATCTTCATCTTTATTATCATGAAAACTAGAAGAACACGCTTTCACAAAGCAATCTCTTTTAGCATGCATCCTAGCGGTTCTTTCTTTGCACTAATCAATGGAAATTCTCATGGCCTTGAGAGACTCACTGATATCATGCTTAGGTGGAATAGATATAACTTTCAAAGAATCAACATCAAGAGAAATTCTATCCACGTTCCTAGCCAACTCATCAATCTTACACAATTTTTCTTCAAGCAAAGCATTGAAATTCTTTTGCGAATTCATAAATTCTTTAACACTAGTCTCAAAATCAGAGGGCATTTTATTAAAATTTCCATAAGAGTTATTGTAGGAATTACCATAGTTATTAGAGGAATTACTAGGGAACGACCTAGAATTAAAGTTTCCTCTATACGCGTTGTTACCAAAATTGTTCCAACCAACAAAGTTCACATCCATAGATTCATTATTATTCTCAATCAACGTGGACAAAGGCATATCATTAGGATCAAAAGAAACACTCTTATTCGCAAATAATTTCGTAAGTTCATCCATCTTTCCACTCAAAAAATTAATCTCTTCAATCGCATGAACCTTTTTACTAGTGGATCTTTCGGTGTGCCATTGAGAATAATTAACCATAATATTGTCTAGAAGTTTAGTACCTTCTCCTAAAGTGATTTCCATGAAAGTG
>LR738712.1:640940669-640997199 GCA_902687465.1 Secale cereale
GAATCTAAATGATTTCTAGAAGCAAAATTCAATACATCATATTTTTTTGTATAATCATCCATAAATTCAAACCATGTGTAGGGCAATTACGTATCATTAATTTCATCTTCTCCCAAGCTTGTGCAACATGCTCATGATCAAATACTTAAAATTCATAATATCGTTTCTGAGAGAGATGATCTTAGCGGGAGGAAAATACTTAGAGATAAAGGCATCTTTGCACTTATTCTATGAATCAATACTATTTTTAGGCAAAGAAGAGAACCAAGTTTTAGCATGATCTCTAAGCAAAAATGGAAATAGCTTCAATTTAACAATATCATTATCCACGTCTCTTTTCTTTTGCATATCGCACAAATCAACAAAGTTGTTTAGATGGGTAGCGGCATCTTCACTAGGAAGGCCGAAAAATTGATCTTTCATGACAAGATTCAACAGAGCAGCATTAATTTCACAAGATTCAGCATCGGTAATAGGAGCAATCAGAGTGCTAATAAAACCATTGTTGTTGGTATTGGAAAAGTCACACAATTTAGTGTTGTCTTGAGCCATTGTGACAAACAATCAATCCAACACACAATCAAACAACAATCAAGCGAACGGAAAAGAGGGCGAATAAAACGACAAAGGTGAAGTGGGGGAGAGGAAAACGAGAGGAAAATGGCAAATAATGTAATGCGAGGGATAAGAGTTTGTGATGGGTACTTGGTATGTCTTGACTTGAGCGTAGATCTCCCCGGCAACGGTGCCAGAAATCCTTCTTGCTACCTCTTGAGCTTGCATTGGTTTTCTCTTGAAGAGGAAAGGGTGATGCAGCAAAGTAGCATAAGTATTTCCCTTAGTTTTTGAGAACCAAGGTATCAATCCAGTAGGAGACTAAACGCAAATCCCTAGTACCTGCACAAACAATTAAGAACCTTGTAACCAACGCGATAAAGGGGTTGTCAATCCCTTCACGACCACTTGCAAAAGTGAGATCTGATAGAGATAATAAGATAAATATTTTTGGTATTTTTGTTGTATAGATTGAAAAGTAAAGATTGCAAAATAAACTACGATAAAATAGCTAGTTGACGGGAGATTTAATATGATGGAAAATTGACCCGGGGACCATAGGTTTCACTACTGGCTTCTCTCAAGATAGCATATTTTACGGTGGGTGAACAAATTGCTGTCGAGCAATTGATAGAAAAGCGCATAGTTATGAGAATATCTAGGCATGATCATGTATATAGGCATCACGTCCGTGATAAGTATACCGAAACGATTCTGCATCTACTACTATTACTCCACAAACCGACCGCTATCCAGCATGCATCTAGAGTATTAAGTTCATAAGAACGGAGTAACGCATTAATCAAGATGACATGATGTAGAGGGATAAACTCAAGCAATATGATATAAACCACATCTTTTTATCCTCGATGGCAACAATACAATACATGCCTTGCTGCCCCTGCTGTCACTGGGAAAGGAAACCGCAAGATTGAACCCAAAGCTAAGCACTTCTCCCATTGCAAGAAAGATCAATCTAGTAGGCCAAATCAAACTGATAATTCGAAGAGACTTGCAAAGATATTAAATCATGCATATAAGAATTCAGAGAAGAATCAGATATTGTTCATAGATAATCTTGATCCTAAACCCACAATTCATCGGATCTCGACAAACACACCGCAAAAAGTATTACATCAAATAGATCTCCAAGAAGATCAAGGAGAACTTTGTATTGAGATCCAAAGAGAGAGAAGGAGCCATCTAGCTAATAACTATGGACCCGAAGGTCTGTGGTAAACTACTCAAACATCATCGGAGAGGCTATGGTGTTGATGTAGAAGCCCTCCATGATCAGTTCCCCCTCCGGCGGAGCGCCGGAAAAGGCCCCAAGATGGGATCTCACGGGTACAGAAGGTTGCGGTAGTGGAAATAGGGTTTCGTGGTGCTCCTGGATGTTTCCAGGGTATATGAGTATATATAGGCCGAAGAAGTATGTTGGTGGAGCTACGAGGGGCCCACGAGGGTGGGGGGTGCGCCTTCCCCCCTAGGCGCGCCCTCCTGCCTCGTGGCCACCTCGTGGCCGCCTCGTGGCTTCCTAGACTTGTACTCCAAGTCTCCTAGTTTGCGTTTGTTCCAAAAACGATCCTCGCGAAGCTTTCATTCCGTTTGGATTTCGTTTGATATTCCTTTTCCGCGAAACACTCAAATAGGCAAGAAAAATAGCAATTTGCACTGGGCCTTTGGTTAGTAGGTTAGTCCCAAAAATAATATAAAAGTGCATATTAGATCCCATTAAACATCCAAAATAGATAATATAATAACATGGAACAATCAAAAATTATAGATACGTTGGAGACATATCAGAAGGCTGGTTAGCGACGGGTCTGTAGTACTGATTGCACTATGGTTGAAATATCAAACATTTCATTCCTCCTGTTGTTTTGATTCCGATAATTGACTTATGTGGTTGCATATCGACTTGCGATATTTTGAGCGGATCACCATCTCCAGGAATGATCAATTAGAGCAGAGTGTTTCCATCAAAAGTAAGTTGAGATTTATTTCTGTTCATCTTGGTTGTATTTAAAATAAGATCTTGGCAACAATGCATAGTATCTCTATGTGAGATAGTAGTTAATGATCAATAAATAAAGGGACATTTGCATTTCTGTCCCTAACTCGAACCACTACTCATATTTGCCCCTAATTTCGAAGCATGCTCAAATTTGCCCCTTTGCCGTCAAGTCACCTTATAGAAATGCCCTTCCGTGCCTTTACCGTCCGGTCAAAGGGCTTTCACCGTCTGGTGAATAGTGACTCGATGAGCAGTAAATTTGAAAAAATAGCTAAAACCAGAAATTATGTGGGATCGAAGATACTCGAGTGAGCAAGGTGTGTGTAAATTTTCGTGGTGTTTGGACATTCCAGGAGCTCGTGAGAAATGAAATAATTTAATGTGTATGTCCATGAACAGTAAATTTGAAAAAATAAAAAGAAAAAATAAAAAAATCTGAAATTTTGTGAGGTCGAAGACGCTCAAGTGTGCAAGGTGCTGCAAAATTTTGTGGTGTTTGGACAATGTAGGAGCTCGTGGAGAAAAAGTCAAACTTGGCTCGAAAAAACTTTCAAAAATTGCACTATTTTGTTTTCTTTTGCTAGAGCTCCTGCATGTCATTTGATCACAAAAATTTGCATGCACCTTGCACACCCAAGCATCTTCTATCCCGCAAAATTACAGATATTTTTGATTTTTTGCTATTTTTTTGAATTAACAATTCACTCGCATACATATCAAATTCTTTCATTTCTCACGAGCTCCTGGAATGTCCAAACACCACAAAAATTTGCACGCACCTTGCGCGCTCGAGTATCTTCGATCCCACAAAATTCCAGTTTTTTTGCTATTTTTTCCGAATTTATTGTTCACTGAGTTACTGTTCACCAGAAGGTCAAAGCCCTTTGACCGGACGGTAACGACACGGAAGTGCATTTATATAAGGTGACTTGGCATCAGAGGGGTAAATTTGAGCATGCTTCAAATTTAGGGGAAAATACGAGCAGTGGGTTCGAGTTAGGGACACATATGTAAAAGACCCCTAAATAAATAGTTTGATTTTATTTTGATACATAAAGACATACAAGTAGATATACTCAGTAGCAAAAAAGCGAGAGTAGAATTATCAACATGCCTAAGGTTCAAAGTCACAATAATTCTTATTTACATGAGAATAAGATACATGATATATTTACCATAACTCTAGACCCTTTCCCATAAATAATAATAATGGGTGTAATACCGCATAGGAGGAAGCCGTTTCGGCCTTTTACTGAAAGATATATTTCTTACTTTTTATCCTCATCAATAATCTCCAGTCCTTTGGGAGTTCGCTAGCAGTCCTGGTGAGACTTGGACCAGGGACTAGGCGCCCCAAATGTCTTGGCATGCTCGACTCCACCGATGCTACAAGCCCACATGAATACCTCCCCGCTTAGGTCCTTGCTATTGGTGTATGACAAGGTTGACTAAACAAAATGATCTATATATAGTTCATCGGATATTGTTGTAACATCATGATATTGTCAAGAAAAATTGTAATGTAACACAACAAACAATGCCCAGACTATATTAGGCATCAAAGATACTTGCCTTTAGGAATTATTTTCACAAGCACCTCCCAAGATAGTTATTCCTTCTCGGAGAGATTGGGAAGCGCTACTTGTCATTTGGCTGTTAGATATTACACAAGTTGTATTTCATTAAGGTCAGTTGACCAACTAATTTTGTTGTTTTTACGAGATGTAATGGTTGCCTAAATTGGTTTTCAGTGTACCATTGCCTATTACTTTCCCTAGATCGGCTGTGAAAGTGGCATCCAGGAATCACTATTATTATTTGATACTTTATATTATTTATTTGATAATTTATATCCCATTGGATATGACTACTAAAGTGCTAATTTGATGAAGCAGAGTGGGTTCATTTGTCGCCATTCTCAGTCCCTCACACTCTTTGCTGCCTAAATCAATGGGTTTACATAGTACTGCAAATTAGTGTAGCAGATAGTGATAGATCAAAGGGTAAAGATAAATGTGAAATGCTCTATCAACTTTGCGGCCCTTGGAATTGCATGCATATCCATGTTAACTTTTGCTATGTTTGATCTAACATTCTGAATCAAAGACAATGCCCATATGTGTACATACTACATTTTTATATTATTATTTCTGACAAACTCGTCTTTTCATGGCTGGCTCAAGGTCATTCCTGTGTACATCTACCACTAAAGCTATGCGACGGAGCTGAAAAGATACTCAACATTATTTGCTTTGGCTACTTCTTGATTAGTAACTACAAGGTACATGCCATAAGCAGGATAGGTGCACACATGAACACTCTAGAGGTGCACCACTAAAGAAGGCAAGACATTCCCTCCCATACCTGGCATCAAGTATTACCTAGATGGATTAGTGTGCGCGGGCAGGAGAGAAGCCTGGCTCCGTCCTTCTCAGGAGAAGCAGTGGTCGCTGAGCTAGATCATGAAGGTACCATCTCTCTCATATGTACACACAACTAGCTCATGATCTTCCCCACAAAAAAACCAGCTCATGATCTTGGCATCTTTTGTAGCTATCTCTGGTTGGTTCATGATCATCCAACATTGTTCTACCTCGATAACCAATAAGCATAGTCCAACCCGTTGGAGTGTGCATCTTAATAAAGGTGCATATTACTTAGCATCAACCAACACTTATATTGTCTAAACAATACCTATTGTTTTTTATAATGAAAGGATCAGAAGCTATTGGCCATGGTCAATATATCTTCCTTCAGTTCTACATGTGGATGAGGCTATTGCCCTTGGTTAGTAGATCTTTCTTAAGTTTTATATGTGGATGAAATGCTTCTTTCTAGATGTTTAGTCAAGTTCTGGGCCAAATTTTCTTTTGGTTGTTGCCAACACTTGTGAAAGATCATGTAGAGGGAACTCATTTTTCTTCCATTCATGTTATTTTCAGACACTTGAGATGGAGGCCTCATTACCGCTGCTCCGCTGGTTGGTGCAGTTTTAATGGCTCAGGGAGCACCTCCTCGTTGACAAACTCTTCATAGCCAAGCTCATTGTGGAGTGCATTGTCGGATCAACACCAATGTCTTTTTTTTTATTTTTAGAACCATCATTCACCGCCTGTAGACAAATCGCCAGCGACCTCCGCCGCCTGTCGGAGCTGTTTACTCAACCTTACCCTATGAGGAACGGTGCCTCCACATTTGGGCGGAATGTATGCCATTACCAAATCGGTGTCCCCATTATTCTGAACCATTTAGCATATGTGTCCTGCATAGTTTATCCAGCTATACAAGTGATTGCCACTTCTACAAATTGAATATGCTTTCAGCTCTAATTGTTTGGTTTACTTCTCTTAAGGGATTTGACCTCCTTTATGATCATTGATTAATAAGGTCCCCAGTTATACATGCATGTGTGATAGCAAATATAGAAAAATAGTAGCCAAAGGGGCGCTTGCAACGTAGCACCATACAGATTCCACTCGGGAGGCGCGGCAGGGCCGCGCCCCAACCACTAGTTCATTCTAAGGGGTGCATGCTCGAGATGAGTTGGGGGTTATTTAGAATAAACGATGCTTATATATTTATATTAAACTTTTTTACTTGTAGCTAGCATGATTTTTATTGGTATTTAGTATAAATCTCAACATTTACTTCCCTAATTGTAAATAGATGTCGTTTTAGGCATTCATATGATTTCTAATATGCATGTTTGATCATTATCTTTTGTATGTATATGTCAGTAGAAAATTACCAAAAATTATGTTATGACTACATGTTAAAATAATTATCCAATTATACTATTTTCACCATGTTAGTCTTAATGTATTTTCTAAATATTAGAAGTCCGAGTTAGATTTTTTTCTAGTGATGCCATTTACATATTAATCTACATAGGTGCTTTAGTGTGTTTGCGTTTGTTGTAATGTCTGTGAAACCTTTATACAACAGACAACATTAAAGAGTACAATTTATAAAATATCATAACAATTGTAACTACTTTTTTAAAGGTAGCTTGGGCGTAGCTATTATTTTATAGGTAATTTATATCGAATCATAGATGGCTTTGGGCCCATATGAACAATGATTCATGGATAATTACGTGCACGGTTGATCGCGAGAGCAGGTACCTCCGGAACCTCGTCGTTCGAGATCCTGCCTGGGAGAACAACGATAAGGTTTTTGGGGGAGCGTCTTGGTGCGACTGCTCCCGATACGTCCCGGTTACCGTCCACCTCTGCTTCCACTACTTCCCCTGCATCGACTCAATGTCCGATGACGAAGTTGCCAAGAAGAAGGCCTCGGACGATGCCGAGGTCGCTGCTGTGGCCGCCACGTTGGCCTGGCCAACCGGAGGGTATGATTGTAGGAAATATGCTCTAGGGGCAATAATATTGTATTATTATATTTTTCATATTAATAATTAAGTATTTATATTTCATGCTATAACTGCTATGATCTTGGAATATGATTAATTGGAAAAATCGTATGCACGTGTGAAATGATGAGAGTGCAACTAATCCCCGGGTGGTTTAGGTAATACATAACAACATATAGCTCATTGAACTAATATCCATTCGAGATAATTATTTCAGGATGTTAAATGGCTGGCATGCCATGGATTAGAGAAGTGGACCCCTCAAAATGCTAAGGACAAAGATTGGCAAAAGCTCAAGACTTTTCATCTTTATTTTAGTGATCCAAGATCACACTGAGTCCATAGGAAAGCCAATACTATTAAAAGGGGATGAGGTGTTGCTTAATGATCTTGTTGCTCAAGTGCTTAGTGATATTGCTCCAAAACCCTCAGCCACTTTCGCCATCCAAATATGTCCAAACCCTAATTCCAAACTCGGCCCCACCAATTCTTTCTATCCGGAGCGACCGAGTTCATTTGACATAGCCGTTGCCAGAAACCCTAACAAGTAGGTCCAACTGATACGGATCTCGGTCTCACCGAGATGGCCTTGCCAGCGCTCTATGATCAGTTGCATCCACTTTGCTCTCACTGAGTTTATGCAATCGGTCCCACCGAGTTGGCTTGACAGATTCTATATTGCTTATTGCTTCACTTTGGTCCCACTGAGTTGATGTAATCGGTGCCACCAAGATGACGCTTTCCCTAAGCCCTAGCACCAAGTTGTTCCAGTCGTTCCCACAGAGATTCCTAACGTTCAGATATTTGAACTGATCGGTCTCACTGAGTTGCACTATTCGGTCCCACCGAGATTGGTCAAATGTGTGTAACTGTTGTATTTTGTGTGGAGGCTCTATATACCCCTCCACCACCTCTCCTTCAAAGAGAGAGCCACCAGAACATGCCTACACTTCGACCATTCATTTTCTAAGAGAGACCCGCCTACTCATGTGTTGAGATCGAGACATTCCAATCCTACCACAAGAATCTTGATTTCTAGCCTTCCCCAAGTTGCTTTCCACTCCAATTCTTCTTCCACCATATCCAAATCTGTGAGAAAGAGTTGAGTGTTGGGGAGACTATCATTTTAAGCACAGGAGAAGGAGTTCATCATCAACACACCATATATTACCTTTTGGAGAGTGGTGTCTCCTAGATTGGTTAGGTGTCGCTTGGGAACCTCCGACACTTTGTGGAGTTGAACCAAGAAGTTTGTAAGGGCAAGGAGATCGCATACTTCGTGAAGATCTACCCGAGTGAGGTAAGTCCTTTGTGGACGACAGCCATGGTGGGATAGACAAGGTTGCTTCTTCGTGGACCTTCGGTGGGTGGAGCCCTCCGTGGACTCGCGCGACCATTACCCTTCGTGGGTTGAAGTCTCCATCAACATGGACGTATGATAGCACCACCTATGGGAACCACGCCAAAAATATCGTGTATCCATTGTGTTTGCTCTCTCCAAACCCTTCCCTTTACCTTCATGTGCAATGTTCTACTTTCCCTTGCTATACTCTTAGAATTGCATGTGTAGGTAGATTGCTTGGCTTGTACAACTTGCTAAAATCTGCCTACAACTAAAATTGGGAAAAGGATAGAATTTTATTTGGTCAAGTAGTCTAATCACCCCACTCTAGACATAATTTTGATCCTACAAGTGGTATCAGATATTTGGTCTCCGTTAGCCTTGATTTTCATAGCTTTGGTGATCATATACTTGGTTTCACAACCTAGGAGAGTATGGCTTCTAGTGAGTGTAATTATCACCGTAGAGGTCCTTACTTTGATGGTATTAATTTTGCTAGTTCGAAGCATAAGATGAAAATGCATATTCTTGGTCATAGTCCCGCCGTTTGGGCTGTTGTCCGTATTGGCTTGCAAGGTGAATTCTTTGTGGATGGCAAAGAGCCAGGTCATGAAGTGTCAGCGAAAGAAATGAGGATGTTGCAATACAATGCTCATGCTTGTGATATTCTTTCCAATGAATTGTGTCCCAAAGAATTCAACGAAATCAACCATCTTGAGAATGCAAAGGAAATTTGGGATACTTTGGTTGATATGCACGAAGGTGCCGAGTCCGTCAAGGAATCCAAGTTGGACGTGCTTCAAAGTCAACTTGACAAGTTCAAGATGAAGGATGGTGAAGGAGTCGCCGAAATGTACTCTAGGCTTGCTCTCATCACTAATGAGATTGCTGGCTTAGGGAGTGAAGAGATGACCGACATATTCATCATCAAGAACATCCTTAGAGCCTTGGATGAAAAATATAATACCATGTGCACATTGATCCAAATGATGCCCAATTACAAAGATCTCAAGCCTACATAAGTCATTGGTACAATTGTTGCTCATGAGATATCACTCAAGGATAAGGAAGAGCTCCACAACAAGTTTAGTGGTTCATACAAAACTTCATGTGATGCTTCCACAACTTCAAGTGAGAAACAAGTATTCAATGAAGAATTGAGCCTAATGGTGAAGAACTTCAACAAATTCTACAAGAATCGAAGCAAAGATAGAAGCTCCAAGCCAAGATCCTACAATGACAAAAGATCTTCTAGTCGTGATCGCAATTGCTACAACTGCGGAAGACCCAAACACTATTCCAATGAGTGTACGACTCCCTACAAGAAAAGAGAAGATTCACCCAAAAGGAGAAGTAAAAGAGACGAATCACCTCATAGAGAGAGAAGGAGTAGAGATGATCGCTATGAATGAAGATCCTCTCGAAGAAGCAAGGATACGGAAAGACAAGCCATCCAAGAGCTATACAAGACAAATACATCAAGCTCACATTGGTGAATGATTTCCGGTTTCGATTCCAACACTCACTCCAAGAGAAGTTATCACTCCGACTTCGACTATAGTCAAGATGAAGGTGTTGCCGGAATTGCTCTAGTGTCATCCAACTCCTACGACATATTTGACTCACGAAATGAAGGAATTGGAAGATGCTTCGTGGCTAAAGGCCCCAAGGTATCACACCCCGAGTATCTTGAGTTCAATAGTGATGAAGATGATTTGCTAGGTGATGATGAGTTACTTGTTGACAAAACTAGCAAAGAAAACTATGATGAACTTGCTAGTAATCATGATAGTCAAGATGAAACTAATGATAATGATAAGAAGGAGATCGAGTGTCTAACTAAAGAACTAAACACTCTTAGGTTAGCTCATGAACCAAATCTAGAGGATCATAGAGAGCTCCTAAAAACTCATGAGAAGCTACGCTTCGAGAAGCTAAATTTAGAGAAAGAGCATGGGTTTCTAAAAGATATAAATGATGATTTTCGAAAGAAAATTTCTTCTTACATTGCCAAACGTCTCCTCTTGTCTACTTATATGCCACAAGTAAAATCTAGCAACAAGAGCAAGAAAGATTCTTCTTCTAGTAGTAACAATAACCATGCTAAATCCAATGTTGTTGCTTCTAGTAATTCTCTTGATTCCACTAATGATTCTCTTAGCCAAGTCACACTTGAGCAAGAAAATAGCATATTGAAGGGAATTATAGAGAAATGTGTTTACAAGAGCCTTGCCGGGAGTAAGCAATTAGAGGAAATTGTACGCAAGCAAAGAAGGCATTGGAACAATCAAGGTGTTGGTTTTGGACGAAAGTTCAATACCAATGGAGTTGAATGTTGTCGGGGGAAACTGTCCACCACGAGCACCTATGGGACCGGAGCCCCTTGCTTGTGCGGTAAGAGGGCGGAGGGAGCACAAAGAGCAGATCGTAGAGAGCACGCGGGCAGTTTACCCAGGTTCGGGCCGCGATGGACGCGTAAAACCCTACTCCTGCTTAGTTTGTATTGAGTTGGAGAGCTCGGGAGCTTGAAGAACTAGCTACACCAAGCGTATGAGCGATCTAGGTTCCGAACCCCCTCTACGTTGTGCATGGGCCTCCTTTTATAGTGCAAGGGGTCACCGACAGGTGTCAACGTAGGAGAAGGGGTAAAAATGTAAAAGATGTGGTAGTTGTAACAGTGCGGGAATAGTGGAGCTACAGTGCGTGAACAGTGGTAGCTACCTACTTTGACAGTGGGGGACAAGAGCATTTAATGCCCGTCGCCGTCGACCCCAAAAGCGCCCGCCCTTGCGTCTCCGTTTGCCACGGCGATGGCTTCACCGCCGTGGAGTGCCACCGTGTCCCCCAGGCTGCACAGCCATCCGCCACGTGTCCCAGGAAAAGCCCCAGGGCGACGCGTGGACCGATGAGCTGGAGCGCGGGCACACAGCGCAACTCTCCCCGGCAAGCACCTTGCCGGGGTCTTGACCTTGCCGGGCCCGGGATCTTGCCGGGCTCTGAAGCTTGTCGCTCCCCGGACCCTTGCCGGGGCGCATATAGCGCCGAGGCATGTCTTCTGTAATGGAATCTTCTAATCTTCCTGGCAAGCTCCTCTTGCCAGGGTCTTGTGCGAGTGAGGTAACCTTGAGCCTGGAACGGCCTTCCCGGCAAGCTCCACTTGCCGGGGTCTCGATCTTCTGTCTTGTATACTTTGTTTTTGAATGGTTATATATGGAGCAGGAAGGTCTCCGGCGAGCACGTGGTCGACCCTGCCGCGGGAAGCTGCTACCGTCCGTGCACAAGTTGGGGTACTGAGGTACCCCTACCTTAGTACACCGACAGGAGCCCCCGGGCCTGGGCCACACACGGTGCCGAGCGCTGTTGGGCCAGGCCCAAAACAGTGCACGGACACACGCGGCCCACGGCACGCCGAGTCCACTTCCGCATCCGCCGCGTCCCCCCGTAACGGCACGCGTCGATTGCGGCGTCGTGGGATGGGACGTGGCCACGTTCTTTTAATGGAAAGAGCGAAACGCCCCCCACTTCCCCATAAAAGCAGAGGAAGCAGGAGCGGTCCCCCTCCTACGCCTTCATTGCATCTTCTTCCATCTCCAGAGATCCCCTCTTGCGCTCCGCCTCCACACCTCCTCCGCCGCCGTCCGCACCTGCGGTGCCGCCGGGCTCTTCGTTCCCCTCTCCCTCGCCGCCTCCGCCATGGCCCCGAAGACCGAGAAGGCGAAGGTGGAGAAGACCAAGAAGGAGAAATCGGAGCAAGCGGCGAGGCTTACCTTGTTGCGGAAGCGGAACCTCGTCTTCTCGCCGAGGCTCAGCACGCGGGAGCTCTGGAACAAGTATTACTTGTTCTGGGCCAAGAAGACCAAGGCGCATCCCCGCACCCGAGCCTATCCGGCCGCCGCCAAGGACAACTACCCCGGCGGGTACTATTTCTTCGCAGCCTTCTTCCACTGCGGTCTCTGTCCTCCTTTTTCCGAATTTTTCTGCGACATCATGCACACCTACGGCCTCCATCTTCTTGACTTCACCCCCAACGCCATCCTCACGATGGCGGTTTTCGCACACATGTGCGAAAACTATATTGGGATATACCCAAACGTAGCGTTGTTTAGGCACTTCTTCACCCCCAGAGCAGAGGCCGGCGCCCCCCTCTCCGGAGGAATATCTTGGGTCTTTCATCTGAACAAGAAGGAGTCCTACTTGCCGGGGGAGCTCCGCGGCAAGTGGGAGGAGTGGCGTGCTGACTGGTGTTGGATAGTCGAGGACCAGCCGCAATCTTTCACCGCGCCGCGCACAACACCTATCGTGCGCGGCAGGGACTGGAGCGAGCTGGATTCGGACGACAGCAAGCTCGACGTTGCCCTCATCAGGATTCTTCGTCTCCGGGTAGCAAGGCTGTCCGTCGGAGAAGTAGGCACAGATTTCCTCCGCCGCCGCATCACCCCCCTTCAAGATAGGAAGAGGCCAGCCTGGGATTACGGCAACTCGGCGGACATAATGAGGCTGCGCCCCGGGCTCAACTTTAACTTCACGTCGCTGGAGCTGAAGGGGATGGTCCGGGAACTATTTAAGCATGACCCGGCCCACCCAGAATGGTTCAGGGGTCCCCGGGGAGTGGTGCCTCTCTGCAACAGCACGGCCCGGGATTCCCTTCGCGCCATGATGCCCGCGTGCGACTCGCACGGCGTCGACCGCACGTGGATTCCGCCCAAGCCAGACGTCGTCTTGAACTTCTTCGACAACTTGACGGAGGTGGCGAAGAACAAGAACGAGGTCCGGGAGCTGACACGGGACACCACCGACCAGGAGATAGCGTACATAGCTTCTCGGGTTGAAGAGGCCGCTGCAGCTGCAGCGGCAGGAGAATTCGGCTTCTCGCCCGAGGAGGCAGAGGCTGCGGAAGCGTCCTGCCAAGCAGAGGAGGCGGAGATCCGCAGGCTGCTGAAGCTTCCTCCCGACGAGCTCGCCGGGGTCCCCTCCCTGAGGCACTCCGGGATCCAGGGAATCTTGACCGAGGCCGCGGCGAGAGGCAACGCCGCCGGAGGAAACAAAGGCGCCGCAGGGAGCGGAGGCGCCGGAGGGAAAGAGGCCACAGTGCAGGGCGCTGGGCCCAGCAAGCCTGCCGGGGAGGAGGAGGAGGAGGAGGACGCCGGGGCCGACGAAGACTCCGACGGATCCCTAGGGCTCTACGCCGACGACCTCTCCTCGTCGTCGGAGACCTCCCCGCCCCGGGCAAGCCCTAGGCGTTCTCCGCTGAAGCGTCTCCTCAAGACGGCGACGGGGGCGAGGGCGCAGGCGCCCCGGCAACAGCCAACTCGTCGGGCAGCGCGAGCTTCCCGGGGGAGTCAAGCTGTGACGGGGGCGCCCGGCGCACCAGCCACGACGGAGGCGGCCCGCATGCAGGCCACGGCAGAGGCACCCCACAAGCAGGCCACAACAGAGGCGCCCCGCAAGCAGGCCACAGCAGAGGCGCCCCGCAAGCAGGCCACAGCAGAGGCGCCCCGCAAGTCAGCGCCGAGCGGAAGGGAGTCTTCACAGAGCGGAGCGGCGGCTCCGCCCGCTCCCCGGGCTCCGGCTACCACAGGGGTTGGGTCTTCGCAGCCCCCAGCCCCAGGGACCGCCAAGCGCCCGAGGGAATCTTCGCCTCCTGCTCCCCGCGCGGACGCGCCTCAGGTGGAGTTTGACTTCTCCGCCTTGAGCGACGACGACGAGGATGAACAGGAGTAAGAACTTGAGATCTTGCATCTTCTTAAACACTATCTTGATTCTTGTTGATGCTAATCTTGCTTTTGCTTTGATTTCAGGACCTTGGCCCAGCGAGTGGCGAAGAAAGCTAAGGTGCCCGTGGTCGAGGTCACGGACGACTCGCCCATCGCGGCGACCGGGGACGTGCCGGAGCCAAGCCTGCCGGACCCGAGCGCTGCTCCGAGGAGCAGCCCCCAGCGCAGCCCCCAGCGTAAGTCTGGGTTCTGTACTTCCGCTCGTCGGGCGCGCTTGAGGAATTGTCCTTGTGCTAATATCCTGATATTTTTGTCTTGTTTCGATTGTCTTGTGCAGAGGTGGAGCCGCAAGCTCAGGAGCATCCGGAGGTCGCTCCCGAGGAGCCGCGGGCCCCGCCGTCTCCGCCAAGGTCGAACTCCCCGGCAAGGGAGAGCACTCCGCCAAGGGCGGCTACTCCGCCAAGGGCGAGTACCCCACCAAGGGCGAGCAGCCCGGCGAGGGCGGCCACTCCGCCAAGGCAGAGCTCCCCGGCGAGGGAGCCCGCCGCTGAGGACGTTCGCCAAGGTAAGCTCCGTAACTTTGTCTTTTTGGACTCGTCTCTTTTTGGATATTTGCTTGAACTTCTTTTGCTTCTTCTTTTTCTTCTAGATCCTTCTCCCCCCGAGCAGATGGAGACAAAAGTCATCGTCATCGAGGAGGAGGGCGCGCAGGGCGGCGGCGGTGATGCCCCTGTCGCTGAGGACACGGCAGGAGCCGCCGAGCCGGCTGCGGAGGAGACTGCTCCGGCTGCAGACGCAGCGGCCGGGGAGGGGGACGGCGACCGCACTGCCGGCCCGGAGGCGGCAGGAGCATCAAGTGCTGCACCGGCCGCCGACCCCTCCGCCGAAAAGGAGCAGGCGGGCTACTATCTTGAAGCTCCCAACGGCGTCTTCATCCAGGTGCCGTGGGGTTCTTCTTCGCGAGCCCCCGCGGAGGGCGAGGCCTTTGATGGAGAGGTCCTCGAGGAGGAGAAGCTGCTTCACCAGCTCCTGGCCCTTTACCGGGCCAGGCAGGCGAAGCTTGCTTCTCGGGAGGCCCTTGCCGCCAAGGCCGCCGTCGAGATGGAGAAACGCGCGGCGGAGCTCCGCGCCGCCAACCAGGCTGCCCTCCGCGACGTGGCGGAGGAGCGCGAAAGGCTCACCGGGGAGTACCAGGAATGGTTGCTGGAGAAGGCCGAGGCCGAAGAGCAGCAGCGGCTCGCCGGGGAGGAGCTGTCCCGGCGAGAAGGAGAGCTGACCCAGTGGAAGGTCAACCTCGACTCCCACGAGGAGGACCTTGCCGCTCGGGAACATGCCCTTGGCGGAGAGCTAAAGGAGGCGAAAGCCGCCGCGGCTGCCGCGGAGACCGCCGAGGAGGAGCTTGCCGCCAAGGTCGCGCAGCTGGAGGAGTCATTGAAGGCGAGCATGGAGAGGGTCACCGCGCTCAACACAGAGCGCGAGAAGGACGCCCACACCAACTCCGAACTCCAGGTGCGTCTCTCTGAGAAGGGCGACGAGCTGAAGGCCGCCAAGGAATCCATCGAGGATCTGGAGCTGAAGGTTTCCACGCTGAAGGACTCGCTCGACGCCGTCCGGGACCGGGAAACCAAGCTGAAGGAGGAGCTCCGCAAGGAGCGAAGCTTGGTGGAGAGCGCCAACACTGCGGCCGAGAACTTCCGCCGGACCGTCGAGGTGTGGACCGAGGACCTGGTGTCTTCTGCATCCAACATCGACCAGGAGCTGCTGGCGCTGAAGTTGGAGCACCTCATCTACTCTCCGGACCCAAACCTCCCTCACAGCGCCAAGCTCAGCCTCTTCTTCAGGGGGATCGCGCCGGCCCTTGCAGATCTTCGGAAGAAGATCCCCGCGCAACTGGCCGAGGAGTCGCGCCGGCTCTGCACGGGAACCTTGGAGCGTGTGCTGACGAAGATTGTATACCGCAACCCCGGTATAAACCTCACCAACGTTCTCCGCAGCTTGCCGGCCGACGCGAACATGAAGGCGCTGAAGGAGCAGGTCGCCCACATCATTGCCAAAGTGAACAAGATCTCCAGGATTGAGGGCGACCGCGTAGACTAGGCCTCCTTTATCTTTATCTCTTTTTGTTGCTGCATAGGGTGTTATGAACTCATTAATCATTGCGACAAGTTATCCTTTGTAAGATATATATCTTATTTTGATCAATCAGTGCAATGTTATCTTCCTTGTCTTGGTCATCTACTTTGTACGTTTTTCACCCTACGCTCCCGGGGAGCTTGCCGGCCAGGGTCCTTTGCCGCGAGCGCTGAGTGCTGGACTCTGAGCAGCCTGCTGGCCAAGGCCTCACCGGCAAGCAACCTTGTCGCAGCTAGTCGCAACGCACTTAGCTTGCCGAGTGAACTCGAAAACGAAGCAAGGGCGCGACACTTGTCGCAGCTTCACTTAAGTCGTTGAGCGTACTCGAAAACAAGACAAGGGTGCGGCTAGCTACGGGTAGGTTCCTCCGCGCACAGGTTTTCCATACCAAGTGCGATTGTTCAAGGAAGACAACTTAAAATTAAAAATTTGAACTGATCAAATTCTAATAACTTAGCTTTCATATATCGCTTGCTTCTCGGTAAGGCTTCTCTTTCTTGAACAGCACTTGACTCCTCCTCCATCTCCTTCCCCCCCGGCAAACTTGTGCGCGAGGAACATTCCATCTGCTTGAGAGGCAAGGAAAAAGAAGAGAGAAACAAGTATATGGCCTTTCGGCGTGCTAATGCTCACCGGGTGTGTGTGTTGCACAATATGCCAAACAACACATGCAAATAGCAAAGAAAAGCATGCAAAAGGCAAATAGCGCAAAACACGGAGAACTTTACTGATGCACGGGGTCTGCGCCGGCTTTGTACAAAGGGTTACATGCAACAGCGGCAAAGCTTGTACAAAAGGTGGTTGCCGGAGCGGATCACGGCAACCGCGCCTTATGGGTGAAACTTGCGAAGATGCTCTATGTTCCAGGAGTTGCTCACCGGTAAGCCTTCTTCGGTCTCAAGGCGGACAGCGCCGGGCCTTGTGACTTGTCTCACCCGATAAGGGCCTTCCCACTTCGGCGTCAACTTGTTGGAATTCTTGGCGGACTGAACACGCCGAAGAACAAGGTCGCCTTCCTCGAGACTCCTGGCCTTGACCTTGCGGCTATGGTAGCGACGCAAGGCTTGCTGGTATCGAGCAGCTCGTACAGCAGCCTGGAGACGTTCCTCCTCGAGGAGCAATGCATCATCTTGCCGCAGTTGCTCTTGCTCGAGCTCATCATAAGCGAGCACTCGAGGAGATCTGTATACGAGTTCCGTGGGGAGAACTGCCTCTGCTCCATAGACTAGAGCAAAGGGTGTCTGTCCGGTGGCTCGACTTGGTGTCGTTCTGATTGACCAAAGAGCCGCCGGTAGCTCCTCTATCCAATTTCTTCCGCACTTGCGCAGCCTGTCAAAGGTCCTTGTCTTGAGTCCGCGCAGCACTTCAGCATTGGCCCTCTCCGCTTGACCGTTGCTCCTCGGGTGAGCAACAGAAGCGAAACAGACCTTGGCGCCAAGGTCTTGGACGTACTGCATGAAGGTGCGACTAGTAAATTGTGTACCGTTGTCGGTGATGATCCTGTTAGGGATTCCGAAACGGCAAACAATCGACCTGAAGAACCTGACCGCTGACTGTGCTGTCACCTTTCTCACTGGTTCCACTTCTGGCCACTTTGTGAACTTGTCGATTGCAACGTACAAGTACTCAAAGCCCCCGACTACACGGGGGAAAGGGCCGAGGATATCGAGCCCCCAGACCGAGAAGGGCCAGGACAAAGGGATTGTTTGGAGAGCTTGAGCCGGCTGATGAATCTGCTTTGCATGGAACTGGCACGCTTCACACTTGGTTACTAGTGCAGTTGCATCTTGGAGGGCTTCTTGCCAGAAGAACCCTTGCCGAAAAGCTTTCCCGGCAAGCGCCCTTGCGCCAATGTGGTGGCCGCATATGCCTCCATGTATTTCTGCCAACAGCTTCTGTCCATCTTCCCTGGAGATGCACTTCAATCTGACTCCGTTGAGTCTCCTTCTGTACAACTTGTTATCCACGAACTGGTACATACTTGACTGCCTGGTTATCTTCTCTACTTCTTCTGGGTCGTCGGGAAGTTCTCCAGTTTGCAGAAAACGGACGATCTGCTGCGCCCATGCCGGAGCCCGAGGCTCAACGGCAAGGACTAAAGGCATGAGGGCCGCTGCGGGGACCTCAGCTTCTACGGCAAGAACCTCTGGCTCCGCCGGAGCTGATGGTCCCCCGGCAAGCTCGCCGGGGCGAGGCTTGTCGGGAACACTTGCTTCAACTGCACAGATCCTCGGATCTCCAGGAGCAGACTGTTCCTCAGCGTTCTGGTCGTTGATCTTGGGGACCTTGGCGGCGGTTTCAGGAAGATCCGCCGGCAAGTAGTCGCCGGAGACCAACTTTCTCTTCTTGGACTGCCCAATTGATGGTGTAACGGATGGTTGAGTCAGCTTGAGCAACAAGGTCCCTGGTTCCACAGGTAACTTCATCGAAGCACACTTTGAAAGGCTATCTGCTATTTCATTCTGAGCTCTCGGGACGTGCTCCATCTGCAGACCTTCAAAGTGCTCTTCAAGCTTCCTCACTTCATCTACATAAGCTTCCATCAAAGGGCTCTGATAATTCTTGTTGACTTGTCGGACCACCAACTGAGAGTCTCCCCGCACAATCAGCTTTCTGATCCCAAGTTCGGCCGCAATCCTGAGGCCGGCAAGCAAGCCTTCATATTCAACAGTGTTGTTTGTCGCTTGCTCCCTGGGAAAGTGCATCTGGATAACATACTTGAGGTGCTCTCCGGTGGGCGCGATGAGTACCACGCCGGCACCGGCGCCTTGCAGCGAGAAGGCACCATCAAAATACATTACCCATTCACTTGTCGCTTCTTGTACGGGCGCACTTGTTTCTTGGACTTCTTCATCGGGCGTTGGGGTCCATTCAGCTATGAATTCTGCCAAAGCTCGACTCTGTATGGTTGAGGTACTTTCAAACTTGAGTCCAAAGCTCGACAGCTCCAGTGCCCACTCAACGATCCTGCCTGTCGCTTCTAGGTTGTGCAATATCCTCTTCAACGGAAAGCGAGTGACCACTGTTATCTCATGTGCCTGGAAGTAATGGCGCAACTTTCTCGAGGCCATGAGGAGGCCGAAAAGCAACTTTTGCACACCAGAGTATCTTGATCTAGCCCCCTGGAGAAGGGAACTTACAAAATACACTGGGCGCTGCACCATCTTCTTCCGCACTTCTTCCTGTCCCTGCGCAGAGTTGTCCTTGTCGGGGCCAGAGCTTGCCGGAGCAGCCCCCTGCTTGTCGCTGGATTCGCTTGCCGGTGGCGCAGACTCCTCATCGGCCTCCCTCTCCGCTACTAACGCAGCACTAACCACCTGGTTGGTTGCCGCTAGGTATAGCAACAACTTTTCCTGTGGTCTAGGTGCGACAAGTATTGGAGTGGAGGATAGGTACCGTTTCAAATCTTGCAGCGCTGCCTCCGCTTCCGGAGTCCACTTCATGGGACCTGCCTTCTTCAATATTTTGAAGAAAGGTAGGGCGCGTTCTGCAGACTTCGAAATGAACCTACTGAGGGCAGCCACGCAACCTGCAAGTCTTCTGACATCCTTGACGCGCTTCGGGGCTTCGATCTGCTCAATGGCTTTAATCTTGTCGGGGTTAGCTTCAATCCCCCTCTGTGACACAAAGAACCCGAGAAGCTTGCCGGAGGGGACTCCAAAGACGCACTTCTCGGTGTTCAACTTGAGTTGTATCCTGCGTAGGTTCTGAAATGTTTCCTCCAAATCTTGGACCAGGGTATCCTTGCTCTTGCTCTTCACCACGATGTCATCCATGTAAGCCTCTACATTTCTGCGGATCTGTGGCTCGAAAGCAGTGTGCACTACCCTTGCAAATGTTGATCCTGCATTCTTCAGTCCAAATGGCATGCGTATGAAGCAATAAGTGCCACATGGAGTGATAAATGCAGTCTTCTCTTCGTCTTCCTTGGCCATAAAAATCTGATGGTAGCCTGAATATGCATCAAGAAAAGAGAGTAGCTCACATCCGGTAGTGGAGTCAACGATCTGGTCGATGCGCGGCAAAGGGAATGGATCCTTGGGACATGCTTTATTCACATCGGTGAAGTCTATACACAGTCTCCACTTCCCGTTGGCCTTGCGCACGACGACTGGGTTTGCTAACCACGTCGGATGGATCACACCTCTAACTAGGCCTGCTGCCTCTAGCTTCTTGATCTCTTCGTTGATGAATTCTTGGCGCTCCACGGCTTGCTTCCTCACCTTCTGCTTGACGGGCCGCGCATGAGGACAAACAGCAAGCTTGTGCTCAATTACCTTCCTGGGAACACCGGGGTTGTCAGACGGTTGCCATGCAAACACATCGACATTCGCCCGCAGGAAGGCAACGAGCGCGCTTTCCTATTTGCTGTCAAGTGTGGCACTGATGGTGAAGGTACCACCAGTGCCGTCCTCCTTGGCGGACACCTTCTTGGTTGCCGGAGGAGCGGCCATCCCCTTCTTACACTTGCCGGTGGAGCTCGATGGGACGTCCTCGACGGCAGCGCAGCACTCCGAAGAGGTGCGGTTGCCGGAGTGGGCCCCAGAGCACTTGCCGGACTTGGTCTTCGTCTTCTTCCCCCCGGGAGCTTCAGCGGCAAGTGTGTCCTTTTCTGCTGCGGCTGCTGCATCCCGGTAGATCTTGTCGGCGCAGACAAGCGCATCTTTCTTGTCGCCATGGACAGTGATGACGCTTATCGGCCCCGGCATCTTGAGTACGTTGTAAGCATAGTGGGAAGCTGCCATGAACTTGGCGAGGGCGGGACGGCCGAGTATTCCATTGTATGGCAATGGAATATCAGCGACGTCGAAAGTGATGCGCTCAGTTCTGAAGTTGAGCTCCCCGCCAAAGGTCACCGGCAGTGTGATCTTCCCCTTGGGCTTGCTCCTTCCCGGATTGATTCCTTGGAAAGAACCGGTCTCATCGAGCTCGCCATCTGGGATTTGGAGTTTCTTGATCACAGCAGAGGAGATCAAGTTCAGCCCGGCCCCGCCGTCAACCAACATTTTGGTGACCTTGAGGTTGCGGATGGTGGGTGAGACCAGCATCGGCAAGCACCCGACCGCAGTGGTGCGGTCAGGGTGATCCTCAAGATCAAAAATGATGGGCGTGCTGGACCATTTGAGGAGCCTGCGCGACTCCACGGGCGGTTCTGCTGCATTCACCTCGCGCACCCACTGCTTGAGCTGGCGGTGGGAGGTGTGCAGAGAGGCGCCACCGTCGACGCACAGGACCTCCGTGGCCTTCTGGAACTCCTGCTCGCTGTTATCCTCATCCTCCATATCTTCGTCGTCATCCTCTTCATCCTTGTCGCGGCCCCGGGGAGGTCGATCACCTTGCCGCTGCTTGGCCTTGCCGTGGCGTCCTCCCCGGCCATTAAATGGCCGCTTCTTGCTTGGTTCTCCCCCGCCACCTTGGGCCTTCTCCTTGTCGCGCCTCTCGTACTCAGCTTTCTGCTGCTCGACGAGGTACTCGACGCGTTTGCAGTTGGAGAGGTCGTGGCCCTTGGTGCGGTGGATTTTGCAGTATTGCTTGTCGGAGCCGTCCTGCTTGTCGGCCGCCGCTACAGGGGCAGGCTCCTTGCCGGAGCCGCCAGCCTGTGTTTGCTTGGCGGGAGCCTCCTTGCCGGACTTCTCGACGGCAAGCACTTCCTTCTTGTTCTTCCTTCTGTTATTCCGCCGCCGGCTCTTCTTTGCCGGGGCGGCGTCGTCGCTGTCGCTTCCTCCTGCGCCAGCATCCTCCCCTCTTCTGCGCGTGCGCACTTATCAGCCAGAGCGTAGAGCTCGCTGACATCCCGAATCTTGGTCATGGCCATTTCTTCACGCATGCGGCGGTTACGCACGTTCTGGTGGAACGCGCTGATAACCGCGGCAGGGTGGACGTCGGGGATGTTGTGCTGCACTCGACTGAAGCGTTGGATGTACTTGCGCAGGGATTCTCCTTCCTTCTGGGCCAGAATGTGGAGATCGCTCTCCTGGCCGTGGGGTTTGTGGCCGCCCGTGAAGGCGCCAACAAACTGGTGGCAAAGGTCTGCCCAAGAAGAAATGGAACCTTCCGGCAAGTGCATAAGCCAGGAACGAACGTTCGGCTTAAGCACGAGCGGGAAGTAGTTCGCCAAAATCTTCTCGTCGCGCCCCCCGGCAGCCTGCACCGCGATGGTGTAAATGTTGGGGAATTCCGAGGGGTGCGTCTTGCCGTCGTACTTCTCCGGTACGTCGGGCTTGAAATTCTTCATGCTGGGCCACTGGACGCGCCGCAGCTCGCGGGTGAACGCAAGGCAGCCTGCCGCGTACGGCAAGTCGCCTGGTTCACCGGGCGCGCGCGCGTCAACAGCGTTCCCAGCTCTCTGGTCTGATTGTCGCCAGGCTTCTCGGCGGCGCTCGATTGTTGTCCGAGCGTCTTCTTGTCGCCTGTCGTCAAGGACCTGGCGCTGATCCCGACGAGCCCGCGGATCCGACGACGCGGTGGAGCCGTCGTCGGCGTTGTTCCGGCGGGGTGGCGTCTTCTGCTTCCACGGCGGGGAGTGCACGGTGGTTGCACCCCCGGCGGTCTTGTCGCCGTCGGCCTTCGTCTTCTCGGCTTGCCGCGGCCGCGAGGTCGCCGGCTGCTGTGGAGAGTCGTCGTTGGCGAAGGCGATCAGGCTCTGGATGGTGGCCCTCCAGTCTTCGGCCTTGTCTGCCGCTGGAGGGAAGTCGAGGAGCAGTTGCGCCCTTGCGAGCGCTTCCGCTGGAGTGGAGGGGAGCGGGGGCGAGCGGTGCGAGGAGCGGGATATGCTCGGACTTCTAACAGCGTTAGAAGGAGCAGGGTCCCGCCCCGGCGACCGCGCCTTGCTCGTGCCTGGACGATGGCCCGGAGCGTCCCGCGAGCCTCCGGTTTGCCCTTGGCCCAGCAAGCGGATGCCACCTCCTGTGGCATGGCGCTGCTGGGTTGTCGTTTGCTGGGATGGACGCGACGCGTCCACGGAGACCGAGGCTCGGTCGTCTGTCCTGTCCTTGGATTTGGTGGCGCCGCGAGTGTCCTCGCCGGCGACCACCCTTCCGACGGCGTCTCCCCCGCCCACCGTCGGTTCCGGTGGCGGCGGATGAGACGCAGACGGGCCTCCGACCTCCGAAGCCTTCTTCTTCGGGGCCATGGTGCTGTTGTTGATGAAGCTGACAAATTCGGAGAGGTTGATGAAGAATGCGCCCGCGTGAACGCCGGATCAGGTTCGCACAACCTCGACGCCCCCTACCTGGCGCGCCAAAGATGTCGGGGGAAATTGTCCACCACGAGCACCTATGGGACCGGAGCCCCTTGCTTGTGCGGTAAGAGGGCGGAGGGAGCACAAAGAGCAGATCGTAGAGAGCACGCGGGCAGTTTACCCAGGTTCGGGCCGCGATGGACGCGTAAAACCCTACTCCTGCTTAGTTTGTATTGAGTTGGAGAGCTCGGGAGCTTGAAGAACTAGCTACACCAAGCGTATGAGCGATCTAGGTTCCGAACCCCCTCTACGTTGTGCATGGGCCTCCTTTTATAGTGCAAGGGGTCACCGACAGGTGTCAACGTAGGAGAAGGGGTAAAAATGTAAAAGAGGTGGTAGTTGTAACAGTGCGGGAATAGTGGAGCTACAGTGCGTGAACAGTGGTAGCTACCTACTTTGACAGTGGGGGACAAGAGCATTTAATGCCCGTCGCCGTTGACCCCAAAAGCGCCCGCCCTTGCGTCTCCGTTTGCCACGGCGATGGCTTCACCGCCGTGGAGTGCCACCGTGTCCCCTAGGCTGCACAGCCATCCGCCACGCGTCCCAGGAAAAGCCCCAGGGCGACGCGTGGACCGATGAGCTGGAGCGCGGGCACACAGTGCAACTCTCCCCGGCAAGCACCTTGCCGGGGTCTTGACCTTGCCGGGCCCGGGATCTTGCCGGGCTCTGAAGCTTGTCGCTCCCCGGACCCTTGCCGGGGCGCATATAGCGCCGAGGCATGTCTTCTGTAATGGAATCTTCTAGTCTTCCTGGCAAGCTCCTCTTGCCAGGGTCTTGTGCGAGTGAGGTAACCTTGAGCCTGGAACGGCCTTCCCGGCAAGCTCCACTTGCCGGGGTCTCGATCTTCTGTCTTGTATACTTTGTTTTTGAATGGTTATATATGGAGCAGGAAGGTCTCCGGCGAGCACGTGGTCGACCCTGCCGCGGGAAGCTGCTACCGCCCGTGCACAAGTTGGGGTACTGAGGTACCCCTACCTTAGTACACCGACAAATGTGAAGAAGATCAATCCCCCAAGACAAAGTTTGTTCCTCGACAAGAGAAGTATGACCCACTTATTTGAGGGAACACAAGCTCAAGATGATCTTCCTCCATAAGACCATAAGCTAAAAGGCAAGGAAAAGCTTCAAGAAGAGATTGACTCATTTGAAGAAGCTCCTAAGGTCATGGTCAAGTGGGTTCCCAAGACTACATCAAGTTCTACTTCATCAAGTTCGACTATGATTCCAAGGATTCCCATCAAGTTGATGTGGATCCCAAAGAAGAAGAACTAGAGTGTTATTAAGGGTGACTCCGCCAACATACTTCACTCATATTCATATTGGCAAGGACTTACGCAATCAACTTTTATATCTTGCATCAAGTTTATGGAGTCACAAACCCTCTTGTTGGTAAGACAAGGGATAAGGTAACCTAATGGTTTCATGGACGTTATCATATGTGCAATTCACTCTATGTCTATGAATATTCTTGTATGTTCCTTCTGGGACTGACCCATATAGGTATTGAAAGTGTAACACGCCAAGGGATTGCTCCAAGTGATCTACACCAACATTGAGCATCCACATCTTCACTATCTACATGAAGTCATCATCGACAAAACCCAAGGTTAGTTCATCCCTCTTAGGGGGGGATATCACATCTAGGCGGAGCTTTACTCTAATATATGAGTTAAAGCAACTCTAATGATGTGAACACATTAATGCTTTATGTGAAAGTGGTAATCCCACTTGTGCTTAAACCATGAGTATGACCTATGATCAAATGTTCTCATTTGACTCCTATGTCAATATACTCATATATAAATGACCTAGTCAGTGCCAATTACTTGATAGATGCTAGAATTGTTTGTGCATGCCTTTGACACATATTTTATTTGCTATCCTATTGTGTGAGCATGTTGGTTGCATATTTTATTTATTCGAGGACATCCATTTGTTGTTTTGATTGTTTGTTTTTTATTGGCTAAATGGATGTGCAAGAATACCTATGAACTTTCTCTAGCTATCTATGCTCTTCTTGTCTCAAATTCTATTCACGCTACATCATGAAATTTGAACAAGTCTTTTCGGATCCTCCGAGTGAGGAGCACTCGGAGTCACCGATCCGACAAGGGATGCCTGCCAAAACCTTCTGATGCATTTCGGTCAGACCAACAATTCCTACTCGGTCTCACCGAAATCAATAGATTGATCTAGGTTTTCCATCTTGGTGGTACCGATTAGGCTTACTCGGTCTCACCGAGTTTCTATAACTGCTTGCAGTTTTGCATCTTGGTGCCACCGATTAGTTCCACTCGGTGCCACCGACAACACATGGGTATATAACCTCGCAGACCGTACGTTTGGAAAGTTCTTCAAACCTTACGGGCTCGCACCCCATTGTTGTTGCCCCTTTGTCTCCGGATCGTCGCCGTCTTTGCCTGTGTGTCTCAGCCGCAGGTCTCCGCCGCCGTCAACGGGAATCTCCATAGCCATTGTCATCGTAGAGGATCGTCACTGAGTTAGGGAACGATCCGCTCTCCTCGTGCTATCCCCTTTCTGATTCAATGCACAAGGATTCTGCCTAGTATCTTGCCTCGCATGAGATTAATCTACCCACTAGAGGAATCCGTTAGAATATATTTGATGAAATTTTTTAGGGTTAGGTTTCCACTGAACTCATCTCGGACCGACCGAAACGAAATTTTTGGTCCCACCAATTGGCTCTGGCCATTGCACTAATGTACTAATCGGTTTGACCGAAAGTAAAGTCCAGTGAAACCCTAGCATCTCGGAGCCACCGAACCACAACTCGGTCAGACCAAAAATGTGTGTTCAGGTTCTAGGTATGCTTCGCTGTCACCGGGATGATTGAATCGGTAGCTCCGAAATGAATTCTGGGAAAAGCTAAAACTAAATTTTGGACTCAATTTTTTGAAAATATATGTATTTTGTGATGCTCATCTACTCTATCCATATCCATCTATTCACAGTGTCAGTGTCTGCAAGATGTCTAGTGCTAGTGACAGTCAGAACATATCTGAACAAGATGTTGATCTCAGTGAGGGATATAGTCCTAATGAGAGCTATGAGGAAGGCAACAGAAGTACTCCAAGCAATCTACCAAAAGCTGGCACCAGAACAAGGAAGAAGAGAACCTCAGTCAGTGAGGACGATGACTTCATTGCAGATGAGGCCACTTCAAAGAAAAAGTCAATTGTCAGGAAGGAATATGCCTCATCAGCCTCTTTCAAGCCAAAGTAGAAGAAGAGAGTTCCCATTTCAAAACCTCGAAAAGCTTCAGTTGTCCAAGAAACAATGGAGTTCACACTTGAGGATCCAAGTGATGAAGAAGCTCCTGGTAAGAAGAAGAGGGCTAGGAAGACTACAACCACAGTTCTTGGGAAGCCTTCCACGAGGAGGGATGATGATGATGATGAAGAGGAGGAGGAGGAGCAAGATGCAACACCACCTGCTAAAACTCGAGAACTCACGGGAGATGCCATGAAATCAGCTGCTGTCCCCTCTAAGGCCAAGTCCATTCCTAAGACTTCTGCACCTAAGAGGTCTACTAGAAACATTCCTGCCTCTAAGAAGAACAAGGCCCCAGTGCCTGAAGTTTAGGATGATGACGAGCCACTAGTGCTCAGGAAATTGAAGCCCAAGATTCTAGATCGTAATGATGCTACACTAGGTGCAAAAAATATGAAGCTCAGAAAGGACTGTGGACTGAGAGAATGGAGAAAAGTTGATCCATATTCTGCAAGAACAAGGACATCCTGTGACTATCGTTTCCACACTAGGGAACAATAGGATTTTTATGAGACAGTGCTGCTTGATAAGAAACCTATAGTCAGTGACATGAAATAGGTGGACTATGAGTTTATTGATGAGAATGAAGACTACTTCCCCCATGTTCATGAGAGTTTTAGAATTACTGGAGTTGATGCTTTTGTTGGACAGAAATTAACCAAGTGGAATGATGAGATGATCATACAGTTCTATTCCACAACACATTTTTATCTAGATGGGAGGATAGTCTGGATGACTGAGGGCACCAGATATCAGTCTTCTATCTCTGAGTGGGTTGCACTCATCAATGCCCCTAAGGAAGCAGAAGATGATGTTAATGTTTATGGCAATTCATGGATGGGTCACAACTCTAGGGCTACCATGTACAAGCCCATTCCCCCAAGGATTTGGAAACACATAAGCTTGTATCCATTTATCACTTGCTTGCTGGTTTGGCCACCACTAACTATATCTTGAGGCTCACTATTTTGCCCAAGTCTGGAGATGAGAGAATGATTTGTGGCCACTCCATCAACTTGCCTCACTTGTTTTATGTCCCACAGAAGTTTGAGGTAATGAGTTTGATAGTAGAGACAATCAAGAGAACAACTGCTGACCAAAAGAGGTAATGTGGATTTGCCCCGACACATTCAGATGCTTATCAACTCCAAAATTGGTAAATGCACATATCTACTAGACTATGAGCAACTCCCTCTTCAGCTAGACTTTGAGGATAATGTAGTGGTGATGGATCCTTCACACCCTACTTCAGTTGAGGCCCAAGAGAAGTCTCAGGCAGCAGTAGCAGCAAGAGCAGAAAAGGAAGCCACTGCACCAAATGCCATAGTAGAAAAAATCAAGTCCAAGCAACAACAAATGACATATCTGCTGGAAGCAACTCTGAGAATTGAGCAAAGTCTGACCAACCTAGCGAAGAATCAGGAGAGCCTAGAGCGGATAGTGGAAGACAAGATCTACAATCTTGATGTCAAGGTCACAGAGATCCAATCTATTATGGAGAAGCTTTGAGATGATGTTGAGGATGGAGCTGAGCACACCAACAGGTATCAAAAAGTGTTAAGAGCCCCTAGATCTTCAATAGTGCCAGTTGCAGATTTGAGGATCACTCACTCTGCCCCTGCCACCACTACAACAGTGCCACTTCCAGTGTCTACACCACCTGTGCAACAGATGGCATATGAAGCTTTTGCATATGCACTTCTCTCCACGCCATCTACGCACACCCGAGCCACAAGCAGAAGACCCCTTCCGGATCTCTAGAGGATCGTTCCTAGAGAGACGTATAGCTCTATATGTTTTCAAGCTTTTTGGTAACTTGTTGCCAAAGGAAGAGAAAATGTATAGATCATAGGCTTTGAGAGAGAGAGTGTGTGTGTGTGTGTGTTTTACCTCTTTGGTGTTTATTGCCTTGCTACTTCGTTCGTTTGTTTCGTGCTACTTATTTTCTTGATGCTCGTGAGATACTATGTTTGGTTGTGTGATTGATCATACTATTCTTAACGTGTGCTTAATGCTTATCTCTATCAATTCTATGTATGATCATTCACTTATGTTTTGGTGATGCGTGCATGTTATCTCACTCTTATCATTTTGTGCGCTCCACCAAGATGTATGTGACATGGAAGAGTGACCCATGATCCTAATCGATTGTGCATTTGCATTCAAATGCAAGCTTGTAATAAGCACAAATTTAAGGGGAGCTCTTGATTATCACATACTTCTCAAAGCGACGATGTCTTTCATTCATTTAATCATTAGTCAAAGCTTTGATCTATATGTTGTCATCAATTACAAAAAGGGGGAGATTGAAAGTGCAATTAACCCCAGGGATTTTGGTAATTCATAACAACATATAGCTCATTGAACTAATATCCATTCAAGATAAATATTTCAGGATGTTCAATGATTGGCATGGCATGTATTAGATAAGTGGACCCCTCAAAATGCTAAGGATAAAGATTGGCAAAAGCTCAAGACTCTTCATCTTTATTTTAGTGATCCAAGATCACATTGAGTCCATAGGAAAGCCAATACTATTAAAAGGGGACGAGGTGTTTCTTAATGATCTAGTTGCTCTAGTGCTTAGTGATATTGCTCCAAAACCCTCAGCCACTTTCTCCATCCAAATATGACCAAACCCTAATTCCAAACTCGGCCCCATCGATTCTTTCTATCCGGAGGCACCGTGTTCATTTGACATAGCCGTTGCCAGAAACTCTAACAAGTCGGTCCAACCGATACGGATCTCGGTCTCACCGAGATGGCCTTGCCAGCGCTCTATGATCAGTTGCATCCACTTCGGCCTCACCGAGTTTATGCAATCGGTCCCACCGAGTTTGCTTGACAGATTTTCTGTTGCTTATTGCTTCACTTCGGTCCCACCAAGTTGATGCAATCGGCGCCATCGAGATGACGTTTGCCCTAAGCCCTAGCACACCGGTTCCACCGAGTTGTTCTAGCCAGTCCCACTGAGATTCCTAACGTTCATATGTTTGAACTGATCGGTCTTAGAGCATCTCCAGCTGTTCGCCCCCCAGGGACGCCCAAAAAGCGCCGCCTGGGGGTGAGCTAGCGAAAACCGCGGCGTGGGGGCGTGATGTGAAGGAAATATGCCCTAGAGGCAATAATAAAGATGTTATTTGTATTTCCTTATATCATGATAAATGTCTTTTATTCATGCTAGAATTGTATTAACCGGAAACTTAGTACATGTGTGGATACATAGACAAAACAGTATGTCCCTAGTATGCCTCTACTAGACTAGCTCATTGATCAAAGATGGTTATGTTTCCTAGCCATAGACATGAGTTGTCATTTGATCAACGGGATCACATCATTAGGAGAATGATGTGATGGACAAGACCCATCCGTTAGCATAGCACTATGATCGTTTAGTTTAACTGCTATTGCTTTCTTCATGACTTATACATGTTCCTATGACTATGAGATTATGCAACTCCCGAATACCGTAGGAACACCTTGTGTGCTATCAAACGTCACAACGTAACTGGGTGATCATAAAGATGCTCTACAGATGTCTTCGAAAGTATTCATGGTGTTGGCATAGATCAAGATTAGGATTTGTCACTCCGAGTGTCGGAGAGGTATCTCTGGGCCCTCTCGGTAACACACATCACAATAAGCCTTGCAAGCAAAAGACTAATGAGTTAGTCACGAGATGATGTGTTACGGAACGAGTAAAGAGACTTGCCGGTAAACGAGATTGAACTAGGTATAAAGATACCGACGATCGAATCTCGGGCAAGTAACATACCGTTTGACAAAAGGAACAACGTATGTTGTTATGCGGTTCTGACCGATAAAAGATCTTCGTAGAATATGTAGGAGCCAATATGAACATCCAGGTTCCGCTATTGGTTATTGACCAGAGATGAGTCTCGGTCATGTCTACATAGTTCTCGAACCCGTAGGGTCCGCACGCTTAACGTTTGATGACGATCGGTATTATGAGTTTTTGAGTATTGATGTACCGAAGGTAGTTCGGAGTCCCGGATGAGATCATGGACATGACGAGGAGTCTCGGAATGTCCGAGACATAAAGATTGATATATTGGACGGCTATATTCGGACACCGGAAGTATACCGGAAAAGTTTCGGATTTATCGGGAATGTCGGAGGGGGTTACCGGAACCCCCTACGAGAGGGGATGGTCCATAGTGGGCCTAAAGGGTGAGAGAGAGGCAGCCCATAGGGCTGGCCGGCGCCCCCACCTAGGAATCCTAGTTGGACTAGGATTGGGGGGGCGCTACCTCTCCTAATCCTTTCCCCCTTCTTCCTTCCGGTGAATCCTACTAGGAATAGGATTGCAATCCTATTCCTAGTAGGAGTCCCCTCCCTAGCCGCACCATAGGAGGTGGCCGGCCCCTCCTCCCTTGCTCCTTTATATACGGGGGCAGGGGGCACCCAAAGACACAAAAAGCTGAATTGTTTTAGCCGTGTGCGGTGCCCCCCTCCACAGAATCACACCTCGGTCGTACCGTCGCGGAGCTTAGGCGAAGCCCTGCGCCGGTGAACACATCATATCCGTCACCACGCCGTCGTGCTGACGAAACTCTCCCGTGAAGCTCAACTGGATCAAGAGCTCGTGGGACGTCATCAAGCTGAACGTGTGCTGAACACGGAGGTGCCGTACGTTCGGTGCTTGATCGGTTGGATCGCGAAGAAGTTCGACAACATCAACCGCGTCACTTGACGCTTCCGCTCCCGGTCTACGAGGGAACGTAGACACACTCTCCCCTCTCGTTGCTATGCATCTGGTAGATAGATCTTGCGTGATCGTAGGAAAATTTTAAAATACTACGTTCCCCAACAGTGGTATCAGAGCCAGGTCTATGCGTAGATGATATGCACGAGTAGAACACAATGAGATTGTGGACGATACTAGTCATACTGCTTACCAGCATGTCATACTTTGCTTCGGCGGTATTGTGAGATGAAGCGGCCCGGACCGACATTACGCGTACGCTTACGCGAGACTGGTTTCACCGTTACGAGCACTCGTTGCTTAAAGGTGACTGGCGGGTGTCTGTCTCTCTCACTTTAGCTGAATCAAGTGTGGCTACGCCCGGTCCTTGTGAAGGTTAAAACAGCACATACTTGACGAAACATCGTTGTGGTTTTGTATGCGTAGGTAAGAACGGTTCTTGCTAAGCCCGTAGCAGCCACGTAAAACTTGCAACAAACAAAGTAGAGGACGTGTAACTTGTTTTTGCAGGGCATGTTGTGATGTGATTTGGTCAAGACATGAGTTATACGATTTTGTATGAGATGATCATGTTTTGTAAAGTTATCGGCAACTGGCAGGAGCCATATGGTTGTCGCTTTATTGTATGAAATGCAATCGCCATGTAATTGCTTTACTTTATCACTAAGCGGTAGCGATAGTCGTAGAAGCAATAGTTGGCGAGACGACAACGATGCTACGATGGAGATCAAGGTGTCAAGCCGGTGACGAAGGTGATCATGACGGTGCTTTGGAGATGGAGATCAAAAGCACAAGATGATGATGGCCATATCATGTCACATATTTTGATTGCATGTGTGTTTATCTTATTATGCTTCTTATTTTGCTTAGAACGACGGTAGCATTATAAGATGATCCCTTACTAAATTTCAAGGTATAAGTGTTCTCCCTGAGTATGCACCGTTGCGAAAGTTCGTCGTGCCGAGACACCACGTGATGATCGGGTGTGATAAGCTCTACGTTCAAATACAACGGGTGTAAGCCAGTTTTGCACACGCAGAATACTCGGGTTAAACTTGACGAGCCTAGCATATACATATATGGCCTCGGAACACTGGAGACCGAAAGGTCGAGCGTGAATCATATAGTAGATATGATCAACATAAGATGTTCACCATTGAAAACTACTCCATCTCACGTGATGATCGGACATGGTTTAGTTGATTTGGATCACGTGATCATTTAGATGACCAGAGGGATGTCTATCTAAGTGGGAGTTCTTTAAATTAATATGATTAAATTGAACTTTAATTTATCATGAACTTAGTCCTGATAGTTTTGCATATCTATGTCGTTGTAGATCAATGGCCCGTGCTACCGTTCCTTTGAATTTTAATGCATTCCTAGAGAAACCTAAGTTGAAAGATGATGGTAGCAATTACACGGACTGGGTCCGTAACCTGAGGATTATCCTCATTGCTGCACAGAAGAATTATGTCCTTGAAGCACCGCTAGGTGACAAGCCCCCTTCCGCTAATGCAGACGCTTTGAACGTCTGGCAGTCGCGGTCTGATGACTACACGATAGTTCAGTGTGCCATGCTTTACGGCTTAGAACCGGGACTTCAACGACGTTTTGAACGTCATGGAGCATATGAAATGTTCCAGGAGTTGAAGTTAATATTTCAAGCAAATGCCCGAATTGAGAAATATGAGATTTCCAATAAGTTCTACAGCTGCAAAATGGAGGAGAATAGTTCTATCAGTGAACACTTGCTCAGAATGTCTGGGTACTACAATCATATGACTCAACTTGGTTGCAATGTTGACGAGGATAGTGTTATTGATAGAGTTCTTCAATCACTGCCACCAAGCTATAAAGGCTTCGTGATGAACTATAACATGCAAGGGATGCAAAAGACAATTCCCGAGCTCTTCGCTATGCTCAAAGCTGCGGAGGTAGAAATCTAAAAGGAGCATCAAGTGTTGATGGTTAACAAGACCACTAGTTTCAAGAAAAAGGGCAAGGGAAAGAAAGGGAACTTCAAAAAGAATAGCAAATCAGTTGCTACTTCAACGAAGAAACCCAAATCTGGAGCCAAGCCTGAAACTGAGTGCTTCTACTGCAAGGGAACTGGACACTGGAAGCGGAACTGCCCCAAGTATTTGGCGGATAAGAAGGATGGCAAGATGAACAAAGGTATATGTGATATACATGTTATTGATGTGTACCTTACTAATGCTCGTAGTAGTACCTGGGTATTTGATACCGGTTCGGTTGCTAATATTTGTAACTCGAAACAGGGACTACGGATTAAACGAAGATTAGCTAAGGACGAGGTGACGATGCGCGTGGGAAACGGTTCCAAAGTCGATGTGATCGCCGTCGGCACGCTACCTCTACATCTACCTTCGGGATTAGTTTTAGACCTAAATAATTGTTATTTGGTGCCAGCGTTAAGCATGAACATTATATCTGGATCTTGTTTATTGCGAGACGGTTATTCATTCAAATCAGAGAATAATGGTTGTTCTATTTTTATGAATAATATCTTTTATGGTCATGCAGCCTTGAAGAGTGGTCTATTCTTATTGGATCTCGATTGTAGTGATACACATATTCATAATATTGAAACCAAAAGATACAAGGTTAATAATGAAAGTGCAACTTATTTGTGGCACTGCCGTTTAGGTCATATTGGTGTAAAACGCATGAAGAAACTCCATAATGATGGACTTTTGGAATCACTTGATTATGAATCACTTGGTGCTTGCGAACCATGCCTCATGGGCAAGATGACTAAAACTCCGTTCTCCGGAACTATGGAACGAGCAACAGATTTGTTGGAAATCATACATACTGATGTATGTGGACCAATGAGTGTTGATGCTCGCGGCGGGTATCGTTATTTTCTGACCTTCACTGATGATTTGAGCAGATATGGGTATATCTACTTAATGAAACACAAGTCTGAAACATTTGAAAAGTTCAAAGAATTTCAGAGTGAAGTAGAGAATCATCGTAACAAGAAAATAAAGTTCCTACGATCTGATCGTGGAGGAGAATATTTGAGTTACGAGTTTGGTCTTCATTTGAAACAATGTGGAATAGTTTCACAACTCATGCCACCTGGAACACCACAACGTAATGGTGTGTCCGAACGTCGTAACCGTACTTTATTAGATATGGTGCGATCTATGATGTCTCTTACCGATTTACCACTATCGTTTTGGGGTTATGCTTTAGAGACAGCTGCATTCACGTTAAATAGGGCACCATCTAAATCCGTTGATACGACGCCTTATGAACTATGGTTTGGCAAGAAACCAAAGTTGTCGTTTCTTAAAATTTGGGGCTGCGATGCTTATGTGAAAATACTTCAACCTGATAAGCTCGATCCCAAGTCGGAAAAATGTGTCTTCATAGGATACCCAAAAGAGACTGTTGGGTACACCTTCTATCACAGATCCGAAGGCAAAATATTCGTTGCTAAGAACGAATCCTTTCTAGAAAAAGAGTTTCTGTCGAAAGAAGTGAGTGGGAGGAAAGTAGAACTTGATGAGGTAATTGTACCTTCTCCCATATTGGAAAGTAGTACATCACAGGAAATTGTTCCAGTGATTCCTACACCAATTAGTGAGGAAGTTGATGATAATGATCATGAAACTTCGGATCAAGTTTCTACTGAACGTCGTAGATCAACCAGAGTACGTTCCGCACCAGAGTGGTACGGCAACCCAGTTCTAGAAATCATGTTACTAGACCATGATGAACCTACGAACTATGAGGAAGCGATGATGAGCCCAGATTCCGCAAAATGGCTTGAAGCCATGAAATCTGAGATGGGATCCATGTATGAGAACAAAGTATGGACTTTGGTTGACTTGCCCGATGATCGGCAGGCCATCGAAAATAAATGGATCTTCAAGAGGAAGACCGACGCAGACGGTAATATTACTGTTTACAAAGCTCGACTTGTTGCGAAAGGTTTTCGACAAGTTCAAGGAGTTGACTACGATGAGACTTTCTCACCTGTAGCGATGCTTAAGTCTGTCCGAATCATGTTAGCAATTGCCGCATTTTATGATTATGAAATCTGGCAAATGGATGTCAAAACTGCATTCCTAAATGGATATCTCAAAGAAGAGTTGTATATGATGCAACCAGAAGGTTTTGTTGATCCAAAAGGTGCTAACAAAGTATGCAAACTCCAGCGATCCATCTATGGACTGGTGCAAGCATCTCGGAGTTGGAATATACGCTTTGATGAGGTGATCAAAGAATATGGTTTTATACAGACTTTTGGAGAAGCCTGTATTTACAAGAAAGTGAGTGGGAGCACTGTAGCATTTCTAATATTATATGTAGATGACATATTGTTAATTGGAAATGATATAGAATTTCTGAATAGCATAAAAGGATACTTGAATAAAAGTTTTTCAATGAAAGACCTCGGTGAAGCTGCTTACATATTAGGCATCAAGATCTATAGAGATAGATCAAGACGCTTAATTGGACTTTCACAAAGCACATACCTTGATAAGATTTTGAAAAGGTTCAAAATGGATCAGTCAAAGAAAGGGTTCTTGCCTGTTTTACAAGGTATGAAGTTGAGTAAGAATCAATGCCCGACCACTGCAGAAGATAGAGAGAAAATGAAAGTCATTCCCTATGCCTCAGCCATAGGATCTATCATGTATGCAATGCTGTGTACCAGACCTGATGTGTGCCTTGCTATAAGTCTAGCAGGGAGGTACCAAAGTAATCCAGGAGTGGATCACTGGACAGCGGTCAAAAAAAACATCCTAAAGTATCTGAAAAGAACAAAGGATATGTTTCTCGTATATGGAGGTGACAAAGAGCTCGTCGTAAACGGTTACGTCGATTCTAGCTTTGACACTGATCCGGATGACTCAAAGTCACAAACCGGATATGTATTTTTATTGAACGGTGGAGCTGTCAGCTGGTGCAGTTCCAAGCAGAGCGTCGTGGCGGGATCTACGTGTGAAGCGGAATACATAGCTGCTTCAGAAGCAGCAAATGAAGGAGTCTGGATGAAGGAGTTCATATCCGATCTAGGTGTAGTACCTAGTGCATCGGGTCCAATGAAAATCTTTTGTGATAACACTGGAGACATAGCCTTGGCGAAGGAATCCAGGTTTCACAAGAGAACAAAGCACATCAAAAGATGCTTCAATTCCATCCGCGATCTAGTCAAGGAGGGAGACATAGAGATTTGCAAAATACATACGGATCTGAATGTTGCAGACCCGTTGACTAAGCCTCTTCCACGGGCAAAACATGATCAGCACCAAGACTCCATGGGTGTGAGGATCATCACTTTGTAATCTAGATTATTGACTCTAGTTCAAGTGGGAGACTGAAGGAAATATGCCCTAGAGGCAATAATAAAGATGTTATTTGTATTTCCTTATATCATGATAAATGTCTTTTATTCATGCTAGAATTGTATTAACCGGAAACTTAGTACATGTGTGGATACATAGACAAAACAGTATGTCCCTAGTATGCCTCTACTAGACTAGCTCATTGATCAAAGATGATTATGTTTCCTAGCCATAGACATGAGTTGTCATTTGATCAACGGGATCACATCATTAGGAGAATGATGTGATGGACAAGACCCATCCGTTAGCATAGCACTATGATCGTTTAGTTTAACTGCTATTGCTTTCTTCATGACTTATACATGTTCCTATGACTATGAGATTATGCAACTCCCGAATACCGTAGGAACACCTTGTGTGCTATCAAACGTCACAACGTAACTGGGTGATCATAAAGATGCTCTACAGGTGTCTCCGAAAGTATTCGTGGTGTTGGCATAGATCAAGATTAGGATTTGTCACTCCGAGTGTCGGAGAGGTATCTTTGGGCCCTCTCGGTAACACACATCACAATAAGCCTTGCAAGCAAAAGACTAATGAGTTAGTCACGAGATGATGTGTTACGGAACGAGTAAAGAGACTTGCCGGTAAACGAGATTGAACTAGGTATAAAGATACCGACGATCGAATCTCGGGCAAGTAACATACCGTTTGACAAAAGGAACAACGTATGTTGTTATGCGGTTCTGACCGATAAAAGATCTTCGTAGAATATGTAGGAGCCAATATGAACATCCAGGTTCCGCTATTGGTTATTGACCAGAGATGAGTCTCGGTCATGTCTACATAGTTCTCGAACCCGTAGGGTCCGCACGCTTAACGTTTGATGACGATCGGTATTATGAGTTTTTGAGTATTGATGTACCGAAGGTAGTTCGGAGTCCCACATGAGATCACGGACATGACGAGGAGTCTCGGAATGTCCGAGACATAAAGATTGATATATTGGACGGCTATATTCGGATACCGGAAGTATACCGGAAAAGTTTCAGATTTATCGGGAATGCCGGAGGGGGTTACCGGAACCCCCTACGAGAGGGGATGGTCCATAGTGGGCCTAAAGGGTGAAAGAGAGGCAGCCCATAGGGCTGGCCGGCGCCCCCACCTAGGAATCCTAGTTGGACTAGGATTGGGGGGGCGCCACCTCTCCTAATCCTTTCCCCCTTCTTCCTTCCGGTGAATCCTACTAGGAATAGGATTGCAATCCTATTCCTAGTAGGAGTCCCCTCCCTAGCCGCACCATAGGAGGTGGCCGGCCCCTCCTCCCTTGCTCCTTTATATACGGGGGCAGGGGGGCACCCAAAGACACAAAAAGTTGAATTGTTTTAGCCGTGTGCGGTGCCCCCCTCCACAGAATCACACCTCGGTCGTACCATCGCGGAGCTTAGGCGAAGCCCTGCGCCGGTGAACACATCATATCCGTCACCACGCCGTCGTGCTGACGAAACTCTCCCGTGAAGCTCAACTGGATCAAGAGCTCGTGGGACGTCATCAAGCTGAACGTGTGCTGAACACGGAGGTGCCGTACGTTCGGTGCTTGATCGGTTGGATCGCGAAGAAGTTCGACAACATCAACCGCGTCACTTGACGCTTCCGCTCCCGGTCTACGAGAGTACGTAGACACACTGTAGGATCGAAAGTAGGTCTAGAGGGGGGGGGGTGATTAGACTACTTGACAATATAAAAGTCTGCCTTTAGATCATGCAATGTTTTTGGCAGTTTCACAATTAAGATCAACACAAGTATCACCCTACACATGCAATTCTAGAGTATAAGCAGCGGAAAGTAAATTGCACATGTAAAAGAGAGGTGGAGAAGATCAAACGCAGTTTGGTGACACGAAGATTTTTGTCGTGGTTCCGATAGGTGGTGCTATCGTACATCCACGTTGATGGAGACTTCAACCCACGGAGGGTAACGGCTGCGCGAGTCCACGGAGGGCTCCACCCACGAAGGGTCCACGAAGAAGCAACCTTGTCTATTCCATCATGGCCTACGCCCACGGAGGACTAGCCTTACTCGGGGTAGATCTTCACGAAGTAGGCGATCTCCTTGCCCTTACAAACTTCTTGGTTCAACTCCACATCTCAAAGACGGAGGCTCCCAAGCGACACCTAACCAATCTAGGAGGCACCACCCCCAAAAGGTAATAGACGGTGTTGATGATGATGAACTCCTTGCTCTTGTGCTTCAGATGATAATCTCCCCAACACTCAACTCTCCTCACTGATATGACTGTGGTGGAAGAAAGGTTTGAGTGGAAAGCAACTTGGGAAGGCTAGAGATCAAGTTTCATATGGTAGGAATGGAATGGCTTGATCTCAACACAAGGGTAGGTGGTTCACTTCTCAGAAAGTGTGTGGTAGAAGTGGTGGTACTTTCTGATGGCTCTCCTCACGAATGAAGAGGGGGTGGAGGGGTATATATAGCCTCCACACAAAATCCAACCGTTACACACACATTTGACCAATCTCGGTGAGACCGAAGTGAAAACTCGGTCAGACCGAAAGTTCAAATATAGTGAACGTTGGGATTTTCGGTGGGACCGAAAATACCATCTCGGTGTGTCCGAAGTGAGTCAAAGGTTAGGGTTTGCCATCTCGGTGTGACCGAAAACAACAACTCGGATATTCCGAAATGCTGTCAATTGGTTACAGAAGGTTGGCAGTCCATTTTCGGTGAGACCGAAACTCAGAATCGGATGGACCGAGAAATTAGGGTTTGGGGAAATAGCTGAAGTGGTTCATCTCGGTGGGACTGAGTTTGCAGAATCGGTTTGTCCGAGATTACTTATGAGTGTGTTGAATAGTGAAGAGTGCTGATAGTTGAGGGAGCTAGATCACCAAGCACTTGAGCAACAAGAACATTAACACAACCTCATCCCCTTTTAATAGTATTGGCTTTTCCTATGGACTCAATGTGATCTTTGATCACTAAACCAAAAATAGAGTCTTGAGCTTTTGCCAATGCTTGTCTTAGCATTTTGAGGGGTCCACTTCTTCAGACATTTCCATACCCATATCATCGAACTTTTCTGAAAGGATTCTCAAGTAAATATTAGTTCAATGATATATATGTTGTTATTAATTACCAAAACCACCCGGGGATTAGTTGCACTTTCAATCTCCCCCTTTTTGGTAATTGATGACAACTTATAGATCAAAGCTTCGACAAAAGATATAATCAATGAATAATATCGTCGCTTTGAGAAGTATGTGATAAACAAGAGCTCCCCCTAAATTTGTGCATTATTTAAAATTTGCGTTTGAATGCAAATGCACAATCGATTAGGATTATGGGTCACTCTTCCATGTCACATACATCTTGGTGGAGCGCACAAAATGATAAGAATGTATAACATGCACTCAATCACCAAGACAAGAGTAAATAGCCATACAAAAAGGAATAGCATATGATAAGCAATAAGCACACATTAAAGCATAGTATGACTAAGCACTCATTAAGGTAGCATCAAACGTAGTAGCAAGCACACTTAAAGTATCAGGAACCAAAAGAAACCAATGTATCACAAGGAAAAACCGGCAAAAGAACGAAAGACAAAAGAACACTCTCTCTCTCGAAGCCCTATGATCTATAACAATTTCTCCCCCTTTGGCAACAAGTTACCAAAAAGTTCGAAAAGGTATAGAGCTAAACGTCACTGCGGGCTCTGCTGGCGGCTCCCGTCTGGGTAGATGTCGGTGTAGAGATAGCTGCATCGGCGAAGACTTCTGCTGAAGTCTGCGGTGGAGGAGTGGATGCTGGAGCTGGAGGAACTGCTGGAGCTGTAGCTGGTGCTGAAGTGGTAGCCCTGGAGTCTGTCACTGGGATAGCTGCAGATCTGGATCCTCTGGGAACCTGAGCAGTCTGGCGATGAGAGTCCTGGACTAGATCATCCTGCATAAGCTCTGCTCTCTCCTGCCTAGTCTCCTCCATGTCTGCCTCAAGCTTGTTGACAGACACCTGAATCTCAGTCAGCTTCACGTCCAGAGCGTGGATCTTGTCCTCGACAATCCTCTCTAGGCTCTCCTGAGATTGCTCAATGCTGGCCAGGCGTTGTTCAATCCTTTGGGTAGCTTCAAGAATTTGTTCTCCAAAGCTCTTTGGCTTAGCTGCTGCTGCTGCTGCCTCTTTGTCAGCTTTAGCCTTCTTCGCAGCTTCGATTTTGGCTTGTCCTTCAACTGAGGTAGGATCCTCTTCATCCATCACAACTACGTTGTCCTCATGCTCTGGCTGTAGTGGCAAGTGCTTCCTATCCAACATGAATTTGCCCGTGCCAAACTTGGCGTTGATGAGCATCTGTATCTGCGGTGCAAACCCACACGACCTCTTCTGGTCAGCTGCAGTCCTCTTAATGGTCTCTACCATCAAGTCCATCACCTTAAAAGGTGCCTTCTCATCGAGAATGTGCAGCATGTTGATAGAATAGCCTCGTATCATCCGGTGGTCTCCAGACTTAGGCATCAATGTATGCCTCAGAATAGTGTTAGTGGTGGTCAGACCTGCCTGGAGATAATACACTGAGCCAAGCTTCCATCCTTCCAAATCAGCAGCTGGGATCTCCTTGTACATATTCTTCATGGAATCATGACTCTTCTTAGGAATCCCATAGACATCAATGTCGTCCTCTCTCTGCACTGGAGCGTTCAGAAGTTCTGCCCATTCTTCAACAGTCGAAGAAAACCGTTGACCTTCAGTCATCCAGGTGATCTTGCCATCAAGATAGAAGTGGGCTGTGGCATAGAACTGCATGATCATCTCGTCATTCCAAGCTGTCAGCTCTTGACCCACAAAATCAGCAACTCCACATGCAGTAAAGCTCTCATGCACATGGGGAAAGAAGTCCCGGTGCTCTTCACTGTCAATATACTTCCAGTCAACATACCTGGTGTCAGCAACAATGGGCTTCTTATCCATTAGCACGGTCTCATAGAAATCCTGCTGCTCTCTGGTGTGGAATCTGGGGTCCACAGCAGTCCTTCTCCTTACAGCATATGGATCAGACTGTCTCCATAGCCTGAGACCTTTGTCCTTCCTTGCCTTCATGTCCTCAGCTTGAGGATGAGCATCATTGTGGAGTGGCAACTTGGGACGGAGCTTAAGCAACACATGCTCTTCATCTGATTCATACGGTGGCATCTCACCTTTGTTCTTCTCAGAAGCTGGAATGCTTCTGGTTGTTCTCTTGGGCTTGACTGGAGCTGCCTTGGATGGAGCAGGCTTCTTGGGCTTAGAGGAGGCTTGAGCCCGAATAGCATCACCCATGAACTTAGCTTTCTGAGGAGGAGGCTGGGGTGCTTCTTCTTCTTCTTCTTCTGCAGCATCAACTTGAGGTTCAGCATATACTACCCTCTTCCTTTTGGAAGTCTTCTTCACCTTGCTTGGAGCAGGCTCTTCCAAGTTGAGCTTCTTTGCAACTGCTGATTGCTTCACTTTGCTTGTGCCTTTCCTTGGCTGCTGCCCTTGGTGCTCTTTGGCAACCACATTCCTCTTGGGCTTGGAGGTAACTTCCTCAGCAACAAAGTCAGAGTCCTCATCATCAGAAGTTCTCTTCTTCCTGGTTCTAGTGGCTGCAGGAGGCAAACCACTAGGGGTGCTTCTCTCACCATCATCACTAGAGCTGCTCGCAGGACTTGTATCTGCCTCTGGAATTTCAGCAAACGGTGATTCAGACCTGTTCTGGCTGTCACTGACATCTGACATGGCTGAAAACCTGTGAAAAGATAAGGTATAGGCAGAGTAGAAGAGTTATCACAACTGCAGAGGTTTTTGCAAAAAAAAAATGAGTTCAAAACTTAGTTATGAGTTTTCACAGAATGTATTTCGGTCAAACCGATTTCAGGTTTCGGTGCAACCGAAGTGCTCAACAGAAACCTACACACCATTTTCGGTCAGACCGAAATGGGTTTCGGTTCTACCGAAAACTTAGGGTTTCACTGAAACTACTTTTCGGTCGTTCCGATTGGCACAACTCGGTTAAACCGAATTACGCAGTGCAATGGCCAGAGGCCAAATCGGTCATTCCAAGTTTCAAAAATCGGCTTCACCGAGATGCATTCCGTGGAAACTTAAACCTAAGAATTTTCCTCGAAACTAGAAGATCTGAACTATTGTATAGGGAACATATCAAACGTGGATTGAATCATGGCAACCTATCGTGCAAGAATCGGAAGTGGAGCACGAAAAGGGGTCGGGACACACCCTAACTTGGTGGTGTCCCTCTACGGCGGCAACGGTGGAGGTGATTACCGTTGACGGCGGCGGAGACCTGCGGCGAGGGCGCACAGGCGACGAAGGCGACGATCCGTAGACCAGGGCGGCGGCAGCAGGGGTCTTGGGGGCGAACGGTTTGAAGAAAGAAATCGCGCGCAGCCCCTTAGGTATATATAACCCCATGCTGTCGGTGGGACCGAGTTGAAAAACTCGGTGTCACCGAGATGTATAACTGCTGTGCAGTTACACATATCGGTCAGACCGAGAGTTTGAACTCGGTTTCACCGAGATGAAACCTTGATCAGTCTAAGCGTTTCGGTTGGACCGAGATTGAGAAACCGGTCAGACCGAAATGGACTTAGAAGGTTTTGGAAGTCAGCCTTAGACGAATCGGTGGTTCCGAGTGCTCCTCACTCGGACTGTCCGAAAAAGACTTGTTCAAAGTTGTGATATGAGCATGAATAGAATTTTGAGACAAGAGAGCATAGATAGCTAGGGAAAGTGCTTAGGCATTCTTGTCCATCCATTTGGCCAGAAAAAACAAAACAATCAAAACAACAAATGGATGTCCTTGAATGGATGAAATCATGCATTCAACATGCTCACACAATAAGATAGCAACTGAAATATGTGTCAAACATGCACAACCAACACTCTAGCTACTAGCACACAATTTGTCGATGACTAGGTCATCTATATATGAGTATATTGACTTAGGAGCCAAATGAGAACATTTGATCATAGGTCATACTCATCGTTTAAGCACAAGTGGGGTTACCACTTTTACATAAAGCATTTATGTGTTCACATCACTTGGAGATGCTTTAGCTCAATTTTTAGAGCAAAGCTCCCCCTAGATGTGAGAACCCCTTTTAAATGGTCAAACTAACCTTGGGTTGTCGTAGAAGACTTCATGTAGATGTTGAAGATGTGGATGCTCAATGTTGATGTAGATCATCAAGAGTTGGGAGCAATCCTTTGGATTAGGGCACTTTCAATACCTACATGGGTTAGTCCCACAAGGAACAAACAAGAATATCCATAGACATAGAGTGAAGTTCACAAAAGATGATGTCCATGAAAGCAATGATTACCTTGTCCCTTGACTTACCAACAAGAGGGTTTGTGACTCCATGAACAAGTGCATGATGTGGAAGTTGATTGCACAAGTTCTTGCCAAAAAGAATATGAGTGAAGTTTGTTGGCGGAGTCACCCTCAAGAACCTACTAGTTCTTCTTCTTTGGGATCCACATCATCTTGATGGGAATCCTTGGTGTTGTAGTTGAGCTTGACGAAGTAGAACTTGATGTGTCCTTGGGAACCCACTTGACCATGGCTTGAGGTGCTTCAATGAATGCATCAATCTCCTCTTGAAGCTTGTCCTTGGCCTTTAGCTTGTGGTCTTGTGGTGGAAGGTCATCTTGAGCTTGTTCCACATTGGAAGAGGTAGGATCATACTTCTCCTTTTGTGAGACAAACTGTGGAGTAGGGTATTGACCTTCTTCCCACTCAACACCTTTGGCGTTGAACTTTCGCTCAAAACCAATCCCTTGATTCTTCCAGTGTCTTCCTTGTTTGCGAACAATCTCCTCAAAGTTCTTGCTTCCGGCAAGACTCTTGTAGACACCTTTCTCTATGATTTCCTTCAATAAGCCATTTTCTTGCTCAAGTGTAACTTGGCTTGAAACATTGTTAGTGGAATCAAGAGAACTACTAGGAGCAACAATATTGGATTTAACATTGTTATTGTTACTACTAGAGGAAGACCTTTTCTTATGCTTGTCATGCTTAGTCTTAATAGGTGGCAAGAAATTAGACAAGAGAAGTCGTTTGGCAAGATATGAAGAACTCTTCTTTCGAAGATCGTCATTGATCGCTTTTAGAAACTCATGTTCTTGCTCTAGAGTGAGCTTCACGAAGCGTAGCTTCTCATGAGATCTTAGGAGCTCTCTATGATCTTCTTGAGTTGTTTCATGAGCTAACTTAAGAGTGTTTAGTTCTTTAGTTAGACGCTCAATCTCCTTCATAGCATTGTCATTCGACTCTTCTCGACTATAAAGACTACTAGCATTTTCATCATTACTTAGCTCACTAGATTTATCATGCAAGAGCTCATCTTCACCAAGCAAGTCATCCTCATCACTATCAAAGTCAATGAATTCAGGGTGTGTTACCTTGGGGACTTTAGCCATGAAGCATCTTCCAATTCCCTCATTTGGTGAATCAAATAAGTCGTAGGAGTTGGAGTTGGAGGATACTAGTGCAAGTCCGGCAACACCTTCATCTTGACTATAGTCGGAGTCGGAGTGATAGCTTCCGTCGGATTGATTGTCAGAGTCGGAGCCGGAGACCCATTCACCAATGTGAGCTTGATGTCTTCTTCTTGTGTAGCTCCTTGATGACTTGTCTTTCCTCTCCGAATCCTTGCTTCTCCGAGAGGGTCTTCGTTCATAACGATCATCTCTACTCCTTCTCTCTCTCCGAGGTGACTCATCTCTTGCTCTTCTTCTTGGAGATTCTTCTCTTCTTTTGTGGGGAGCCGTACACTCATTTGAGAAGTGTCCGGGTCTTCCACAATTGTAGCAGTTTCGATCACGGCTAGAAGATCTCTTTTCATCATATGATCTAGATTTTGAGCTTCTTTCTTTGCCTCTATTCTTGTAGAACTTGTTGAAGTTCTTGACCATTAGGCTTATCTCTTCATTGGAAATTAGCTTTTCACTTGAGGTAGTAGGAGCATCACTTGTAGCTTTGTAAGCACCACTTGACTTGTTGTGAAGCTCTTCCTTATCCTTAAGTGTCATCTCATGAGCAACAATTCTTCCAATGACTTCAGTTGGCTTGAGAGTCTTGTAGTTTGGCATCATTTGGATCAAAGTGCACACGGTGTCATACTTTCCATCCAAAGCTCTGAGAATCTTCTTAATGATGAATCGGTCGGTCATTTCTTCGCTTCCTAAGCCGGCAATCTCATTTGTGATGAGAGCAAGCCTAGAGTACATTTCAGCGACTCCTTCACCATCCTTCATCTTGAACTTGTCAAGTTGACCTTGAAGAATATCTAGCTTTGATTCCTTCACAGATTCAGTACCTTCGTGCATTTCAACCAAAGTATCCCAAATCTCCTTAGCATTCTCAAGACGACTGATTTTGTTGAACTCTTCGGGACACAAAGCATTGAAGAGAATGTCACAAGCTTGAGCATTGTTTTGCAACATCTGCAACTCTTCGGGTGTAGCTTCGCGATCCGGAACTTTTCCTTCTTCAAAGAAATCACCTTGCATACCAACACAAATAATGCCCCATGCGGCTGGGTTATGACCAAGAATATGCATTTTCATTTTATGCTTCCAACTAGCAAAATTTGTACCATCAAAGTAAGGACCTCTACGATAATTACCCTCACTAGACGCCATACTCTCCTAGGTTGTGAAACCAAGCTTATGGAGTCCAATGCAATGGAAACCAAGGCAATGGAGACCAAAGCTCTGATACCACTTGTAGGATCGAAAGTAGGTCTAGAGGGGGGGTGATTAGACTACTTGACAATATAAAAGTCTGCCTTTAGATCATGCAATGTTTTTGGCAGTTTCACAATTAAGATCAACACAAGTATCACCCTACACATGCAATTCTAGAGTATAAGCAGCGGAAAGTAAATTGCACATGTAAAAGAGAGGTGGAGAAGATCAAACGCAGTTTGGTGACACGAAGATTTTTGTCGTGGTTCCGATAGGTGGTGCTATCGTACATCCACGTTGATGGAGACTTCAACCCACGGAGGGTAACGGCTGCGCGAGTCCACAGAGGGCTCCACCCACGAAGGGTCCATGAAGAAGCAACCTTGTCTATTCCATCATGGCCTACGCCCACGGAGGACTAGCCTTACTCGGGGTAGATCTTCACGAAGTAGGCGATCTCCTTGCCCTTACAAACTTCTTGGTTCAACTCCACATCTCAAAGACGGAGGCTCCCAAGCGACACCTAACCAATCTAGGAGGCACCACCCCCCAAAAGGTAATAGACGGTGTTGATGATGATGAACTCCTTGCTCTTGTGCTTCAGATGATAATCTCCCCAACACTCAACTCTCCTCACTGATATGACTGTGGTGGAAGAAAGGTTTGAGTGGAAAGCAACTTGGGAAGGCTAGAGATCAAGTTTCATATGGTAGGAATGGAATGGCTTGATCTCAACACAAGGGTAGGTGGTTCACTTCTCAGAAAGTGTGTGGTAGAAGTGGTGGTACTTTCTGATGGCTCTCCTCACGAATGAAGAGGGGGTGGAGGGGTATATATAGCCTCCACACAAAATCCAACCGTTACACACACATTTGACCAATCTCGGTGAGACCGAAGTGAAAACTCGGTCAGACCGAAAGTTCAAATATAGTGAACGTTGGGATTTTCGGTGGGACCGAAAATAACATCTCGGTGTGTCCGAAGTGAGTCAAAGGTTAGGGTTTGCCATCTCGGTGTGACCGAAAACAACAACTCGGATATTCCGAAATGCTGTCAATTGGTTACAGAAGGTTGGCAGTCCATTTTCGGTGAGACCGAAACTCAGAATCGGATGGACCGAGAAATTAGGGTTTGGGGAAATAGCTGAAGTGGTTCATCTCGGTGGGACTGAGTTTGCAGAATCGGTTTGTCCGAGATTACTTATGAGTGTGTTGAATAGTGAAGAGTGCTGATAGTTGAGGGAGCTAGATCACCAAGCACTTGAGCAACAAGAACATTAACACAACCTCATCCCCTTTTAATAGTATTGGCTTTTCCTATGGACTCAATGTGATCTTTGATCACTAAACCAAAAATAGAGTCTTGAGCTTTTGCCAATGCTTGTCTTAGCATTTTGAGGGGTCCACTTCTTCAGACATTTCCATACCCATATCATCGAACTTTTCTGAAAGGATTCTCAAGTAAATATTAGTTCAATGATATATATGTTGTTATTAATTACCAAAACCACCCGGGGATTAGTTGCACTTTCACACAGTCTCCCCTCTCGTTGCTATGCATCTGGTAGATAGATATTGCGTGATCGTAGGAAAATTTTAAAATACTACGTTCCCCAACATGATGTTCCCCAATCGCCGCCCCCCACGACGTATTTTCGTTCTTTTCAAAACCAAAATTCAGCCACAAATTCGTACAAACAAGGCGCATATTCGACCAAACTTCGGCGAGTTCATCAACTATTTTACACACGCTTACGATAAAAAAGATAAAAAAATGACACTACACTACTAGACCCGCCATCGCCCTCGCCCTCGCCGTTCCTCGTCGCCCTGAAGTTCTACATGTCGAGGAGCCTGTAGAATTTCGTGTAGTCACCCCCATCGTCGTCGTCATCGTTGCCTCCATCGCGGTCGCCGTCCCTGCTGCTCCCCTGCCCAGGGTCGCCGAGGCGCGGGGGTTGGACGGTCCGGGTGTGTTCTCATCATCGCTGTCGAGGACGACGACGTCGTCCTCCTCGCGCCCACGCTGGCAGGTGGCTATCTCCTCGAGGGCTCGGCGCTGCCAGGCTATCTCGTCGTAGAGGTAGTCGTCCCGCGCCCATTTTAGGGTGGCCTCGTCGTCAAAGCTAGCCCGAGCCATGGCCTGGTACTCCGCGGCGAGGCCCGGCTCCACCTTCGGCCTGACGAGGCGGGCAGAGGTGAGGGAGGGATCGTTGATGCGGATGCCGCTGCTGCAGGTGCGACGACCGGTCGGCGTGTCCAGGGGCTCTGGCTTGACGGGGAGGAGGGAGGGCGAGACGGACGAGCGACTAGAAGAGGAGGAGGACGCCGGGTCCATGCACCTCGGCGTCCATGAGCTACCGCGCCGACAAGAGAAGGTGGGGGGTGCTAGGTACTCGAGCCTCGGCATGTTACTGCCCTCGATGTACTCAAGGACAACCTCTAGCGTGCACCCGGGCACACCCCACCATCGACGGCGCCCTTCAAAGTTGAGGCGGCCGTGGGGCTCGGTATCGTTGGTGGACTCCAGCTGCTCGGCGTGACGACGCCGGAAGTACATCTCCCACAGCATGCTGTCGGAGGCGTATCTCAGCTCGTCCCTCGCCGCCTGCGGCGGCGAGGAGCTGGTGCTGGCGATCTCCGCCCGCCGTTCCGCCCCAGCGGGCGGCGGGGGAACGGCAACCCCGCCGGTGCTCAACTTCCATGATCCGGCACCCGCATGTCCGACGGGGTCGGGTACTCGGCCTCATAGAGCAGGTGAGCCTCGTCCTCGTGAAGGTGGCGACGGCCGAAGCCGTTCGCCACCGCACCATCGTCGGGGTAGCGCTCGGCCATGGGAGGAAAAGGAAACGGCGAGAACAGAGGAGAGGTGGGGGAGCATCGGCGGTTGTCAGGGATATTACTAGCAGGTATAAACCGGCCATGAAGGTCCGGATTACACTCACAAGGTTGTATTATTACAAGCCCAATAAAGATATGTAAAAGAGGGCGTAGCTCGTAGAGGTTTAGGGCCCATGTATAAGGCCCACGGTTTGTAAACCGACGTACCATGTAACTTGGGATGTAAGGTAGAAAGAGTAGAGACCGAGGCAGACACGTTTATGAGCTGGCCTTGGGACTCTGTAAACCGGACCGGGCGTTGCCTCTTATATAAAGGGACGACCCGGCGACAGTTCAAGGACAAGAAACAACAACTTGAGACACAGGCAAGCGAATTCGCTCCCTGTTCATCGACGCACAAGCAATACCACACCAAACTAGACGTAGGCTTTTACCTTCATCGAAGGGGCCGAACTAGTATAAAAACTCCCTGTGTCCTTTGTCCGCTTTAACCTCTTCAAGCTAACCCGCGCGATGGCCTCACACCTAAGTCCCCTAAACCGGACATCTACCGTGCTAATTCCACGACAGTTGGCGCCCACCGTGGGGCTATAGCACGATGGTTTCGAGTTCTTGAAGGGCAGCTTTGAAGGACTCAAGGGTTACGCAGTTGGCCGGATGACCAGGAGTCATCGCAGCCGGATCTACATCGACGATGCAGGCTGGGGCCCCGAGGCCGATTCAGTTAAATACGGGTACCGGGTCCCCTTCGGCGGCATCCATGTCTTCATCGGCAAGATCGGCGAACCGGGACCTGAGCCGGACGTCTTCCCCAACATCGTCGAGCCGGCTCAGCGTGCGAGATCGGCCCGGATTCGGCCCGCCATGAAGCATGTTTTCGTTGGAACCGTGCACGGAGTACAGGCCGAGGACAGATAGCTTCTCCAAAGTGGCTTGGATGGTAGTTGGTGCCGGTTTATTATGGGACATAGCACTAATAACCCTTTGAGCACCGGAATAGAGCTGCTCCACCAGGGTATAGGCTGCCTTGAGCTTCTTTCGGACATCATCTCCAAGATGTGTTATGCGCCTCCCTATATACATTGGTCGAGTTAAACCGGAGCGGAACAAAGATTGCAAGGATGAAAAACATATACAGATGGGTACTCACCGAAGATAGCAGAAGTCAGGAGCTCTATTTGCTGTCTTAAACCGGTCAACTCCTGTGTAGCCGGATTAAGAGCAGCTTCAGCGTCCTTTGCTCTTTTTTCAAGGGCGTTCTTTTGCACTTCCCATGTGGACCGTTCCGCTTCAAAGTCTTTCTTCAGTTTTTCCGTATTAGTCAAAGCAAGAACAAGTTCTTCCTTAGCTTTGGTTGAAGCGGTCTCATGGAAAGCCAAACTGTTCCGAAGTTCAGCTGCCTCTGAAGCCAACCGGGTTAAGTCAGCCTGCAAGGAATTCAAATGGATTAGAAGGTCGGATCAATCAAGTCTCAAGTACATAACAAGTTATACACTTGACACTTGGGGGCTAATGTGCAATTGAAGTAAAGAAAGAAAAATTTTCAGACAAGTCCCAAGTGCATAAACAAGTTATACCCTTGACACTTGGGGGCTAATGTAAGCTCATTCTCAGGCATAATGAAAGTCCTGGTTCACCTACAATGAAGCTAAACCGGCACTTGGGGGCTACTATGGCCTAAAGACAGGATTGTAAAATTATAAAGCAGGGACAGAGGTAAAGGAAAGAAAATCACCTCATACTTATCCTTCACCATATTAACTAATCCGGCTTTGTAATCGCGGCTGGTAAAGAGCCGGTTCAGATACCCGGAATGAAGTTCCTGGGCACTCAACTGGGCATAGCTGGATAAGTCTGTGCTCCACTTGCCTTTGTCTTGTTGGAAATTTTCTTCTTTGGCAGTATGCCTGACAGGCTCGGTGGGAGCAGTGAATCCTAAACTGGTTACCTCAACAACTACGGATGAGGCAGCAGTTGGCTGAAGGGGGATAGAAGTAGGCGCCGGACTGACAGGAGCCGGGCTAGCCCGAGGAGGGCTAACCCGGACAGGGCTCGCCGGTTCAGCCGTGTTCTCCGTATTATCACCTCCCAGAGCAACAGTGTTGTCACGATCCATGGGAATGGGATCATCAAGATGAATGTCAAGATTGTCTTCTGGAGGTACGGCCGTTTCAGGGTCCTTGGCCGATTCAGCAGTAGTGGTTTCAGCAGCCGGCTTACTTGCTTTTGCCTTCTTGCTGGGCTTTGGCATTCTGATAGAGGTTAAAGGAACAGTGAGAATCATAAAGTTAAAAACATGAAGGTAAAACCGGATGTTTGAAAAAAAGGACTTACCCGGGCACGGTCTTAAGCACTGGGACCTGCGTAGCAGTTGACTCGCCGGAAGAGGATAGAGGAGCCTCCTGATAGTTAGGATCAGACGGTTTAAGCGGTTTACGTATGAGGCCGGCTTTTGGATGAAGGAGAGTTGGAGAAAGTAAAACCTCGGAGGGACGCCTGCGAGCCGGCGTAAGAGGTATTCCGGATGACTCAACCACATGGCCGCTATGGCGTGTGGTCCGGCGTGCTTCATGCTGCTGTTTCTTCAAAAGAAAGTTGGGATCCAATTGAGCATAAGGATGAGAAAACGGGTATTTCCGGGACACCCGACGGACTTTGGAGGGCAACGGTTCCGAATCAGAAGAGAGAGAGAAATTACCTCAACTCCCGCCGCTTTACTTCCTTCCGCCAGATCCTGCGGAAAGGCATTATTAAACATAAATTTAGACAAAGGAAAGTCAAAGGATATAAGGTTCAATTAGTACCTCAGAATCCGGATCATCCAGCCTTCTTCTTCTTGACAGCATAAGTTTTCTTGCGTGGTTGCCTGGCCGGTTTATCTTGAGATTTCCTCTTCCAGAAAGGATCGTTGGCCTGCGCAAAAGATAAGTAATAAATGGAAGACAATTGATATGGCCGGATTAAAACAAACAAGAAAAGATCGGGAAGGTCTTACTGCTGGCGGCTTATTGGTCGCGCAGAATGGAGCTAAACCGGTCCGGCTGCACTCCTCCAGAGGTATGTTTAGCATTTTCTTCGCAGACTCGGTAACTTCATCTTCAGGAAGTATTATGTCAGTGTGGCGCTGAGGATCATCTGGTTTGCCGGAGTATTCACACATCAGACTTGAGCACCGGCTTAGGGTGAGGATGCTCCAAGAAAGCCAGCAACGAACAAAGTAGACTCCGGTTAAGCCGTTGGCTACGAAGGCCCTAAGTTTAGAAAATTGAGGGGCAAACCGGGCACGATCCGGGGCGCTGAGGCGTTGCGGCAAGGGGTGATCCGTTGCCAGGCGATAGGCGCGGTAACCCGGCAGCGGGTTCTCTCCTTCAGGCGAAGTGTCCTTACAATAGAACCACGTTTGGTTCCATTCTTTGGGGTGGCTGTGAAGGGCAGCATGAGGAAAACTCACATCCTTTCTCTTTTGGATACTGACGCCATCCAACTCCTGATGCGGCCCGTCAGTAAACTCCGTCCGCCGGTTCAGATGGAAAAAGTCTCGGAACAGATCCACTGATGGTTCTTCTTGAAGATATGATTCTGAAAAGACTTGAAAATTGCAGATGTTTGACATAGAATTCGGGCCTACATCTTGAGGGTGGAGCTGGAAAGCGGCTAACACATCCCGGAAGAACTTTGAACCGGGAGGGCTGAAACCCCGGGCCAGGTGATCAAAGAAAACAATGATCTCTCCTTCTTGGGGTGTAGGAGGACACTCATTTCCTGGGGCCCGCCAGTGCAGAACCTCCTTAGGGCCCAGAATACCGATTGAAGCAGCATTTGTTAAGTCATCCTCAGTGATCCGGGAAGGAACCCAGTTGCAAGCGACGAATTGCTTGGCCATTGTTTTGAATAAGGAAGTGCTGAAAAGTACAGTGCAAAATCCGGTTTACCAATTGCTAAAGCATAAGCCGGAGCATTCTATAATAGTATGGGCCTAATTGTCGGTTTACACAAGGGACTAATGGTGTTACTAATCTGGAAGCATATATGAGTGAGGCAGCTACCGGTTCATGATGATAAGGAAGGCAGAAGCTAAACCGTCAATTACAGGATACAGGCTTACGTCTGAACCGTCAAGGAGACTATATGACACACAAATTATGACTAAACCGGTAAGGTGAGCTACAGATCTAAAGGTCTGAGAAACAGTTTTCACAGAAAGACAAGGTAAACTTGGATCTAAGGTGCAAGGAAAATGATGGAATAAATACAAGTTATATTCAGGGAAGACCGCGGAGGTTCTCTACAGATTGAATCTAAATTAATAAGGTTAGATGAACTAAGGATGTGAGGACGGAGCGGAAGCGCATGGATTCAGTTCGAACTTGAATAAGTTTAAATCTACAGCAAGGCTGACCTACGGGAAAGAACTCCAAAGCTTCGAGGGTTCATGGCAAAGCTACGGAAGAAACCCTAGAGTAAGATCTACGGGGAATAAGAAAGAGTACCTGAAGAAACAGAGGACGGCGGTGAAGTTTCTCTGGTGACGTTCAGGTCGATGCAGCGGCCTGGCTCGAGGACGACGGTGAGCTCGATGCAGCGGCGGCGGAGCTTCGAGCAATGGAGACGAAGGAAGAAGAAGGCAGAAGGGGAAAAGAGGTATGCCCCAACGGTATTTATAAGCCGAAGAGGCAAAAACGGTAAGCGCGGGAATCGAGGAGGCCAGAGATCGGATAAAGATTGAGCTGTCGCCTCGATTTTCGGTGCGGCATTTAAGAAAGGTAACAGACAGATGCGAGCATTAAATGCGGAGATGATGTCACGACAGACTAAGGCGATTCCAGGAGATGACGTCATGGCCGGTTTATGGAGCAAATAAAGTTGCAGAAAGAAGACTCGTGCAAAACTTAGAAGACTGACATGAACAAAGTTCAAAGCAATCTGGGGCCTAATGTCAGGGATATTACTAGCAGGTATAAACCGGCCATGAAGGTCCGGATTACACTCACAAGGTTGTATTATTACAAGCCCAATAAAGATATGTAAAAGAGGGCGTAGCTCGTAGAGGTTTAGGGCCCATGTATAAGGCCCACGGTTTGTAAACCGACGTACCATGTAACTTGGGATGTAAGGTAGAAAGAGTAGAGACCGAGGCGGACACGTTTATGAGCCGGCCTCGGGACTCTGTAAACCGGACCGGGCGTTGCCTCTTATATAAAGGGACGACCCGGCGACGGTTCAAGGACAAGAAACAACAGCTCGAGACACAGGAAAGCGAATTCGCTCCCTGTTCGTCGACGCACAAGCAATGCCACACCAAACAAGACGTAGGCTTTTAACTTCATCGAAGGGGCCAAACTAGTATAAAAACTCCCTGTGTCCTTTGTCCGCTTTAACCTCTTCAAGCTAACCCGCGCGATGGCCTCACACCTAAGTCCCCTAAACCGGACATCTGCCATGCTAATTCCACGACAGCGGTGGAGAGGGGAAGTGTGTGTCTCAACGGCCCGGGAGGGCCGACTTTTATAGCCACGATCGGGCGGCGACCGCGTGGCCGCCGTGTGTACGCGTGGCGGTGGAGGGCGAGACGCGCGTCGCCGTGCCTTCACTGCGCCGCCCGTGAGGCATCGATGGAGGCTGACCGGCGCGGCAGCGCGACAAATTTGGCATTGATTCCCCCGCGGGAACCGAGGCGATGAGGACGACGAAGCGACGAGAACCGCCGAGTCGCTGCCAAGGCGGGCCCATTGGTTTTCACGCCAAAAATGATTCGGCCGGTGCCCCCAAGCGCGCCCAGCGCGCTGGGCTCGGCCTGGGTCCGCCGGCGCCAAATTCGGCCCGAGCTCGCGAAAAATGGGCCTTTGGGGGCGCGACTGGGCCGATTTTTCGGTGCTGGCGAGAAAACACGGCTTGGGGGCCTTGTTGGGGGCGCGGCTGGAGATGCTCTCATCGGGGTGCACTATTCGGTCCCACTGAGATTGGTCAAATGTGTGTAACTGTTGGATTTTGTGTGGAGGCTATATATACCCCTCCACCCCTCTCCTTTAGAGAGAGAGAGCCATCAGAACATGCCTACATTTCCACCATTCATTTTCTCAGAGAGAACCACCTACTCATGTGTTGAGATCAAGACATTCTAATCCTACCACAAGAATCTTGATTTCTAGCCTTCCCCAAGTTGCTTTCCACTCCAGTTCATCTTCCACCATATCCAAATCAGTGAGAAAGAGTTGAGTGTTGGTGAGACTAACATTTGAAGCACAAGAGCAAGGATTTCATCATCAACACACAGTCTATTACCTTTTGGAGAGTGATGTCTCCTAGATTGGTTATGTGTCGCTTGAGAGCCTCCAACACTTTGTGGAGTTGAACCAAGAAGTTTGGAAGGGCAAGGAGATCGCCTACTTCGTGAAGATCTACCCGAGTGAGGCAAGTCCTTTGTGGACGATGACCATGGTGGGATAGAAAATGTTGCTTCTTCATGGACCCTCCGTGGACTCGCGCAGTCGTTACCCTTCGTGGGTTGAAGTCTCCATCAACGTGAACGTACGATAGCACCACCTATCGGAACCACGCCAAAAATATCGTGTGTCCATTGCGTTTGCTCTCTCCAAACCCTTCCCTTTACGGGGATGCCAGAACACAATAACGAGAAAGAATAACAAAATCCGTAACGAGGATTTCGGTATAGTGAGCATAGTGGTGACTCAGGAGGATGCCGATGCATCCCGGGCTTTGTAAAGTATCGCGAAGCAAAGTAACATCACATAATAACCAAAGGTTCACTCGAATACCATTTGTGTACTCATGGCGATCAATTCGGAGGTCCACGATCCCGCTGTCAGTCAATGAACGAAGGGTTTCGTTCTTGTCTGTGAGTTACCGAACCTACAGGGCCACACGCTTAAGGAAACCACGATCTGCTGAGTGTTAGTAGCATGAGGGTGATGAGAATATATTTGTGGAATTATTCCATTAATATTCGGAATAGTTTCGAGAAGATCCGAAAGCGTTTCGGGGAATATCGGGTAATACCGGGTATTACCGATAAATATATATATATATAGGTGGAAAGTGTTTCCGGCGATGTCAATTTATATATAAAATGTTTTGAAAGTATTTAGAACAATTTTATATTTAATTTAATATCAACGGGCCTAGGCAACTTGGGCCACAAAGACCTAAGTGGGAAGGCGCCTCCCTTCCAAGGAAGGAGGCGGAATAGGAGTGGGGAAGGAGTCCAACTCCTCCTCCCG
>LR738712.1:640997286-641040298 GCA_902687465.1 Secale cereale
CCCCCCAAAGAGGCTTTCCCTCCTTGGTGGCAGCCCTCCCTCTTCCCTCTAACCTATATATAATTGAGGATTTGTGCCTCCTCTAGTTCTTCTAGTTTTAGTTCTAGTTGGTCCTAGTTGACTAATTAGAGCTAGGATAATATTCTTGTCCTCATAATTAGAAGCCCCGTGTGGTTCTAATCTCCTCCCTTTAATTCTCCGGCGATGATTAGCTCTGGACGACGAACCGCTGTCGGATCGAGAAGGCTGCACGTTTGCTACCAAGTAGAGAGGGCGTGCTTTCGGTCTTCGGTTCGATGGACTGTTCGCGGGATCGTTCATCAACGGTTTTGAGGGACTCCAAGTATGATCTACACCGACGCGTTCTACTTCCGCTGCAACTAGGGGACGGTAACGATCGTGATCACAACCGTTATGCATCTTCTCATATTGATCTTGGGTGTGCGTAGGCGCGAAATTTTTGTTATCCACTACGTTTCCCAACAATGATTCGTTCAATTCCTATTTGCTCGTTAATGTGCTAGCCGTATATGTTCTGTTTGTAGATGTTTTGGTTTTATGTACTGTACGTGTTCACATGCTTAGGTATCGGTATGAGTTGCATAATGTGATTGCCATTTTTATTATCTACTCATTGATTAGGTTAGTTGAAAAGGTGCTAATATTTCCAGCAATTTAGGTATAACTAAATACAAAAGTCAGAGTATATAGGGTGTGGGCATGTGATTTGTCTGCATATCATATCTTCTTGTCCTGCTTGCGAGTACTGTTTGTTTTCCTTTCTTTCTGTTATGATCAAATCTTCACTCACCGTTTTTGGAGGTTCAGTGACTAGCCACCATCACACGAGCGTCACAATAACTACATGTAGCTTGGCTGAACTGTGAAATAAGGATTCACGACCTGATTTGGAAACCAAGTATTTCGACAACAACCAGTGATAGACAATCCTAGTGAGCCAGTAATTATTACAAAAGAAATAAAGAATGAATACAAGAAGAATATGGAAGTGAATATAGTGGGCCAACTAGCCAATTACATTCTTCATCTCAAAAAACTAACCCACCCTTAATCAGTGCATGACCGGTGGAGGTGTTGTACAAGTGCAGATAGAACATGTAATGCTAGTAATGTTAAAAGCCTATTATATCCCAACTGAAAAAAAGCCTACTAGATCCACTATATATATACTCAGCTCATAATGTGCACAGACTCGCCAAAAAAAAAAAAAGACTAAGAAAGCACTTATAACCTAAAAAGATCTAAAACAAGATAGCTGAAATAACACAACAGAACAAATTAACATCTCCGAAAGCATTTACAGTATATAGATACAAAGTGGAAACATTAGTATCACTAAACTGTTGATTCCCACAACTAAAACTACGCTCTTGATTCTCTCAATTGACCGATACTCCCTCTGTAAAGAAATATAAGGACGTTTAGATCACCAAGGTAGTGATCTAAACACTTAATTTTTTTTGTGGAGGGAGTACTGCTTAACGAACAACCAATACCCAAGTAGTTGAATCTAAGTTTCAAAACTTGAATAGCAGGAAAGTTCTGAATTTTGGAGCATTGTGACACCTAGGATTGTCCAAATTCGGGAAAATATATACCACAGGCTTTGTATGATAATGCCCAACACTCCTCTTTTGGAGTAATGGATGTCTGCTTCATTTTAATTTCTCAGTCTCGGGTTATGTCACTAAAACTGGGTTGTACTGAACCCACTTAAAATTTACTGCAGAAAATAGTCGCGAAAACAGAAAAAGTTAATTAGCGAAACAATATATAGGCAGAAGCTTGTTAGGCGAATGGCAACGTCAAAACACAAGCTCAACTAGTTTGAGTGGCTTAGCCTATTTATTACTCAAATTGAGTCACTTATTTTGGAATGAAGTGAGTAGTATTTTACACAAAAAAATGCAGAGAAGTTTGAGTATTAATCATTATTAGTGCTAATCAAATGTTAACTATTGTTGCTTCTGATGACAACACTAATTACTACCCTTAATTGAACATTAGCTTTTGAACTAAATAGCACTTACATGGGAAGAAAAGAGCACTAAATAGCATAGCAAGTGAATTTCAATTTGCACCAGGTAGATTGTCACTTATGTCACTTTGCACTCAGTTCTGCAAGGCTCATAAAAACATATTCGAAAATATCTGAAAAGTTCAGTTTCTTACGAGTGGCATGTGTTATGTGGGACGAAATATACAACTGTAGATTTTGCCTCACAATATTCAACATGTATTCCTGTTTTGCAGGGCGTAAAAGCATCTGAAATGCAAGAGCATAGCAAAGGATCGATAGTCCTGGTCAGAGTTTGTTGGAAAGCAGCGCCGCTTTTCAGGAACCGTTTCCAGGGCATGCACAGCTCGTGCTGGAGAATGAAAGAATGGATCAGAGCAGGAACCCGATGTTGATCTGAAATGTCTATAAAAGGGCCAGCCGTGAGTCTCAATGTTCAGGTCAAAGCATATGATTTTATTAGCTAGCTCTGCAAGTAAGAGTTGTAGGAAACTGAACTCTTCTCCCATGTCCCCAGCCACTTATTTCTTCACGAGTTCAGTTTTCTCCAACATCTTATCTTCAACGCTGTCTCATCGTCGCAACTTGGAGAATTTTGGCAGATGAATTTGAGTGTTGGATGGGATCAAATCTTACTGCCGGGTGTGGCAAGATTTGGTTTCCTCCAATATCTTATGTTCATATGTCAGACACTAGGTGTCAGCTACAACAAGTGATAGTCGGATGGTCACCTGAACCTGTCGCAAGAACCTAACCTTGCAAGCTGAATGTGAGATTTGGATGGAACCAAATCTTCCGCTATAGTGGCACAAGATTTGGTTTCCTCCAATATCTCATCTTCAACTATCCCTGATGAAACCTGCAGCATCTTCAGTTGAGCTATAGGTGAACCTGATTTCCTTTGCTGTTTGGTCATCCGTGTCATAAACTTATTAGATAGTCAGGTTCACCTATATCTCATCTTCAACTGTCCCTGATGAAACCTACAACATATTCAGTTGAGCTATAGGTAAACCTGAATTCCTTTGGTCTTTGGTCATCCGTGTGATAAACTTATTTCCTTTTATTCCCGCGAAAAAATAAAACTTATTTCGCTTTGTCTTTACAAAAAAATTCAAACTGCGCAAAACAAAATAGGGATTATGCCCATGGCCGTCCGTGAATGAAACAAAACAGGTAAATGCGCAACATATGAAAAATAATTGATCAATGGTCAAAGCGCATATGGCCTATAAGATAAAGCGTCACTTTCTCAATTCCATTATAATTTCTATAATTATGTATCAAAAGGAAGAATACCAGCAGGCTAGCACTATACAAAACCACCACTGAACATTGTAATCAAAGCATTGTACTGAATATGGGCACCACCAACTAGCCACTAGATTCCACAGTCTAAAATGGACACCAGTGGTTGACTGATGAAAATACCGACACGCCCTGTTGCTAATTCTTCCTGCGCTTTTCCCTGGGAGAAACCACATCAGTCGACACCCCCACGTCCTGCTGACCAACTGTTGAAACTAAGATGAGTTGAGTTTGAAGGCCAACAGGTGGAGAAGAAAAGACGATCATGTCACTGTTCTGCAGGCTATGGGAAGGCATGTCAGTGCAGCACTCATGCTCATCTTCTTTCATGCTCTTGGATGGAGAACTGCTTGTAGCAGCTGGAGACGATGGCGTCCTGCACTTCGTTGGGCTGTTGTTGATATCCCCAACAGCAACAGGGCTCAGCTCTTTGCTCTGCGAGTCATTCTGGTCGATGCTGAATGGAAGAGGACCCTTGCGCTTCTTAGGAGAGGGGTTTTCAGGATTAGCAAGGCCTTTTGAAGATTGAGGTGAGAGCACAACATCCCCAGCAATTGCCAAACTGGACTTGGCATTGTAGATTCTGGACGCCTCTCTCCTATAATAAATAGAAATTAAAGTAGGTTACTCTTAATATGCAAGACAAATTCTCTGTGTAAGACAAAGTCAATATTCTAGGATCTACTACTTATAAATACCGAGAAGAAATAACAAGTTCCAAGCAGCTGTCAGAAATAGGGGAAAAAACTTGAAGTTACCATGCCACAATATTGAACATGGACAATCTTTCAGAGATTGAAGTTGCCGTTCATAGGGAACAATCTCTTAATGTGCCATTCTTTATGGGCGCATATGGACTACAAGATAAGAAAATCTTGCGCGAAGAAGATGGTACATTGTTGGCTGGAATGAAAAATTCAAGCATGAAGTTGCCATAGTTATCCACTAGCTAAAGAAAACGATATTCTTCTCATCTAGCTGATTGGTTAAACCATCTTGTATAATCTTTTATTCCCTTTTCTTGAAATCTAGTAGTAAGCTTATTATGATGCGAATAAGTACTAAATTAGATTAATCTGGATAATAGTATAATACCAATTATATTGAACAATGCCTAGTGAATAGAAATTTATAGCATGATCATTACAGCTGTGGTCGTGGATACAAAAGTTCCTAGCAAACTAGGGTCTTCATGTTCTGTTAAGGTTGATTGAACTAGAAAAGGCTACATATTTCCTTAAACTTGTGTAGAGAATATGTAATGAATGAACACTACTTAATAAAAAACAGCTAGAACTGCCGATTTACACATTAAAGATAAAAGAAACTCAAGTAAGGTTCATGAACAAATAGCTTCAGGGAAAACAAACATAGGACAACAACGAATTGCTCTAGCTAGCACGATCATGTGCAGCTGCAGCGATAAACATTTGCATTCTATTTGGAAATAGATTTGGCATATACGCCTCTAGATTAAGACATGCTGAATTTATGATAGATAGTTCAGAAATATTTCATGTTTATGTATAAACCACGCACTTATATATTTTTTCACACGATTACCTTGCAGCCTGATGCTTAAAAGAGCACTGCGGTGCTTTAATGATTGCTTATTGCTGGTTACTATTTTAAAGTGTTGAAAGTTGGAACTAGCGGTTATACATACCAGTGTCAGATTTAGGAAACCACAACCAACAGAAGTTTTGTAGTCTTGGGCGGCGTATATAGCATAGTAGCAATATAGCATGCTTAGTTATTATGCATGGCATGAGGTAATCTCTGGGTCAATGCAAAGAAAATCATAGCGTGCTCACAAAAGAGCAGGCAGCAGGCTACAAAACTAACAACCGGAGCACTAGTCCTGACTAAAAGCATGCGTCCTGATGCTACAAGCATGTGAAACAGCTGGCAACTAAAGCATGATGGATTGAAGCTACTAACAAACTGCCATTACAACTGGACCCAATTTCAAGCTTACCAGCCGCATTCTCTGTTTGGCACCATTATGCGAGTACCAAGTGGTAAGTGCTAACTACCAATAATAGAACTTTTCTTAAAGATCCCCAATGCCAAAGACGGTAGGTAGGCCACGGATGATCACATTGCACAACCCTTGCGCCGACGAAATCGATGAAGAACTGAACTTCCTAAAACAAACTATTAAGCTCAGTTCCTCTGTAGCGTCAATCCACATGCACATAAGAGTATTTTAACCATACCCCACCTCACGGCCTTAGAAGGCTCTGATTCTCATCACCCAAGAATTCCCCATACTTCGCAACAGAACCACCACCCTGTGTGCCTACTCCCTAGTATGTGAAAAGCTTATTCGCTCCGACCTGACACTACTACTTTTTACAACAACAAAACACAACTGCATTACTGAACCACCCGAAATTCCACCTGAATGAAGGCACCCTGCACTGCTCCATAGCATCAAACGAATCGTAAAATAAACCAAAGCAATGATTTCCAAACTATCCACGCATACAGGAATCCCCCAAAAGCCTGTGGAACCAAGATTACGGCGCAACTAGCCAACGAAGGCCGATGAAGGCGCAACCTTTACGGGCGGATTGGGGGGACTGACCTGCGGGGCAGGGCTTCCTGGAGCGCGTCCATGGTGTCGAAGGGGCCTCTGAGCGAGCTCTGCACCTCCCCCTCGCTCTCCTCCGACTCCTCGAGGTGCACCGCCCCCGCCTGGCTGCTGCTGCCCCGCCCGGCCGAAGAGGAGCCGGCGCACGCCGCCGGCACCCCGCGGCCGAAGTGGGCGCCGCTCTCCAGCGCGATCGGCATTGCTCTCCCCGCTCGCGTCTACGGCGAGCAGTGCCCCGCGGTCAGGAGAGGAGAGGGTGGCGGCGGACGGAAGCCGGGGCCCCGTGCGCCGGCGTCTCGTGGTTCTTGTGCTGGTGGCCTTTGCAGCAGGCGTCGGGGGAGAGTGGGGGTTTGGTCGCTCGGCTTTTGTTCGGATGACGCCTGGGCCCGGGTTTGTAAGTTGGAAGGAGGTTTGGCTGGCACGCGACGCTGCTTTCTACGCCTCCCCACCCGTCCGTCCGATCTGGTAGATCACGATCAGGACCGTCTATATTTGATGAACACATTACTTCCTTCTCGTCTCTGCAAATCTCTCCTCTTTATTTGCATCGTTTGCCAAAGAGGAAAGACTACGAATCACTATTCATTAGAGCGTTGGTTCCTCCTCATATCGGTTATTGCTATCTCATACTCCATAAAAGCAAGTTATCTCTGATTTTAGCAAGTTCTGTTGAATTGAAAGTCGGGTATTGCTTACTTGCGTATCAAAATATAAGACGATTTTTGACACTAACAGAGGAAGTAGATGTTTAATGAAGGTGGTCAAACATGTACCCCACTAAAAGCCAAACATAGTAGACGTCGTGTGAGGTGTGTGTCGTTATGCGCGTGTAAATCTACGTGTTGTATGATGTTTTCGGAAACAAACACTAACATGACGTGATGCCATGAAGTTATGGTTGTAACATGAAGAACATGTTTGAGAGTCAATTGTGGCTTAGATATTAAGCGAGGTGGTTCAACCCGCACTCCACTAAAAACCAAACCAAGTAGACGTCGTGTGAGTTCGTCTGCATCATGTTGCACATGTCAATTGTCAATCTATGTGGTGTATCTGATGTTTATGAAAACAAACACTAATATGTTTGAGAGGCAAGTATCGCTTATATATAGTTATGAGAGGTGGTTGAATTTGTACTCATCTCCACTAAGAACTGAACCGAGTAGATGTTGTGTGAATGTGTTTGTGCCCTGATGCACATGTAAATTTACGTGTTCTATTTGATGTTTCTAAACAAACATCAATATGTCATAATGACATGAAGTTATGACTACAATATGCAATAACATGTGTGAGTGACAACTATTTCCTTAGACACTTAATGGAGATTGTTGAACATGTACTCTGCTAAAACCCAAGCCAAGTTCATGGGAGTACATCTGTGACATGATGCATGTGTAAATCTATGTGTTTCTATGATGTTTCTAAAAAAAACATTAACATGTCATGATGCCGTGAAGTTATGATTGTAACATGCAATAACATGTTTGGGAGTCAAGTATTGGTTATAGAGTTAAGGGAGGTAGTTGAACCTGTACTCCGCTTAAAAGACCAAGTAAACATTGTGTAAGTGTGTTTTGTGTTGTGATGCGTGATGTTTCTGAAAACAAAATCAACATATCATGATGCCATGAACTTATTATGATTGTAACATGCAAAAACATGTTTGATAGTGAAGTATAACTTATATATAGTTGATGGAGGTGGTTGAATCAGTACTACGCCAAGGGCCAGTTCTTTTGGTGGCTTTTTTGGGCTTCTAGCATAAGCTATCACTACCCAGCTTATTCTAAAAGCCCAACCAAAATTATTTTTTAGAAGCCTACTAGTCACTAGAATAAGATACGTAGAGGGCAGCTTATTCTAGCTTATTCTTGAAGCCAGCAAATGAACTGGTCCTAAATACCAAACCAAGTAGAAGTTATGTATTGCATAAGTATCGTGATGCGCCATAAATATATGTGTTGTGTTTGATGTTTCAAGAAAAATAAATATTAACAAGTTTATAAAAAAATCTAAACTAACATGGGAATGAAGCGGTTCCACCGACAAAAATAAAATGGATTTTTGTTGGTGATAGATGATGAGAGCAAGGAATAAGATGTGCTATGTGCTAACAAATTTTATCATTTGTGTAGCACATTGATGGCATGATGATGTAGGTTATAATAATATGCTAGATGGGCTAGCATTGCACTAATTGTTTTCCTTTGAAAAGGAGGGTATACCCTCTGCCTCTACGGTTGTATGATCCTAAAGTACCCAAAATAAGTATAAATGTATCTGGATAATGAGTTGAAGTGATTTACGCTAGAGTGCACCAACTATCTTGGTGCAAGCTTACAAGGATGTAGAATATTCTTATGTCACATGGACAAAACATATTGGTTTGGGACTAACATGAAAGAACATGTTTGAGATTCAAGTATCACTAAGATAGTTAATTGAGGTGGTTGCCTAAGTACTACGCTAAAAACCAAACCGAGTCGACTTTGTGTGATACACCGTAAATCTATGTGATGTATCTGATTTTATAGGAAATAAATATTAACATACTTATCAAAAAGGAAAAACCGACATGTGAATATAAGTGGTTCCCTCCACGAAAATAAAATGGTAATTTGTTGCTGACAAATGATGAGAGCAATGAATACCAAGTGTTGTGTGCTAACAGTTTTGATCACTTCTCTACCACATTGATCACATGCTGGTGTTGGTTATAATAAAATGCTAGGCTATCTAGCACTACTCCAGACCTTCTTCTTTTTTAAAGTGAAGGAGGGTATACACTTGACCTCGGCAGTTGTATGCTCCAAGATGAAAAATGGCCCAATCATGCCGCATCATTGCCATCCATTGACCCTTGGTATGTACCTAAGACACACATGTATGTACCTAATGAGCTGGTTGCGGTTTATGAAGTGCACCAACTATCTTGGTGCAAGGACGCATGATACTCTCAACTCTATGTATCACGCAGGGGGCTCCCTGTAACTACACACTCGCGCATACGAACCACCGTGGCTTCCAACTACACCACATATGTTTTGGACGCCGCACACAGATTGGCGAGAGAGAGTAACTCATATTGATCGATCAGGCCTCATACACTACCGCGCACTATCACCACGACTCGTGCATATGCAGGCTTCTCGACAACTATCACACAACACACATACAGGTGCATGCTAGTGAGGGACTCGAATCGATCGATTAAACGGGTTCTTTGTAATGCGAAAGCAGCCTCGTGCACAATGGGGGCCTTGATGAGTGATATTTTTACACTCATTTCAACCTTGTTTAAACAAAGATATTTCATTGAAAGAGAGATATTCACTCCGATATTGCCACTAATTACTAATGAATGCAAAGGATTCCACAAATCCCCACTTTGATAATTTTCCATAGGAAATGGGCTAAAAAGGGAAGAGATCACGTGGGAGAAAGGAAATGAAGGAATATGTAGAAGAAACAAGTCACCAGGAGGCGTCAGAACGCCACCAAAACTAAGGACGGCGTTCCATGCGACTGCACGCGCTCGCATGAGCAGTCGTTTGGCATGGAAACCGAGGCAGGCCATCCACTTGAACAACTTATTAAGGGGGGCCATCAAAATGTCAACAGAACGAGAGGAGGCAGAGTGTCGAGCATAGCCACAACGTGTTCATAATCATTTTCATCCACAAACCCTACCCGCCGCCATTTTCACCTCCATAGCCATCTCCATCACCATAGCCCTCTCCCATCTAGTTCATACTTGTAATCGTGCATCGCACAAGGCGTCCATTGTAAGACATATTGAAATCAATCAATCCCAAGATGTTCTTCAATGTTTTCTTCTTGCAGTCTGATCTCCATGTTTGAGTAAGGCCTTGCAACCCCAGGTATTTGGTGAAGGGATCAATGGAAGTCTTTGACACAACGCATCGTACGTGTGAAACAAGATTGTTTCGTGAAGTACCTCTTGTCTTGTCCATGATCTTCATCCCTGCAGGTACCCAGGATCATAGAGATCGAGCACCGACGAGGCTAGGAGTAAGGGAACCGTGAAGTGTTATAGCAAACACTAGTTACAATAAGGTTTAGTAGGGTAACATGGATCATATCCTCGGGGATTCATGAGGTATAGTCATTGAAAGCCCAATGCTTTTGTCTGATATTATTATCTTAATTATCGGGGCAATCCCACAAGACAGATAGGGCCTTCCGTAGCACAACTGATTCTTGATGCAGGACTCATGCCGATCAAGATGTAATTTGGACACATCCCCCACTTCGATACGAAGTAAGCACCTCTTGATGGGTGACCTCCATAGAATAATCTAATATTGTTTTTAATCCCAACACCAATACATGGTTGTAAAATTAAGACCTCATCCCCATACATTATTTTTATTAGAAGTGTTTGAATCACAATTTTCTTGTTGATCCGGTCAAAAGCTGGATTTGACACTTTAGCAAAAGCTTGCTAGAGACCATTGCTTCAAGGGAGTCTTCCTCTCGTGGGTTTGACACTCAGGGTCACCTCTAGGGAGATAGGTGTGGGATACCCTTTCTTGTTCCAATATCGGATCAATAAAAATGAGATATCAAGCACTTTTTCTGGCGCCGTTGCCGGGGAGGAGTTTAGTATTCCTAGCCTTTGTGTTTAGAGTTTTTGCTAAAGTTTATTTTAAGTTTTTATTTTTATTTTTTATTTTTAGTTTAAAGTCTTATTTTGTTGCAAGTCTTGTTAGTTGAAAAAACCAAAAAGTTATTATAGCTCGTAATCTTGGGAGTTTTGCTAGTCCTAGCTGATGGAAATATGCCCTAGAGGCAGTAATAAAATGGTTATTATTATATTTCCTTAATCATGATAAAGGTTTATTATTCATGCTAGAATTGTATTGACCAAAAACTTAAATACATGTGTGAATACATAAACAAATATCATGTGCTTAGTGAGCCTCTACAAGACTAGCTCGTTGATCAAAGATGGTTAAGGTTTCCTAACCATGGACATGAGTTGTCATTTGATAACGGGATCACATCATTAGGAGAATGATGTGATGGATAAGACCCATCCGTCAGCTTAGCATTTGATCGTACAGTTTATTGCTAATGCTTTCTTGTATGTCAAATACATGTTCCTTAGACCATGAGATCATGCAACTCCCGGATATCGGACAAATGCCTTGTGTGCTATCAAACGTCACAACGTAACTAGGTGATCATAAAGATGTTGGGGAACGTAGTATTTTAAAATTTTCCTACGATCACGCAAGATCTATCTACCAGATGCATAGCAACGAGAGGGGAGAGTGTGTCTACGTACCCTCGTAGACTGGAAGCGGAGGCGTCAAGTGACGCGGTTGATGTAGTCGAACTTCTTCGCGATTCAACTGATCAAGCGCCGAACGTACGGCACCTCCGCGTTCAGCACACATTCAGCTTGATGACGTCCCACGAGCTCTTGATCCAGTTGAGCTTCACGGGAGAGTTTCGTCAGCACGACGGCGTGGTGACGGATATGATGAAGTTACCGGTGCAGGGCTTCGCCTAAGTACTGCAACGTATGACCGAGGTGTGTTTCTGTGGAGGGGGGCATCGCACACGGCTGGAGAGATCAACTTGTGTGTCTATGGGGTGCCTCTACCCCCGTATATAAAGGATTGGAGGAGGGGGAGGGCCGGCCCTCTCTATGGCGCGCCCTAGGGGAGTCCTACTCCCACCGGGAGTAGGATTCCCCCTTTCCTAGTAGAACTAGGAGCCCTTCCAAGTAGTAGGAGTAGGAGAGAAGGAAAGGGAAAAGAGAAGAGAAGGAAGGAGGGGGCGCAACCCCTACCCTTAGTCCAATTCGGACTAGGCCTTGGGGGCGCAGCCTTCCTCTTCTCTCTTTCCCCTAAAGCCCAATAAGGCCCATATACTCCGCGGCGAATTCCCGTAACTCTCCGGTACTCCGAAAAATACCCGAATCACTCGGAACATTTCCGATGTCCGAGTATAGTCCTCCAATATATCGATCTTTACGTCTCGAACATTTAGAGACTCCTCGTCATGTCCCCGATCTCATCTGGGACTCTGAACTACCTTCGGTACATCCAAACACATAAACTCATAATACTGATCGTCATCAAACGTTAAGCGTGCGGACCCTACGGGTTCGAGAACTATGTAGACATGACCGAGACTCATCTCCGGTCAATAACCAATAGCAGAACCTGGATGCTCATATTGGCTCCTACATATTCTACGAATACCTTTATCGGTCAAACCGCATAACAACATACGTTGTTCCCTTTGTCATCGGTATGTTACTTTCCCGAGATTCGATCGTCGGTATCACCATACCTAGTTAATCTCGTTACCGGCAAGTCTCTTTACTCGTTCCGTAATACATCATCTCGTGACTAACTCATTAGTCATTTGCTTGCAAGGCTTATTATGATGTGTATTACCGAGAGGGCCCAGAGATACCTCTCCGACACTCGGAGTGATAAATCCTATTCTTGATTTATGCCAACACCACGAACACCTTCGGAGAGACCTGTAGAGCATCTTTATAATCACCCAGTTACGTTGTGACATTTGATAGCACACAAGGTGTTCCTCCGGTATACGGGAGTTGCATAATCTCATAGTCATAGGAACATGTATAAGTCATGAAGAAAGCAATAGCAGTAAAACTAAACGATCATAGTGCTAAGCTAACGGATGGGTCTAGTCCATCACATCATTCTCCTAATGATGTGACCCCATTGATCAAATGACAACTCATGTCTATGGTTAGGAAACATAACCATCTTTGATCAATGAGCTAGTCTAGTAGAGGCATACTAGGGACACTTTGCTTTGTCTATGTATTCACACATGTACTAAGTTTCCGGTTAATACAATTCTAGCATGAATAATAAACATTTATCATGATATAAGGAAATAAATAATAACTTTATTATTGCCTCTAGGGTATATTTCCTTGAGTCTCCCACTTGCACTAGAGTCAATAATCTAGTTCACATCTCCATGTGATTTAATATTGATAGTTCACATCGCTATGTGAATAACACCCATAGTTCACATCGCCATGTGAGCAATACCCAAAGGGTTTACTAGAGTCATTAATCTAGTTCACATCTTATGTGATTAACACCCAAGAGTAGTAAGGTGTGATCATGTTTTGCTTGTGAGAGAAGTTTAGTCAACGGGTCTAACACATTCAGATCCGTATGTATTTCGCAAATTTCTATGTCTACAATGCTCTGCATGGAGCTACTCTAGCTAATTGCTCCCACTTCCAATATGCATCCAGATTGATACTTAGAGTCATCTGGATTAGTATAAAGCTTGCATCGGTGTAACTCTTTACGACGAACTCTTTATCACCTCCATAATCGATAAACATTTCCTTAGTCATCCAGTAACTAAGGATAATTTTGACTGTTGTCCAGTGATCTACTCCTGGATCACTTTTGTACCTCCTTGCCAAACTCATGGTAAGGTACACAACAGGTTTGGTACACAACATGTCATACTTTATAGAACCTATGGCTGAGGCATAGGGAATGACTTTCATTCTTTCTCTATCTTCTGCCGATGTCGGGCTTTGAGTCTTACTCAACTTCATACCTTACAACTCAGACAAGAACTCCTTCTTTGACTGATCCATTTTGAACTACTTCAAAAACTTGTCAAGGTATGTACTCATTCAAAAAAATTATCAAGCGTCTCGATCTATCTCTATAGATCTTGAGGCTCAATATGTAAGCAACTTTACCGAGGTTTTTCTTTGAAAAAAACTCCTTTCAAACACTCCTTTATGCTTTCTAGAAAATTCTACATCATTTCTGATCGACAATATGTCATTCACATATACTTACCAGAAAGGCTGTAGTGCACCCACTCACTTTCTTGTAAATACAGGCTTCACCGCAAGTCTGTATAAAACTATATGCTTTGATCAACTTATCAAAGCGTATATTCCAACTCTGAGATGCTTGCACCAGTCCATAGATGGATCGCTGGAGCTTGCACACTTTGTTAGCACATTTAGGATCGACAAAACCTTCTGGTTGTATCATATACAACTCTTCTTTAAGATATCCATTCAGGAATGCAGTTTCGACATCCATTTTCCAGATTTCATAATCATAAAATGCGGCAATTGCTAACATGATTCGAACAGACTTAAGCATCGCTACAGGTGAGAAAGTCTCATCATAGTCAACTCCTTGAACTTGTTAAAAACCTTTCGCAACAAGTCGAGCTTTGTAAACAGTAACATTACCGTCAGTGTCGGTCTTCCTCTTGAAGATCCATTTATTTTCGATGGCTTGCCAATCATCGGGCAAGTCAACCAAAGTCCACACTTTGTTCTCATACATGGATCCCATCTCAGATTTCATGGCCTCAAGCCATTTTGCAGAATCTGGGCTCATCATCGCTTCCTCATATTTCGTAGGTTCATCATGGTCTAGTAACATGATTTCCAGAACCGGGTTGCCGTACCACTCTGGCGCGGAACATACTCTAGTTGATCTACGAAGTTCAGTAGTAACTTGATCCAAAGTTTCATGATCATCATCATTAGCTTCCTCACTAATTGGTGTAGGAATCACTAGAAATAGTTTCTGTGTTGTACTACTTTCCAATTCGGGAGAAGGTACAATTACCTCATCAAGTTCCACTTTCCTCCCACTCACTTCTTTCGAAAGAAACTCCTTCTCTAGAAAGGATCCATTCTTAGCGACGAATATCTTGCATTCGGATCTGTGATAGAAGGTGTACCCAACAGTCTCTATTGGGTATCCTATGAAGACACATTTCTCCGACTTGGGTTCGAGATTATCAGGTTGAAGCTTTTTCACATAAGCATCGCAACCCCAAACTTTAAGAAATGACAACTTTGGTTTCTTGCCAAACCAAAGTTCATAAGGCGTCGTCTCAACGGATTTTTAGATGGTGCCCTTATTAAACGTGAATGCAGCTGTCTCTAATGCACAACCCTAAATGATAGTGGTAAATCGGTAAGATACATCATAGATCGCACCATATCTAATAAAGCACGGTTACGACGTTCGGACACACCATTACGCTGTGGTGTTCTGGGTGGCGTGAGTTGTGAAACTATTCCACATTGTTTCAAATGAAGACCAAACTCGTAACTCAAATATTCACCTCCACGATCAGATCATAGAAACTTTATTTTCTTGTTACGATGATTCTCTACACTCTGAAATTCTTTGAACTTTTCAAATGTTTCAGACTTGTGCTTCATCAAGCAGATATACCCATATCTGCTCAAATCATCAGTTAAGGTCAGAAAATAATGATACCTGCCGCGAGTCTCAACACTTATCGGTCCACATACATCAGTATGTATGATTTCCAACAGATCAGTTGCTAGCTCCATCGTTCCGGAGAACGGAGTTTAAGTCATCTTGCCCATGAGGCATGGTTCGCAAGCACCAAGTGATTCATAATCAAGTGATTCCAAAAGTCCATCACTATGGAGTTTCTTCATGCGCTTTACACCAATATGACCTATACGGCAGTGCCACAAATAAGTTGCACTATCATTATTCACCTTGCATCTTTTGGCTTCAATATTATGAATATGTGTATCACTACGATCGAGATCCAACAAACTATTTTCATTGGGTGTATAACCATCGAAGGCTTTATTCATGTAAACAGAATAACAGTTATTCTATTACTTTAAATGAATAACCGTATTGCAACAAACATGATCAAATCATATTCATGCTCAACACAAATGCCAAATAACAGTTATTTAGGTTCTACACTAACCCCGAAAGTATAGGGAGTGTGCGATGATGATCATATCACTCTTGGAACCACTTCCAACACACATCGTCACTTCACCTTTAACTAGTCTCTGTTCATTCTGCAACTCTCGTTTCGAGTTACTAATTTTAGCAACTGAACTGGTATCAAATACCCAAGGGTTGCTACGAACACTAGTACAATACACATCAATAATCTGTATATCAAATATACCTTTGTTCACTTTGTCATCCTTCTTATCCGCCAAGTATCTAGGGCAGTTTCACTTCTAGTGACCATTTCCTTTGCAGTAGAAGCACTTAGTTTCAGGCTTGAGTTTAGCTTTTGGTTTCTTCACGGGACTGACAATTTGCTTGTCATTCTTCTTGTAGTTCCCCTTCTATCCCTTTGCCCTTTACTTGAAACAAGTGGTCTTGTTAACCATCAACACTTGATGCTCTTTCTTGATTTCTACCTTCGCTGATTTCAGCATCGCGAAGAGCTCGGGAATTACTTTTGTCATCCCTTGCATATTATAGTTCATCACGAAGTTCTACTAACTTGGTGATAGTGACTAGAGAACTTTGTCAATTACTATATTATCTGGAATATTAACTCCCACTTGATTCAAGTAATTATAGTACCCAGACAATCTGAGCACATGCTCACTGGTTGAGCTATTATCCTCCATCTTGTACGCAAAGTACTGTCAGAGGTCTTATACCTCTCAACACGGGCATGAGTATGAAATACTAATTTCAACTCTTGGAACATCTCACATGCTCCGTGGCGTTCAAAACGTTTTTGAAGTCCCGGTTATAAGCCGTAAAGCATGGTGCACTAAACTATCAAGTAGTAATCATACCAAGCTTATCAAACGTTCATAACGTCTACATCTGCTCCTGCAATAGGTTCATCACCTAGCGGTGCATCAAGGACATAATACTTCTGTGCAACAATGAGGATAATCCTCAGATCACGGACCTAGTCCGCATCATTGCTACTAACATCTTTCAACTTATATTCCTCTAGGAACATATCAAAAACATAGGGAAGCTATAACACGAGCTATTGATCTACAACATCGATATGCTAATACTACCAGGACTATGTTCATGATAAATTAAAGTTCAATTAATCATATTACTAAAGAACTCCCACTTAGATAGACATCCCTCTAGTCATCTAAATGATCACGTGATCCAAATCAACTAAACCATGTCCGACACGTGAGATGGAGTAGTTTTCAATGGTGAACATCTTATGTTGATCATATCTACTATATGATTCACGCTCGACCTTTCGGTCTTCAGTGTTCTGAGGCCATATCTGCATATGCTAGGCTCGTCAAGTTTAACCCGAGTATTCTGCATGTGCAAAACTGTCTTACACCCGTTGTATTAGAACGTAGAGCTTATCACACCCGATCATCACGTGGTGTCTCGGCACGACGAACTTTCACAACAGTGCATACTCAGGGAGAACACTTATACCTTGAAATTTTGTAAGGGATCATCTTATAATGCTACCGTCATACTAAGAAAAATAAGAAGCATAATAAGATAAACATCACATGCAATCAAAATATGTGACATGATATGGCCAACATCATCTTGTGCTTTTGATCTCCATCTTCAAAGCACTATCATGATCACCTTCGTCACCGGCGCGACACCTTGATCTCCATCGTAGCATCGTTGTCGTCTCGCCAACTATTGCTTCCACGACTATCGCTACCGCTTAGTGATAAAGTAAAGCAATTACATGGCGAATGTATTTCATACAATAAAGTGACAACCATATGGCTCATGCCAATTGCCGATAACTTTACAAAACATGATCATCTCATACAATAACGTATAACTCATCCTATGTTGACCATATCACATCACAACATGCCATGCAAAAACAAGTTAGATGTCCTCTACTTTGTTGTTGCAAGTTTTACGTGGCTGCTACGGGCTTAGCAAGAACCATTCTTACCGAGCATACAAAACCACAACGATTTTTCATCAAGTATGTGTTGTTTTAACCTTCACAAGGACCGGGCGTAGCCACACTTGATTCAGCTAAAGTGAGAGAGACAGACACCCGCCAGTCACCTTTAAGCAATGAGTGCTCATAATGGTGAAACCAGTCTCGCGTAAGCGTACGCGTAATGTCGGTCCGGGCCGCTTCATCTCACAATACCGCCAAAACAAAGTATGACATGCTGGTAAGCAGTATGACTAGTATCGTCCACAACTCATTGTGTTCTACTCGTGCATATCATCTACGCATAGACCTGGCTCATGATGCCACTGTTGGGGAACGTAGTATTTTAAAATTTTCTTACTATCACGCAAGATCTATCTACCAGATGCATAGCAACGAGAGGGGAGAGTGTGTCTACGTACCCTCGTAGATCGGAAGTGGAAGCGTCAAGTGACGCGGTTGTTGTAGTCAAACTTCTTCGCGCTTCAACCGATCAAGCACCGAACGTACGGCACCTCCGCGTTCAGCACACGTCCAGCTTGATGACGTCCCACGAGCTCTTGATCCAATTGACCTTCATGGGAGAGTTTTATCAGCACGACGGCGTGGTGACGGATATGATGAAGTTACCGGTGCAGGGCTTCGCCTAAGTACTGCAACGGTATGATCGAGGTGTGTTTCTGTGGAGGGGGCACCGCACACGGCTGGAGAGATCAACTTGTGTGTGTATGGGGTGCCTCTACCCCCCTATATAAAGGAGTGGAGGAGGGGGAGGGCCGGCCCTCTCTATGGCGTGCCCTAGGGGAGTCCTACTCCCACCGGGAGTAGGATTCCCCCTTTTCTAGTAGAACTAGGAGCCCTTCCAAGTAGTAGGAATAGGAGAGAAGGAAAGGGAAAAGAGAAGAGAAGGAAGGAGGGGGCGCAACCCCTCCCCTTAGTCCAATTCGGACTAGGCCTTGGGGGGCGCAGCCTTCCTCTTCTCTCTTTCCCCTAAAGCCCAATAAGGCCCATATACTCCCCGGCGAATTCCCGTAACTCTCCGGTACTCCGAAAAATACCCGAATCACTCGGAACCTTTCCGATGTCCGAATATAGTCGTCCAATATATTGATCTTTACGTCTCGACCATTTCGAGACTCCTCGTCATGTCCCCGATCTCATCCCAGACTCCGAACTACCTTCGGTACATCAAAACACATAAACTCATAATACCGATCGTCATCAAACGTTAAGCATGCAGACCCTACGGGTTCGAGAACTATGTAGACATGACCGAGACTCATCTCCGGTCAATAACCAATAGCAGAACTTGGATGCTCATATTGGCTCCTACACATTCTACAAAGATCTTTATCGGTCAAACCGCATAACAACATACGTTGTTCCCTTTGTCATCGGTATGTTACTTTCCCGAGATTCGATCGTCGGTATCACCATACCTAGTTAATCTCGTTACCGACAAGTCTCTTTACTCGTTCCATAATACATCATCTCATGACTAACTCATTAGTCATTTGCTTGCAAGGCTTATTATGATGTGTATTACCGAGAGGGCCCAGAGATACCTCTCCGACACTCGGAGTGACAAATCCTATTCTTGATCTATGCCAACACCACGAACACCTTCAGAGCCACCTGTAGAGCATCTTTATAATCACCCAGTTACGTTGTGACGTTTGATAGCACACAAGGTGTTCCTCCGGTATACGGGAGTTGCATAATCTCATAGTCATAGGAACATGTATAAGTCATGAAGAAAGCAATAGCAGTAAAACTAAACGATCATAGTGCTACGCTAACGGATGGGTCTAGTCCATCACATCATGCTCCTAATGATGTGACCCTGTTGATCAAATGACAACTCATGTCTATGGTTAGGAAACATAACCATCTTTGATCAATGAGCTAGTCTAGTAGAGGCATACTAGGGACACTTTGTTTTGTCTATGTATTCACACATGTACTAAGTTTCCAGGTAATACAATTCTAGCATGAATAACAAACATTTATCATGATATAAGGAAATAAATAATAACTTTATTATTGCCTCTAGGGCATATTTCCTTCAAAAGATGATCTACAGGTATCTCCGAAGGTGTTTGTTGCGTTGACATAGATCGAAATTAGTATTTGTCACTCCGAGTATCGGAGAGGTATCTCTGGCCCCCTCGGTAATACACATCATTAGAAGCCTTGCAAGCATATGATGAGTTAGTTACGATATGATGTATTACTGAACGATTAAAGAGACGTCCGATAACGAGATTGAACTAGGTATAGAGATACCGATGATCGAATCCCGTGCAAGTAACATACCGATAGACAAAGGGAATTGCGTATGTTGTCATAATGGTTCGACCGATAAAGATCTTCGTAGAATATGTAGGAGCCACTATGGGCATCCAGGTTCCGCTATTGGTTATTGACCGGAGAGGTGTCTCGATCATGTCTACATAGTTCTCGAACCTGTAGTCCGCACGCTTAACGTTCGATGACGATATAATATTATATGAGTTATGTGATTTGGTGACCAAACGTTGTTCGGAGTCCTGGATGAGATCATGGAGATGAAGATGAGTCTCGAAATGGTCGAGAGGTAAAGATTGATATATAGGACGACAGTATTCGGACACCGAAATGGTTTCGGAGTGCACCGGGTACTCATCGGGTCACCGGAAAGGGTTCCGGGCACCCCCGGCAAGTGTATGGGTCTTATGGGCCAAAGGAGGGGACATACCAGACCACTAGGGGGCTGGTGCCCCCCATCCCTTGGTTGGCCGGCCCCTGGGGAAGGAAAGGAGAAGGGATGGCACCTCTTGCCTTTCCCTCCTCAAGGGAGAAAGGAAAGGGGGGGGGGGCGCCACCTCCTCCTTCCTTCCTCCCGCATTCCAAACAAGAAAGGGGGGCGCAGGGTAAGGCATCAGCGGCAGCCCTCTTGGGGCGCCCTGCTCCCCTCCCACCTATATATACATGGGGAGGGGGCGCCACACAAGGACACATCATTGTCTTAGCCGTGTGGGCACCCCCGTCCATCGTTTACTCCCTCGGTCATATTTTCGTAGTGCTTAGGCGAAGCCCTGCGGAGATCACTTCACCATCACCGTCACCACGCCGTCGTGATACCAGAAATCATCTACTACTTCACCCGTCTTGTTGGATCCAAAAGGCGAGGACGTCACCGAGATGAACGTGTGCTGAACGCGGAGATGCCGTACGTTCGGTACTTGATCGGTTGGATCGCGAAGAAGTTTGACTACATCAACCGCATTGTCTAACACTTCCACTTACGGTCTACGATGGTACGTAGAAACACTCTCCCCCTCATTGGTATGCATCTCCATGGATAGATCATCGCGTGCGCGTAGAATTTTTTTGTTTTCCATGCGACGTTTCCCAACACTAGTAATAATTTCATGCGTGAACTAATAGCACAACCTGATGTTGCAGCTGCAGAATATGAGATCAAATCGAACCTAGTTTACATGTTTCAACATAACCAGTTTGGAGGCTCTTCTTCTGAAGATGTAGGTATGCATTTTCACAATTTCATTGAATTGTGCAACATGACACACATAAAGTATTATGACCCAGATGATTTGAAACTTTGCTTATTTCCTTTCTCTTTTGGGAGGAAAAGCTAAAGAATGGATTTTAGCTTTGGCTAAAGGAAGTATTAATTCTTGGGATGCTTGTTGCAGTAAATTTTTATCTAAGTTTTGTTCACCTGCAAAAAATATGCAATTACGTTATCAGATTACAAGTTTCAAGCAAGAGGAACGTGAGCCACTAGCGCTTGCGTGAGATAGAATGTAAGAAGCTATAAGAAACTGCCCCAATTAGGGAATGGATGAGTGGTTAATGCTTCATATGTTTTATAATGACTTGAATCACATTTCAAAAACTATGCTTGATACATCTGCAGGAGGAACAATCATGGGAAAGCCCATAGAAGATGTCAAGAAGACACTAGATGATATGTCAGAGAACCATGCCCAATGGTATGTCGAGAGAAACACCACCAAGATGGTGAATGTCATAGAAGAAAATAGTTCAGAGTTAACAACCAAGCTAGAAGAACTTATCTCTTCGATGAAAGGTAAAGAAGCGGTAAATGTCAATGCCATCACTGATGAAGATACAAGTGGTGTGAATTTTATTGCTCGTAATAACTATGATCTCAATTGGAAAAATAATAGTTATGATCTGAAACTTCCTTATCCTAATAATGGAGGAGCATCGAATTATTTTAGTGGAGCTACTGGTAGCAATATAAATACTCTTGAAGAAACTCTTAGAAGTTTTATTGCTAGCCGGACTAAGCAGAATGAAAACTTCAAGAATATCTTGAAGAATCATGATAACTTACTCAGTCAATTGACCGGTAAGGTTGTTGGACTAAGAAATGATGTGCAGATACTTGAAGCCAGATCCAAGAATATGGAGGCACATGTGGCAAAGATAGCAAAGAGCCAAACCTTCATTTTGGCCAAGTTTGCAGGTAAAACGGAGCCTAACCTGGTTGAAGAAGTTAAAATGGTAAGATGCAACAAACAGAAAGGTGAGGTACTTGACACAAGTCATGTGCTAGACTACAATTATACCGTGGCATATTTTTTCAAGATGACACCCATTAAGTATCCAATACCGGAGGTAACTAACAATGTGGCATATAATGTCTTTGTTGAACAAGTTGCAGCCAAGGTACGTGAACTTGATGATGTACGAAAAAAGTTATTCAGTAAGTTACCAGCTAAGCAAGAGGATGCTTTTAAACATACTATAGAGATTGAGATAGGACTAAACACTAGTGCAGAAAAGCCTAGCTATGTCGAACCAAAAACAGCCTTGCTGGCATAGACACGCGATGCCACCAATATGACACCATTGCTAAAAAGTAGTGGTGGCGTTGGACCACACGTTAGCAGTATCCTACGTGTTGCTGGTGTGTCGCCTGTCCAACACCACCAGTAAGTTCATCTCAACACTTACGTGCCTCCTTGGCCAACACCAGCAAATGATTTTTTTGGTAATAAAAATTGATCATCAACACTAACTACTTACTTAATAGATACTCATTAACACAATATACCCATCAACACTAGCTACTTACTTAATAGATACTCATTAACACAATATACCCATCAACACTAGCTACTTACTTAATATATACTCATTAACAGAAGATGCTCATGAACTTAACAAGTGAATTAAACTTCACAAAGTTGCTCATCAACTCTAGTGACTCGATCATCATCAACTAATAAGATGGACTAGCTAGTTAAAAAACTACTCTTCATCAAGGATTAAGCTCAACTGGCGAATCTTCTTTCTATTGCCCTCTCCATCTCTTTTGAAATGATCTATATCCATCTTGAGGTCAATCCTCTCTGCCCTGAGGAGTTTTCTCTCCTCCTTCAGTTTATCCCGATCCTCGATGAGCTTATCATTCTCGTCTCTCAGCTCATTAGTCATCTTAACGAGCTGAACAATCTCCCTGTGCATCTTTGTAATCTCCACCTTTAGCTCTCCATTTGCCCGTTTTAGGCTATTGATGCTATAGTGATGAGAATCTAAGAGATCTTTGTTGACTATGTCCACATCGTACACCGACTCGTTGTTGCCTCTGGAATTGGCCATGACCTACAAACACATCATATATGATCAAGAACACATGGCATTTTCTACACATACAAACACATACTATGATCGAGAGTACATGGCATTTTCTACACATACAAACACATACTATGATCAAGAATACATGGCATTTTCTACACATACAAACAAATACTATTATCAGATACCACAAGTGAATAGAAGCACAAAATATAATGCGCAAAACATATACAAGCACTCATGTCCTAACATAAGAGCAAGGCACATGGCATAAAGCACATGGCACTGTTTTGGCCATGACCTAAATGCCATGGTATTTTGGCAATTTCATATCAGGGAATATTGACACCAATGTATAGAACTAGCAATATTGAATAAAAGTGAACTACTAGGAGGATAGAAAATACCACAAGTGAATATACATTTTAGAAACTGATAGCATCTAATTAATGAACTGGATAGCGTCTAATTCACAACACAAATTACAGTGAGCCGAGGGTTACCATGACCTAAGCAAACTTACAGTTCCCATGACCTAAGCAAAATTCCATTTGTTTCGGATCCTAAGCAAAATTATAGTGGCCATGACCTAAGTAAACTTCCATTTGTTTCGGATCCTAATAAAAATTACAGTGGCAATGACCTATAGCAAAAGTGGGAGGGATGATATGCTCACCTGAGTTGGAGCCAAGGGTCGATTACTGTCTACTCCATCGCCGTCGTCTGCTGTCGTTGCCAAAACCCTAGCATAGGGAATGTGAATCTCTAAGTAAAAACAAATCCAAATGGACCATTTCACTCGACATTGAGAGGAGGATGCACATATGTGTACCTCAGGACCAGAGAATGCCAGAAATCACTGGAATCGACTAGCGACCACCGTCGCCAGAAAGGGGATCGTGAGGAGAGGGCGACGACTTCGAAGGGGAATGAGTGGAGTGGGCGAGTGGGGCGAGGGGGCCGTGGCCCCTTTGGTTTTGACTATGAAGTGTTCGATGCAATGTTGGGCTAAGCCCTATAAAAATACAAGAAAAATGTTTAAATAAACAAAAAAAGTCTCAACGTAATAATAAAGTCAATAATTATTCTTACTTTAATAACTAAATGTTTCAAAAAATTAATAAAATGTCTCACCATAATAATGAAGTCAAAATAAGTACTCTTCCTTTAATAACTAAATGTTTCACAATAATAAAATGTCTCAATATAATATTAAGGTCAAAATAAATATTCTTGCTTTAATATCAAAATGTTTCAAAAATAACAAAATGTCTCCATGTAATAATAAAAGTCAAAATAAATATTATTACTTTCATAACTAAATGTTTCCAAAAATAATAAAATGTCTCAACGTAATAATCTTTACCTAATAATAAAGCAAATTGGGTTTCTTCTCGTCCGTCATGGTATTTTTCAGAAAAGTCCCTCTATTTCACAGAATTTAACCCGCAGTCCTATTTTAAGTTAAATCGAATAATTTTCCCTATTTTACACAAAAGTCCCTGTGTTTTCTTGAAATCAACCCGCAGTCCGGATTTAAGTCACTCCCGAACCATTATTTTACATTTTTTTAACCTAATGTTTTAGGTAATTCATCCGCGGATCATATTTAAGTCAAATAAATGTTTTTTTTAAATCATCCATATCTTTTAAACCGTAACTCCAATTTGAACATGTTATATATGAAATTGGATTAGAAAAATATGTAGAATATGAATGTGAGATTTCTTTTACCTGTTTAGTATTTTTAAGTATTATATTGGAATATATTTAAGTCAAACAAATGATTTTCTAAATTATACGTATCTTTTAAACCCAACTTCGATTTTAACATATTATATATGAAATATTATTAGAAAAATGTGTGGAATCTAAATATGATTTTAATTTTACCTGTTAAATATTTTTTAAATATTGTTTTGGAAGCAAACTTATAATTTATAGCGCAAGATCCATTTTTTTCGTACGGGCGGCGATCCGGATTGCAAATAAACACCTCCCTATAACCATATAGGGAACAAAAAACATCAATAACTACACATGCATACCTCTGAAAAATGTCGCAGGGGAAAACAACAAATTTCTCATCGCGAAAGTGAGAGAAAGCGAGATAGAGAGAGAGATAGAAAGAGAGAGAGAGAGAGGAGGGAGAGGGACGAGAGAGGGAGAGAGAGAGACGCCTTAGGATTAACCATATTCAAACACATTTTGTTTCGTTTTGTGTGAACACTGAGGCCATCGCAGGCGAGTGTGAGAAGTAGGATAAGCGGCAACACAAATATGATGCCTCGCAAAAATAAAGGAAATGGACCTATTATGGTCTTGAGTGATGGTTGTTGGGTTAAAAGCGTGTGTTATGTTTTCTTCCCCGTTGCAACGCACTGGCTCTTTTGCTAGTAAATTCAAAATAAATATTCTTACTTTAATAACTAAATGTTCCAATAAATAATAAAAATGCCTCAACGTAATAATAAAGTCAAAATAAATATTCTTACTTCAATAACTAAATGTTTTAAAAAATAAAAAAATATCTCAATGTAATAATAAATTGAAAATAAATATTCTTACTTTAATAACTAAAAGTCTCAAAATAATATAAAAGACTCCTATATAGGCAAAACAAGGGAGACATATTTTTTGGAGAAAGGCAAAATTTTGTGCTCGCGTTCAAATTCAATGAATGCTAGCACTATACTAAATACCTACGGTGTTCACACAAACCCAACACCAGCACTTTCTGCCAACTGGTAAGTAAAGATGGGCCCATCAATTTGTGGGGCGCTACGAAAAATCCACGCCATCACGCTTATAAAGTTGTCATACCAAATATGGCAACGTCACCACTATTTGGAAAATATAGTTGTGGCATTTATTTCCCCCTCCTCCCCCTCCTCCTCCTCATCTTCTTCTTCCTCCAAACCTCTCCAAACTCTATCAAAACTTTGCCTGATCTCTCTACTTGTTCATTTTCAGTTTGAATCCTTCTGTGTGATCGATCTACGGTATGTTTCTCCTTTGATCCCCAACTTATTTCCCCCGAATCCGTGTTTTACATGCCTAGCATTGCCATGACTAGGAGATGCACATTCTGTATTCAAACTTGGGTTTGGGATGGATTTGTTGATGTTTTTAGAGGAGTATGAGTACTGTAGCATCATTATTGTTTCATTATGTTGGACTGAAAAATTGTCTTGTAGATGTTTACGCGGAGGTCTTCTCACATACGCGGTGATTCAATTTCATCCACTTCACAATCGCAACAAGTCTTCACTCAGGGGATCGTCTTCATCGACGTTGGAAAGGAAGAAGTTCCAGAATCTCACTACAAGAAAGATCAAAGCAACCAAATGCGGTTGTTAGAATACTCTCACCAAGCTAGGTATCACTCATGATATTAATTTTCTTTGTCGTAATGCCGGTTTGCACCATTTTGTTTATCAAGGATGTGAGACTTACGAACGATTGATGCTCAAGTTTCTTAGTACTCTCTCGCACAATGTTGGGTTAGTGCCAAATGCATATGAGGAGGATAGGATCACTTCCTGTCTCATTGGCCAAGACTCTTTTGTTGAGTGGTGTAACTACTTTGGCTTCCCCAATAATGATGCTGGTATTAGATATGTTTATGATTTCACTAACCCACACCCAAGGCAATCCTTTATTCAGATGAGTTACCGTGGCTCTAAGCAAAGAGCTAGTTGCATTGAAAGTCCCGCTATACATTATTTCTAATATGTTATCACTAACTCATTGCAGGCACGAGGAGAAGTTTCCAAGGTGAATGAAGAGAACATGCTAGTTCTCGGGAAAGCAGCAAACTTGGACGTCAGTTATTCGCCCAAACTAGGGGCAATACTTTTGCGACAACTCACGCATCAAGCAAATCATGCACAAGGAGATATCGTGTGCGAAGGGGTGATCACCATGTTGGCCAACTCCCTTATCCTTCACTACAGTCATATCCGCCCCATTGTCGGTAAAACCCTTGTAACATTCATGTTCTTACTAGCGCTCGTGTGGTAGTAGTTCATAACGGCAGTCATTGTATCAAAATTCCTGGAGTGGTGTACTTGTCACCCACACCTATGCCTAACCATTTCTCCATCAATAATGGACAATTGCATTATGTTGCACATGAAGGATATGCAACTTTTGACCTAGAAGGGCAAGAACCTAAACAAGTAGATGAAGAAGAACTCACCGCTGATGAAGTGGAGGAGCAACCCCAATAAGACTGCACCACCTACACAAACCTCAATGACCTTCAAGGATCTATTGATGATATGAGCAACCTCGCGTCATCCTCGAGAAGCACGTCCGCCTACATGAACATGAACTTCTCCAACTAGAGCCAAGAGTGGGCTCCTGACCAACCGCCACAATAATCTCGCGAGTTTGGGCTTGCAAGAGCCTAAGCTTGGGGGAGGTTATCACCACTTCCACATTAAGATGTGGTGGTATTTGAATAAATTATAATAGGTTGCACTTAAGTTTGAGGGGCTTCAAAACACTCGTGTTGGTTTGTTCCAACACTTTGCTTTTTATTTGCTTTTGCCTTTGCAATTTTTTTGATGGCAAGTTAGTTTAAAAAAACCAAAAAAATGGAATAAGCTTTACTCTGCACTTGTTCTATTCGGCCCCTTGGAGTTCATTTGCATTTTGTTTTCAGAGCAGTTGATCTATGCCAGGACAACAAGGAATGCAAGAGTAAGGAAGAGACATGTGTAAATTCACAACTGTGAAGGTATGTCCTATGACCCCAGTCTTTTGCACTTGGATACTTAGAGTAGAGGAAGGAGTTGTATGTGTGATATGTGTAGATGGGAGTGATTCTTGATAGTTGATACAAAGGTTTTGCTCTGGTAGCCGAAAAAAATTTGTAGCCTTTGTTTTCTTTAGTTTAGATAACAAAGACTTGTCGTGGGATAGTTTTAAATGAAATGAAATCAACCAAGTGTAACTTTGCACAAGATGAAGTCTTTCAAGACTTCGAAGTTGAGAAATTGTAGTGGAAGTGATGTTTAACATGATGAATCCCATGTTGTTAATTTTAATAGGTTTGATAGGACCTATGGATTAAATTGTCTAGGGGAACTTAGTTGAAAGGTGGGTGAGATTATGGCAAACATTTGTGTTGTATATCACAACATGATGTTACATCTCGGACTATTGCCATGGCATTTGCTACTATATACGCGCTTACGTGTGTAAATGTGGCTTCATCACCCTTCTTGATGTTTTGCAGAGGACTCCGCTGTACAATGAACGATCCACCAAGAGCGACAACTCATATTTCGGCTATGATTTTGTTACCGTATGCAGTGGTAACACTACAAACGAATATTATCCGACTTAATCTTGAATCGGTGTGTACATGGTATATAAAGGGGACTGATCAAAAGAGCTCAAAAGAGACATTATTGCCAAAGGTCCATAGTTACCAAACATTACGCAACAACGAAAACCTATGCATGATCATTTATTTGGCATAACATCCTTCACGTGACAATCAAAGTTCCAACAAACAATGACAGAGAAAAAGTGTTTAAGAGTCTAGAGAAGGAAACAATTGTGAGTGTGGCCAAGAGCACTTGAGCATCATGTTTTACTACATGCTTTCTACTCCCGAACTTATGTTTTCACGGCTCTATCTTAAGAAACTCTTCTATGCATTCCTGGCAAGCAAGTGTTGTCTAGATTAAACGAAATGAAGTGTTACAAAGTTGTTTATCTAGTAGATCATAAAATTTGTGTTAATTATCTTTTCTTCACTAACACTTGCACTAGAACCATGCCACCGCTATATCTATGATAAGTTTTCAGGTCAAGAAGTGGAAGGCTATCTAGGCATACCGATTGTAAGTGAACCAAAACCTTCTCGTCATTTTGGTTCAAATAACTGAGTTGCTTATGCTTTAGATTTCTCTATATGTTGGTTGAGGACGATCAAGTTTAAGCTTGGGGGAGTTGATGAGTGATATTTTTACACTTGTTTCAACCTTGTTTAAACTAAGATATTTCATTAAAAAGGAGATATTTGCTCCGATATTGCCACTAATGACTAATGAATGCAAAGGATTCCACGAGTCCTCTCTTTGATATTTTTTCCATGGGAAATGGGCTACAAAGGGAAGAGTTCACATGGGAGAAAGGAAAGGAAGGAAAATGGAGAAGAAACAAGTCACTGGGAGGCGTTAGAAGGCCACCGGAACCAAAGACGGCGTTCCATGCTCCCGCACACGCTCGCATGAGTGATCATTTGAAGTGGAAACCGAGGCAGGTCGTCCAGATGAACATCTTTTATTAAGGGGACCCCATTGAAATGTCGATAGAACGAGAGGAGGCGGAGCGTCGAGCTCAGCCACAACCTGTTCATCATCATCTTCATCCATAAACCCTAGCCGCCGCCATTTTCATCTCCATAGCCATCTCCACCACCATAGCTCTCTCTCATCTAGTTCGTACTTGTAATCATGCATCGCACAAGGCATCCATTGTAAGACATATTACAATCAATCCCAAGATGTTCTTCAATGTTTTCTTCTTGCAATCTGATCTCCATGTTTGAGTAGTTTGGTAAGGTATGGGGTGATGCATGAGCCTTGCAAGCCCAGGTATTTGGTGAAGGGATCAATGGAAGTCTTTGACACAAAGTATCATACGTGTGAAACAAAATTGTTTCATGAAGTACCTCTTGTATGGTCCGCGATCTTCATCCCTGCAGGTACCCAGGATCATGGAGATCGAACACCGGTGAGGATAGGAGCAAGGGAGCCGTGAAGTGTTATACCGAACACTAGTGACAATAAGGTTTAGTAGGGTAATGTGGATCATATCCTTGGGGATTCATGAGGTGTAGTCATTGAACGCCCAATGCTTTTGTCAGATATTATTATCTTAATTATCGGGGCAACCCCGTGAGATGGATAGGGCCTTCTAAAGGACAACTGATTCTTGATGGAGGACCCATGCCGGTTGAGATGTAATTTTGACACATCCCCCACTCCGATACGAAGCAAGCACCTCTAGATGGGTGACTTCCCAAGCACAAACTAATCTCATTTTTGTTCCCAACACCAATACATGGTTGTAAGCATTAGGACCTCATCCCCGTACCTTCTTTTTATTATAAGTGTTTGAATCACAAATTCACAATTTGCTTGCTGATCTGGTCAAAAGCCGGATTTTGACACTTTAGCAAAAGCTTGCTACAGACCATTGCTTCTAGGGAGTCTTCCTCTCATGGGTTCCATATCCAGGGTCACCTCTGGGTAAATAGGTATGGGATACTCTTTCTTGTTCCAATATCGGGCCAATAAAAAGGAGATATCAGGCCTCTACAACCGTGTGAGCATCGATCGATCGGGGCCCTGCAAACTACCGCGCATGAGCAACCATCGATTGAGTGATACTCGCATTAATCGGCCAGGTTCAGTAACGAGAAACCCCACACACGTACGAGAACATGCAAACCACCCCTACATCACCCAGGCACGACCACCCACCGTATAACTTGTGATGTGGAGGAATCCTTGAAAAATTATCGCCCTCATTTCTACCATACTTGTTTACAACATGGAAGGCCCATAGAACATCATGCAAGTGCACCGCGGCCCGGCCAGGACGAAAAATCTCATTTTCCATCACAATTTTATATCATAGAAGTAGGTGCCCACCACATCTACGATGATACGTATTTTTGTCACTATTATCATCAGGGATGTGTCTTTTTCTTATAGTGTAAAGAGATGTGGAAGTGCTCTAAGCAACGCTACCTTCAGCCTAGTAGTTCCCTTCATTTCTCCTTACTCCAGAATTTAGACAACCTCAGCAGCCAGAAAACATATCCTTAGAACATTACTATGGAGCTTTCACTCGCACCACTGGCCAGCTAGGTTCCATGGTTCCAAAGGGTAATTCTGGTTGTGAGTCATGTGCAGTCAACGAAAAAATGATGAGCATACTCTCATGTTTCAGTTTGTGTACCAAGCAAGATTTTTGAAAACATTCACACCTAATTGTTTGGTCATACGACTCCTCCCACCTTGACAGAGGTTCTTGCTAGCTTGATCGCTGAGGAGACTCGCATCCGTTCTCTTAGGGCTACTTCTGCACAAACTCTACACACCCGTGTTCTAGCTTTTCCTCAGCATCCAGGCACCTCCTGGGCTACACCTTCAAGTGATATCTGCTTGTACTGCAAGACAGCAGGATACAACAAAGGTGGTTCTTTCCATCTTCATCTAGAGCAGTTAGATGTGTTCTATGCTAGAGAGGTCCTCGATCAGCAATGCCATGCACCCCAGCCTTCTTCTAAGTACATGAGATCGTCTGCTATTAATGTCATCAAGCTACAAGCGAGGAGTGCTCCGGCATGTGCTCTCTCTCTCTCAGTCTGTTGGTGCTGCAACCCAGCCTTGGGTTTTGGACTTTGGAGCTTCTTTCCATGTGATATGACCTCTAATCGCTTTCAGCTTGTCTCTTGCCAACCAGTGTGGGATGGTGCCTCTATTCAGACTGTTCATGCTACACCTTGTTATGTTATCATTAGGCTTCTTTTTCCACATCCAAGTTTTATGTTCCTGCCATCTCCTCCATTTCCCCATAGTTGTCCATGAATCTTAAGTATGTTGGTCCTTGTGCTTGTTATTTTATCCCCATGCGACATGCTATTTATCTACCATTGTACTTAGATAGGGTTCTCCACTTGTATCCCAGCTGTGGGGGCATGCAATTGGTATTGGTATGAAATAGAATCGCGCATTTCCTATCACATATGCTTTCTTGCGAACATATGAGGCCTCTCACACTGGCACATATCCTAACATGGCAAAAAAAATCACAAATCCAATAAAATAAGGAAATAGTCGACACGTTATCTGTAGCCAATTGGGATGATGACTAAGACAACAGTAATTAATATGCCATTTGAAAATGTGACATTCCACATAGAAGTTGTTGGTGCTTGTGACCGTTTCAAAAGGCAACCTAGCACTTTGAGGTTTTTGATATTATCACCATTTGAGTTGGATACAGTTGGGACCCAAAAGGACATATTGGGGGGATGTCACCTCCTTTAAGATCCTTTGATGGCCCCTCACACTAACACTGATCATGACATGGCAACAAAGTCCAACTTCAATCAAATAAGTAAAATATAGGCGCCACTATAAGAGTCATCAACTCGAATGGCGACTAAGATATGTGATGGCATAGAGGAGATGTTCAGTAGCAAGCTCAAACATCAAGATCAAATGGCCAAATATTGCAGACGAGGTGAAGATGAGGGGCAATGAGGATGTGCTTGAAAATGTGCGTATTGCATGTCAACCAGTATTGTTTTTCTCACAGGCAAAGGTTGGAGAGGCCCATTGGAGCACGATCATCCAATCTCTCCTAAGTGTAGTATGTAGATCAAGCCACCAATAGCTAGACATTCCAATTCAGTCTTGAACAAGCAGTAGCAATTATGCACAATGTGTCCCTTTCAGTGTGCAGTTACGCACATTGTGCCCCTTCCAACGTGGCTAAAGTCCATGAGAACATAAGGAAATGTATAAAAGAAAGATAAAAGTAGCAAACCTATAGGTGGATGCAATTACAATCATAACATACCTGATGGCGGCACCAAATGGAGCCAGCAATGGGACCTTTCACCTTGTCTACGCTATACTACTCATGACAGTCATAACATACCAGATGGCAGCACCAAAAGGAGCAAACAGTGGGACCTTTCACCTTGTCTACGCTATACAACTCACTACCATATATGGGTTGCCTTCTACCGATAGCCTGCCAATAGTGAAGTGTTCCTATGACCATACCTGCACGAGAAGAGAGCAACCACAAATCATCGAGGATTTACCTGTCATGTTGTTGGCCTTGCCCAGTTCATTCTACGTTTAGAAAAGCATCGCAGAGCCAAACCTAAGTTGAAGACGTCTCTGCAGCATCAGCGATCATCCTGGCTATGCAGATCATTCATTTGTCCAAGGTGTCGTCGTAGTACTGACAAACATCACCCATCCGAATAAAAACAAAATGAACGCTTCCAGCCAATGACTAAAAGTTCATCACTTGCTTCACACTCATTAAGGTTCATGATGCCCACCCACCACAAAAATAACATAACATACATTCTAGACAAATAAAATCAACATTTATAAAATTTGGCAGGGGAAATCTGTTAGGATTTTGAAAATACCGCTATACCTTAAACCGAAGAAGCCACTTCAACGTGGGTCCATGGATGCTTTTTTTGACTCCTTGTATTTTGGGTATGTTGATAGTACAACCATCTTGAAATGGTCAACAATGTCTGCATGCCAATCATCAGGTGCATCTTGCATGTGACAACCTCCCCTGCTACGGGTAAGCCAGTGAGCATGGAGACGTTTTCCAAAGTGATTATCATCTCCCCTCATGGCAGGTGAAACATGTTTGTTTCGGGAAACCAGTTGTCAGCAAAAGCGGTAGGGGTCGATGAGTTGTAATTGACGTGCTTCGACCGGGCAGCCACGGACTCTATCATCTACGCCATAGGGGGGCACACGCCCCCACCCTTGTGGGCAGCCCGTGGGTCCTCTCGTCCCCCTCCGGCACTTTCTGGGCTTCTTTAGGTCCAAAAACAGCCTCCGTTGATTTTCAGGTCAATTGGGCTCCGTTTGAAATTCCTTTTCTGTAAAACCCTAAAACAGGAGAAAAACAGAAACTGGCACTGGGCTCTAGGTTAATAGGTTAGTCCCAAAAATAATATAAAAGTGAATAATAAAGCCCATGAAACATCCTAGAAGGATAATATAATAGCATGAAACAATCAAAAATTATAGATACGTTGGAGACGTATCAGCATCCCCAAGCTTAATTTCTGCTCGTCCTCGAGTAGGTAAATGATAAAAACAGAATTTTTGATGTGGAATGCTAACCAGCATAATTTTCAATGTAGTTCTCTTTATTGTGGCACTAGATCATTGATGGCGCGCGTTGCCGCGCCTTTCATTTTACAATGAAAATGATCAGATTTTGCATCAATATATAAGCATGAAATACGAAAGTTAATCTTACAAACTTTCTCAATATTGTTCAGTACTTGATGAGTAGAATTGTACAAACGTATGGTTTAATTAGAAAATAATAATAGTATTAAGCAAGTGAAGAAAACATACCAATAATGTTGTTATTGTCTATCAATGATTTTCATTGGAATGCTTCGAGCACAACATGCATTGCACGATGACCACATATGGCATAGAATGGCGGTGCTTCTCTTCAGTGTCATCTCGTTGTTTAAAAATTCATCAAATGTTGCGATAAAGTAATCTAAACCAAAGTATCAGATCTTGTAGCTCGACTTCATCTATCCTTTAGCTTCAGTTACAAACAATAATCGTTGGGCACTATAGAAGAAATGTTCCTCTACCGAACAAAGGGTAGCGGATATTGATGTAATATAATGAACAGATTACCTAGATTTTCAGAAATAATATACAAGCCTTCATCTTGTGCATCACATGACAAGATAATTAGCTAACTGACCAAATTAGTAAAGTCAACCAAGCCGAGTATATCAGGTAAAATGAAATCAAATTTACATTTGCATATCAAATGATTTTGCTCTATATGCTCAGGGGTGAACTTGATGAAACTGAAGACATGTTCTATTCATGAATGGTAACATGCATGTTTCATTTGATAATCTTGTATTATGTTCCTGATAAGGTCTTGTTAATAACTGGTTTGAAAGTAGACCTCAATAAATTTTCCATCTGCAGTTAAGTCACACAAGGTAAGCAAACGACAATGGTTTGAAAACCAAAGAAAGAACCCAATCCATAGTTTACACAAAATGTTAGATGCAATTTTCAACGACAGAATGACCAACTAAAAAGTATTTTTTTTCTTTCCACTATCAAAGAAATGGCCGAATACATTTGAGCAGCAAAATTATGTAGAACTAAGAAAGAACATCTTAATACGCTAGCTGTTACTGATTTTCCAACTGGCAAAGTACCAGTCTTATCAAGTCCTTTGTACACAGAAAACAAAGTTTGGTTAATTACAGCCCCACGTTAGTATGATCTTCACTGAAATAAGGCATGCAAAATAAAACACTCTAGTAATATTCTGCGGTGAAAAGTTCACAAAACACAAGTAATTATCTGATTACAGGATGTTGTATAGAAACTATGTATACTAAAATGCGTAGTAGTAATTGGAAATGGCAGGCAATCATTACTTAAAAGGGTAACAAAAGCGATGGTTACAGATTCGAAAAGTTGTCAATGAACTAAAGTATCTTTGTTAGGAAAAATAACACATACCTGTAATGAACAAATCTGCGTACATAATTCAGAATTTCCTAATTCATCAATAATATCAATCATGGCCAGACCAACTGATATACTCCTCAGTCCTCACCACTCAGCAATATAAGACATTATCAGACAGACATCATTGGTGATATTTACTGAATTCACATAAATGTAGAAAGGTATGCCTACTGTGTCGTCCCTCCAATAGTAGAGTTTGATTGTTACTGCAGAAGTACAAGTTAATGTCTCATGGTAGGGGTAGATGTTGCACAGTTGTTCATACGTAACAAAAGAATTGTTGAGGAAACATCAGTATGAAAAAAGGGTATGCATAGTACTCTGTAATAGCAATGATCGATTAACTGGTGTATGTAGACTTACAATAGCTGTGCAGAGGAGCTATGCAACAGTTCTTTTGCCGAACCGTCCACAACAATAGCTGGACAGTAAGAACTCGTTCGGGAAGTCCACACAGCGGGTTCTTACTGTCCTTGGTGACATCGCAGGTGAGCTGCTGCTTCCTGTTGCCGAACCGTCCATGATGAATCATGTGGGAGTTTGACGGCACCGCAGAATACGACACCTCCTCCGGCTGAGTGGCAGAGATGGTGCACGGAGGGAATGGAGGGGGAAGTGTACTTCATTCCTTAATTCAAAACTGAACATTATACTGTGAAAACCATGTTAGCTTTAAAGATGATTTTTCTATGTTACTTTTACATATATAAGCATCAAACACTGCATGCTTGGTGCTCCCAAAATGATCTTCTACCTACAATTTGAAACGGGCTAATACAAAATTAGATTGTCCTTCCATCCGATGTGTTGTTTCATTCTATATGAAAGCCTTTGAGAACCAATCAAGCTAAATGAGTTGTTTCAGTTTTTTCATAGAAGCATCAATCTAATAAAATGATGTGAGAACTAATATCTGATTTTGCTTTCATAAAGTCAAAATACATACGTACATAGTGGCGTGCTCCTCCTTGCCCTCCTGCTTGCTCCTCCCAACACATTAGGGACAGGCATGGAGAGCGTCGATGTAGGGCAGAAGCGCGAAGGCTGTGCTGGACAATAGCATCCGAAGACACTGGTTGAACAGGTCTGCAGGTGACAACTTGACGAGCAGTGGTGAACAGCGCCGTTCGAGGTCGAGCCGTCGAGGTCATGCAAGGTGCGTTGTTCCTCCAGGACGAGATAGGGAGAGCCCTATCGCCTGCATGATAAGGAGCAATACATCACGAATTCACGACTGGCAAGCCTCTGATTGCTCCCAATTTCTGCAATCGGATCCTTTGGTGCTCATCTTCTGATCTGCTCTTCCCCCAACACGGAGAGACCAGATCGACTAAGTGAATCCGTCAACAATATGGGATGCACAAGAGAAACTAACCTGTAGAGGATGGGCAGAATATTGCTGGTGAGATTCTCCGACTGGATGATATGGACATACTCGTAGGAAGTAGCACCCGATGCCACCGTCGCCATTATCTCTTTTTTGGATGGAGCGTTTGAGTATAGAAAGAATGGTAGCGATCTAGGCGGCTCGAATTCTCCAGAGATGTGCTTTGCGGATCACTCCGGCCCATGGATGCCAGTTCCCATCGCCTCTCTCTCCCTCGTTCTTTCTGGTGAGGACCGAACAGGCGATCCATGCCGAGATTGGGAGGGGTGAGGGCATGCGGCGAGGTGGGAGTGGGGTGCGGGAAGGGAATGGGGCAGGGCTCGGAGGTGGATACCGAACCGTATCGCGACCGTCCACTGGGCATCGGACGCCAGCCCACAACAATCATCGAGAGACTACCGATTTGGTTTCTGGAATAGCTGCCACAGACATGCGGCCCAAGATTACGGCCCACGCGGGGGCAATGCAGTAGTGCATCAGACGACCATGAATGACCCAGAGCCGAAATCCGATGGTTGAAATGCCTGATGGCCTGAGATTGCTCGGAAAGGGTTCGGTTATACTGTCCTTAATGAATGTTCAGATCTGAAAGATTCAAGATAAAAGTCTATATTGACATAAGAAATAACAATACTTAAAGCAGACTAACAAAGCAATCATGTCTTCTCAAAATACTATGGCTAAAGAAAGTTATCCGTACAAAATCATATAGTCTGTCTATGCTCCCTCTTCATCACACAAAATATTCATATCATGCACAACCCCGATTTCAGCCAAGCACTTGTTTTCATACTCTATCTTTTCAAACCTTTCAACTTTCACGCAATACATGAGCGAGAGCCATGGACATAGCACTATGGGTGGAATAGAGGTGGTTGTGGAGAATACAAAAGGAGGGAGATAGTCTCACATCAACTAGGCATATCAATGGGCTATGGAGATGCCCATCAATAGATATCAATGTGAGTGAGTAGTGATTGACATGCAACGGATGCACTAGAGCTAAATATGAATGAAAGCTCAACAAAAGAAACTAGTGGGTGTGCATCCAACTTGCTTGCTCACGAAGACCTAGAGCTTTTGAGGAAGCCCATCGTTGGAATATACAAGCCAAGTTCTATAATGAAAATTCCCACTAGTATATGAAAGTGACTAAACATGAGACTCTCTACAATGAAGAACATGGTGCTACTTGAAGCACACGTGTGGAATAAAGATAGTAACAATTGTCCTTTTTTTGGGGCCTTTTTTGCCTTCTTCTTTATTTTGCGGAGGGGCTTTATAGATTTAGCCTTTCCTCCCATGGGACAATGCTCTAATAATGATGAGCATCACACTTTCATTACAACTCGATATTACAAATCGATACTACAACAACAAAGTATGACTCTATATGAATGCCTCCGGCGGTGTACCGGTATGTGCAATGAAACAAGAGTGACATGTATAAAAATTATGCATGGTGGCCTTGTCATAAATACGATGTCAACTACATGATCATGCAATGGCAATATGATAATATGATGCGTGTCATATGGACGGAACAGTGGAAAATTGCATGACAATATATCTCGGAATGGCTATGGAAATGCCATGATAGGTAGGTATGGTGGCTCTTTTGAGGAATAATATGGTGGATGTTTTGAGGAAGGATATATAGTGGGTTTATGGTACCGGCGAAAGTTGCACGGTACAAGAGAGGCTAGCAATGGTGGAAGGGTGAGAGTGTGTATAATCCATGGACTCAACATTAGTCATAAGAACTCATATACTTATTGCAAAAATCTACGAGTCATCAAAACAAAGCAATCAACGCATGCTCTTAGGGGGAGGTTGGTAGGAGTTAACCATTGCGCGCCTCCGACCTCCACACAAAGGTTGGTACTTTACAAATACCTCATGCTCTAACTTCGTCACATAGCGGTTCACCATACGTGCATGCTACGGGAATCACTAACCTTAAATCAAGTATTTCTCAATTTCATAATAACTCCACTAGCATGACTCTAATATCACTATCCTCATATCTCAAAACAATTATCAAGCATCCAACTTCTCATCATATTCAATGCACTAAGTGTGAAAGTTTTTAGTACATTGATATTGGATGTCTATCATGTGAAGACTAGTTTTATAGCCTAAACACATGACCATGTTGTTTTAATTGACTCTCAAAAGGATATAAGTGAAGCATGAGAGTTCATCTATTTTTCTTCAAAATAAAACCACCGCTGTGCTCTAACAGATATAAGTGAAGCACTAGAGCAAACAACAAACTACTCCGAAAGATATAAGTGAAGATCAATGAGTAGTTGAGTAATTATGTACCTATGTGAAGACCCTCTCACATTTAAAAGCTTTAGATCTTGGGATATTATTCAAATAGCAAGCCAAACAAACTAAAATAAATTGACGCTCCAGGCAAAACACATATCATGTGGTGAATAAAAATATAGCTCCGAGTATAGTTACCGATGGATGAAGACGAAAGAGTGGATGCCTTCCCGGGGCATCCCCAAGCTTAGGCTTTTGGTTGTCCTTGAAATTTACCTTGGGGTGCCTTGGGCATCCCCAAGTTTAGGCTCTTGCCACTCTTTGTTCCATAGTCCATCAAAACAGTACTGAAAACTTAAAACTTCACAACACAAAACTTGGACAAAAATCTCGTGAGCTCCGTTAGTATAAGAAAGCAAATCACTACTCAAAGGTACTTCAATGAATTCATTCTTTGTTTATATTGGTGTTAAACCTACTGTATACCAACTTCTCTATGGTTCATACTTCCCAATACTACTCATAGATGCATTGAAATAAGCAAACAACACACGAAAAACAGAATAGGTCAAAAACAGAACAGTCTGTAGTAATCTGCAGGTTCCGCGTACTTCTGTAACTCCAAAAAATTCAAACTAAATTGACGTGAGGAATTTGTCTATTAATCATCTGCAAAAAGAATCAACAAAATAGCACGCTCCAGTAAAATCTGATGACCATTCTAGCGAGAGCTAACGATTCTGTTTTTCACAGCAAGATCACATAAACTTCACGCAAGTCTTCCCAAAGGTTCTACTTGGAACAAACAGTAATTAAAACATAAAACCACATCTAAACAGAAGCTAGATGCAATATTTATTCCTAAACAGAAGTAGAAGCAAAGAAAATAAAATAAAGTTGGGTTACCTCCCAACAAACGCTATCGTTTTACTCCCCTAGCTAGGCATAATGATGATCATATAAAAGATAAGAGTTGAAACATAAAGAATAGCATCATGAAGAATATAACTAGCACATTTAAGTCTAACCCACTTCCTATGCATAGGGACTTTGTAAGCAAACAACTTATGTGAACGATAATCAACTAGCATAGGAAGGCAAAGCAAGCATAACTTCAAGATTTTATGCACATAGAGAGGAAACTTGATATTATTGCAATATGTAGAAGCAATGATCCTCTCTCATAATAATTTTCAGTAGCATCATGAATGTATTCAACAATATAACCAGCACATAAAGCATTCTTTTCATGATCTACTTGCATAGAAATTTTACTACTCTCCACTAAGCAAAATTCTTCTCATTCATAGAAGTGGGAGAAGCAAATTCAATAAAATAACTATCATGTGAAGCATAATCCAATTGAAAATTAAAATCATGATGACAAGTTTCATGGTTATCATTATTCTTAATGGCATACAAGTCATCGCAATAATCATCATAGATAGCAACTTTGTTCTCATAATCAATTGGAACATCTTCCGAAATAGTGGATTCATCACTAAATAAAGTCATGACCTCTCCAAATCCACTTTCATCAATATAATCATCATAAATAGGAGGCATGCTTTCATCATAGTAAATTTGCTCATCAAGACTTGGGGGACTAAAAATATCATCTTCATCAAACATAGCTTCCCCAAGCTTGTGGCTTTGCATATCATTAGCATCATGGGTATTCAAAGAATTCATACTAACAACATTGCACTCATGCTCATCATGCACATTATGCCAAGCATTCTATGTAATTCTTCTTCTAGTACTTGAGCACAATTTTTCCTTCCCATCATTTTCACGAAAGATATTAAAAAGATGAAGCATATGAGGTAACCTTAATTCCATTTTTTTTGTAATTTTCTTTTATAGACCAAACTAGTGATAAAACAAGAAACTAAAAGATTATGTTTCAAGATCTAAAGATATACCTTCAAGCACTCACCTCCCCGACAACGGCGCCAGAAAAGAGCTTAATGTCTACTACACAACCTTCTTCTTGTAGACGTTGTTGGGCCTCCAAGTGCAGAGGTTTGTAGGACAGTAGCAAATTTCCCTCAAGTGGATGACCTAAGGTTTATCAATCCGCGGGAGGCGTAGGATGAAGATGGTCTCTCTCGAACAACCCTGGGACCAAATAACAAAGAGTCTCTTGTGTCCCCAACACACCCAATACAATGGTAAATTGTATAGGTGCACTAGTTCGGCGAAGAGATGGTGATACAAGTGCAATATGGATGGTAGATATAGGTTTTTGTAAACTGAAAATATAAAAACAGCAAGGTAGCAAGTGGTAAACGTGAGCATAAACGGTGTTGCAATGATAGGAAACAAGGCCTAGGGTTCATACTTTCACTAGTGTAAGTTCTCTCAACAAGGATAACATAATTGGATCATATTACTAGCCCTCAACATGCAACAAAGAGTCACTCCAAAGTAACTAATAGCGGAGAACAAACGAAGAGATTATGGTAGGGTACGAAACCACCTCAAAGTTATTCTTTCTGATCGATCTATTCAAGAGTCCGTAGTAACGTTCAATCTATCATAGAGTTCGTACTAGAATAACACCTTAAGACACAAATCAACCAAAACCCTAATGTCACCTAGATACTCCATTCTCACCTCAAGTATCCGCGGGCATGATTATACGATATGCATCACACAATCTCAGAAACATCTATTCAACCAACACATAGAACTTCAAAGAGTGCCCCCAAGTTTGTACAGGAAAGTCAAGGCGAAAACGTGTGCCAACCCCTATGCATAGATTCCCAAGGTCACGGAACCCACAAGTTGATCACCAAAACATACATCAAGTGAATCACATGATATCCCATTGTCACCACAGATAAGCACGTGCAAGGCATACATCAAGTGTTCTCAAATCCGATAAGATAACTTTAAAGGGAAAACTCAATCCGTTACAAGAGATTAGAGGGGGAGAAGCATCATAAGATCCAACTATAATAGCAAAGCTCGCGATACATCAAGATCATGCCATCTCAAGAACACGAGAGAGAGAGAGAGAGAGAGATCAAACACATAGCTACTGGTACATACCCTCAGCCCCGAGGGTGGACTACTCCCTCCTCGTCATGGAGAGCGCCGGGATGATGAAGATAGCCACTGGAGAGGGTTTCCCCCTCCGACAGGGTGCCGGAACAGGGTCTAGATTGGTTTTTGGTGGCTACAGAGGCTTTCGTCGGCGGAACTCCCGATCTAGGTTTCTTTCTGGAGGTTTCGGTATATATAGGAGGTGTTGGAGTCGGGGCAAGCAAAGGGGGGCTACGGGCTATCCACGAGGGGGGGGGCACGCGCCCCCACCCTCGTGGGCAGCCCGTGGGTCCTCTCGTCCCCCTCCGGCACTTCCTGGGCTTCTTTAGGTCCAAAAACAGCCTCCATTGATTTTCAGGTCAATTGGGCTCCGTTTGAAATTCCTTTTTTGTAAAACCCTAAAACAGGAGAAAAACAGAAACTGGCACTGGGCTCTGGGTTAATATGTTAGTCCCAAAAATAATATAAAAGTGTATAATAAAGCCCATGAAACATCCTAGAAGGATAATATAATAGCATGGAACAATCAAAAATTATAGATACGTTGGAGACGTATCAAACTCCCAAAGGGAGGAGTCCCGGCTTTGGCAAGGGAGAACAAGTCGGGTCAGCATCACCTAGACCACGGAGGAGAGCAGGTGCCCCTTGGAGATCCAGTCGGACACACGGCTCACCAG
>LR738712.1:641040356-641164346 GCA_902687465.1 Secale cereale
CCCCGTCTAGACCCTTTCTGGTCCAAGAGGTCAGCCTCTCTAGGTGTCCGAATCTGAAAGCAGGCTCTGCCGCCCACTTGGCGTTGCGGGGTTCGGTGATGTAGAACCACTCCTGCTGCCAGACCTTATTCTTCTCCACGAATGAGCCCTTGGGCCAAGTTGCATTCGGAAGCTTGCTAATCATGGCGCCCCCGCACTCCGCGTGTTGTCCGTCCACCACCTTCGGCTTCACGTTGAAGGTCTTAAGCCATAGGCCGAAGTGTGGGGGGATGCGAAGAAAGGCTTCACATACCACTATAAAAGCGGATATGTGAAGGATTGAGTTCGGGGCTAGATCATGGAAATCTAGCCCGTAGAAGAACAAAAGACCCCGAACAAACGGGTGGACTAGAAACCCTAGCCCCCTAACAAAGTGGGATGTAAACACCACCCTATCACCCGCCTCAGGGACGGGAATTACCTGACCCTTGGCAGGGACTCAGTGCACAATATCAGCGACGAGATAGCACACGCTCTTAAGATCGGCCACGGTCTTCTCAGTGATCGTGGAAGCTTCCCACTTGCCCCTGGCACTGGATCCTGCCATCGCTGGGAAGGGGAGTAGTGGTTAAGGAACGAGGAGCAGTGTGCACAAGAGATGAGAATGCTACCGCTAGGGAGATTGGAGAGCTCGAGCTTGAGGAAGGCGTGGGGCGGATGAAAGGGATCGGTGTCCTTTTATAATGTTGTGAATACAGAACGTCCCCCCCCCCACATTAGCCATAAACCTCGCTGGTTCCCAAAGCGATCGTGCGTAATGCGCGGCGTTGGTGCTCACGTCATATTAATAAGGATCCCATAATAAGAGGGCACGATCTCTACTCTGACAGGACGTGTCAATGAGCATATACCTCAAAACGCGAAATGTAGCGACCACCATCCGAATGGACCGAAGTCTCTGTGTTCTGTGTCATCCCTGGATCGGTAATGCTGACACACACAGTACTTGAAGGATTTATAGCAGAGTGGCAATCACACACTTATTACATCAAATGTCTCCAATGAGAACTTAGTACAAAATCTATGGCTTAAGGCCATCTAACAAAATAACAGCGGAAGGCTTGGAAGATAAGTGAGTCCATCAACTCCAACGGCATAGCTGAGTGCATGACAAACGACCTAGCATGTCTAATTCCTCGTCTGAAAAGTCTGCAACGTAATATGTTGCAGCCCGAAAACGGGTCAGCACATGGAATATGCTGGCAAGATAACACAGAAGATGCAAGTAACCGAATAAAGGCTATACTATATGCATATTTGGCAGGTGGAGGCTCTAAGGTTAAAGTTTTTGTGTAAAGCCAATTTTTTCCTACAACAAAGGAATGAATTTTATTTTTAACTATCATGGTGGTTGAAAATCATTGAGAAGGTACCTCCAACTCAATTCCAAATTAAAGTTATCATTAACCCAACAAATTAAATTATAGAGTGATGAGGTCAACCAATAATTCAAGGACCAGATACTCAAGATGTCCATAACCGGGGACACGGCTAATCATGATCAGTTTGTACACTCTGCAGAGGTTTGTGCACTTTTCCCACAAGACTCGATCGCCTCTGTTTGGTTTCTCGCACTGCATGGTGTTTGAGAAATGGATGACCGAGACACAGTCTTTCCGAAGAGGTCCCCTTAATCGGATAGATAGGCCGGTACACCTACAATCCCTCTACATCTGCTTGCCCATCACGGAAAGGTTTCCCACAACTTACTCAACTATGCCAGAGCCCATATTGGCATGTGGCTGCACACGGAAGTTTCTAGCATGAATAGTTTTATGATTCCTTTGAGCCTGGGTGGCATTCCATAGGAAAATTCACACGGAACCCCGGGATTTCCTAGGACAACACTGGATTCTCCAGATGCCCTCCAACCAATCTACCCAGATGTGTATTCAAGTAGCCACCTTAAGTTGAATCCTTAATTAACAACTCACATCTATCATGGATTTCACTCAAACCCAAACCACGTCTACGAGCATAGCATAGCAACACAAGGAAACGTAGAAGTAACTCCCAAGGGTTTGAAAATAATGCAGGTAATAGGTTCTACCTCAAACTACTTCCCAGTCCCACAATTTAAGAGATCCTACTCATGCAATGTGTGAGGGTTTGATCTAATGCATAAAAACTGGGTAATAACAGGTATGATCAAAGTGTTACTTGCCTTGTTGACGATTCGCAAAACCTAGAGACTCGTAGTAGCACGCTTCACAGTTCGGGTATTCTATCACAAGCAAACAATAGCATACATAAGAAAACAAGCAAAGATGCACAAACAAAACTCCAAAAGACAAGATCTAACCAGAAAGTTCAACTTAAGAACTCCGGTTTGCAAAAAGAATCAAATCGAAAGAAGCAACGAAACTCAAACTGCGAAAGAAACGAGCTCCGGTTATTAATTGGTCTAAAGTCAAATTTTACAGTAGCCAAAACTTTGTTCAAGTTGGTTAAAAGGAAAGAGGGCGTCGAGACGAAGATCTGGGATTTTGAATCACCTGATTCCGACTCTCGAGCGAAAAGAAAAAACGAAAAACAAGATCAGGGCAGAAATCACGATCGAAATATTCGCGGATAAATACCCCGAAAAAGAAAACTGACGAACAGGCTAACGAATGAACGCTCGCTGTCTGTGGCTAACGGACGAACAGCATTCGTCAAAACAAAAGTACGGACGAACGTCCGCTGAATAACTAAACCGAAAGAAAAACCGAACCGATCTATAAAAAACGAATCTAGGGTTTTACGAAAAAAATGATCGGTTTTTTTTACGGAAAACCGGCGGCTACCTCGAAAACGACGAACTCCGACGGTGGTCGGCGACGGGTCCGGCAGAGGCGGGCGGCTCGGCGGCGGGCAGCGGCGGGCGGCGGCGCGGCGAGGCGCGCGGGCGATGGCGTGCGGCGGCGCGGCGCGGCGGCGGCGGCGGCGCGGTGCGGGGCTCGAGGCGGGGCGGGGCTAGGGTTCGGCGGGGCGGCTGGGGCTTAGCGGGCCGGCGGCCGGCGCTATATAAAGGCCAGAGTCCTGGCCTCTTACGGACCGGAGTCGGTTCGCCCCTTTTTTTTTTTCTAAAAGAGTCCTGACGTAGCAAAACTAATGAAAGAAATAATAAACGAACTCCAAAAATCCCGAAATAAATTTTCACTGTCCTCTAATAATATTTAGGACAAAGTGAACATTTTTCCCGGACCTAAATGCAATTTTGAAAAACGCGCATTTTTCCTATGCAAATAAAATCGCAAATAAATCCAGAAAAACACCAAAAGTGATTTTAACATTTTTCCTCCAATATTTCTGTTATTTTGGAGAAGTCATATTATCTCCGCTCATATATTGTATTTAGAAATACTTTTAGGAGAGAAACATAATTAAAACCAACACTGTCCTCGTACCGGTATTCGAGTGAACTCAAATACAAAACAGTAGAATTCCCAACTCTCTCCGAAGGTCCTTGAGTTGCTTAGAATTTCGAGGATCGCCACGAACAAAAAATGCAAATAAACATGCAATGCAGTATGATCTATGTATAACATTCCAAATTAAAAATTTGGGATGTTACAAACCTACCCCCCTTAGAATGAATCTCGCCCTCGAGATTCGACTTGGCTAGAGAACATGTGTGGGTGGTCCTTGCGTAGATCATCTTCTTGTTCCCAGGTGGCTTCTTCCTCGGTGTGGTGACTCCACTGAACTTTGCAAAACTTGATAACCTTACTGCGGGTGACTCTGCTCGAAAACTCGAGAATCTTAACAGGCTTCTCCTCGTAGGTCAGATCATTTTCCAACTGAATTGCTTCCAGGGGTTGTAATGCCCAGGATGGGACTATACCTCCTACGTGTCGAGGCACGACTTAAAGGTATAAGCCCATCCTAGAATGATCTCAAGTTTGGTATCTTTGCACGACTCATGTAAAAGAGGGATTAAATTGCAAAAGGAGATAGTTGGCTTACACTCGCCACTTCACACAATACATTACATAAGCAAGACATCATTCAAAACATCACAACCCGACTACGGGCGAAGATCCAAAAGAAAGATACCAAAACAACATAAAGCCACAGGTCAGGATCGAATCCTAGTAGAAACCACTACTGATCGTCGAAATGTCACAAGCAAACGGCCACACTCTTCATCGAGCTCCCAGTGAAGTACTTGAACCAGTTTCTGCATCAAACTCGGCTGAACCTGCATCTGGTGTGGTGAAGTAACTGTGAGCCACGAAGACTCAGCAATCCCGTTCCCGGGTAACACGACTATTTAAGCCTTGGGTGAGGACAAGGCTGAAGAAAGAACACGAGGTGAAGGAACAACAAGAGTCTGCAGCAGCAACTAGCACTAACTTACGTAAAAGAGAGCGAGAAGAGAAGTGCCTCGGTCGAGAGATGATCACGAAGTGATCCTAACTAAAGCCGGTCAAACATAACCCCACCGTGTTCAACTCCCGAATCCCTATTCGGAAATTGACAGTCACGGTACACACGCTGGTAGTATATTGGAACATTGTGTCAAGTTATCTACAACCGGATATTAACAAGCTCCCATCTGCCACATAACCGCGGGCATGGCTTTCGAAAGTTCATAACCCTGCAGGGGTGTTCCAACTTGACCCATTACAAGCCCACGATCCGCGGAGTCGCAACTCCAAGGTGGGAAGACCCGAGTATTCTCGGAATCCCGTGCTCAAGTTAAACCGAACTAAGGTAAGGCTAATCCAGCAAATCCTCCCGGCGTGTCGACACCCAGATAGTAGCCGCGCGTATCTAAGTCTCAGGACACGACCGGATGGGCGATTCTACAGGACCCAATCCTCGAGTTTCCCCGTGGTGGTTCCCGCAGACTCCCCGTTTGGGACCAACACCATCAGCACTGGCCCCCCCTGCTATGTAGAATTAGGAATCCCCGAGGGAGCGACCCCCTATGCAAATTTAATTAAAGAATTAAGTTGTTATTATGAGGCAAATAGTATCAAATGTTGGGACTTGCTGGAAAAGACTTAGCACTTAGCGGTTTATCGAGGGGGTCCCATACACCCCAACCGTGTTAGGAACGCATAATCAAGGAACATAACACCGGTTTATACGGTTCCTAACGGCATGAGTGGAACAAATCACCAAGCAAAAGGCTTAGCCTTCCACCCTTGCCAGTATATAGATGATTTCATTTTAAGCATATATATAGTGTGATATAACCCAACCAAACTTCAACATGAAGCAAGCATCTTCAATCTTCACCTGCAACTAGCAATGCTATAAGAAGGGCTGAGCGAAGCGTACTTAGCCAAGCAACGGTTTGCGTAGGTAGGGTGGTTAAACATGGCAATTGGTTACAAGTAGGAGGCTGACAAGAAGATCATGGGCATCGAGGCAAAACTATAGAGCGGATCTACTAGCAATAGGCAAAGATAGTAATGTTATCGGGGTTCGGTCATCTTGCCTAGGATTCCACAAGGAAGAAGAACGGATCCATGAAGAAGACGGAGCAACACAGACGAGAGAATCCTCACAACTCCGGAACGAAACCGAAGCTAACAAGAGAAGCAACCGGAAAGAAAACAAACAACACGTTAAACACACAAGCATTAACATGGCATACGATGCACAAACAAGTATGATGCATGTCCGGTTTAAATATGCATGGCATGGCAAAGTGCACAAACAAATACTACAAGTTAAGTGGAGATCAATAGGCAACGAGTTGCATATTGACGAAACACCACATTTAATTATTTAGTTGACTCTCATTATTTACAAGACAAGATTAAATGTTTGTTAACATGGCAAGAGGTGAAGCATAAATAAACTACCTATTTAGGCATTTTAAATGAGGCCGGAAATAACAACAACATATCCGGAAAATCCCCATGAGCATGTTTAGTAATTATAAAGCAACAACAATTAACATTATAATGTTGTTAAATGATGCGGATGACATGATCAAGTTTTATGCAAGTTTATTAAAAGGTTGACAAGAAACAAGATATGAAGCATTTGTCACCGTGGTGGAAGGAAAGGGTGCCACGGTAACGATCCGAAAATGATGCAACGCAACATCTCGGTTCCGGTAACTCGTTGAGAGACCGGTGCAAAAGATAGATGGCGTGGGTGAGTCAAACGAGATGAAAGGTGGGGCGATCCCGTTGCCGGGTTTCCACGGGTCGGCGACGAGGCAACCGAGGAACAAGACAAAAGATGAAACGGCCACGAAGCACACACGGGAAACATCTCATACAACACAAGCATCTCATGGGTCATCGACGGGGTCGTCTCGGGGTTATACCTTCGAAGCGTTCGTTCACGGGGCGGTTCGAGAGCGTAGAGGAAGAAGTCGTTCTCGCGAGTCGTAGAGGAAGTAGTGGTACTTGCCGTTCGTCGACACGTGTAGTCGTTCTCGTCTCGGAGTTGTACACGTTCCGTAGAGGTACACGGGGCGACGGTAGGGGTACTTGTCCATGAAGTCGTTCTCGTCCGTAGTTGTTCATGTCATCGATGTCGGGGTACTTGGTCGGGTCGCCGTGTACTCGTCGACGTAGGGGTACATGAGGGTCGTCGTGTAGAGGTACTCGTCACGGTCTCAATCCGTAAATGTACGGGTCCAAAATTAGATAAGCTTGCTGTTACAAGGTTACTTGAGATAACAAAAACAGTAACAAAACAAACACAACAAAGGGAAAAGCTGCGGGCGATGACGATCTGGAAAAAAAAGGACGGGGCCTTTGCCCGGAGCTGCTCATGGCGGGGATGCAGCAGGTAAACGCGCAGGCGCGCGCGAGACAGAGGGCGTCGGGGCGCTGGAGATGGGGTGGTGGAGCTGCTCGAGGCCTGGGCTCCTGGCCGGCTGGCTCGGGCCAGGCGAAGAAGGAGCGAGGCGCACGGGGCCTGGAGGAGGGAGGCCGCGGCTGTGCGACGAGGAGGGGCGCGACGGTGGCCAGGAGGCGGCCGGCTTGGCGAATCCGGGGCGGCGACGGAGGAGGGCCCCGGCTCGGCGCGGCGCGGAGGAAGGCCGATGGGAGCTCCTTGGAGACGAAGGACCTGAGGCCCGGGGCGGCGATCACCTGGCGAGGCGGGGCGCTCTGGCCGCAGGCTTGGATGGGGCGCGGTTGCTACGGCCCTCCGGCGCGCGGGATTGGGGCGGATCCTAGAGGACGGACGAAGGGAGTGGGTCGCGAGGGAGATCGAGGGAGAAGAGGGAGGCTCGGGCGACGAGGGAGAACCAGAGGGGGTCGGGCTCGGGGGTTCGGGACACAGAGCGAGAGAGAGATGGGGGAACGAGAGGATAGGGGAGAGGGAGTGGCGGCGCGCTCGGGAGGAAAGGAGAGGAGCGGGGGCACCGCTAGGGTTAGGGGGATCGGCTGGGCCAATGGGCCAGAGGTGGCGGATGGGCCTGAGGGAAGGCAGGTGCTGAGAGGTGGGCCGGCCTGGGAGCCTGGCTGGGCAAGCCTAGAGGCCTGGAGACGGCTGGGCTGGCTGCTCCTCTTCTTCTAATTATTCCCTTAGCAGAAAACAACTAAGAGAAAAAAAGAAAAGAAAGAGGAGGGTTTAGGGAAAAGTTGCACAAAGGAGTATTTTTCTCGGGCAACATAAAAAGAGCACGGTCCGAGAAAAATAGAAAAAGGCGTGATTGGAAAATAATTCAAACATATTTGAATTTAATTCAAATAGGCTTGAACTAAGACTTGAATATAGAAGTGTCCAAAAATGTTCGAATTTTTGGAGGAACCTCGAAACAAGGGAAAAGAAATATTGGCAAGGTTTTTGAAGGGAACTCGAAGTAGGAAAAGCATGGGGAAATATGCAAGTGTGTTATGCTTAATTCCAAGAATGGAATATTTATTAATATAGCTCCATAATTATTAGGAGGCTTTTATATGTTATAAAGAGAAGACCTTCTTCCCTCGATTTAAATGGACCGAAGGTCCACACAATTTATTTAGGTTGAGATGCAAATTAAATATGACATGATGGCATGATGACATGATGTAATGCGAAATAAATAACACAAGCAAAAAGAAACACACGGGCAACCCGAAACATCTGGAATCTTCGGGAATCTTCTGGGACGTCGGTCTTCGGGCGTCACAACTCTCCCACACTAACAGAGGATCTCGACCCGAGATCCTAGAGATAGCACCGGGTAAAAAAACGGAAGAGGAAGAAGTAAAACAAAGTTGCTTCTTTGACAGACGAGTGAAACCAAGGATCCTTGAGAGGTTGACCAAAATGAAAGAAGAATACACGGAGATGAACGAATATGAAAACTCCGTTAGAAAAGAGGAACAAGGAACATTACGAGAACCTTGTAGGTTGAAAGACATGAAACAATAGCTTACGAACCAAAGAATATGAAACCGCAATGGTATAGCCAAGGAATAAGAATGACAGAATTTGGACAGCACTCCGTCTGAAAATGGAAGGAATTAACAAGAACTTGAGAAGATGGAATGATACTTGATGAAAACAACAACACACAGCCTCCGGAACAATAGAAAGAATGGCACAAGAGGTAAGAAAAGATTTAGACAGCACTCCGGTTAAAAGAGAGGCAAACTTGATAAGATGAGGAAACTTGAATGAAGAATACAACACTCCGGTTAAATTATAAGCAAGGGAAAGAACATGATCTCGATATGACAAGATGATGGTTTAAGAGAGCAATATCACAAAACCTCCGGAATGAAAGAATAGAGAATATAGTTCAATGAAAGAAATGAACGGAGAAAAGTATGACAACTTCTCTCAAAATGAATTGAAAGAGCATCCTTACGAAGAAGGGTTGAACGTGGTTGATGGAAATCAACAACGAAACGAATGAGGTTCATGTGGGCTTATGGAAAACATCTCAAAATTAAGAGGTGGTAACCAGCCACTGAGGAGAACATTTGATTGGATTGAGATCAACAAGGAGACGATAAACTTATTTCGCCGGAATGATAAATGAAGAATTTGGGTCATTTATAAGCACCATAATAGCAAAAATTCTCAAGGAAAGCTTTTAGGTGAAATAGAACCCAATATTACTCCAACGGATAGATTGAATGGTTGGAAAGATCTCCTGAACAAAGAAAATGATGGGTTTAAATATCTCATTCTTGATAACTCGTGAATCATGAAACATGAAGGAATTGTCAAGAATGACATAACACCACCTGAAAAGAAAAGGTAGAAAGAATTGCAATTGGAAGCATGATGAAGAATGCTTGAGCTCCAACAAGAATCTTGATGAAGACTTCAAGGATGAATTAAAACATGATGAGCCACCATGAGAACTCCGGTAATGAATGCATGAGAAGTGAAAGATGAAAGAATAAGATTCAAGGTCTGCGATGAATTAGATGGAGCTTTGAAATGGTATAATTGGAATAACTTGGAGTTCCGGAAAACAAGATGAACAACTTGAAACCAAGGATATGATATGATGAACAAGCTCCAGACAAAAGAATTAAATCACCTTGAAGAAATAAGAATAAGAATTATGTCATGCATATCCTTTACCAATTTAAATTGATGACAACCAAAGGATTTGGCATACTACTTATTCTCCTTGGAAAGAATTAAGAGAGATCTCGCACAAGCTTGGGTAAATCTTCAACGAACCACCGGTAGGATTATGAAAAGAACAAATGAATTAATACGATAACAAGGAAGAGTAAACTTGAATGAGCCACCGTAAGAATGTGGAGACGAACGAAGAGATATCAATGAAGAATATTTGGAGGACAAGGTTGAAAACTGAGAACGAAGAAATATTCTGAAATGATGGCCTTCGAAGGATCACAAAGAAAAGAATTCATGAAATGCTTCGGATGGGTATAAAAGAATTCCTCACAATCTGAACAATAATGAGGATGGCATGAAGCTAGAACCACAACTCACAAGAGAACGGTTCAAGGTTGAAGAGAAACACTTCTCCGGTCTCCAAATGTTGAGAATGAAGACGAGAAATGCCATGAAGAATTTCGAGATACTCCGGAATGAAGAATTAAAAGGTTGAACCAATGATGAAAAAGAATTTTAAAGTGATGTTGGAGAAGGTATGTGACTGATGGAGATCATTCTTACGTCACACTTTGAAAAGAATTTGAGTATAACTCCGGAAAAAGAAGAGTCAAGTAAGATCCTGGGAAAAGACCTGTGGGTTAGGGCCCACTCAAAGAAACCACCGTTGAAAAGATTGCTTAAAAGATATTGCACCGGTTGACTTAAATGGCTTGAATGAGATAACAATGCTCAAGAAATAATTTGAACGGATTAAGAATGGAATTATGAATCTTCAGCACTCCGGATATGAATAGCAAGAGGAGAATGAATAATTGGTGCACCGGAATAAGAAAGCATTGTGGAAAGAGGAAAAGGATAAGATCAACACTGAAACTTGAATTGCATCCACCGAAAGAATTTAAGAACAAAAGAATGATGAACTTGAAGCTCTTGAGCATCTTCACGATAAAACACCGGATAAGAACATAGAAGGAAGAATGAAGAAACATCACATGAATAAAATAAATATTTTATTTGAGAATTTCTGGCTCCAAGAAGAAGAAGGGTGGGAGGGCGGGGACAACAAAGACAACTTGGGATGAATGAAATGGACACCGGTTGAAAAGAATTAACATGACAATCTCGATGGTCAAGAAGAATTAGCACTCCCATAGAAATATGAGAACATCGATTCGGAAAGGTATGGAATCAACATTTGACATCGAAGCAACTCGAATACCAGAATCAAAACAAAACAAAGGATAGATATGCAACATGATCTTCACAATATCATCCGAACAGAGAATTGAACGAATGAATTCCGTAGGTACATCAACTTGACGAGAAGCCACTAGGGAGAACAAAAGATAAATAAAAAGGAACAAGGAACAGATAGAACAAATACAAGATAGAAGCTTCGTCCGACATATTCGTGCTGAAAGCTCATGGAACGTGTTACAAAAGGGTTTTGCAATCTCCGGATCAGCATAGCCAAGGACCCTTTAAGATGCAACTCCCGATCGGAACAAGCCCATAAAACCACTTCACTCAATGTAGAACCCCGAACTTCATATCGTGCATCCGTTGGAAGAATGCCTAGAACTACTTGATGAACCCACCTATAGCTTTCCGAAAGTTTCCAGTTATGCAATCAGGTGTTGGGGATACACGGGAAGCACCGCGCAATCAACTCTAAACCTACATCCAGGTGTATCCATCCTTCAACACATAACCAGTCTTTCTCGGAAACTGTTTACCTCGGACCTTCGAAACGCATCCACTATACAAGCTATGGCAATACTCTCGAACTACCTCCCCAGTACTGGGTGATGTCGGGGTTATCTTGCCACTAACCGCATAGGAGAGTTTTCGATGTCGGCCGTATTAAGTATTCTAGTACTGCCGCGATGGATTTGTGACGACAACACCTCGGAGCTCAACTCCCCGGGACACTGCCACAACCCCTAATGACAGGAGGCATCGAGAACAATGTTCTCGTCACAAAGACATCGGAACAATCCAAACAATACTCGCGTGATCCTAAAAAAAAAATTGGTGCAATTTTTGAAAGTAGAAGAGACAAGAGTAGTCGTCAGGAGTCCTCACAAGAATGAAAGGGGATGAGGAGCAAAAGAAATCCTACTCTCCGATATATATATAGGACTCAAAATATTTTCAAGTGTGTGCCTAGACTCAACCGTCAACGATTCGATCAATCAGTGGGGGCTTCTAGGTCGGAGAAGGCTCTGAATACCAACTTGTAATGCCCAGGATGGGACTATACCTCCTACGTGTCGAGGCACGACTTAAAGGTATAAGCCCATCCTAGAATGATCTCAAGTTTGGTATCTTTGCACGACTCATGTAAAAGAGGGATTAAATTGCAAAAGGAGATAGTTGGCTTACACTCGCTACTTCACACAATACATTACATAAGCAAGACATCATTCAAAACATCACAACCCGACTACGGGCGAAGATCCAAAAGAAAGATACCAAAACAACATAAAGCCACAGGTCAGGATCGAATCCTAGTAGAAACCACTACTGATCGTCGAAACGTCACAAGCAAACGGCCACACTCTTCATCGAGCTCCCAGTGAAGTACTTGAACCAGTTTCTGCATCAAACTCGGCTGAACCTGCATCTGGTGTGGTGAAGTAACTGTGAGCCACGAGGACTCAGCAATCCCGTTCCCGGGTAACACGACTATTTAAGCCTTGGGTGAGGACAAGGCTGAAGAAAGAACACGAGGTGAAGGAACAACAAGAGTCTGCAGCAGCAACTAGCACTAACTTACGTAAAAGAGAGCGAGAAGAGAAGTGCCTCGGTCGAGAGATGATCACGAAGTGATCCTAACTAAAGCAGGTCAAACATAACCCCACCGTGTTCAAATCCTGAATCCCTATTCGGAAATTGACAGTCACGGTACACACGCTGGTAGTATATTGGAACATTGTGTCAAGTTATCTACAACCGGATATTAACAAGCTCCCATCTGCCACATAACCGCGGGCATGGCTTTAGAAAGTTCATAACCCTGCAGGGGTGTTCCAACTTGACCCATTACAAGCCCACGATCCGCGGAGTCGCAACTCCAAGGTGGGAAGACCCGAGTATTCTCGGAATCCCGTGCTCAAGTTAAACCGAACTAAGGTAAGGCTAATCCAGCAAATCCTCCCGGTGTGTCGACACCCTGATAGTAGCCGCGCGTATCTAAGTCTCAGGACACGACCGGATGGGCGATTCTACAGGACCCAATCCTCGAGTTTCCCCGTGGTGGTTCCCGCAGACTCCCCGTTTGGGACCAACACCATCAGCACTGGCCCCCCCTGCTATGTAGAATTAGGAATCCCCGAGGGAGCGACCCCCTATGCAAATTTAATTAAATAATTAAGTTGTTATTATGAGGCAAATAGTACCAAATGTTGGGACTTGCTGGAAAAGACTTAGCACTTAGCGGTTTATCGAGGGGGGTCCCATACACCCCAACCGTGTTAGGAACGCATAATCAAGGAACATAACACCGGTTTATACGGTTCCTAACGGCATGAGTGGAACAAATCACCAAGCAAAAGGCTTAGCCTTCCACCCTTGCCAGTATATAGATGATTTCATTTTAAGCATATATATAGTGTGATATAACCCAACCAAACTTCAACATGAAGCAAGCATCTTCAATCTTCACCTGCAACTAGCAATGCTATAAGAAGGGCTGAGCGAAGCGTACTTAGCCAAGCAACGGTTTGCGTAGGTAGGGTGATTAAACATGGCAATTGGTTACAAGTAGGAGGCTGACAAGAAGATCATGGGCATCGAGGCAAAACTATAGAGCGGATCTACTAGCAATAGGCAAAGATAGTAATGTTATCGGGGTTCGGTCATCTTGCCTGGGATTCCACAAGGAAGAAGAACGGATCCATGAAGAAGACGGAGCAACACAGACGAGAGAATCCTCACAACTCCGGAACGAAACCGAAGCTAACAAGAGAAGCAACCGGAAAGAAAACAAACAACACGGTAAACACACAAGCATTAACATGGCATACGATGCACAAACAAGTATGATGCATGTCCGGTTTAAATATGCATGGCATGGCAAAGTGCACAAACAAATACTACAAGTTAAGTGGAGATCAATATGCAACGAGTTGCATATTGACGAAACACCACATTTAATTATTTAGTTGACTCTCATTATTTACAAGACAAGATTAAATGTTTGTTAACATGGCAAGAGGTGAAGCATAAATAAACTACCTATTTAGGCATTTTAAATGAGGCCGAAAATAACAACAACATATCCGGAAAATCCCCATGAGCATGTTTAGTAATTATAAAGCAACAACAATTAACATTATAATGTTGTTAAATGATGCGGATGACATGATCAAGTTTTATGCAAGTTTATTAAAAGGTTGACAAGAAACAAGATATGAAGCATTTGTCACCGTGGTGGAAGGAAAGGGTGCCACGGTAACGATCCGAAAATGATGCAACGCAACATCTCGGTTCCGGTAACTCGTTGAGAGACCGGTGCAAAAGATAGATGGCGTGGGTGAGTCAAACGAGATGAAAGGTGGGGCGATCCCGTTGCCGGGTTTCCACGGGTCGGCGACGAGGCAACCGAGGAACAAGACAAAAGATGAAACGGCCACGAAGCACACACGGGAAACATCTCATACAACACAAGCATCTCACGGGTCATCGACGGGGTCGTCTCGGGGTTATACCTTCTAAGCGTTCGTTCACGGGGCGGTTCGAGAGCGTAGAGGAAGAAGTCGTTCTCGCGAGTCGTAGAGGAAGTAGTGGTACTTGGCGTTCGTCGACACGTGTAGTCGTTCTCGTCTCGGAGTCGTACACGTTCCGTAGAGGTACACGGGGCGACGGTAGGGGTACTTGTCCATGAAGTCGTTCTCGTCCGTAGTTGTTCATGTCATCGATGTCGGGGTACTTGGTCGGGTCGCCATGTACTCGTCGACGTAGGGGTACATGAGGGTCGTCGTGTAGAGGTACTCATCACGGTCTCGATCCGTAAATGTACGGGTCCAAAATTAGATAAGCTTGCTGTTACAAGGTTACTTGAGATAACAAAAACAGTAACAAAACAAACACAACAAAGGGAAAACCTGCGGGCGACGACGATCTGGAAAAAAAAGGACGGGGCCTTTGCCCGGAGCTGCTCATGGCGGGGATGCAGCAGGTAAACGCGCAGGCGCGCGTGAGACAGAGGGCGTCGGGGCGCTGGAGATGGGTTGGTGGAGCTGCTCGAGGCCTGGGCTCCTGGCCGGCTGGCTCGGGCCAGGCAAAGAAGGAGCGAGGCGCACGGGGCCTGGAGGAGGGAGGCCGCGGCTGTGCGACAAGGAGGGGCGCGACGGTGGCCAGGAGGCGGCCGGCTTGGCGAATCCAGGGCGGCGACGGAGGAGGGCCCCGGCTCGGCGCGGCGCGGAGGAAGGCCGATGGGAGCTCCTTGGCGACGAAGGACCCGAGGCCCGGGGCGGCGATCACCTGGCGAGGTGGGGCGCTCTGGCCGCAGGCTTGGATGGGGCGCGGTTGCTACGGCCCTCCGGCGCGCGGGATTGGGGCGGATCCTGGAGGACGGACGGAGGGAGTGGGTCGCGAGGGAGATCGAGGGAGAAGAGGGAGGCTCGGGCGACGAGGGAGAACCAGAGGGGGTCGGGCTCGGGGGTTCGGGACAGAGAGCGAGAGAGAGATGGGGGAACGAGAGGATAGGGGAGAGGGAGTGGCGGCGCGCTCGGGAGGAAAGGAGAGGAGCGGGGGCACCGCTAGGGTTAGGGGGATCGGCTGGGCCAATGGGCCAGAGGTGGCGGATGGGCCTGAGGGAAGGCAGGTGCTGAGAGGTGGGCCGGCCTGGGAGCCTGGCTGGGCAAGCCTAGAGGCCTGAAAACGGCTGGGCTGGCTGCTCCTCTTCTTCTAATTATTCCCTTAGCAGAAAACAACTAAGAGAAAAAAAGAAAAAATAAGAGGAGGGTTTAGGGAAAAGTTGCACAAAGGAGTATTTTTCTCGGGCAGCATAAAAAGAGCACGATCCGAGAAAAATAGAAAAAGGCGTGATTGGAAAATAATTCAAACATATTTGAATTTAATTCAAATAGGCTTGAACTAAGACTTGAATATAGAAGTGTCCAAAAATGTTCGAATTTTTGGAGGAACCTCGAAACAAGGGAAAAGAAATATTGGCAAGGTTTTTGAAGGGAACTCGAAGTAGGAAAAGCATGGGGAAATATGCAAGTGTGTTATGCTTAATTCCAAGAATGGAATATTTATTAATATAGCTCCATAATTATTAGGAGGCTTTTATATGTTATAAAGAGAAGACCTTCTTCCCTCGATTTAAATGGACCGAAGGTCCACACAATTTATTTAGGTTGAGATGCAAATTAAATATGACATGATGGCATGATGACATGATGCAATGCGAAATAAATAACACAAGCAAAAAGAAACACACGGGCAACCCGGAACACCTGGAATCTTCGGGAATCTTCTGGGACGTCGGTCTTCGGGCGTCACAGGGGTACTGTGTCTCTAAGCGGAATATCGGCCATCTCCGCATGGCACTTCTTAAGCTGCGAAACGTGAAACACATCGTGCACTCCTGACAGTCCTTCGGGCAATTCCAACTTATAGGCAACCTCTCTCATGCGTTCCAAAACACGGTAGGGTCCCACAAATCTCGGGGCTAGCTTTCCTTTAACTCCGAAACATTTAACTCCTCGTAGAGGCGATACTTTCAAGTACGCTCTGTCTCCGATCTCATAGGTTATCTCCTTGCGCTTCGAGTCTGCATAACTCTTCTGCCTGGACTGAGCTACCTTCAATCTATCTCGAATGAACTTCACCTTCTCCTCAGACTCTTTGATCAAGTCTGGTCCAAACAACTGTCCGTCTCCAACTTCATCCCACATTAACGGTGTTTGACATCTCCTTCCATACAATGCCTCGAACGGTGCCATCTTCAAACTGGCCTGGTAACTGTTGTTGTACGAGAATCGGCGTAGGGCAAATTATCATCCCAACTAGATCCATAATCTAACGCACAGGCTCTCAACATGTCCTCCAGGATCTGGTTGACTCTCTCGGTCTGTCCATCGGTCTGCGGATGAAAAGCGGTGCTGAATTCCAGCCTCGTTCCCAAAGTTTGGTGTAGCTGATGCCAAAACTTTGAGGTGAACTGTGTTCCTCTATCTGATATAATGGTCCTCGGAACTCTGTGCAGACATACTATCCTGGTCATGTATATCTTGGCCAACTTCGCACTGGTGTATGTGGTTTTCACAGGGATAAGATGGGTTACCTTCGTCAATCGATCCACCACTACCCAGATTGAGTCATATCCTGCTTTGGTCCTGGGCAATCCGGTGATAAAATCCATGCCAAGCTTTTCCCACTTCCGTTCGGGTATCGGCATAGGCTGCAGCAATCCTGCTGGCTTCTGATGCTCTGCCTTTACTCTCTGGCATACATCACATACGGCTACATACTCGGCAACATACTTCTTCATTCCCGTTCACCAGAAACGTTCCTTCAAATCCAAATACATCTTGGTGTTTCTGGGGTGTATCGAGTATGGCGAATCATGTGCTTCCTGCAGTATCAACTTCCTGATCTCCGGGTCGTTGGGCACATAGATTCGATCCTCAAACCACAAGGTGTCGTGTTCATCCTCGCGAAATCCCTTGGCTTTTCCTTCACTCATCTTTTTTCTTATCTCTGCAATTTCCTTGTCATCCTTCTGGGCTTCACGTATCTTTCCCAGTAATGTCGACTGAACCTCCAACGTTGCAACGAAACCTCTAGGAACTATCTCCAAACAAAGCTCCCTGAGATGTTCTGCTAGCTCCTGTGGCAATCCCCCTTTTATTAGGGTATTTGCATAACTCTTCCGGCTCAAAGCGTCTGCCACGATGTTGGCCTTTCCTGGGTGATAGTGCAGCTTCATATCATAATCCTTTATAAGCTCGAACCATCTCCTCTGTCTGAGGTTCAGCTCCTTCTGTGTGAAAATGTACTTCAAACTCTTGTGATCCGTGTACACATCACAATGATTTCCAATAAGGAAGTGTCTCCAGGTTTTCAGTGCGTGCACTACGATTGCTAACTCCAGATCGTGCGTCGCGTAATTCAACTCGTGCGGTCGCAGTTGACGGGATGCATAGGAAACAACTCTTCCATCCAGCATAAGTACTCCTCCAAGTCCTAAGCGTGAAGCATCGTAGTATACTTGGAAATCCTTGCGTACATCTGGCAATATCAGCACGGGGGCTGTCGTCAACCGTTTCTTCAACTGCTGGAAACTTTCTTCACACTCTTCAGTCCAATGGAACTTCGTCTCCTTCTTCAACAATGTCGTCATTGGCTTTGCAATCTTGGAGAAATTTTCTATGAATCTCCGGTAGTATCCCGCGAGTCCAAGAAAACTGCGGATCTCTCCAACTGTAGTGGGTGCCAACCACTCAGTGACTGCCTACACTTTGACGGGGTCCACTGCTATACCTTCTCCCGATATAACATGCCCTAGGAATCCGACTTCCTTCAACCAAAACTTGCATTTGCTAAACTTGGCATACAACTGATGTTCTCTGAGCTTCTCCAAAACCAAACGCAAATGCTCCGCATGTTCCTCCTCATCCTTCGAGTACACCAGGATATCATCTATGAATACCACGACGAATTTATCCAAGAACTCCATGAACACCTTGTTCATCATACTCATGAAGTAGGCAGGGGTGTTAGTCAATCCAAATGACATAACCGTATACTCATATAGCCCGTACCGGGTGGTGAAGGCTGTCTTAGGTATATCCTTCTCTCGGATCTTCAATTGGTGGTATCCAGATCGTAGATCTATCTTGGAGAATACATTCGCTCCCTGGAGTTGGTCGAACAAATCATTGATCATCGGCAGCGGGTACTTATTCTTAATAGTCACTTCATTCAGCGCACGATAATCAACGACCATTCTTAATGATCCATCCTTCTTTTTGACCAAAAGCACTGGGGCTCCCCAAGGTGATGAACTTCGGCGAATAAAACCTTTCTCCAATAACTCCTCAATCTGCTTCTTGATCTCCTCCAGATCATTTGCTGGCATCCGATACGGTCTCTTAGATATTGGTCCGGTGCCAGGCAACAACTCTATCAAAAACTCAATATCTCTATCCGGTGGCATGCCAGGTAACTCCTCTGGAAACACATCCGCATAATCCTTTACTACTGGCACTTCCTCCTGAACAACTCTCGTGAGAGAATGTACTTGAGTCCTTATAGGCGAATGCCTAGATACATACTTAATCATTTTTCCCTCCGGGGTGGTGAGCAAAATAGACTTACTGGCACAATCGATATTACCTCCATACTTCGATAGCCACCAAAACTATTAGGTCGGAGGGGAAAGTATGGCGTCCTATGATCAATGGCGTCTGAAAACATCCTTGGTGTGCCATATACTCTGATCCTGGTGAACTTACTAACATGGGGGTCTTAAGAACTCGGGTGGACATCCTATGTCTATTTACGAATCCCCTTGAAATGTATGAATGCGATGCACCAGTATCGAAAATAACTATTGCGATAAATGTCTTAACCAAAAACTTACCGACAACAGCATCTGGTTGCTCTTCTACCTCGTCCATAGTCACGTGGTTCACTTGTCCTTTGTTGAACGGATTGGGCTTCTTCCCGGCGCTTCCATTGCCGTTCCCATTCTTAGCTTCAGGGCAGTCCATGGCATAATGTCCATTCTTCCCGCACTTGAAACATGTGATATGGCTAAAATCCTTCTTAGCGGGTGTGGATGGTGTAGGGCGGCTCTGGTTACTACTTGCTCCATTCCCATTTCCATTCTTAGGGCCATTGTGGTTGTGTGGAATTCCATGGTTATGGGCATATCCTCCCGAATTCGGAGTGAATCGGGGCTTCTGCTGGGCTCCAGAATTATTCCTTCCTTGTCCATACTTCCTCTTGCGGCTTTCAATCTGATGCTGCTTCCCTTCAATCATAAGAGCTTTATCTACCAACTCCTGGTAGTTGTTGAAAGTTGCCACCATCAACTGTATGCTCATCTCATCATTCAGCCCTTCCATAAATCTCTCCTGCTTAGCGGCATCTGTGGCCACATCATCTGGGGCATAACGAGATAGGGTACTAAACTCATCCACGTACTGAGCTACAGTACGGTTTCCTTGGCGCAAGTTGCGAAACTCCCGCTTCTTCATGCTCATAGCTCCAGTTGAGACATGGGCAGTACGGAAAGCTTGCTAAAACTGCTCCCAAGTGACATTGGCTATGGGGAAAGTGGCTGTGTAATTCTCCCACCATGTTGCGGCTGGTCCAGACAACTGGTGTGCGGAAAATCGCACCTTCTCAGCATCCAAGCAATTGGTGGTGGTCAAATCCCTTCCAATCTTGCGTAGCCAGTCATCAGCCACTATTGGTTCGATGCTGCTAGCAAACACTGGTGGTTGCAACCTTAAGAAACGTGTCAGGTTGTCCACGGGTGGTGGTGGTGGAGGGTTGTTGTTGTTGTTCTGGTTGTTCTGAGTGTTCTGGACAAGTAGTTGCATCAGGGTGTTCTTCTGCTGGATCAACCGGGTGAGCTCAGGGGGAAACTCAAATCCGGGCTCACGTCTTGGAGGCATCTGATGGGTGTAGAGGGAAGAGATTAGAACATAATTGAGGTCTAAGGGAAAATCACTACCCATATGCACATGAGACAAACACAATCATATCACACCAATCAATTTCAAGCAAGATCTTACAAATCTAACTACCATTACAAAGAGTGCTCTAAATACTACTGTGTGGGGGTAACCGGGTAACTACCAGTCATAGGGGGTCATCTAAAAATATTGATCGACGGAAGATTCCATGATGTCTGCTCCAGCTTCATCTTCATAGTCTTCGTCTTCACTATCATCGGGGTCTGAATCCGTGTCGTCGATGATAATGTAATCTTCATGACAAATCTCCTTGGGTTCTTCTTCCTCTTCTTCACCTCCTGGTGCTGGATCTCCCATGAATACTCCTAGCTTCCTTGTCAAATCATCATTCTTCTCCACTAGTATCAACATCTCCTCCTCGTATCCGTCACGAGTAGACTTAAGTTCTTCTTCTAGCTCCAAATTCCAATTTAGTGCCTTCTTCAATTCTATCATCCCAGCGCACATCTGGTGCTCCTGTCGTCGAATGTGCTGGTTCAACTCCTGGATGAACGCGGCGATGGACTTATCATTTCGGGTGCTGATCATATCCCAACGCTCATCTCGGCGTCCACAAATCTGGTAGATGGTGTCCTTCAGCTCCTGCTTGTAGACTTCTCCGATCCTTTCCATTATGATGTGGGCGGCCATACTCTTGCCTAGGCTCCAGGTTGGCGCATCAAAAGAAAACTCTATTGGCTCGGTGGATGGTGCGAAGGTTCTTCCGGGAATTTGAACTTGAATGCTTCATCGCTCCTCTTCCGGTAAAGTGGCGGTGTAGGTTCCGGTAAAGCTTGGTATTCCTATGTTCAGGTACCTAGTGACTTCCTTCAAGTGTCGTCCAAAAGGTGTGTCTTCATCCGGTTGAGTGAACTTGTTCCTTGGGTCCACCATCCTAAAAAAGTAGAAAATGGAGATAAGTCAGAAATGAGTAGAGAAGAGTGATCTAGGGTCTGTCTTAGTGGTCGTGTCCTACAATCAGCGTGTGCTCTGATACCATCTTTGTAGCGACCATGATCCGAATGGACCGAAGTCTCTGTGTTCTGTGTCATCCCTGGATCGGTAATGCCGACACACACAGTACTTGAAGGATTTATAGCAGAGTGGCAATCACACACTTATTACATCGAATGTCTCCAATGAGAACTTATTACAAAATCTATGGCTTAAGGCCATCTAACAAAATAACAGCGGAAGGCTTGAAAGATAAGTGAGTCCATCAACTCCAATGGCATAGCTGAGTGCATGACAAACAACCTAGCACGTCTTATTCCTCGTCTGAAAAGTTTGCAACGTAATATGTTGCAGCCCGAAAACGGGTCAGCACATGGAATATGCTGGCAAGATAACACAGAAGATGCAAGTAACCGAATAAAGGCTATACTATATGCATATTTGGCTGGTGGAGGCTCTAAGGTTAAAGTTTTTGCGTAAAGCCAAATTTTCCCTACAACAAAGGAATGAATTTTATTTTTAACTATCATGGTGGTTGAAAATCATTGAGAAGGTACCTCCAACTCAATCCCAAATTAAAGTTATCATTAACCCAACAAATTAAAATATAGAGTGATGAGATCAACCAATAATTCAAGTACCAGATACTCAAGATGTCCATAACGGAGGACACGGCTAATCATGATCAGTTTGTACACTCTGCAGAGGTTTGTGCACTTTTCCCACAAGACTCGATCGCCTATGTTTGGTTTCTCGCACTGCATGGTGTTTGAGAAACGGATGACCAAGACACAGTCTTTCCGAAGAGGTCCCCTTAACCGGATAGATAGGCCGGTACACCTACAATCCCTCTACATCTGCTAGCCCATCACGGAAAGGTTTCCCATAACTTACTCAACTATGCCAGAGCCCATATTGGCATGTGGCTGCACACGGAAGTTTCTAGCATGAATAGTTTTATGATCCCTTTGAGTCTGGGTGGCATTCCATAGCAAAAATCACACGGAACCCCGGGATTTCCTAGGACAACACTGGATTCTCCAGGTGCCCTGCAACCAATCCACCCAGATGTGTATTCAAGTAGCCACCTTAAGTTGAATCCTTAATTAACAACTCACATCTGTCATGGATTTCACTCAAACCCAAACCACGTCTACGAGCATAGCATAGCAACACAAGCAAACGTAGAAGTAACTCCCAAGGGTTTGAAAATAATGCAGGTAATAGGTTCTACCTCAAACTACTTCCCAGCCCCACAATTTAAGAGATCCTACTCATGCAATGTGTGAGGGTTTGATCTAATGCATAAAAACTGGGTAATAACAGGTATGATCAAAGTGTTACTTGCCGTGCTGACGATTCGCAAAACCTAGAGACTCGTAGTAGCACGCTTCACAGTCCGGGTATTCTATCGCAAGCAAACAATAGCATACATAAGCAAACAAGCAAAGATGCACAAACAAAACTCCAAAAGACAAGATCTAACCAGAAAGTTCAACTTAAGAACTCCGGTTTGCAAAAAGAATCAAATCGAAAGAAGCAACGAAACTCAAACTACGAAAGAAACGAGCTCCGGTTACTAATTGGTCTAAAGTCAAATTTTACAGTAGCCAAAACTTTGTTCAAGTTGTTTAAACGGAAAGAGGGTGTCGAGACGAAGATCTGAGATTTTGAATCACCTGATTCCGACTCTCGAGCGAAAAGAAAAACAAAAAACAAGATCAGGGCAGAAATCGCGATCGAAATATTCGCGGATAAATACCCCGAAAAAGAAAACTGACGAACAGGCTAACGAACAAACGTTCGCTGTCTGCGGCTAACGGACGAACAACGTTCGTCAAAACGAACGTACGGACGAACGTCCGCTAAATAACTAAATCGAAAGAAAAACCGAACAGATCTATAAAAAACGAATCTAGGGTTTTACCAAAAAACCGATTATTTTTTTTACGGAAAACCGGCGGCTACCTCGAAAACGATGAACTCCGACGGCTACTCCGGCGGCGGCGGGTCCGTCGGAGATGGGCGGCTCGCGGCGGGCGGCGGCGGTGCGGCGCGGCAGAGGCGACGGCGAGGCGCGCGGGCGATGGCGGGCGGCGGCGCGACAGCGGAGGCGGCGGCGGCTAGCTACGGCGCGGGGCTCGAGGCAGGGCGGGGCTGCTGTTCGGCGGGGCGGCTGGGGCTTAGCGGGCCGGCGGCCGGCGCTATATGAAGGCCAGAGTCCTTGCCTCTTACGGCCCGGAGTCGGTTCGCCCTTTTTTTTCTAAAAGAGTCCTGACGTAGCAAAACTAACGAAAGAAATACTAAACGGACTCCAAAAATCCGGAAATAAATTTTTACCGTCCTCTAATAATATTTAGGACAAAGTGAACATTTTTCCCGGACCTAAATGCAATTTTGAAAAACGCGCATTTTTCCTATGCAAATAAAATCGTAAATAAATCAAGAAAAATACCAAAAGTGATTTTAACATTTTTCCTCCAATATTTCTGTTATTTTGGAGAAGTCATATTATCTCCTCTCATATATTGAATTTAGAAATACTTTTAGGAGAGAAAATAATTAAAACCAACACTGTCCTCGTACCAGTATTCGAATGAACTCAAATACAAAACGATAGAATTCCCAACTCTCTCCGAATGTTCTTGAGTTGCTTAGAATTTCAAGGATCGCCACGAACAAAAAAATGCAAATAAACATGCAATGCAGTATGATCTATGTATAATATTCCAAATTAAAAATTTGGGATGTTACACGAAACTAGGACCGGATAAAATGGTTCGATATGTTAGTGGGATAGACGCGACGCTTCACCCAAAAGTTGTCAGTAGATAAACACTATTGATTTTCTTTTAAGAGCCTTGCTTTCGAGGCTAAGGGTTGCACTAACCTTGCAGAGCCGAACACAATACACCTTTTTGCAGAAGATCTAGTCAAGAGAAGGACCCCGCCTTCCAATGCCGAAGACAATACGGAAGACGAACTCATCATCATCGAAGACAGGTTCAGGGGCTACTGAGGGAGTCCTGGATCGAGGGGTCCTCATGTGGCCGGATAAACTCCTGAAGGATCGGACTGGTGGGCCATGAAGATTATAATCGAAGATTATCTCTCGTATCCGGATAGGACTCCTGTATTCATGTAATGGCAAGTTTTAGATTCGGGTGTAGATTTTCCTTCCTCTGCAAGATGACATGTACAAACCCTAGGCCCCTCCGGTGTATATATAAACCGGATGGTTTAGTCCATAGAGGCTAGAACAGAGAATCTCAAATCCTCATAGGCTAGATTCTAGGGTTTAGCCACTATGATCTTGTGGTAGATCAACTCTTGTATTCATATTCACTCATATTAATATAGCAGGAAGTAGGGTTTTACCTCGATCGATAGGGCCTGAACCTGGGTAAACATCGTGTCCCCATTCTCCTGTTACCATCGATCCTCAGACGCATAGTTCGGGACCCCCCCTACCCGAGATCCGCCGATTTTGACACCGATAGTATGGTCGCATGAACACTTCACTATCAGCAGGTCGTCGGTCGAAAGTGGCTCATATGGTGGTGAATTGTACGAGACTGATGAGGTGGATGGTCCCCTTGTTGGCTCTATGTAGTGTTGTTGCCAGATATTTTTGTGACCGTCATTGCATCCACCTTTTGGTTTGCTACTTTTATCTTTCTTTTCCGCCTTAACTTACGTTTTCCTTCCCATGTTCTCCTACCCTTCAGCCACACTGGAAGGGGTGCAATGCACATAACTACTACTTGTTGTTCAAGATTGAATTCGACTGACTATAGCTATTGGTGACCTGCACACCATGCGAGATTGGGCGCTCTTGCTCTTCTGGGCCACTCTAGCCACTGCGTGCTAAACATAGAATACTGGTTGACGCGCAAGAAGCTCATTTTCAAGCACATTCTCATTCCTCTTCATCTTCAAACCCGTCTGCAATCTTTGGCCATTTGGTCTTGAGGCATGAGCTTGCTCTTCAACACCTTATACGGGCTGTCACATATCATAGTCATCATCCAAATTAGCGACTCTTATAGTGTGAGACTATTTCTTAACTTATTTCATTGGAGCTGGGCTTTGTTGCTATGTCAGGATCAATGTTGGTGTGAGAGGCCATCGAAGGATCTCAAAGGAGGTGTCATCCAAAGCTCTGTATATCCTTTGGGTCCCCACAAAGCATATGTGCCAATGAGCGGTGCTAGGAATGACTAGGCCATGGCATCCCCATTCATCTTAATTATGCTTGTTGACTCCGACTATAGCATGATGGATGCTTGGCATGGGAACAAGGCTGACAAGGAGGTCACCAAGATTTTGGTCTGACGACTATGATATGCATGCTCGACAATGGAGGAATTTCCGGCCCCTGGATGTTGCCTCCTTTGAGCTCCTCAAATGTTATCTCACACCAAAGAGGAAAAGGGAGAACAAGAATGAAATGGAAAATCAAGAATGAATATATAAGAAGGGATAAAGTTAAAACATCAGGAATCTAGAATCTCATTTAGGACATGAACGATTAAAATAGAAGAACTCACCTTACAAATAACGGTGATGGTTGAACTATAGCCAACTTAAATGGCAAAAGTTCGAAAACCTCTACGTGCTTACTACATAATTACACTCCGATGTCAAGTGAAACAAGCGACAAGCGGATCATTTTAAAGTGTCAATTGACACTACCTACAAGATTAAATAGCATGCATGCTTACAAACCATAAAATACGATGCAACATTTAAAGCAAGTTATATATAAGAATGATCGAAGAGAGAGGCATGCCTATGTTGATGAGTCCTTCATCTCCCTCTTCCAGCTGGTGCCCCTTCCCAGTCATGTCACCTCCTACTCATTGTAAAAACTAATAAACTAGCAAATATAATTCGAAATAACATTCAAATACAAATTGAGTGTCATGAGGTAGCACGATGAAGAGGTAAGTAGAGAAGTTTTTCAGCGAATGGTAGGGTCTAGGTTCATCGCGGTCAAGCAGCACTTCACCAACAAGACTAACCATTGTACTATGAATTATGCTACTAACTAGTACTATTACCCATTATATACTTTTGACACTACTATTGCCCATTATATACCTAGGCTAGAAATATATCAAGATTGAACATAAGAGCATCTCCAGCCGTTGCGCCCCCAAGACGCGCTGAAAACCGCCGCTTGGGGGCGAGCCGGCGCTATTTTAGGCTTGGGTTCTAGTGCGTTCCCAGCCGCCGCCCCCCAGGTCGCCCCCAGGCGCCGATATGGGCTCAGTACCGGCGCTTTAAGCCCATTTTCGGCGCTGGATTGGCCCAATTTTCGGCGCAAAACGGCCCACGCTCGACGTGTTTCGGCGCTCATTCAAATAAAATCATCACAATCATCACAGAAGGAATTAGAATCATCACAGAAAATCAAATAGTTCACCACATAGTTCTACAAATTATATAGTTCAAACAAATAATAAAAACACTCATATTTCATTGCACGTCGAGCTAGGCGTTGCCCTTGAGCCTCCATAGGTGCTCCACTAGATCATGTTGCAGCTGATGATGCACCTGTGGGTCTCGGATCTCCTGGCGCATGTTGAGGAAGGTCGTCCATGTTGCGGGGAGCTGATGATCCACTTGGGCAAGAGGACCCTGCCTGTAATATGGTTCAGCGTCAAACACTGGCTCTTCCTACTCGCTCTCAAAGATCATGTTGTGCAAAATGACACAACAAGTCATGATCTCCCACATTTGATCTTTCGACCAAGTCTAAGCGGGGTACCGGACAACAGCAAATCGAGATTGGAGCCCGCCAAATGCTCGCTCAACATCCTTCCTGCAAGCCTCCCGAACCTTCGAAAAGTGGGAGTTCTTGCCTCCTGGCACAGGGCTTGAGATAGTCTTCACAAATGTTGACCATCTCAGATAGATGCCATCTGCTAGGTAGTACCCCTTGTTGTATTGGTGCCCATTGATCTCGAAGTTCACCGGAGGATAATAGCCCTCGACGAGCTTGGCAAAAACAGGAGAGCACTGTAGCACGTTGATGTCATTGTGAGTTCCCGGCATACCAAAGAAAGCGTGCCAAATCCAGAGGTCCTGTGTGGCCACTGCCTCAAGTATCACACTGCAAGCTCCTTTGGCACCTTTGTACATCCCCTGCCAAGCAAACGGGCAGTTCTTCCATGCCCAATGCATGTAGTGGATGCTTCCAAGCATACCAGGAAATCCCCTTGCTTCATTCTGTGCTAGGATCCGAGCAGTGTCTTCAGCATTGGGTGATCGCAAGTACCTCGGTCCAAACACTGCCACCACAGCCCTGCAGAACTTGTAGGTGCACTCAATGATCGTGGACTCGGCCATGCGCCCATAGTCGTCGAGTGAATCACCTGGAGCCCCGTATGCAAGCATTCTCATAGCTGTCGTGCACTTCTGGATTGAGGTGAATCCAAGTGTGCCGGTGAATCCAAGTGTGCTGGTGCAATCGTTCTTGCACCTGAAGTAGTTGTCGTACTCCCTGAGTTCATTGACTATCCTGAGGAAAAGCTTTCGGCCCATCCGATAATGGCGCCGGAAAACTTTGTCGCCGTGCAGTGGAGCGTCGGCGAAGTAGTCGGAGTAGAGCATGCAATAGCCTTCGAGCCGATGCCGGTTCTTTGCTTTCCATCGCCCCGGCGCCGAGCCGCCTCGCCTCGGCTTTGCATCCCCGGCAAGCAAGCCGCCCAGGGCGGCGAGGACCATGAGGTGTTCTTCGTCCTAGCGGCGGCATCGGCTTCCTCCTCGAGCAACGCCGCGAGCACCTCCTCGTCGTCGGAGTCCATCGCGGCCGGGGCAGGCAAAGCACCGAACACGTAGCGGGCGTCGTGCGCAGACTCGTCGGCGGGCGCCAGAGCGGCGAGGGGAACTCGGGGAAAGTGTGGGAGAGGGCGTCGGGGGGATCTTTCTTTGTTTCACGACGAGGAACGGCGAGATAGCGGCGGCGGCGGTGGAGAGGTGGCTGGCGACGCCGGGATCGACAAGGTGTCGGGGAAGGAGAGGGGAAAACGGGGCGAATCAGTGCGACTTTTCGCCTGACAGTGGGGTCCCGGGCGATTTTCCCTTCCGCCGGTGCCCCCAAGCGCCCCCCAGTGCACCGGGTTTGGCCTGGGCGCGCCGGCTCAGAAAACGGGCCGAACCGGCGGATTTCGGCGTCTTGGGGGCGCGACTGGGCCGTTTTTTCGGCGCCGACGCTAAAAAAACGGCCTGGGGGCGTCTTGGGAGCGCGGCTGGAGATGCTCTAACACTAATGATAGCATGGCAATACATTAAATAATATAATATAAGACCATGGACATTTGAAGCAACAACGTGCCATGCTTAAAAGTAATAATTAACAGAAAATAAATATTTAGATGAATCCCAATAATAGTGAAACAACAACTATAAATTTAGTATAGCATAAAATAATTTTATGGATTTTTTCAGATGAAGATGAACCAACAAATTTAGTTTAGAGTTATATAATGAGACTACGTACAGCGCCAGAATTATCAACACAAAACAATACGTAAAAGCAGTTAAAAATAAAATAGTTCATAGAGTGATATTAGAAAATTATTAAATTGTCCAAAAGTAGGAAATAAAAATTGACTGATTCCCGAACTATTTTTTTGCGGGTGGATTCCCGGACAATCTATTTTTTGGCATATCAAAAATTAACTAGCACCAAACGAACTTTACGGAACTCAAACTACAAGGAAAGTAATCAGATCGATCTGCCCATTTTGACTGGATTTAAGAATAACCAAAATTTACTCAAAGGATTTGAAAACTATCACCACCAACACGTCCTGACATCGCTTCCCTCAAGAGAAAACAACACGTCCTGCCATCGCCCAGGTTCATACTATGGGTTTAGGTTTTGGTTTGCTTACCCAGCCAGGCAGCCATGTCGCCGATGGTGATGTCGATGTCCGCGTCGGTGTGCTGCGTGGTTGCCGCTGAACTCCGTAGCTGTCCAAGTGGTTGGCACGCCTCCTGGCAACGAAGCGAATCCTGTGACGCGGATGGAATGGCCGGACCGGTCCTCAGGCGACGGTGGTGTCAGTTCCGAGCGGAAGCGGCGGCCTGGCTACGCGAACGTCTGGGAACAGATGTCAGGGAGGTGAGCAATGGCGAGAGGCGAGAGGGTACCGGATGTGCGCCAAAACGTGTCAGTTTCTGGAGGTGGATTTAAACGGATGAGTAGCAGAATCGGTTCGTGTACCGATGGGGACTTAATTCCCTGGGGCAGTGGGGATCACGCGTGCTGCGTGCATGCTGCAGTTTCTGCTTCTTCTTTTTCTTTGAGCAACTGCTGCCGTTTCTGCTGCTTCGTCTTGTGCGCGAGCTGAAGAGGAAGACAACTCGGCTAGGCGTCCGGACCGGTAGCTTTGATAGTTGAACTTGAAACAAAAAGAGAAGAAGCAAAAAAAAAAAAAAAAAAGAGGAAGAGAGAGACACGATTCGGTGCATAGATGATCGAAATTGCGCTAATTTTTTTTAAATAATACATTTTTTTACCAATTTTCATAAATATTACGCTGGATAAAAAAATTCAAAAATAATACACCGTCGGCCCGCTGCAGGCCGACTGGGCCTAGTCGGCCCACAACAGGTCGATTGGATTCCAGTCGGCCTACAGCTGGCCGACTGGCCCCTGTCGGCCCACTGTGGGCTGACTGGGTCCTGTCGGCCCACTGTGGGCCGACTGGACCTAATTCGCTCGCTGTGGGCTAATTGTTATTGCAAAAAAAGTAGGCATAAAAAAATATATGTTTAAAAAAATGTTAATCATGTAATTAAAAAGGGTTAAACATGTATAAAAAAATGTTCCTGATGTATACAAAAAATGTACAATATATATGCAAAAAAGTTGACTAAAATATGTTTTAAAAAGTGTTAAGCATGTATTTAAAAATTGTTAAATGTGTGTATAAAAAAGTTCCTTATTTATACATAAAATATAAAATGTGTATGAAAAAAAGTTGACACCAAAAAAAATGTTTGAAAAAAAGTTTGAAAAGTTGACATTTTTTCAAATACATGATTAAAAGTTGTTAAATGTGTGTATAAAAAATATTAGTTATCTACACAAAAAATATAGAATTTGTATGAAAAAAAGTTGACACCAAAAAAATATGTTTGAAAAAAGTATTCCAGTTCCATAAAAAAAAGTTGACTAAAAATATGTTTTAAAAAGTGTTAAGCATGTATTTAAAAATTGTTAAATGCGTGTATAAAAAAGTTCCTTATTTATACATAAAATATAGAATGTGTATGAAAAAAAGTTGACACCAAACAAATATGTTTGAAAAGTTGACATTATTTCAAATACATGATAAAAAAATTGTTAAATGTGTGTATAAAAAATGTTCGTTATCTATAGAAAAAATATAGAATTTGTATGAAAATAAGTTGACACCAAAAAAATAAGTTTGAACAAAATATTCGAGTTCCATACAAAAAGAGCAACCAATCATACCTAGGTCCGTGATGCTCCCATACCGGATCCGGAGCTGGAACATTTTGTTATACACGTATAACCTTTCATTCCAATACATGAAACATTTTTGTGTATTCGTTGAACTTTTTTTCAAATACATGATTAACATTTTTTTCAAACATACTTTTTTGGTGTCAATTTTTTTCATACACATTCTATATTTTTTGTATAGATAAGAAACATTTTTTCAAATCAATGATTAACATTTTTTTTCAAATACATGATTTTTTTTTCAAACATGTTTCTTTGGTGTCAACTTTTTTTCATACACATTCTATATTTTTTGTATAGATAAGGAACGTTTTTTATACACACATTTAACAACTTTTAAATACATGATTAACACTTTTTAAAACATATTTTTGAGTCAATTTTTGCATATATATTGTATATTTTTTGTGTACATAAGGAACATTTTTATACATGTTTAAACTTTTTTAATTGCATGATTAACATTTTTTTAAACATATATATTTTTAGCCTACTTTTTTTGCAAAAACAATTAGCCCACAGCGAGCCAATTATCTCCAGTCGGCCCACAGTGGGCCGACAGGACCCAATCAGCCCACAGTGGGCCGACAGGGGCCAGTCGGCCAGCTGTAGGCCGGCTGGAATCCAATCGGCCTGCTGTGGGCCTACTAGGCCCAGTCGGCCTGCAGCGGGCCGACGGTGTATTATTTTTGAAAAACTTTTATCCAGTGTAATATTTATGAAAATTAATTAAAAAAATGTATTTTTATCCAGCGGGTCCGACATATTTCACAAAACAAAAATGGTTTCCATCCGACATTTTGATCCCACGGCTCTATGTTATTTGTGGGGGTCGATATATATGGATGATTTATAATTGTTCGGATGAAAACGACATGTAGTCCTCCTCTTGCCGCGTCCGGACGGTGACGCCGATGGCGGTGGAGGTTGTCCCCTCCCGCGTGCCGACTTAGCCGCTCCTCGTTCCCTCTTCGCTTTCCATGGTTAGATGGCGGTGATGTTCACAAGATCGTGGTGGCGCATGTTAGTGGATTGCATGGTTGGTGGAGCGTGACGGATTGGCCGGGGTTGTGGCTGTTTGGCGGATGGGAGAAATCCTTGTCGGTTTGGCCGGCACCGACATGATGACGTCCTGAATAGTCCCCTTCCCCACACCCCCTCCGCATACCGGGGGAATCCCTAGGACCTGTCCGAGCAGCAGCGTCGTCATCATCGCGTTCCTTCCTGAAGGTGTTGCTTGGTGTGTGGCAGTCCCAAGTGCCAGGAGCGTGGTGGAAATTCTTCGGAGGGTGCAACGGTTGCGGATCATCTTTGTTTTCGTTGACCCGGCTCAGTTGGCATTTTTTTTCTTTCTCTGTCATTTCTTCCGGGCGTGCTTGTCTTGTTTGCCCCAGCATTGCACTTGAAGTTGTATCATGTGGTTGCTTTATTTATAAAGAGGGAAGAAATTATATTTCGAGAGTAAGGCATGACTCCACGACAAGAAGCTCATCATGGATCAAAGCTACTCCCTCCGTTCCAAAATAGATGATCCAATTTTGTACTAACTTTGTACAAAATTGAGTCATCTACTCCCTCTATAAAGTAACAAACTTGTTTACGGAGGGATTATTTTGGAACGGAGTGAGTACTAACAAACTTGTTTTACAATTGCAAATTCCTCGCATGACTAGCAACGACCAAAATTTCAAGCTTCCCGACCGCATTGTCTATTTGACACCAGATACTGGGAGCACTATAAGTAGCAAGTACTAACTGCCAATAATTGAATTTTACTTAAAGATCCTCCAGTGCCACGGATGATTACATTGCAAAGCCCCTTCACCGATCAAATAGATGAAGAACTGAACTTCCTAAACAAACTATTAAGTTCAGAGGGTTTGCCTGTTGGAACTGAACTTACTAAAAAACATGTGCATTGGAGTATTGAGCACATATAACAGTACATACCACCTCAACTCATGGCCTCGGAAGGCTCTGATCACCCAGGAGATCCCCATACTTCGTAACAGATCCGGCCTGACACAATTAATTCTCCCGAAATTTCACTGCACTACTCAATCACCCGAAATTTCCAACTGAATGACGCACCCTGCACTGCTCCATAGAATCAGATGAATCATAAAAATCGAATGCAATGATTCCTGAACAATCCAAACATGAACGAATCCCCAAAATAAACCTGTGGAAGTAACATATTACAGCGCAAGGAGGGGTTGGTTGTGCCAGCCTTTGTAGCACAGCAGCAGACGTTGGGGAGGGTGGGTTGGCCGCTCGGCAATTGTTTGGATGACGCATGGGCCCGGATTCAAGTCGGAAGGAAGGTTTAGGATCGTGCACTCTTGTTTCCACGCATTCCTAACCGTCCGTACAATTTGGTAGACCCCGACCGTCTATATTTGATGAACATACATTGCTTCCACATTTTTTCACTGAAATTCTCTTTATTGGACAAAGGACATATTCAGTGCATCATCTGCCAAATAAAGAGGAAAGACCATGAATCACTCACTAGTGTCAATTCCTCCTCATACCAGTCACTACCATCTCTTACAAGATCTAGCTAGTTATGATCTTTGATTTTATGAAGTTGTGATTGTAATATGCAAGTATTTCAAAGTCGGGTATTGATACGTCCATTTTGCATCATGCTTATATGTTGATATTTACTGCATTATGTGTTGTTATTACACGTTATGTCACAATACTTATGATTTTTCTCTCTTATTTTACAAGGTTTACATGAAGAGAGAGAATAACGGCAACTGGAATTATGGGCTGGAAAAGAAGCAAACTCTGGAAAGCTATTCTGCCCAAATCAAAAAGCCCCGAAACTTCACAGGACACCGTTTTAGAAAATATCAAAAATATCTGGCGAAAGAAGATCACCAGGGGTGCCACCAGCTGTCCATGAGGATGGGGGGGGGTGCCCCCCCTCTCTGGGCTGGGCGCGCCCCCTGCCTCGTGGGCCCCCCAATGGCTCCTCGATGCTCATCTTCTCCTATATGACGTGTTTTGACCTGAAAAAATATATCATAAGTAGCCTTTCGGGACCAGACGCCGCCGTCTCGAGGCGGAAATCAATCCAGGGCTCCGGCAGAGCTGTTCTGCCGGGGATACTTCCCTCCGAGAGGGGGAAATCGTCATCGCCGTCATCACCAACAACTCTCCCACCTTGGGGAGTGCTATCTTCATCAACATCTTCACCAGCACCATCTCCTCTCAAACCCTAGTTCATCTCTTGTATCCAATCTTTGTACCCAAATATCAGATTGGTACCTGTGGGTTGCTAGTAGTGTTGATTACTCCTTGTAGTTGATGCTAGTTGGTTTATTTGGTGGAAGATCATATGTTCAGATCCATTATGCATATTAATACCCCTCTGATCATGAACAATATTATGTCTTGTGAGTAGTTACTTTTGTTCCTGAGGACATGGGGGAAGTCTTGCTATTAGTAGTCATGTGAATTTGGTATTCGTTCGATATTTTGATGAGATGTATGTTGTCTCTCCTCTAGTGGTGTCATGTGAACGTCGACTACATGACACTTCACCATTATTTGGGCCTAGAGGAAGGCATTGGGAAGTAATAAGTAGATGATGAGTTGCTAGAGTGACAGAAGCTTAAACCCTAGTTTATGCGTTGCTTCGTAAGGGGCTGATTTGGATCCACTTGTTTCATGCTATGGTTAGGTTTACCTTAGTACTTCTTTTGTAGTTGCGGATGCTTGCATTAGAGGTCAATCCTAAGTGGGAGGCTTGTCCAAGTAAGGACAACACCCAAGCACCGGTCCACCCACATACCAAATTATAAAAGTACCGAACGCGAATCATATGAACGTGATGAAAACTAGCTTGACGATAATTCTCATGTGTCCTCGGGACACTAGTAGAAAACGGGGTAATGGTCCAGGCCGGGTCAGCCCATTTGTCCCGGTTCAGTCCAGAACTGGGACCAATGGGGGCATTGGACCCGGTTCGTGAGCCCAGGGGGCCGACCGGGCCACGTGGGCCATTGGTCCCGGTCCGTCTGGACCTTTTGGTCCCGGTTGGTGCGACGAACCGGGACCAATGGGTCTTGCTCCTGGCCCACCACCATTGGTCCCGGTTGGTGACTTGAACCGGGACCAAAGGCTCCCCTTTAGTCCCGGTTCATGTCACCAACCGGGACCAATGAGGTGCCTATATATACCCCCTCACGTAAGAGCAGAGCACGCTGCTTTGTTTTTTCTGGCCGAGGGGGAGAGGGCTTGGTGGTGCTCTAGCTCACCTCCTATGCACACAACATGTTCGATGGAATGCCCGAGCACACTAGTTAAGCTTTTCTCCTCTCGAAGCTCGAACTCCAAGCTCCATTTTCTCCGAGATATGTCTAGGTTTAGCGGTCTGTCACGTCCCGTCCCCGTCTTCTCCGCCGTCGATCGCCCCCGCCGATCTCGTCACCGGCACCACCGTGGTGAGCCTCTTGTTATGTCCATGCTTTTCTTACTTTTATTATTGCTTGATTATTGCTTTAGATAGATATTTGTCTAATTTTCGTACGTTTATTATTGCTTGTTATTATATAGTGCGATGGTTTTGATATCCGCCCACGTGGGCCCTCGTCCTGTCTACGATTCGGATGTGGTATATTATCTTTAATTTATAACTATTTGTTTTAGTGTTTATGACAATTATGCCGACCAATCTGACATGCATAGATGTTTTTATATGTCTAGGAGGTAGTTGAACCGGAAATTCCAACCGACCCTCTTGTGGAGAGGTTAAATTTAGTTGAAGAGGAAAACATTTCCTTGAAGAAAAAATTGGAAAAACGGAGGAGGAAAAGATGGAATTGGAGTTGCATGTTGCGGAAGTCGTCGATGATCACAAGATCAAGATGGACCCTATTGTCGAGAGGTTAAATTTAGTTGAAGAAGAAAACAATTTCTTGTAGGAAAAAATAAAAAAAATTGAGGACGAGAAGATGATATTGGAGTTGCATGTTGCGGATGTCGTCGATGATCACAAGATCAAGATGGATGCAATGCGGTTGAAGATTAGAAAGATTAGAAAATATGCCATTCATACCGAGGTTTGGTATCATTATGCCGTTGGATAAATTGTTACCTTGGTTGCGATTATGATCGCATTTGTTTTCGCATTGAAATGTTTTACATAGTTTTAATGTATGGTGAAAATTAATTAGATGCTCTGGAGAGCTATATGTTGTTAGATGAGAACTATGTATGTACTTTGGTTTTAATGTGATGATGAACTTCTATTAATTTGGTCACTTAATTATCTATTTATGATGTTATGTAATGGTTTTTGACACACTTAATTATATATAATGCACGCAGATGAACCGGCAATGGATGTACGGTGACAGACACACCTCCGAGTACATTAAGGGCGTGCATGAGTTTCTCAATGCGGCTGAGGCAAACAAGCAGAATGGTTTTATGTGTTGTCCACGCACTAAATGTGGGAATACGATGTCTTACTCTAACTGGAAACTCCTTCACTCCCACGTGCTTTACAAGGGTTTCATGCCACACTATAATGTTTGGACGAGGCACGGAGAAATAGGGGCTATGATGGAAGACGGCGAAGAAGAAGAGTACGATGACAACTATGTGCCCCCTGAATACGGTGATGCTGCAACGGGGGGAGCTGGTGAAGATCAAGAGGAACCAGACGATGTGCCCAATGATGCTGCAACGGGTGAAGCTGTTGAAGATCAAGAGGAACCAGACGATGTGCCCGATGATGATGATCTCCGCTGGGTCATTGTCGATGCAAGGACGCAATGCGAAAGTCAAAAGGAGAAGCTGAAGTTCGATCGCATGTTAGAGGATCAGAAAAAAGGGTTGTACCCCAATTGCGAAGATGGCAACACAAAGCTCGGTACCGTACTGGAATTGCTGCAGTGGAAGGCAGAGAATGCTGTGGGTGACAAAGGATTTGAGAAGCTACTGAAAATATTGAAGAAGAAGCTTCCAAAGGATAACGAATTTCCCGACAATACATACGCATCAAAGAAGGTCATATGCCCTCTAGGATTGGAGGTGCAGAAGATACATGCATGCCCTAATGACTGCATCCTCTACCGCGGTGCATACAAGGATCTGAACGCATGCCCGGTATGCGGTGCATTGCGGTATAAGATGAGACGAGATGACCCTGGTGATGTTGACGGCGAGCCCGCTAGGAAGAGGGTTCCTGTGAAGGTGATGTGGTATGCTCCTATAATACCACGGTTGAAACGTCTATTCAGAAACGGAGAGCATGCCAAGTTGATGCGATGGCACAGTGAGGACCGTAAGAAAGACGGGACGTGTCGCAGTGGAGAAAAATCAAGAGAAAGTATTGGGAGGAGTTTGCAAAGGACCCAAGGAACGTATGGTTTGCTTTAAGAACGGATGGCATTAATCCTTTCGGGGAGCAGAGCAGTAATCACAGCACCTGGCCCATGACTCTATGTATGTATAACCTTCCTCCTTGGATGTGCATGAAGCGGAAGTTCATTATGATGCCAGTTCTCATCCAAGGCCCTAAGCAACCCGGCAACGACATTGATGTGTACCTAAGGCCATTAGTTGAAGAACTTTTACAGCTGTGGAATGGAAACGATGTACGTGCGTGGGATGAGCACAGACAGGAGGAATTTAACCTAAAGGCGTTGCTGTTCGTGACCATCAACGATTGGCCCGCTCTCAGTAACCTTTCAGGACAGACAAACAAAGGATACCACGCATGCACGCACTATTTAGATGACACTGAAAGTATATACCTGGACAAATGCAGTATGAAGGTCCTGCCAGCTACCCTCTTACGAAAGAAGAGAAAGAAATCTTCTTTGAATGCCTGCTCAATATGAAGGTCCCGACTGGCTTCTCGTCGAATATAAAGGGAATAATAAATATGCCAGAGAAAAAGTTCCATAACCTAAAGTCTCATGACTGCCACGTGATTATGACGCAACTGCTTCCGGTTGCATTGAGGGGGCTTCTACCGGAAAACGTTCGATTGGCCATTGTGAAGCTATGTGCATTCCTCAATGCAATCTCTCAGAAGGTGATCGATCCAGAAATCATACCAAGGCTAAGGAGTGATGTGGCGCAATTTCTTGTCAGTTTCGAGCTGGTGTTCCCACCATCCTTCTTCAATATCATGACGCACGTCCTAGTTCATCTAGTCGACAAGATTGTCATTCTGGGGCCCGTATTTCTACACAATATGTTCCCCTTTGAGAGGTTCATGGGAGTCCTAAAGAAATATGTCCATAACCGCGCTAGGCCAGAAGGAAGCATCTCCATGGGCCATCAAACAGAGGATGTCATGGGGTTTTGTGTTGACTTCATTCCTGGCCTTAATAAGATAGGTCTCCCTAAATCACGGTATGAGGGGAGACTGACTGGAAAAGGCACACTTGGAAGGCACTCAATAATATGCAGGGACGGATATTCTTGGTCTCAAGCACACTACACAGTTCTACATAACTCTACGTTGGTGACCCCGTATGTCGATGAACACAAGAACAGCCTGCGCTCCAAACACCCGGAGCAGTGCGACGGCTGGATTACATGTGAACACATCAGGACTTTCAGCAGTTGGTTGGAAACACGTCTCAGAGGTGACAACACTGTTTGTGATGAGCTGTACTTGTTGTCCAGGGGACCATCTTTGACTGTATTGATTTACAAAGGATACGAGATAAATGGGAATACATTTTACATGATTGTCCAAGATCAAAAGAGCACCAACCAAAACAGCGGTGTCCGCTTTGATGCAACAACCGAGAGGGGAAAGGACACATATTATGGTTACATAGTGGACATATGGGAACTTGACTACGGACATGATTTTAAGGTCCCTTTGTTTAAGTGCAAATGGGTTAATCTATCAGGAGGCGGGGTACAGGTAGACCCACAGTACGGAATGACAACAGTGGATCTGAAAAATCTTGGGTACACTGACGAACCGTTTGTCCTAGCGAATGATGTGGCACAGGTTATCTATGTGAAGGACATGTCTACCAGACCGAGAAAAAGAAAAGATAAGGAAGCGAATACATCATACGATGAGCCAAAGCGCCACATAGTTCTTTCAGGAAAAAAGGACATCCTGGGAGTGGAGGGCAAGACAAATATATCTGAAGATTATGAAAAGTTTCATGAAATTCCTCCCTTCAAAGTCAAGGCTGACCCAAGCATCCTGATAAACGATGAAGATTATCCATGGTTACGGCGCAATAAGCAAATGGCACAAGCGAAGAAAAAGTGAAGACTTTTTTTCCGAAACTATTATGATGATACCATGCCAACTTTGTAACAGACGAGTATGATACCATTATCCGTTTTGCACATGCACATGCTATGCCAACTTTTTCAGAGTTCATTTGAAAACTATGAATTTAGGTCGAATTTTCTCTATAGGTGCATCTATGTTCATTTTTTTTAGTAAAGTTAACCACAAACTTGTGATTCACACAAATTTCAAAGAATTCAAATTTTAACTATTCAAATTCGAAAACTAATGGCACTAAGAGAAAGTTTATAATTAAAAAATAAAGCAAAAAACAAAAGAAAATGCATAAAACAAAACAAAAAATCTGGAAAAAATAGGGCTCGCCCCTGGCCCATGACCATTAGTCCCGGTTTGTGCCACAAACCGGGACTAAAGGGTTGGTCCTGTTGCGCTCAGAGTTTAGTCCCACCTCGCCAACCGAAGGGCGCCCACACCGGTTTATAAGCCCGTCCCTCTCTGCCTTGTTGAGCTCCTCTCAAAGTGAAAATAGATGCCCATATACAGGGAATTTGACCTAAATTCATAATGAATTTCTCTGAAATTCATAGAAATTAATTATGAATTTAGGTTGAATTCTCTATATAGGCGCATCTATGTTCATTTTTTTAATAAAGTTAATCACAAACTTGTGATTCACACAAATTTTAAAAAATTCAAATTTTAACTATTCAAATTTGAAAACTAATGGCACTAACAGAAAGTTTATAATTTTTCTAAAACTAATGGCACTAACAGAAAGTTTATAATTTTGCTGACTTAAAAGCAAAAAGAACTGAAAAATAAAGCAAAAAACAAAAGAAAATAAATAATGCAGAAACCAAAACAAAAAAACTGGAAATAAAATAAAAATAGCAACAATAATTATTTTGTTGTAAGTAGAAACAAAATAAAATAAATAAAGCAAAAAAAAAAGTGTTTTCATATTTGAAAACTAATGGCACTAACATAAAGTTTATAATTTTTATAAAACTAAAAGCAAAAAGAATTAAAAAATAAAACAAAAAACAAAAGAAAATAAATAATGCAGAAAACTAAACAAAAAAACTAGGAAAAAATAGCAACAATAAGTATTTTGTTGCAAGTAGAAACAAAATAAAATAAATAAAGCAACAAAGAAAACAAAAAAACAAAAAATGTGTTTTCATATTTGAAAACTAATGGCACTAACAGAAAGTTTATAATTTTTCTAAAACTAAAAGAAAACAGAATTAAAAAATAAAGCAAAAAACAAAAGAAAATAAATAATGCAGAAGGCAAAACAAAAAAACTAGAAAAAAATAGCAACAATAAGTATTTTGTTGTAAGTAGAAACAAAATAAAATAAATAAAGCAACAAAGAAAACAAAAAAAGTGCCACCTACTGGGCCCCCACGGCCTGAATATGACTAGAAACCCTACCATGGGCCAGGATTCAGGCCCGCGGGAGGCCCAGTAGGCCCACAGGCACACAGCGCAAGGTTAGGCCCGAAAGCCTGCATTTGAGAGGAGCTCGAGAGGGAAGGCGCAGCAGCGCTTATAAACCACTCTCGAGCTCTCTCAGCTAGCGAGGTGGGACTAAACATCCCGCCGCACTCGCGCCAGCACAGGGCCTTTTGTCCCGGTTGGTGGCACCAACCGGGACTAAAGGGGGGTATTGGTACCGGTTCGTGCCACCAACCGGGACCAATGTCCCCCTTTAGTCCTGGTTAGTGCCACCAACCGGGACCAAAGGTCTCTCCTTCCCGCCCTTTGGGCTGCTATAAAGAGACATTTGGTCCCGGTTGGTGGCACGAACCGGGACCAAAGGGGGCATACGTCCCGGTTTGTGCCACGAACCGGGACCAATGCTCTGTCTATATATTCAACACTTGTGAAATTTTCGTTTCAGTTCTCTCTTCCCCGCCCCGACGACGCCGCCAGGCTGCCTCGCCGTCGTCGCCCACGCCGTCGCCCTGCCTCGCCATCGTCGCCGGCCGCCCGTCCGCCGCCCCCCGAGCACCCCTTGCACCCCCGAGCCCGTCCACCGCCCCCGAGCGCGCCCCGCCATCGCCCTCACCCTCGCCGACCCCGAGCCCGCCGGCCGTCCTCGTCGCCGTCGCCCCCGACGCCGGCCGCCCGCGTCTCCTCCCCGATCCCGCCGGGAGAGGTAGCTACCGCCCCATCCTTCCCCCTTCCTTCCTCTTTGTATGAGTTGGGGGGAAAGTTTATAATTTTTGTTCATATATATGTATGTATGTATGTATGTATGTATGTATGTATGTATTTATGAGTTGGGGAGAAAGTTTATATATTTTTGTTCATATATACTGTAGATGTATGTATGATGAATTTTGATATTAATTTTGTTCATATATATGTATGTATGTATGTATGTATGTATGTATATTGTAGATGTATGTATGTATGAGTTGGGGAGAAAGTTTATATTTTTTTGTTCATATATACTATAGATGTATGTATGATGAATTTTGATATTTTTTTTGTTCATATATAATGTACATGTCTATGTATATATGTATGGAATGATATCGATGGATGTATGTATATAGAACATTCGTAGAAAATATGACGAATCCGATATATGACCAATGTCGACCCCCTCCGGTTCACTCGGAAACACTAACTCTCTCGGAGAAAAAATGTTATCAGGGAAAAAAATGTGATCGGGGTCGAGGATCGTCGAACATGAGAGGAAGAAGAGGATATCTCCTCTATTCTTTCTTCTCCTCTTTTTTTTCTTCTTCTTCCTCTTTTTTTAACATAGAAAGTTACAATTTTAGAAAAGTTTTATATATGCAAAAGTTACAATTTTAGAAAAAGAATGATAGGAAAGAAGAAAATACGAGGGGGGGGTCGATATACCCCCTCCCGATAACTTCAACACGAGGGGGGGTCGATATACCCCCTCCCGATAACTTCAACACGTGGGGGGGGGGTCTGTCGTCGTCGATATACCCCCTCCCCGATAACATTATTTTCCCGTGTATGTATCTCCTCGTTGTCGATATTACCCCCTCCTTGAAGCGTTCTCGAGGCCACCCCTAACCCTTGAAGCGTTGTCGAGGCTACCCGAAACCCTAGAGAAGCAGCGTCGAGGCCACAAATTAATATATATGATTCCTTACTGTGATTAGCTAGCTAGTTCTACATTTGCCATTAATATATCCATCTGTCATGTTTGAATAATAATTGCCATGTTGTAAATATTTGTAGAAACTATGGACGACACCCCCCGAGACGAAGCACAAGAAGCGATGTTGCTGGACATAATCGCAAACGGATGTGATGCCGTCTTGTCGTTTCTCAACGAGACCGATGATCTGCCGGAAAGAGAGGATGAAGAAGCAGGCTATGATTATGATGGCTTCGGTGACCCAATGCAGGTGCAAGAAGTAGACCGTGAGGATGGCTCCGGTGACCCAATGCCGGTGCAAGAAGGAGACCGTGATGACGGCTTCGGTGACCGAACCGAGTCCGGCCAGCAGGTATATATATTATTTAAGCATGTGCTGACTAGTTAATTGATGCATTCATTGTTTTGGTATGTACACATATTAATTAACTCTCGTCTTTGTTCTTTTTTCTAGCCCTCCGGATCGAGCACAACTTCGGTAAGGAGACGAGGCCCAAAGAAAAAGTTGAGCTCGGATGAAAAGTTTGAGATCACAGAAATCGCGCGCACCAGCCAACCGATTGAACCCATCCGGACAAAGAACGCATTTGTTAATCAGTGCGGGGTCCTGGTTAGGGACAAGATCCCGATCAGCATCCATCAATGGTTAAAGCCGACTGCAGAAGACCCTGAGGTGTCTTATGTCACTGATATGCAGAAAGAAGATCTTTGGATTGAGCTGAAGTCAAATTTCACCCTACCGACAGAGGATGATCCTGCGAAGCCAGTTAAAGAGGAATTAATCAAGTCTTTTGCTCTTACGAAGATGGCAGACCTATTCAGGAGGTGGAAGAAAGACCTGAATAAGTTTGTCCGCAAAAAAGAGACGCCAGAATTCAAGGGCATATATGAGAAGATCAGAGATGACTGGCCCGCATTTGTGGCCTATAAGACATCGGAAAAGAGTAAGAAGATGTAGGCAACAAACAAGCAAAATGCTGCGAAGAAGATGCATCACCATCACACAGGGTCAGGTGGATACCTCAGAGCCCGGCCTAAGTGGGCCAAGGCTGAGAATGATCTGCTTCATAAAGGGATCTAACCAGAGACAATGAACTGGCCAGACCGTTGCCGGACTTGGTTCTTCGGGGCTGGCGGAACCTTGGACCCTGTATCAGGGAGGTGCATTTGGACGGACAAGCAATTGGAAATACCACTCAAGAAGCTTCGGCACTATATCAAAGCAGCGCAGCAAGGGACGTTCGTTCGCGACAGAGAGAACGATGAGCTCACAATGGCCCTCGGGAATCCTGAGCACCCTGGACGGACACGAGGCACGCCAGGCTCCGTTCCGTGGAGTGCTGGGTTTCCGGACGTAGGCGGTTACAAATGCCACAAGAGGAGGAAGAAAGTGCAGCAGACCGAACTGCAGGCGCAGCACACTAGGGTATAAGCGATAGAGGAACGAGAAGCAAATCGCAGCAAAAGAACTGCCGATGCTTCCCCTGAAGCTACCGCTCCATCTCAGTGGAGAAGCAGCGTGGCTTCCACCGAGCTACTTCAGTCGGAGCATGTCTTGATGGCTCCTGCCAGCTATCCCGTGGATGCTATCACGGAGTCTCAAAATTGCCACCTTATGACGCAATGGATTAATATGAAGGTCAAGGCGGCTGCTGGCTCTGTTTATCCTACTGGACCCGGCGCAACTTTTCACTGCCGGCCGATTCCAGAAGGATATGCTAGGGTGATGGTGGATGAAATAACGGAGGGATTTGAGGACCTCCAGCTTGACCACCCTACCGGTGAAGGGGAGACTCGGCTGGGTTCTTCTCTGAAGACTCCATGCCTATGGCGGAAGGACCTCATCAACATTCTGAACTGGACGCCTCCGCCTCCTCCTCCTCCTCCGGCGAGTCAGGGCACTCCGCCTCCTCCACCGCCTCCTCCTCGGGCGAGTGACGATCAGGGCACTCCGGCTCTTTCTCCGGCGCGTGGCGGCACTCCGCCTCCTTCTCCGCTTGCGCCGGCGCGCCCGAGCAGCCAGCCTCCTCCTTCTCCGCCTCATCAGGAAGGGCGGAAGAGACCCGCCGCCGCTCCGGCTGCTCCGGCGCGTCGTAGTCCTTGTCCTCCGCCGTGTAAGAAAGGAAAGAAGACAGTTGCTCCGTCTGGTCTGCCGGCGTCTAGCAGTACAACCAGAGGCGGGAGGCAATACAAATTCGGTCCTTCTCTCACGCCTCTAGAGAAGTTACCATACAAGAGGTCCGACGAGGAAAACGCAAAGATCGCTAAAGCCGAAGTGAAGGACTGGCTTGAAGGGTTGAAAGCACAGAGACATCCACCTCCGGAGGAGAAGATAGATCCGGTGAAAGCAAAGCGCACTGTGGCTGCCCTGAAGAAACCAGCGAAGTGTCCGCCGAAAGACAACTATGACTGCATTATTGAAAAGTCATTTCACGAAGCGAAGCGGTCGGGAAGTACTAGAAGTGATCAAAGGTTAGCAGAAGGATGAGCTGGGAAACAAATGGCCCAGCTCGGCGAACAAGCGGACCAATCGTGCCCCCCGCTCAAGGTGTCTAGCGACATCGTCGCTAATGATCCGAGGATGGTGCCCAGTTATAGCAATCTTGGAGATTACCTGCCCGACGATGTACATTATGATTTCTTGGAGGTGCAGATACAAAGATACAAGTACGGGAAGCCTCTCATCAAATATGAAAAATCTCTATCAACGATGATGCGAAGATTGCATGATTGGTACTTGAAAATCTGCAGAGAGTCTGGGGGGAGGGATAGTTTGTATGTGAGAGTTAAACCGGAGCATGACCTCATTGGAATTGAACTGTTGCCTATTCCATTTGAGGAGTTCTATCAGTTTTTCAATCAATTGGCCCTCGATAAAGCAACGGTCACCTGCCACTGTCTGTAAGTAGTAGTACTTCTGTCATTAAGTCTCTCTATATAGCTCAGCTGTTTCATTGCATGTATTTATAATTATCCTCACTATATTATACAGATTGAAGATCGTCGAATTGAAGAAAAGACAAGTAGGTGATATTGGGTTCATTAACACATATCTCATAGATGCAACTGAGGTTAATTTGCGTGCCGCACATACCGAGGCCAACTTGCTACGATCGTTGGTAGTAAATGAAAACAAAGATATAATACTCTTTCCATACAACTTCAAGTGAGTGTTACTGTCTTGTGCATATTCGGTTTCCCTTATATATTAGTCAAGGTTATAGTAATGTAATTGATGAGTTCATGCATGCGTGCGCATCTTCCACTATATTCTCCTACAGATTAAGCTTGAGCAGGGAGTAGTAACTGTCTTGGACTCTAAACGAAAAGATCCCAAGGAGTATGCGGACATGACTCAAATGCTCGAGAAGTAAGTTAAATCGATCATTATCCACCATGCATATCAGCAACTTTGTTCATTTCTGATATCAAGTAATTGTTTTCTTTGTCTGGCTGGGTTTGGAGAAAATTCACCAAAAAAGCTCCGGGACTGCCGAAGAAGCTGGAATTTAGACACCCGAAAGTAAGTACTATATAGTAGCATGTTCCGCGCATCTCCTATTGATTCAAGCGCTAGTTTCATTAATACCATTTGGCATTCTTGCTTATCAGTTTGATTGACCTCTATTTCTTGTAAAGTGGTTGTGGCAGGAACAAGGGAATGATTTCTGTGGATACTACATTTGAGAGTCCATCCGCCACACGACCTGTGAGTGGGGAAACTCTGACGCACAATTTGAAGTGCGTAAGCAATAATATTCACAATTTTATTTCATTACCATCATTTGTGTTGAGTTTCATACATACATATCCCGACCTATGTATGTATTGACCCCCTTCTTCAAATTAGATCTTTCGGATGCGGAATGAACTCCTACCACCAGATCGGTTGCGAGCAATTCAAGAGGAATTAGCGGCATTCTTCCTTGACCACGTGATCGCTGAAGACGGAGAATACTATGTGGACCATGCGTCCGTATGATAGAAGATTATATTTGTAAGAGATAATTATTGTATATATGTACCCGGTAGTGTCGGATATACGAGAACTTGTTGTTCGACCAATCTCTCGGAGAAGGAGAGGTGGTCGATATCACTTCTCTCTGTATGCATATATATGTTGATGATGATCTTCTGTTTCCTTCGTTTGCTTACTAGCTAGCTAGCATGTCTAGTCCTCTCTGTACGTATGTATAGTATGTAGCGTCGACCAAGCACGGACATAAGAGAGGACACTTCTCTCTATTAATTAGCTAGCTAACACAATATATGAAACACCTAAATTAACCCCCCAAAACCCCCAACCCCCCCCTTTCAAAATAAAACAAAAACCCCAGCCACAGAAATGCTGACGCGTGGATGCCTATTGGTCCCAGTTGGTGCCACCAACCGGGACCAAAGGCCCTCCTGCCTGGGCTCCGCGCACATGCCACGTGGAGGCCCATCTGTCCCGGTTCTAGTTTGAACCAGGACTAAAGGGTTAGGGCATTAGTACCGACCCTTTAGTCCCGGTTCAAGAACCGGGACAAAAGGCCCTTACGAACCGGGACAATAGGCCCGTTCTCTACTAGTGGGAGCGCTTTCCCCTTTATAAGAGTTTGTCCAGGCTTGTCCTTTGCTACAAAAAGGATTGGGCCACCTTGCTGCACCTTATTTACTTTTACCTTTTGTTACTTGCTACCAATTACCTTATCACAAAACTATCTGTTACCTATAATTTTAGTGCTTGCAGAAAATACCTTACTGAAAACTGCCTATCATTTCCTTCTACTCCTCGTTGGGTTCGACACTCTTACTTATTGAAAGGACTACGATAGATCCCCTACATTTGTGGGTCATCAAGACTCTTTTCTAGCGCCGTTGCCGGGGAGTGAAGCACCTTTGGTAAGTGGAATTTGGTAAGGAAAAATTTATATAGTGTGCTGAAATTTATTGTCACTTGTTACTATGGCTCATAATCCTTTGAGGGGCTTGTTCGGGGTATCTTCACACCGACCAGAAGAGCAAAGAGTTGCTCCTCAACCTACTGCACCTACTGAAAATGTTTGCTTTGAAATTCCTTCGGGTATGATCGAGAAACTGCTAGATAATCCCTTTACAGGAGACGGAACACTGCATCCCGATTTACACCTAATCTATGTGGATGAAGTTTGTGGATTATTTAAGCTTGCAGGTATGCCCGAGGATGTTATCAAGAAGAAGGTCTTCCCTTTATCTTTGAAGGGAGATGCATTGACATGTCTTAGGCTATATGATGATATTGGATCATGGAACTATAATCGTCTGAAGTTGGAATTTCATCAGAAGTTCTACCCTATGCACCAGGTTCACCGTGATCATAATTATATCTATAATTTTTGGCCTCGCGAAGGAGAAAGCATCGCTCAAGCTTGGGATAGGATTAAGTCAATGTTATATTCATGCCCCAATCATGAGCTCTCAAGAGAAATGATTATTCAAAAAATTTATGCTCGTCTTTCTCTTAATAATCGCTCCATGCTCGATACTTCTTGTTCTGGCTCTTTTATGATGAAGACTATTGAATTCAAATGGGATTTATTGGAAAGAATTAAACGCAACTTTGAAGATTGGGATCTCGACGAAGGTGAGGAGTCAGGTATGACCCCTAAGTTTGATTGTGTTAAAGCTTTTATGGATACCGATGTTTTCCGTGAGTTTAGCACTAAGTATGGACTTGACTCTGAGATAGTAGCTTCTTTCTGTGAATCATTTGCTACTCATGTTGATCTTCCCAATGAGAAGTGGTTTAAATACCATCCTCCCATTGAAGTAAAAGTAGTTGAACCTGTTAAAGTTGAAGAAAAGACTATCACTTATAATGGTGATCCTATTGTTCCTACTGCTTATATTGAGAAACCACCCTTCCCTGTTAGGATAAAGGATCATGCTAAAGCTTCAACCATGGTTCGTAAGATCAATACTAGAACACCTACACCCTCTGAGCAAATTAAAGTTGAACCTAGTGTTGCTATGGTTAAAGATCTCTTGGTAGAAGATTTAGATGGACATGTTATTTACCTCCAAGAGGAATCTGCTAGAATAGCCAAACCCGATGCTAGGAATAAACATAGACCTATTGTAGGCTGGCATGTTATCTCTGTTAAAATAGGAGATCATTGCTATCATGGTCTATGTGATGTGGGTGCTAGTGCGAGTATTATCCCTCATACCTTATATCAAGTAATTATGCATGACATTGCACCTGTTGAGTTATAAGGGATAGATGTACTATGAAACTCGCTAATAGAGACACTATATCACCAGTTGGGATTGTTAGAGATGTTGAAGTTTTGTGTGGGAAAGTTAAATACCCTGCTGATTTCCTTATTCTTAGTTCCCCACAAGATGACTTTTGTCCCATTATATTTGGTAGACCCTTCTTGAATACTATTAATGCTAAGATAGATTGCGTGAAAGATATCGTTACTGTTGGTTTAGGGGATATGTCTCATGATTTTAACTTTGCTAAATTTCGTAGACAACCCCTTGATAAAGAACTACCTAGTAAAGATGAAATTATTGGTCTTGCTTCTATTGCTGTACATTCTAATGTTCCTTTAGAACAATACTTGCTAGACCATGAAAATGATATGCATATGAATGAGAGAAGGGAAATAGATGAAATATTCTTTAATCAGGGACCCGTATTGAAAAACAACTTGCCTGTTGAAATCCTAGGGGATCCTCCTCCACCCAAGGGTGATCCCGTATTTGAACTTAAACCTTTACCTGATAATCTTAAGTATGTTTATCTTGATGAAAAGAAGATATATCCTGTTATTATTAGTGCTAACCTTTCAGAGCAGGAAGAAGAAAAATTATGGAAAACTCTGAAGAAGCACCGTGCTGCTATTGGATATACTCTGGATGATCTTAAGGGCATTAGTCCCACTTTATGCCAACACAAGATAAAATTGGAAGAAAACGCTAAACCGGTTATTGATCATCAACGACGGTTGAATCCTAAGATGAAAGAAGTGGTAAGGAAGGAAATTCTAAATCTTCTAGAGGCAGGTATTATTTATCCAGTTGCTGATAGCCAGTGGGTAAGTCATGTCCATTGTGTCCCTAAGAAGGGAGGTATGACTGTTGTTCCTAATGATAAAGATGAATTGATCGCGCAAAGAATAGTTACAGGTTATAGGATGGTAATTGATTTCCGCAAATTAAATAAAGCTACTAAGAAAGATCATTACCCCTTGCCTTTTATTGATCAAATACTAGAAAGGTTATCCAAACATACTCACTTTTGCTTTCTAGATGGTTATTCTGGTTTCTCTCAAATACCTGTGTCAAAAGGGGATCAAGAAAAGACCACTTTTACTTGTCCTTTCGGTACCTTTGCTTATAGACGTATGCCTTTTGGTCTATGTAATGCATCTGCTACCTTTCAAAGATGCATGATGCCTATATTCTCTGATTTTTGTGAAAAGATTGTTGAGGTTTTCATGGATGATTTCTCCGTTTATGGAACTTCTTTTGATGATTGCTTAAGCAACCTTGGTCGAGTTTTGCAGAGATGTGAAGACACTAATCTTGTCTTGAATTGGGAGAAGTGCCACTTTATGGTTAATGAAGGCATTATCTTGGGACATAAATTTCTGAAAGAGGTATTGAAGTTGACAAGGCTAAAGTCGATGCTATTGAAAAGATGCCGTGCCCCAAGGACATCAAAGGTATACGAAGTTTCCTTGGCCATGCCGGGTTTTATAGGAGGTTCATTAAGGACTTCTCCAAAATCTCCATGCCTCTGACTAATCTCTTACAAAAAGATATTCCTTTTGTCTTTGATGATGATTGTCTGGAAGCATTTGAAATACTTAAGAAAGCATTGATCTCTGCACCTATTGTCCAGCCTCCTAACTGGAATTTACCTTTTGAGATTATGTGTGATGCTAGTGATTATGCTGTAGGTGCTGCTTTAGGGCAAAGAGTTGATAAGAAATTGAATATTATCCAATATGCTAGTAAAACTCTAGATAGTTCCCAGAGAAATTATGCCACCACTGAGAAAGAATTTTTAGCAGTTGTATTTGCTTGTGATAAGTTTAGACCTTATACTGTTGATTCTAAAGTAACTATTCACACTGATCATGCTGCTATAAAATACCTCATGGAAAAGAAAGATGCTAAACCTAGACTTATTAGATGGGTTCTCTTGCTGCAAGAATTTGACTTGCATATCATTGATAGAAAAGGAGCTGAGAACCCCATTGCAGATAACTTGTCTAGGTTAGAGAATATACTTGATGACCCACAACCTATTGATGATAGCTTTCCTGATGAACAATTAGCTGTCATAAATACTTCTCGTACTGCTCCATGGTATGCTGATTATGCTAATTACATTGTTGCTAAGTTTATACCTCCTAGCTTCACATACCAGCAAAATAAAAAATTCTTCTATAATTTGAGACATTTCTTCTGGGATGACCCACATCTTTATAAAGAAGGAGTAGATGGTATTATTAGACGTTGTGTACCTGAGCATGAACAGGAACAGATCCTACGCAAGTGCCACTCCGAAGCTTATGGAGGACACCATGCGGGAGATAGAACTGCACATAAGGTATTGCAATCCGGTTTTTATTGGCCTACTCTCTTCAAGGATGCCCGTAAGTTTGTCTTATCTTGTGATGAATGTCAAAGAATTGGTAATATCAGTAGACTTCAAGAAATGCCTATGAATTATTCACTTATTATTGAACCATTTGATGTTTGGGGCTTTGATTATATGGGACCGTATTCCTTCCTCTAATGGGTACACACATATTCTAGTTGCTGTTGATTACGTTACTAAATGGGTAGAAGTTATTCCAACTAGTAGTGCTGATCATAACACCTCTATTAAGATGCTTAAAGAAGTTATTTTTCCGAGGTTTGGAGTCCCTAGATACTTAATGACTGATGGTGGTTCACACTTTATTCATGGTGCTTTCCGTAAAATGTTTGCTAAGTATGATGTGAATCATAGAATTGCATCCCCTTATCACCCACAGACCAGTGGTCAAGTAGAACTAAGTAATAGAGAGTTGAAATTAATTTTGCAAAAGACAGTTAATAGGTCTAGAAAGAATTGGTCCAAGAAACTTGATGATGCATTATGGGCCTATAGAACTGCATACAAAAATCCTATGGGTATGTCTCCATATAAGATGGTTTATGGAAAAGCTTGTCACTTACCTCTTGAGCTAGAACATAAGGCATATTGGGCTATTAAAGAGCTCAGTTATGATTTCAAACTTGCCGGTGAGAAGAGGTTATTTGACATTAGCTCTCTTGATGAATGGAGAACCCAGGCCTATGAGAATGCCAAGCTGTTTAAAGAAAAAATTAAGAGATGGCATGACAAAAGGATACAAAAGCGTGAGTTTAACGTAGGTGATTATGTATTGCTATACAACTCTCATTTAAGATTTTTTGCAGGAAAACTTCTCTCTAAGTGCGAAGGACCTTACGTTATTGAGGAGGTCTATCGTTCTGGTGCCATAAAAATCAACAACTTCGAAGGCACAAATCCGAAGGCGGTGAATGGTCAAACAATCAAACATTATATCTTAGGTAACCCGATAAATGTGAAACCAATGTTATTGAAACTGTAACCTCGGAGGAATACATAAGGGACACTTTCCAGAGTGATCCAGACTCCGAAAAGGAAGAGGTATGTGATACGGTAAGTAAACCAACTCCAAAACAGTTCTAAAGGCAATTTTTCTCCGTTTTGGAATATTTAGAAAAAATGAAAAATAAGTGGCAGTCCGGAAGAGACACGAGCCGTCCACGAGGGTGGAGGGCGCGCCCCCTGCCTCATGGGAAGCTCGTGTGCCTTCCGGACTCTAATTTCTTGTAAGTTACTCCTTTTGGTCGGTAAAAAATCATTATATATATATACTCCCGAAGGTTTTGACCTCTGTATCACGCAAAAATCCTCTATTTTCGTTTCGAGCTGCTGTTTTTGACAGATCTAGATTATCATGGCGTCCTCCAACACCCCCAAGGACAAGTTCTTCGACAAGGTCATCAACCCCTACCTTGCGGAGGTGCTGTATCACCCTCAAACCATGGAGTTGCATGAGAGGGTGCTGTACATCCGTGCTGTTGAGGGGCCAAGGAGGACCGAAAGCGTGGAGACAAGACTCGAAGCAATGGAGCAGCAAGTTTTCAAGTGCCAAGGTATGGTGGAACGAGCTCTCAACGCCAACCACATGATGATCTCGGAGCTCGCCAACAACCTCAAGCTGGACTCAAGGATCTTCGGGGAAGCTATCTCCAATCTTCAAGAGAAAATCAAACACCTCCAAGCCCAGATCTATGACCTGAAAACCAAAACTGTGAGTATGAATATAGATTCAAGAAGATGAGTTTGGCTATAGATTTGAGTATCCCGGAGACTCGATCATCCTTCTACGATGGTGAGCCCATGCCTTGGAAGGTGGACAACAAGCCTACATCATCAACAACTCCTACATCACCACCCCCGAAGAAGGAGACATAATCATATGGGTATGGGCACTCCCCTTGGCAACTGCCAAGCTTGGGGGAGTGACCCCGGTATCGTATCACCATCACTCCTACCTTTACCATTTTTCTTAGTTCGATCCTTTTGGTAGTATCTTGCTCTAGTAGAATAAAGTTAGCATGATCTAGTTGTGAGCTTTTGCCTTACTATCTTTATCCTTATGTAGTCGAGTCCGTGAGCTATATAATAAAGATTAGTGTTGAGTCAAGGGCTTGATTTCCTCACTTTGTTCATGATAGAATAAAAGAATATAAAAAGTATCATAGAGATCATATTGATCTTATAGGAAGTAATGACTTCACATATAAAGAGTATGATGAACAAAAGTTGTTGAGGGTTGACAAACATAGCTTTGGTCATCGTTGCAATTAATAGGAAGTAATAAAGAAAGAGAAGTTTCACATACAAATATACTATCTTGGACATCTTTTATGATTGTGAGCACTCATTAAAATATGACATTCTAAAGAGTTGATGTTGGACAGGGAAGACAACATAATGGTTATGTTTTCTTATATCTAAAATAAAGTATATTGTCACGGATCATCCAACCTGTTGAGCTTGACTTTCCCCCGCATGCTAGCCAAAACTCTTTGCACCAAGTAGAGATACTACTTGTGCTTCCATACTTCCTTAAACCCAGTTTTGCCATGAGAGTCCACCATACCTACCTATGGATTGAGTAAGACCCTTCCAAGTAAGTTGTCATGTTGCAAACTCGCTAAAATATGTATGATTTATTAGTGTGGAGGAAATAAGCTTTATATGATATTGTCATATTGAAGTACTAAAAGCGACGGATTGCATAATAAAGGTCCTTATCACAAGTGGCACTATAAAGTGACGTTCTTCTGTGCTAAGACTTTGTGCATCCAACCATAAAAGCACATGACAACCTCTGATTTCCTCTGCGAAGGGCCTATATATTATTCTTGCCTTATAAGAGTCAAGGTGAAATTCACCTTTCCTTTTTACACTTTATCCTTTGGCAAGCACATTGTGTTGGAAAGATCCTGACATATATACCCACTTGGATGTAAGTTTTCATGGTCCATTACTGTTGACATTACCCTTGAGGTAAAAGGTTGGGAGGCAACACCATAAGCCCCTATCTTTCTCTGTGTCCAATTAAAACTCCATAACCATAAGTATTGCATGAGTGTGAGCAATTGTGAAAGACTATATGATAGTTGAGTATGTAGGCTTGCTGAAAAGCTCTTATGATGACTCTTTCCGAAGTTATGATAAATTGCAATTGCTTCAATGACCGAGATCATAGTTTGTTGGTTTTCAATGAAGTTTATGATTCATGCTTGATATTGTGAATGAATTATTACTTTAGCATAAGAATCATATGATAATATATGTATGTTGCTGTTATGAGAATGATCATGATCCCCTCATGTCCGTATTTTATTTTTATCGACACCTCTATCTCTAAACATGTGGACATATTTTTCGATATAGGCATTCGCTTGAGGACAAGCGAGGTCTAAGCTTGGGGGAGTTGATACATCCATTTTGCATCATGCTTATATGCTGATATTTACTGCATTATGGGCTGTTATTACACGTTATGTCACAATACTTATGCCTTTTCTCTCTTATTTTACAAGGTTTACATGAAGAGGGAGAATGCCGGCAACTGGAATTCTAGGCTGGAAAAGAAGCAAACTCTGGAAACCTATTCTGCACAACTTAAAATGCCTCGAAACTTCACAGGACACCGTTTCAGAAAATATCAAAAATATCTGGCGAAAGAAGATCACCAGGGGGGCCACCAGCTGTCCATGAGGGTGGGGGGCGCCCCCCCCTTTGGGCACGCCCCGTGCCTCGTGGGCCCCCCGATGGCTCCCCGATTCCCATCTTCTCCTATATGAGGTGTTTTGACCTAGAAAAAAAATCATAAGGAGGCTTTTGGGACGAAACGCCGCTGTCTCGAGGCAGAACCTTGGCCGAAACCAATCTAGGGCTCCGGCAGAGCTGTTCTGCCGGGGATACTTCCCTCCGGGAGGGGGAAATCGTCACCGCCGTCACCACCAACAACTCTCCCACCTTGGGGAGGGATATCTTCATCAAAATCTTCACCAGCACCATCTCCTCTCAAACCCTAGTTCATCTCTTGTATCCAATCTTTGTACCCAAACCTCAGATTGGTACCTGTGGGTTCCTAGTAGTGTTGATTATGAAGGAAATATGCCCTAGAGGCAATAATAAAGTTATTATTTATTTCCTTATATCATGATAAATGTTTATTATTCATGCTAGAATTGTATTAACCGGAAACATAATACATGTGTGAATACATAGACAAACATAGTGTCACTAGTATGCCTCTACTTGACTAGCTCGTTAATTAAAGATGGTTGTGTTTCCTAACCATAGACATGAGTTGTCATTTGATTAACGGGATCACACCATTAGGAGAATGATGTGATTGACTTGACCCATTCCGTTAGCTTAGCACACGATCGTTTAGTATGTTGCTATTGCTTTCTTCATGACTTATACATGTTCCTATGACTATGAGATTATGCAACTCCCGTTTACCGGAGGAACACTTTGTGTGCTACCAAACGTCACAACGTAACTGGGTGATTATAAAGGTGCTCTATAGGTGTCTCCGAAGGAACTTGTTGGGTTGGCGTATTTCGAGATTAGGATTTGTCACTCCGATTGTCAGAGAGGTATCTCTGGGCCCTCTCGGTAATGCACATCACTTAAGCCTTGCAAGCATTGCAACTAATGAGTTAGTTGCGGGATGTTGTATTACGGAACGAGTAAAGAGACTTGCGGGTAACGAGATTGAACTAGGTATTTGATACGTCCAAAACGTATCTATAATTTCTGCTTGCTCCATGCCTCTTTTGGGTGATATTGCTATGATATTTATACACTTCCATACACTTTTGATCATATTTGGACTAACCTATTAACTCAGTGTCAGGACCCCGATCCTAAGTCACACAGGTCTAGCCTGTAACACATCATATCACTTTGCGGCCTCACGCACGGTATCCCCACGGGTGCCACCTTACCTGGCCCGGGACCGTTTGCGCATTTTGGCACACGTATATGATAGTGTCGCTAGCATCCATATGACAGAGAACCCGGGCCGACATGACTAGTTATAAACCAAAAGTGGCACTAAATTACAGAGACAGGCATACATGACCCAGCAACGAACGTGTCGGTCATCAACGTATGAACCCAAGTCGTAGCAAGCTACAAGGACTTAAAGGAACAACGCGTGACATTTCCCCTAAGGGACAGACACAGGAATGAAGAAGGACACATGCCGGCCAGCCTAAGTGTTCCGGAGCAGTTGCAAGCTACCAAGGCTCAATGGAAGCACTAGGAGACATTTCCTTGTAAGGTAGGCTACCAAAGGTAAACAACTAGGTGTCGGATCCCACACATAGCAATACACATTACACGTACGCATAACATGCAAGTATGTGCTGTACAACAGGGCATCACAACATAACTTAACAACTCATATAGATAAAGGCCTAGAAGAGCCATCATAGCATTTATTACAATTAGAGGTCACATGACCTAACATACAGAGCATACAGGCAACGGAAGCATAACATGTCTGAGTACAGACAACTACAAATGAAAAAGGCTGAGAAGCCTGACTATCTACCAGACCCTCCCAAGGGTACAAGATCGTAGCTGAGGTAACAAGCTAAACGTCGAAGTCCACGCGGAACCACTAGCGAGACTGAAGTCTCTCTGCAAAAACATAAATTAAGCAAACATGAGTACAAAGGTACTCAGCAAGACTTACATCAGAACTAGCTACATATGCATCAGTATGAACAAAGGGGGTGATGGAGTTTGACTGCAGCAAGCCAGCTTTGACTCGGTGGCTATCCTAAACTACGACCGCAAGTAACTCTTTTGAGGTGGCGCACTCGAGTCCACATATTCACCAATCAATACACCACTATGGATCCGCTCCCATCTCCCTACGAGAAGGCCATCCATAGCACTCACGCTTATCTTGCGTGTTTTAGAGTATCCACTTTCACTTGTCTATGAACTGTAATAGGCAACCTAGAAGTCCATTACCGCGGACACGGCTATTCGAATAGATTATATTTAACCCTGCAGGGGTGTACTTCTTCACACACGCTCTCACCACTTACCGCCGTTTACACGACATGTACTCGGCAACCTTCAAGCGGAGGCCCAGCGAGGGTGTCGGCCACGACCTGACTAACCACACAAGTCTCTCGTCCATGTTTATCGCCTATTTGGGTTCCATCCGTGGGGAGATCCGACCGGGGTGTCGCTCACGGCCCCAAACGATGTGTACAGGGTTCCCGCATCACCAAACGGGCAATCGGTACACCGTGCCACGTACCTGCCGCGTCACAGCCCACCCCGAGGGTCAGCGCTGCGCACGACCTCCAGTAAACTACAAACACCAGAAACTAGTTGCAACTCCTGGACAGAGATCATGTTGATTAATAAGTCGAGAGAGTCAATTAAGGATCCCAATGTGTGGTAGTAGCTGTTTCATGGACCAAGCAACACAGAACTCAGTTCCTGAGGACGGCTGCAATGAGACAACCCACCATGTACTCCTACATGGCCTCTCATCGCTACCTTTACCAAATCGTGTTCACACACTTAGCTCTCAACAGTAAGACATGTTCACCACATTCCAATTCATCCCCGATGAAACAGACCTGACACAACTCTAAGCAATAGCAGGCATAACCAGAAAGCATGAATGAGTAGGCACAACATGGCTCAAACAACTCCTACTCATACTAGTGGGTTTCAACTATTTACTGTGGCAATGACAGGTCATGCAATGGAAATGGGTTCAACTACCGCAGCAGGTAACAGTTGAAGCGTTGTTGTCCTAGTGCAGTAAAAGAGAGCAAGAGCGAGAGAGTGGGATTGTATCGGAATGTTCAATGGGGTTTGCTTGCCTGGCACTTCTGAAGATAACAATGAGTCTTCATCGGTGTCATCGAACTCATCGTCGGAACGTCGTCTACTGAGAGGGGACAAAACCGACAAACAGAGAAAGAACACAATCAATGCAATGCAATAATATGATGCATGATTCATGACATGGCAATATGCTGTTGATTGAGCTAATGCAACTAGCAACACAATTAAATGAAGTTGGTTTGAACCAAAGGTTCAAATTCAAACTCCATATGTGATTATTTAATTGTCATTTAATTGATTTGACCTGATCAGCAGGCTTAGCTTGTTCAAACATGCATGAAAGTGCCATAAACAGATTTCTTGGATTTTTCTGATCATTTTTCATATATAAATTATTTTCATCTGAGCTACGGTTGATTTTATATGATTTTTACAAGTTTTGGCTATTTTCTGAAATAAATAAATCATTTAGATTTATATAAAATTCCAGAAAGGCTTTATTGCATCAGCATGACGTCTGTGTGACGTCAGCAAGTCAACATGGGCTGTTCGGGTCAAACCTGACCAGTGGGGCCCACTGGTCAGTGACCCACTAGCTAACAGAGTTAGTTAGTTTTTAAACTAACACTAACTAAACTGCTGGTGGGGCCTGGGCCCACATGTCAGTCTCTCAGGGCCTAATTAAGTTTAGTTTTAACTAAACTAATTTAACAGAGGTTAGCCCCACGTGTCAGTGACCCATAGAGCTAAGCACAGAGATTAGTACCTAATTAAAACCTAAACTAAAACTAAACAACGGCCGGCCCCACATGTCATGGACTCAGGGGGGTCCAGCCGTGGTCAAAGTGGTCAAGCCCACCGGCGGCTCGACGCCGGCGAGACCAAACGTGGTGGCAGTGCTCGGAAATCGCCCTCCGGCGACCATTTGGAAGGCGGCTTGGTGCTACGCGTAGCTGGGGAGCTCGCGCATCTAATGGAGGCGACGGTGTGTGCTGGGGTGGCCGGAGCTCGTCGGAAACGAGCTCGCGGCGGCGCCGGAGTTTGGGCTCCGTCGAGCTAGGCGCTGCGGGGCTCGGGGAGGCGAGCGGGGAGGTGCTACGGGCTTCTACGGTTGCGGTGAAGATGATGCCGTGCTTGGAATCAAGCCAACGTGCCTGTGGCCACGACGGCGACGTGCGGTGGCGGCGGCGGGTGCGGCTGAGCTCGGCGGGGTCGATGTGGTGCACAAGAAGGCAAACGGAGAGGGGGAAAAAGGACGGGAGCTCACAGAGATTCCAGGGGGACAGACGGCGAGCGCGGGAGGCACGGACGACGACGGAGTATCTCCGGCGATCTGGGGGGGCAGAAGGTTGAAGACGACCTCGTTGAGGGCGTTGCGGTGCTCCCCAGCTCGAGTATGTCGAGGGAACAGGAAGACGGAGCTGCGGCGACCCTTCTGGGCATGGTTGCGAGGTGTGCGGTGGCCGGTGGCCATGGCTACGGCGAGCGGCGGCGATGGTGGCGTTCGGCCATGGCGAGGAGAAGCAGGGGAGGGGGAAGGGGATCCAGTGAGAGGGGGGGAGGAGTGACAGAGAGAGGCAGGGAGGTGCGTGGCAACCTCAGGGCGACGAGGTGGCAGGCAGAGAGGTAGGAGGTGGCTGGCGTGTGCCGGCGCACGTCGGCCACGCGCCCTCCTGCCCACTGGCAGGAGGTTGAAGACAGTAGGAGGGAGGAGGTGGGCTGGGCCGGCCACTTGGGCCGCCAGGTGGCTGCACAGGTAAAACTCTCTCTCTGCTTTTCTCTTTTAGTTTCTGTTTTCTATTCTTTTGACTTTGTTTTGATTTAATAAAAATACCAGAACATATTCATAAATCATGAAACCAGGCATGGCTACTGTTTAGAATAAATCCAACAGTAAACATTTTAGTTTATGATTATTTGAGCATTTTAAATAATATATAAAATTTAAATGCCCAAATGCAAATAAGATATAATTTAATTCAAAAATCCAAAATGGACCTAGAAATATGTGCAACATTTTTGGCAGAGGTTTTTAATCAATCCAAAAATGATGAACTTTTCCAAGGGCATTTTGGGTTCATTGAAAAATATTTTAATTTGACCCTAGTTAAATTCATTTAGTGCTAGGGTTTTGTCGGGGGAAACTGTCCACCACGAACACCTATGGGACCGGAGCCCCTTGTACGTTGCGGTAAGGGAGCAGAGGGAGCACGAAGAGCGGATCGAAGAGCACACGCGGGCAGTTTACCCAGGTTCGGGCCGCGCGGACGCGTAAAACCCTACTCTTGCTTGGTTTGTATTGAGTTTGTGAGTTCGGGAGCTTGAAGAACTAGCTACACCGAGCAAAAAAGCTATCTAGGTTCCGAACCCTTTCTACGTTGTGCATGGGCCTCCTTTTATAGCTCAAGGGGTTACCGACAGGTGTCAACGTAGAAGAAGGGCAAAAAAGTAACTTTGGTGGTAGTTGTAACAGCACGGGAACAGTGCATGAACAGTGCGTGAACAGTGGTCTTCACCTAACTTGACAGTGGGGGACAAGGGCATTAAATGCCCGTCACCGTTGACCCCAAAAGCACCCGTCCATGCGTCTCCGTTCACCACGGCGGTAGCCTCGTCACCGTGGAGTGCCACCGTGTCCCCCAGGCTGCACAGCCATCCGCCACGCGTCCCTGGAAAGGCCCCAGGGTGACGCGTGGGCCGATGTGCTGGAGCGCGGGCACACAGTGCAAGCTTCCCCCGGCAAGCACCTTGCCGGGGTCTTGATCTTGCCAGGCCCTGAAGCTTGTCGCTCCCCCGGGCCCCTGCCGGGGCGCATGCTGCGCCAAGGCATGTCTTCTGGGATGCAGTCTTCTGGTTTTCCTGGCAAGCTCCTCTTGCCAGGGTCTTGTGTTGAACGTGATAGTCTTGAGCCTGGGACGGCCTTCCCGGCAAGCTCCACTTGCCGGGGCCTTGATCTTCTGTCTTGTATACTTTGTTTTTGAATGGTTTTATAGGGACCAGAAAGGTCTCCGGCGAGCACGTGGTGAGCCCTGCCGCGGGAAGCTGCTACTGCCCGTGCACAAGTTGGGGTACTAAGGTACCCCTATCTTAGTACACCGATAGGAGCCCCCGGGCCTGGGCCATACACGGTGCCGAGCGCTGTTGGGCCAGGCCCAAAACAGTGCACGGACACACGCGGCCCACGGCACGCCGAATCCCCTTCCGCATCCGCCGCGCCCCTCCCTAACGGCACGCGTCGATTGCGGCGTCGTGGGAGAGATCGTGGCCACGTTCTTTAATGGAAAATGCGAAACGTCCCCCACTCCCCCCTTAAAAGCAGAGGGAACAGGGGCAGTTTCCTTCCTCCGTCTTCACTTCGTCTTCAACCTTCAGAAAATCTCCGCTGCTCTCTGTCTCCACCCCTTTTCCGCCGTCTTCCGCATCCGCGGCGTCGTCGAGTTCCTCGCCCCTTCCCTCGCCGCCTCCGCCATGGCCCCGAAGACCGAGAAGGCGAAAGCGGACAAGGCCAAGAGGGAGAAATCCGAGCAGGCGGCGAAGCTTGCCGCCCTGCGGAAGAAGAATGTGGTGTTCGCGCCGAGGCTTAGCGCGAGGGAGCTGTGGAACAAGTTCTACCTTTTCTGGTCCAAGGAGACCAAGGCTCATCCCCGGACCAGAGTCTACCCCGCCGTCGCCAAAGATCTAGTTCCCGGCGGGTATTTCTTCTTCGCTGTCTTCTTTCATTGCGGCTTGTGCCCTCCGTTCTCGGAGTTTTTCTGCGACATCATGAACACGTACGGCCTCCACCTCCTAGACTTCACCCCCAACGCCATCCTTACGATGGCGGTTTTCGCACATCTGTGCGAAAACTATGTAGGGATCTATCCCAATGTAGCGCTCTTTCGCCACTTTTTTATGCCTAGAGTAGAGGCCGGCGCTCCCCTCTCCGGGGGTATCTCTTGGATCTTCCGCTTGAACAAGAAGGACTCATATCTGAAAGGAGAGCTCCACGGCAAGTGCGAAGAGTGGCGCACAGATTGGTGTTGGATAGTGGAGGACCAGCCGGAGCCTTTTACTGCGCCGCGCACAACTGCCATAGTGCACGGCAGGGACTGGAGCGAGTTGGCACCGGAGGACGGCAAGCTCAACATCGCCCTTATCAGGATACTTCGTCTCCGGGTAGCTAAACTGACCATCGGAGAGGTAGGGGCAGACTTTCTCCGCCGCCGCATTGCCCCTTTACAAGAGAGGAAAAGGCCAGCATGGGAATTTGGCAACGCGGCGGACATTATGAGGCTGCGCCCGGGACTGAACTTCAACTTCACGGCCTTGGAGCTGAAGGGGATGGTCCCGGAGCTTTTTAAGCACGACCCGGCCCATCCGGAGTGGTTTAGATCTCCCCGGGGAGTGGTGCCGCTATGCAACAGCACTGCCCGGGACTCCTTGCGCGCAATAATGCCCGCGTGTGACTCTCACGGCGTCGACCCCACCTGGATAGAGCCTCTGCCGGACGCGATTATGAGTTTCTTCGACAATCTGGTCGAGGTGCCCAAGAACACCGAGGAGAACAAGGGTCTCACTCGGGCCACCACAGAGCGGGACATAGCCTATATTGCTTCCCGGATGGAAGAGGCTGCCGCAGCTGCAGCAGCAGGGGACTTCGGATTCACCATGGACGAGGCGCAGGCCGCGGACGAGGTGTGCCAAGCAGAGGAGGCTGAGATCCGCAGACTGCTCAAGCTTCCGCCCGACGAGCTAGCCGGGGTTCCTTCCCTGAGGCACGCCGGGATTCCCGGGGTCATGAGCGAGGCCGCGGCAAGCGAGGTTGCCGGAGGGAACAGAGGTGCCGGAGGGAGCGGAGCCACCGGAGGGAGCGGAGCCACCGGAGAGAGCGGGGCCGCAGGACAAGATGCTGGACCCAGCGAGCCCGCCGGGGAGGAGGAGGAGGACACCGAGGCCGATGAGGACACCGGTGGGTCTCCGGGGCTTGACGACGACGCCTCATCGTCCTCGGAGAACTCCCCGCCTCGGGCAAGTCCCAAGCGAACACCGTTGAAGCGCCTCCGCAAGGCGGCTACAGCGACAAGGACGCAGGCGCCCCGACAACAGCCTACTCGCCGGGCGACGCGCGCCACCAGAGCGATCCAAGCCGCGACGGAGGCGCCCCGCGCACCAGCGCCAAGCGGAGGGGGATCTTCTCGGAGCGAAACGGCCGCTCCGCCTGCTCCTCGGGCCCCGGCGCCAACGGAGGCTGGGTCTTCGCAGCCCCCAGCCCCGGAGACCGCCAAGCGCCCGAGGGAGCCTTCTCCTCCCGCTCCTCGCGCGGGAGCAACTCAGGTGGAGTTTGACTTCTCCGCCCTCAGCTCCGACGACGACGAGGAAGAGGAGTAAGTATTTGTATTTTGTAACTTCTTTGATTCTGTCTTGATTCTTTCCTTGATGATCCTTATCTTGTTTTTGCTTTGCTTGCAGGACCCTGACCCAGCGGATGGCGAAAAGGGCCAAGATCCCTGTGGTTGAGGTCGAGGACGACTCGCTCGCCGCGGCGACCGGAGACGCGCCAGCGACAGGCTCGTCGGACCAACCTGCTGCTCCGAGGAGCAGCCCCCAGCGCAGCCCCCAGCATAAGTCTGGGTTTTAGATTTTTTTGTTCTTCGAGCGCGCTTGAGGTTTTAACTTGTACTGACATCTTGCTGTTTCATTTGTCTTGTGTAGAAGTGGAGCCACAGACGCAGGAGCGCCCGGAGACTACTCCCGAGGAGCCACAGGTCCCGCCATCCCCGCCAAGGACGAACTCCCCGGCGAGGGAGAGCGCTCCGCCAAGGATGGGTACTCCGCCAAGGGCGAGTACCCCGCCAAGGGCGAGCAGCCCGGCGAGGGTGGCCACCCCGCCAAGGGAGGACTCCCCGGCGAGGGAGCCTGTCGTCGACGAAGTCCGCGAAGGTAAGTCTTGCAGCTTCTTCTTCTTGGACTTGTCTTTTTGGATATTTGCTTGAACTTTTTCTTTGCTTTTTCTTTTGCTAGACCCTCCTCCCCCGGAGCGGATGGAAACGGAGGTCATCGTCGAGGAGGAGGGCGCGCAAGGCGATGCCGGCAATGCCACTGTTGTTGAGGACATGGCAGGAGCCGACGGGCCTGCCGCTGAGGAGACTGCCCCGTCCGCAGACGCCGCGGCCGGGAAGGGGAACGGCGACCACACTACCGGCCCGGGGGCGGCAGGAGCGTCAAGCGCTGCGCCGGCCGCCGACCCCTCCGCCGGCAAGGAGCAGTCGGGCATCTACCTTGAGGCCCCCAATGGCGTCTTCATACAAGTGCCGTGGGGGTCTTCGTCGCGAGCCCCCGTGGAGGGAGAGACCTTTGATGGAGAGGTCCTCGCCTCCGCGGGGTTGAAGATCGTTGAAGCGCCTGGCGGGAGGGATGAGCCCGAAGAGGAGAAACTTCTCCGCCAGCTCCTGGCCCTTTACCGGGCCAGGCAGGCGAAACTGGAGTCGCGAGAAGCCCTCACCGCCAAGGCCGGAGCAGACTTGGAGAAACGCGCTGCAGAGCTCCGCGCCGCCAACCAGGCAGCTCTCCGCGACTTGGCGGAGGAGCGAGAGAGGCTTGCCGGAGAGCAGCAAGAGTTCCTCCTGGAGAAGGCTGAGGCCGAGGAGCAGCAGCGACTGGTCGGTGAAGCGCTGTCCCAGCGAGAAGGAGCGCTCAACCAGCGGAAGGTCGACCTCGACGCTCACGAGGACGACCTTACCGCCCGGGAGCAGGCCCTTGGCGGAGAGTTGAAGGAAGCGAAAGCCGCCGCAGCCACCGCGGAGACCGCCAAGAAGGACCTTGAAGCCAAGGTGGCGCAGCTGGAGGAGTACCTGAAGGCGAGCACGGAAAGGGTCACCGCTCTCAACATAGAGCGCGAGAAAGACGCCCACACCAACTCCGATCTTCAGGTACGCCTCTCCAAGCAGGGCGACGAGCTCAAAGCCGCCAAGGACTCAATTGCTGATCTGGAGTTGAAGGTCTCCACGCTGAGAGATTCACTGGACGTCGCTCGGGACCGCGAGACCAAGCTGAAGGAGGAGCTCCGCAAGGAGCGGGAGCTGGTGGAGAGCGCTGCCACTTCCGCGAACAACTTCAACCGGGCGGTGGAGCAATGGACGGAGGACCTGGTCACTTCCGCCGCCAATATCGACAAGGAGCTGATGGCGCTGAGGGTGGAGCACCTCGTGTACTCTCCGGACCCGAACCTCCCCCACAGCGCCAAGCTCAGTCTTTTCTTCAGGGGAATCGCGCCGGCGCTCGCACGGCTGCAGGAGAAGCTTCCCGCGCAGCTGGCCGAGGAGTCGCGCCAGCTCTGCGCGGGTACCTTGGAGCGTGTCTTGACCAAGATCGTCTACCGCAATCCTGGTATTAATCTTGTCAACGTCCTCCGCAGCTTGCCGGCCGACGCAGATCAGGAGGCGCTGAAGGCGCAGGTCGCCCACATCATCGCCAAGGTGAACAAGATCTCCAGGCGTGAAGGCGATCGCGTAGATTAGGCCTCTTTCTTCTTATTTCCTTTGCTGCTGCAAAGTGTGCCATGAACATGAATCTATTAGTCATTGCGACAAGTTATCTCTGTAATATATTATCTTATTTCCGAGCAATTGATGCAGTGTTATCTCCCTTGTTTTTGGTCCTTTACTTTGTATGCTTTTTACCCTACGCTTTTAGGGAACTTGCCGACAAGGGACCCTTGCCGCGAGCGCTGAGTGCTGGACTCTGAGCAGCCTGCTGGCAAAGGCCTTACCGGCAAGCAACCTTGCCGCAGCTAGTCGCAACGCACTTAGCTTGCTGAGCGAACTCGAAAACGAAGTAAGGGCGCGACACTTGTCGCAGCTCACTTAAGCCGTTGAGCGTACTCGAAAACAAGATAAGGGTGCGGCTAGCCACGGGTAGGTTCCTCCGCGCACAGGTTTTCCATACAAAGTGTGGTTGTTCAAGGAAGATAACTGAAATTTAAAAAATTTGAACTGCTCAAATTCTGGTAACTTAGCTTTCATAATCTGTTCGTTCTCCGGTAAGCTTCCCTTTCTTGAACATCACTTGGTTCGTCCTCCACCTCCTTCCCCCCCGGCAAACTTGTGCGCGAGGAATGTTTCTTCTGCTTAAGAGGGAAAGAAAAGGAGAAGAGGAAACAAGTATAGGGTTTCTCGGCGTGGTAATGCTTACCGGATATGTGTGTTGCACAAGATGCCAAACAATGCATGCAAATAACAAAGAAAAGCATGAAAATGGCAAATAGTGCGAAAACACAAAAGCTTTACTGATGCACGGGATCTGCGCCCGGCTTTGTACAAAGGTTTACATGCGACAGCGGCAAGACTTGTACAAAAGGTGGTTGCCGGAGCGGATCACGGCAACCGCGCCTTATGGGTGAAACTTGCGAAGATGCTCTATGTTCCAGGAGTTGCTCACCGGTAAGCCTTCTTCGGTCTCAAGGCGGACAGCGCCGGGCCTTGTGACTTGTCTCACCCGATAAGGGCCTTCCCACTTCGGCGTCAACTTGTTGGAATTCTTGGCGGACTGAACACGCCGAAGAACAAGGTCGCCTTCCTCGAGACTCCTGGCCTTGACCTTGCGGCTATGGTAGCGACGCAAGGCTTGCTGGTATCGAGCAGCTCGTACAGCAGCCTGGAGACGTTCCTCCTCGAGGAGCAATGCGTCATCTTGTCGCAGTTGCTCTTGCTCGAGCTCATCATAAGCGAGCACTCGAGGAGATCCGTATACGAGTTCCGTGGGGAGAACTGCCTCTGCCCCATAGACAAGGGCAAAGGGTGTCTGCCCGGTGGCTCGACTTGGTGTCGTTCTGATTGACCAAAGAGCCGCCGGCAACTCCTCTATCCAGTTTCTTCCGCACTTGCGTAGCCTGTCGAAGGTTCTTGTCTTGAGTCCGCGCAGCACTTCAGCATTGGCCCTCTCCGCTTGACCATTGTTCCTCGGGTGAGCAACAGAAGCGAAGCAGACCTTGGCGCCAAGGTCTTGGACGTACTGCATGAAGGTGCGACTAGTGAATTGTGTACCGTTGTCGGTGATGATCCTGTTAGGGATTCCGAAACGGCAAACAATTGACCTGAAGAACCTGACTGTGCTGTCACCTTTCTCACCGGTTCCACTTCTGGCTACTTTGTGAACTTGTCGATTGCTACGTACAAGTACTCAAAGCCCCCGACAGCTCGGGGGAAAGGGCCGAGGATATCGAGCCCCCAGACCGAGAAGGGCCAGGACAAAGGGATCGTCTGGAGAGCTTGAGCTGGCTGGTGAATTTGTTTGGCATGGAACTGGCACGCTTCACACTTGGTTACTTGTGCAGTTGCATCTTGGAGGGCTTCTTGCCAAAAGAACCCTTGCCGGAATGCCTTCCCGGCAAGTGCCCTTGCGCCAATGTGGTGGCCACATATGCCTCCATGTATTTCTGCCAACAGCTTCTGTCCATCTTCTCTGGAGATGCACTTCAACCTGACACCATTGAGCCTTCTTCTGTACAGTTCATTGTCCACGAACTGGTACATACTTGACTGCCTGGTTATTTTCTCTATCTCTGCTGGGTCGTCGGGAAGTTCTCCAGTTTGCAAAAAACGGACGATCTGCTGTGCCCATGCCGGAGCCCGAGGCTCAACGGCAAGGACTAAAGGCATGAGGGCCGCTGCGGGGACCCCAGCTTCTACGGCAAGAACCTCTGGTTCTGCCGGAGCTGAAGGTCCCCCGGCAAGCCTGCCGGGGCAAGGCTTGTCGGGAACGTTTGCTTCAACTGTACAAACCCTTAGATCTGCAGGACCAAAATGTTCCTCAGCGTTTTGGTTGTTGATCTTGGGGACCTTGGCGGCGGCCTCGGGGAGGTCCGCCGGCAAGTAGTCGCCGGAGACCAACTTTCTCTTCTTGGGCTGCCCAATCGATGGTGTAACGGATGGCTGAGTCAGCTTGAGCAGGAAGGTCCCTAGTTCCACAGGTAACTTCATTGCAGCACACTTTGAAAGGCCATCTGCTATATCATTCTGAGCTCTCGGGACGTGCTCCATTTGCAGACCTTCAAAGTACTCCTCAAGCTTTCTCACTTCATCTACATAAGCTTCCATCAAAGGGCTTTGATAACTTTTGTTTACTTGTCGGACCACCAACTGAGAGTCTCCCCGCACAATCAACTTCTTGATCCCAAGTTCAGCCGCAATCCTGAGGCCGGCAAGCAGACCTTCATACTCAGCAGTATTGTTTGTCGCTTGTTCCCTGGGAAAGTGCATCTGGATAACATACTTGAGGTGCTCTCCGGTGGGCGCTATGAGTACCACGCCGGCACCGGCGCCTTGCAGCGAGAAAGCACCATCAAAGTACATCATCCATTCGCTTGTCGCTTCTTGTACGGGTACGCTTGTCTCTGGAACTTCTTCATCCGGTGTTGGGGTCCATTCAGCTATGAATTCTGCCAAGGCTCTGCTCTGTATGGTTGAAGTACTTTCAAACTTGAGGCCAAAGCTCGACAGTTCCAGTGCCCACTCGACGATCCTGCCTGTTGCTTCTGGATTTTGCAGTATCCTCTTCAACGGAAAGCGAGTGACCACTGTTATCTCATGTGCTTGGAAGTAATGGCGCAGCTTTCTCGAGGTCATGAGGAGACCGAAAAGCAACTTCTGCACCCCGGAGTATCTTGATCTAGCCCCCTGCAAGAGGGAACTCACAAAATACACCGGGCGCTGCACCATCTTCCTTCGCACTTCTCCTTGCTCCTGCGCAGAGTTGTCCTTGTCGGGGCCAGAGCTTGCCGGTGGAGCCCCCTGCTTGTCGCTGGACTCGCTCGCCGGAGGTGTGGGTTCTTCCTCTGCCTCCCTTTCCGCTACCAACGCAGCACTAACCACTTGATTGGTTGCCGCTAAGTACAGCAGCAACTTCTCTTGTGGCCTAGGTGCGACAAGTATTGGAGTGGAGGATAGGTATCCTTTCAAATCCTGCAGCGCTGCCTCCGCTTCCGGAGTCCACTTCATAGGACCCGCCTTTTTCAAGATTTTGAAGAAAGGCAGGGCGCGTTCTGCAGATTTTGAAATGAACCTGCTGAGGGCAGCCACACAACCAGCAAGTCTCCTTACGTCCTTGACGCGCTTCGGGGCTTCGATCTACTCGATGGCTTTTATCTTGTCGGGATTGGCTTCAATCCCCCTCTAGGACACGAAGAACCTGAGAAGCTTGCCGGAGGGGACTCCGAAGACGCACTTCTCGGGGTTCAACTTGAGCTGGATCTTGCGCAGATTTGCAAATGTTTCTTCTAAGTCTTGGATCAGGGTATCTTTGCTCTTGCTCTTGACCACTATGTCATCCATGTAAGCTTCTACATTTCTGTGGATCTGTGGCTCAAAAGCAGTGTGCACCACCCTTGCAAATGTTGAGCCTGCATTCTTCAATCCGAAAGGCATGCGAATGAAGCAATATGTGCCACATGGAGTAATGAATGCAGTCTTCTCTTCATCTTCCTTGGCCATAAAAATCTGGTGGTAGCCTGAGTATGCATCAAGGAAGGAGAGCAGCTCACATCCAGCAGTGGAGTCAACAATCTGGTCAATGTGCGACAAGGGAAATGGATCCTTGGGACATGCTTTATTCACATCAGTGAAGTCTATACACAACCTCCACTTCCCGTTAGCCTTACGCACGACAACTGGATTTGCTAACCACGTCGGATGGATCACGCCTCTAACTAGGCCCGCTGCTTCTAGCTTCTTGATTTCTTCGGCAATGAATTCTTGGCACTCCACGGCTTGCTTCCTGACCTTCTGCTTGACGGGCCGCGCATGAGGACAAACAGCAAGCTTGTGCTCAATTACCTTCCCGGGAACGCCGGGGATGTCAGATGGTTGCCACGCAAACACATCGACATTCGCCCGCAGGAAGGCAACGAGCGCGCTTTCCTATTTGCTATCAAGTGTAGCACTGATGGTGAAGGTACCACCAGTGCCGTCCTCCTTGGCGGACACCTTCTTGGTTGCCGGTGGAGCGGCCATCCCTTTCTTGCACTTGCCGGTGGAGCTCGATGGAACGTCCTCGACGGCAGCGCAGCACTCCGAAGAGGTGCGTTTGCCGGAGTCGGCCCCAGAGCACTTGCCGGACTTGGTCTTGGTCTTCTTCCCCCCGGGAGCTTCAGCGGCAAGTGTGTTGCTCTCCACCGCGGCTGCTGCATCCCGGTATATCTTGTCGGCGCAGATAAGCGTGTCCTTCTTGTCGCCCGGGACAGAGATGACGCTTATCGGCCCCGGCATCTTGAGTACGTTGTAGGCGTAGTGGGAAGCTGCCATGAACTTGGCGAGGGCAGGACGTCCAAGTATCCCATTGTATGGCAATGGGATATCGGCCACGTCAAAGGTTATCCTCTCCGTCCTGAAGTTGAGTTCCCCGCCAAAGGTCACTAGCAGAGTGATCTTCCCCTTCGGCTTGCTCCTCCCCGGGTTTATTCCTTGGAACGAACCGGTTTCTTCGAGCTCGCCGTCTGGGATCTGGAGTTTCTTGATCACAGCCGAGGATATCAAGTTCAGGCCGGCCCCGCCGTCAACCAACATTTTGGTGACCTTGAGGTTGTGGATGGTTGGTGAAACCAACATCGGCAAGCACCCGACCGCCGTGGTGCGGTCAGGGTGATCCTCAAGATCAAAAATGATGGGCGTGCTAGACCACTTCAGCAGCCTGCGCGACTCAACGGGCGGCTCTGCTGCGTTTACTTCCCGCACCCACTGCTTGAGTTGGCGGTGGGAAGTGTGCAGAGAGGCGCCTCCGTCGACACACAGCACTTCTGTGGCCTTCTGGAACTCCTGCTCGCTGTTATCACCTTCCTCCATGTCGTCGTCGTCGTCTTCTTTCTCATCCTTGTCGCGGCCCCGGGGAGGTCGATCACCTTGCCGCTGCTTGGCCTTGCCGCGGCGTCCTCCCCGGCCATTGAATGGCCGCTTCTTACTTGGCTCTCCTCTGCCACCTTGAGCCTTCTCCTTGTCGCGACGCTCGTATTCTGCTTTCTGCTGCTCTACAAGGTACTCGACTCGCTTGCAGTTGGAAAGGTCGTGGCCCTTGGTGCGGTGGATCTTGCAATATTGCTTGTCGGAGCCGTCCGGCTTGTCGGCTGCCGCTACAGGGGTAGGTTCCTTGCCGGAACCGCCAGCCTGTGCTGTCTTGGCGGGAGCCTCCTTGCCGGACTTCTCGACGACCAGCACCTCCTTGCTCTTCTTCTTTCTGTTGTTCCGCCGCCGGCTCTTCTTTGCCGGGGCGGCATCCTCGCTGTCGCTTCCCCCTGCGCCAGCATCCTCTCCGGGGAGTCTCCTCCCCTCTTCGGCGTGCGCGCACTTGTCGGCCAGAGCATAGAGCTCGCTGACATCCCGTATCTTGGTCATGGCCATCTCTTCCCGCATGCGACGGTTACGCATGTTCTGGTGGAACACGCTGATAACCGCGGCGGGGTGGACGTCGGGAATGTTGTGCTGCACGCGGCTGAATCGTTGAATGTACTTGCGCAGGGTTTCTCCTTCCTTCAGGGCCAAGATGTGGAGATCACTCTCCTGGCCGTGGGGTTTGTGGCCGCCCGTGAAGGCGCCAACAAATTGGTGGCACAGATCTGCCCACGAAGAAATGGAGCCTTCAGGCAAGTGCATAAGCCAAGAACGGACGTTCGGCTTAAGCACCAGCGGGAAGTAGTTGGCCAATATCTTCTCGTCGCGTCCCCCGGCAGCTTGCACCGCGATGGTGTAGATGCTGAGGAACTCCGAGGGGTGCGTCTTGCCGTCGTACTTCTCGGGTACGTCGGGCTTGAAGTTTTTCATGCTGGGCCACTGGACTTGCCGCAGCTCACGGGTAAACGCAGGGCAACCTGCCGCGTACGGCAAGTCGCCTGGTTCACCGGGCGCGTGCGTGTCGACAGCGGTCCCAGCACGTTGGTCCGATTGTCGTCGGGCTTCTCGCCGGCGCTCGATCGTTGTCCGAGCATCTTCTTGTCGCCGATCGTCGAGGACTTGGCGCTGGTCCCGACGAGCCCGCGGATCCGACGACGCCGTGGAGTCGTCGTCGACGTTAATCCGGCGGGGAGGCGTCTTTTGCTTCCGCGGCGGGGAGTGCACGGTGGTTGCACCCCCGGCGGTCTTGTTGCCGTCGGCCTTCGCCTGGTCGACTTGCCGTGGCCGCGAGGTCGCCGGCTGCTGCGGCGTGTCGTTGTTGGCGAAGGCGATGAGGCTTTGGATTGTTGCCCTCCAGTCTTCGGCCTTGTCTGCCGCTGGAGGGAAATCGAGGAGCAGTTGCGCTCTTGCGAGAGCTTCTGCTGGAGAGGAGGGGAGCGGTGGCGAGCGGTGCGAGGAGCGAGATATGCTCGGACTTCTAACAGGGTTAGAAGGAGCAGTCTCTCGCCCCGGCGACCGCGCCTTGCTCGTGCCAGGACGACGGCCTAGAGCATCCCGCGAGCCTCCGGTTTGTCCTTGGCCCAGCAAGCGGATGGTACCTCCTGTACCACGGCGCTGCTGGCCTGTCGTCTGCTGAGATGGACGTGGCGCGTCTACAGACACCGAGGCCTTGGAGTTGGTCCGGTCGTCCGCCCTGTCCTTGGATTTGGCGGTGCCGTGAGTTTCCTCGCCAGCGACCACCCTTCCGCCGGCGTCTCCTCCACCCACCGTTGGTTCTGGTGGCGGGGGAATCGACGCAGACGGGCCTGCGACCTCCGAAACCTTCTTCCTCGGGGCCATGTTGCTGTTGCTGATGAAGTTGATGAAGCTGGAGAGGTTGATGAAGAATGCGCCCGCGTGAGCGCCGGATCAGGTTCGCACAACCTCGACGCCCCCTACCTGGCGCGCCAAAGATGTCGGGGGAAACTGTCCACCACGAACACCTATGGGACCGGAGCCCCTTGTACGTTGCGGTAAGGGAGCGGAGGGAGCACGAAGAGCGGATCGAAGAGCACACGCGGGCAGTTTACCCAGGTTCGGGCCGCGCGGACGCGTAAAACCCTACTCCTGCTTGGTTTGTATTGAGTTTGTGAGTTCGGGAGCTTGAAGAACTAGCTACACCGAGCAAAAAAGCTATCTAGGTTCCGAACCCTTTCTACGTTGTGCATGGGCCTCCTTTTATAGCTCAAGGGGTCACCGACAGGTGTCAACATAGAAGAAGGGCAAAAAAGTAACTTTGGTGGTAGTTGTAACAGCGCGGGAACAGTGCATGAACAGTGCGTGAACAGTGGTCTTCACCTAACTTGACAGTGGGGGACAAGGGCATTAAATGCCCGTCACCGTCGACCCCAAAAGCACCCGTCCATGCGTCTCCGTTCGCCACGGCGGTAGCCTCGTCACCGTGGAGTGCCACCGTGTCCCCCAGGCTGCACAGCCATCCGCCACGCGTCCCTGGAAAGGCCCCAGGGTGACGCGTGGGCCGATGTGCTGGAGCGCGGGCACACAGTGCAAGCTTCCCTCGGCAAGCACCTTGCCAGGGTCTTGATCTTGCCGGGCCCTGAAGCTTGTCGCTCCCCCGGGCCCCTGCCGGGGCGCATGCTGCGCCAAGGCATGTCTTCTGGGATGCAGTCTTCTGGTTTTCCTGGCAAGCTCCTCTTGCCAGGGTCTTGTGTTGAACGTGATAGTCTTGAGCCTGGGACGGCCTTCCCGGCAAGCTCCACTTGCCGGGGCCTTGATCTTCTGTCTTGTATACTTTGTTTTTGAATGGTTTTATAGGGACCAGAAAGGTCTCCGGCGAGCACGTGGTGAGCCCTGCCGCGGGAAGCTGCTACTCCCCGTGCACAAGTTGGGGTACTAAGGTACCCCTATCTTAGTACACCGACAGGTTTGAGCATCCCCATTTCAGGTTTCCTTTGAAAATAAACATGATGCATCAGACAGGTCCTATCCTAAAGCAAGGTGAAGCTGGGGATGTGACAACTCACCCCCACTAAACAAGAATCTCGTCCCGAGATTCAGGACGTGAGATAAGAAATCAGAGGGGACACTAACTAACACAATCTTCTCGATTCAACTGTCCTCCTCGAAGTTGCTGATTCATTGCATCATGTTGATTCTGACATCTTTGATTACCAGATCTTTGTCCAATACAGAGATAACAGAAGAAATTCTACGGTAATCTATCTTGCCGAAGATCGAGCAACTCAGATCAACTTATGGAGTGAGACGTTGAAACATCTCTTGAGCTGAGACACGGAGTACACCTCCAGGGGGATGGAGTGAAATAAATGATGAAAGTTCACTTGGCAGGCAAAATTGCACACCTAAGAAGATGGTGATCGATGTCACTAGACGGGACACCTTTAAAGAAGATGACTCGTAGAGTTATTCCCTTAAGTGGCAAAAAGAATTACTTTTGATATAGAGATCATTGAAATTCCCTTTACCAGCCTAAGGCAAACACAATCGATCGTTTGACAGAGTTCGAGATAATGACATTCTCGGTCAAAATGGATGATGTGGACTACCTTGTAAAAGACAACACCACAGATGATTTTGCTTATCATCGGAAATGGATGGAACCTATGGTAGGACCACTTTTGAAGATAATCCTGAACAGTAGTGGCTGAGAAAGGTAACCCATGGAAAATTTGCACATGGTGGTGCAAGCTGGGAACAAAATGCAAATGCTGGGAATGATTCTGGTAACTAGGAAGAATCCCAACAGTAGAGAGTAAATCTACTCTTTGAGAGTGTATAACATAATCAAGAACACTCGAAGCAATCCCGGTTAGTGTCGAGGATAACACCTAGTGCTTGTGCGTGCTCTCAAGAACTTGAGCATTCCCATATTCATCAAGGTTTTACCAATATCCGTGTCAAGGATCCCGGCAACATTACATACTACCATGATGAATAATGATGGACGATGCAGTTGCAAAGGAAGATAACACCTTCTCGGATTTCACCTTGGCGAGGCCAAGGGAACGAAATCTGGATGATCGACTGAGAGACACTTAGCACTCCGCTTCTAATGTTCTCCTTGATGTGTTAGCGTAAGCCATTCACAGATATGTTTGGCATCTCGAACATCAAATAAAGGTCGGACTTCAGGAGCACAACAATCCATAAGAAACAGCTAGGGAGTAAATCCTACGATGTCCTTATGGGGAGGTGGCCAATTTCTTCAATCGAGATACTACAACAATATGTCTTCCGGCTAGGTGTGTTGGCCACGACATCCACTTTACCGGTAATCGAGAGACCAATATTATAGCTCTTGGGAAATGCACCAACCATCATATCTGCCTGAGATTCAGTTCTGGTTGGTGTCAGGATATTCCAGACTCATCGAGTCTAGGAAGAAAAATGAAAGTTTACAACACAAATCGACGAGATGGCGTTGCGAGATTCTCGGGAAATGAACTACGATAGCAGCTCCAAAACATGAGCTGGTTCTGCTACATACGTGTGAACACGTTGTCCAAGACAAACGTGACCACGTGGTAGCCTTACAATGAAACACTACCAAGTTCGGGTTGGGGAACCATCATCGAGGATAACGAAGTCCTTGCATAAGTCCGGATCTTAAGAAGGAACTTCTTCTCCTAGTACAATCAATCAGTGGCTTGGTGTGCTAGGGATACATATAGAGTGAAGGTTGCAAGTCTCCAAACCACAGAATACTTCGCACGTATGCATGACTGACTTGGGATTATTCCACAGGAAGCAAAACAACTTTCTCAAACTCACGGTGGCAACTTACATCAATTACACATGAATTAGGGAAAGTCTCTTCTCTCATCAACATATACCTCATGAACGGGACACGAAGGCAATGCTTACAAAGTTTCCAACACTAGCTTAATGTCCTACAAAATCATGGAGGAGATAACAGTGTTGCTGATGGGCTCAACAACAATTCATCCAGGTTTCCATGGAGATGGAATTCCATAATTATGTGAACAAGTGATAGTATTGGTCAGACCAAGGGGATATAATGGTGTATGCTCGAGGAATCATCCCCGAGTAAGACAACATTATGAACATCGTTGGTTCTGATTTGATTTGATGATAGCCCATACTCAAATCAAAGTTTTGGACAAGACAATAGATCCAGCAATTGATCACAAGGATCAACCGATCAAGATATCATCTTTCTTCAACACACACACACACACAAAAGATATCCCTTAGAAGGAACTAAGTCAGGCAAGCTCTTATCTTCCAACTCTCCAAGTTGTTGTTTAGCTTAACCAACTAATTCAGGGTATCCAACACAGATTCTTGGAGAAAGGGTGGTTTAGAGAGAAACCATCTTGATCAAGAACTCAACATAGCGGTCAGGTGACAACCTGGTAATACTTCCGAGAAGATATCCAGAAAATCACGAACCACCGATATGTTGCTAAGCTCGAGAACAATCTTGCTTTTCAAGGCAAGACGATATGATCAAATGAGCAAGGACTTAACAAAATCCTACCTCATCAATCAAGGAGTGCACCAGGAAAGTGGACTAGGTAGCACGATCAGTCTTAGGATGGTGATTCGGTAACCAACACACTAAGAATGAGATTATCGTCCATCGCTACCAAGCAACGAAGTTGCTTGGAGTATTGATTTCACACATCACATTTCACTTGTCAGTATTCCGGTTACAACAACACGGAGACCGAGGAATGGACGATGATGGTGAGAAGTATTACTATATCAGGAGTTCATAGGATGATGTGCAATTCCCATGACATTCTTGACCTAAAGATGGTAATATTCCAAGATGGAACAGATTAGAAGCTGCATTAGCATTCTTCATCTGCGAAGTACAACTTCTTTGACCAAATCGTGGATATGGATAAGGTACTGGAGTTTGTTTCTCCTAGTCATTCCGGGATAGAATGGCTTGACGGACCTCAAGAGTAAAAGGCATCGATGAACACAAGTGCACGACTACTCCTGACTATCAATTGATAGACGAGGATCATAATACAACTGAAAGGGACAACTCAAAGGAACATATATCTTTCTGAGTTGTGGATGCATAGATTAGTATGTTGAACTAGTTCAACATATTTCTTCCGGATAACCCATGCAGAAAGTAGAATTGGCAGAGTCACATATGAATGGAGTACTACTCAGGAGCACTCTGGTTGTGATCTTTTGGTTCATAAGAACTTCTGCCATGATGGTTCATGGTATTTGGAAGAACGATAACCACAGACCTCGAGGACTATCACAAGGTTACTAATATCCTAAAGGGACGAGCAAATACTACCAACATGAGGTAGGTAGAGAGAATCTTGGGTTCAAGAACCCAGGAGTAGATTGCCTACTAACTAAATGGCATCACGGGATGCTTTTGAGAATAGTGGCCAGAATCACCACACTGGGAATATAAAGCATTGCTAGATTACTGGGTGATCTTCTAAGACACCTAGGGTCATAATAATAAGTCCAACATATATGTCGAGGTAACAGAGTACCACAACTCACCGTCTAGTGTGGTTAATCTGGCCCAAAGGAGCATCGGGACAGGAAGAAGAGATTTGCAAATGCATCAGACTATTAGAAACCTGGGATGACTCGGACAGCATAACGGCTGTAATTGCTCGAAAATACTTTTGAGATCCAAGCAAAAGGGTAGCATATCCACTTAACATCATAATGTCAAGGTTCTGAGACCAACAGTTGAACAGACAGAAGTAGTAGAAACTGAACTGAGGGTTGAATCCACAATAACGTGATCCTAATAAATAGAATGAGAATCCTAGTTCTTAATCCCCGTAGAAAAGGAGAAGATGACTCAGATCAGAAGGTCATGGGGTAAAGGAGTAAAAAGAGCCTTACGTTCCCTTCCACAATCAATTCCCTTACATAACTAAAGAATTTCTAGACACGACTTCGACCAGTTTGGCTTACTAATCCTACAGGCAGTCAGGCTCAGATACCAAAGCTATCAGGACCCCGATCCTAAGTCACACAGGTCTAGCCTGTAACACATCATATCACATGGCGGCCTCACGCACGGTATCCCCACGGGTGCCACCTTACCTGGCCCGGGACCGTTTGCGCATTTTGGCACACGTATATGATAGTGTCGCTAGCATCCATATGACAGAGAACCCGGGCCGACATGACTAGTTATAAACCAAAAGTGGCACTAAATTACAGAGACAGGCATACATGACCCAGCAACGAACGTGTCGGTCATCAACGTATGAACCCAAGTCGTAGCAAGCTACAAGGACTTAAAGGAACAACGTGTGACATTTCCCCTAAGGGACAGACACAGGAACGAAGAAGGACACATGCCGGCCAGCCTAAGTGTTCCGGAGCAGTAGCAAGCTGCCAAGGCTCAATGGAAGCACTAGGAAACATTTCCCTGTAAGGTAGGCTACCAAAGGTAAACAACTAGGTGTCGGATCCCACACATAGCAATACACATTACACGTACGCATAACATGCAAGTATGTGCTGTACAACAGGGCATCACAACATAACTTAACAACTCATATAGATAAAGGCCCAGAAGAGCCCTCATAGCATTTATTACAATCAGAGGTCACATGACCTAACATACAGAGCATACAAGCAACGGAAGCATAACATGTCTGAGTACAGACAACTACAAATGAAAAAGGCTGAGAAGCCTGACTATCTACCAGACCCTCCCAAGGGTACAAGATCGTAGCTGAGGTAACAAGCTAAACGTCGAAGTCCACGCGGAACCACTAGCGAGACTGAAGTCTATCTGCAAAAACATAAATTAAGCAAACGTGAGTACAAAGGTACTCAGCAAGACTTACATCAGAACTAGCTACATATGCATCAGTATCAACAAAGGGGGTGATGGAGTTTGACTGCAGCAAGCCAGCTTTGACTCGGTGGCTATCCTAAACTACGACCGCAAGTAACTCTTTTGAGGTGGCGCACTCGAGTCCACATATTCACCAATCAATACACCACTATGGATCCGCTCCCGTCTACCTACGAGAAGGCCATCCATAGCACTCACGCTTATCTTGCGTGTTTTAGAGTATCCACTTTCACTTGTCTATGAACTGTAATAGGCAACCCAGAAGTCCATTACCGCGGACACGGCTATTCGAATAGATTATATTTAACCCTGCAAGGGTGTACTTCTTCACACACGCTCTCACCACTTACCGCCGTTTACACGACATGTACTCGGCAACCTTCAAGTGGAGGCCCAGCGAGGGTGTCGGCCACGACCTGACTAACCACACAAGTCTCTCGTCCAGGTTTATCGCCTATTTGGGTTCCATCCGTGGGGAGATCCGGCCGGGGTGTCGCTCACGGCCCCAAACGATGTGTACAGGGTTCCCGCATCACCAAACGTGCAATCGGTACACCGAGCCACGTACCTGCCGCGTCACAGCCCACCTCGAGGGTCAGCGCTGCGCACGACCTCCAGTAAACTACAAACACCAGAAACTAGTTGCAACTCCTGGACAGAGATCATGTTGATTAATAAGTTGAGAGAGTCAATTAAGGATCCCAATGTGTGGTAGTAGCTGTTTCATGGACCAACCAACACAGAACTCAGTTCCTGAGGACGGCTGCAATGAGACAACCCACCATGTACTCCTACATGGCCTCTCATCGCTACCTTTACCAAATCGTGTTCACACACTTAGCTCTCAACAGTAAGACATGTTCACCACATTCCAATTCATCCCCGATGAAACAGACCTGACACAACTCTAAGCAATAGCAGGCATAACCAGAAAGCATGAATGAGTAGGCACAACATGGCTCAAACAACTCCTACTCATACTAGTGGGTTTCAACTATTTACTGTGGCAATGACAGGTCATGCAATGGAAAGGGGTTCAACTACCGCAGCAGGTAACAGTTGAAGCGTTGTTGTTCTAATGCAGTAAAAGAGAGCAAGAGCGAGAGAGTGGGATTGTATCGGAATGTTCAATGGGGTTTGCTTGCCTGGCACTTCTGAAGATAACAATGAGTCTTCATCGGTGTCATCGAACTCATCGTCGGAACGTCGTCTACTGAGAGGGGACAAAACCGACAAACAGAGAAAGAACACAATCAATGCAATGCAACAATATGATGCATGATTCAAGACATGGCAATATGCTGTTGATTGAGCTAATGCAACTAGCAACACAATTAAATGAAGTTGGTTTGAACCAAAGGTTCAAATTCAAACTCCATATGTGATTATTTAATTGTCATTTAATTGATTTGACCTGATCAGTAGGCTTAGCTTGTTCAAACATGCATGAAAGTGCCATAAACAGATTCCTTGGATTTTTCTGATCATTTTTCATATATAAATTATTTTCATCTAAGCTACGGTTGATTTTATATGATTTTTACAAGTTTTGGCTATTTTCTGAAATAAATAAATCATTTAGATTTATATAAAATTCCAGAAAGGCTTTATTGCATCAGCATGACGTCTGTGTGACGTCAGCAAGTCAACAGGGGATGTTCGGGTCAAACCTGACCAGTGGGGCCCACTGGTCAGTGACCCACTAGCTAACAGAGTTAGTTAGTTTTTAAACTAACACTAACTAAACTGCTGGTGGGGCCTGGGCCCACATGTCAGTCTCTCAGGGCCTAATTAAGTTTAGTTTTAACTAAACTAATTTAACAGAGGTTGGCCCCACGTGTCAGTGACCCATAGAGCTAAGCACAGAGATTAGTATCTAATTAAAACCTAAACTGAAACTAAACAACGGCCGGCCCCACATGTCATGGACTCAGGGGGGGGGGGGGTCCAGCCGTGGTCAAAGTGGTCAAGCCCATCGGCGGCTCGACGCCGGCGAGGCCAAACGTGGCGGCGGTGCTCGGAAATCGCCCTCCGGCGACCATTTGGACGGCGGCTTGGTGCTACGCGTAGCTGGGGAGCTCGCGCATCTAATGGAGGCGACGGTGTGTGCTGGGGTGGCCGGAGCTCGTCGGAAACGAGCTCGCGGCGGCGCCGGAGTTCGGGCTCCGTCAAGCTAGGGGCTGCGGGGCTCAGGGAGGCGAGCGGGGAGGTGCTATGGGCTTCTACGGTTGCGGTGAAGACGATGCCGTGCTTGGAATCAAGCCAACGTGGCCGTGGCCACGACGGCGACGTGCGGTGGCGGCGGCGGGTGCGGCTGAGCTCGGCGGGGTCGATGTGGTGCACAAGAAGGCAAACGGAGAGGGGGAAAAAGAACGGGAGCTCACAGAGATTCCAGGGGGACAGACGGCGAGCGCGGGGAGGCACGGACGACGACGGAGTATCTCCGGCGATCTGGGGGGGCAGAAGGTTGAAGACGACCTCGTTGAGGGCGTTGCGGTGCTCCCCAGCTCGAGTACGTCAAGGGAACAGGAAGACGGAGCTGCGGCGACTCTTCTGGGCATGGTTGCGAGGTGTGCGGTGGCCGGTGGCCATGGCTACGGCGAGCGGCGGCGAAGGTGGCGTTCGGCCATGGCGAGGAGAAGCAGGGGAGGGGGAAGGGGATCCAGTGAGAGGGGGGGAGGAGTGACAGAGAGAGGCAGGGAGGTGCGTGGCAACCTCAGGGCGACGAGGAGGCAGGCAGAGAGGTAGGAGGTGGCCGGCGTGTGCCGGCGCGCGGCGGCCACGCGCCCTCCTGCCCACTGGCAGGAGGTTGAAGACAGTAGGAGGGAGGAGGTGGGCTGGGCCGGCCACTTGGGCCGCCAGGTGGCTGCACAGGTAAAACTCTCTCTCTGCTTTTCTCTTTTAGTTTCTGTTTTCTATTCTTTTGACTTTGTTTTGATTTAATAAAAATACCAGAACATATTCATAAATCATGAAACCAGACATGGTTATTGTTTAGAATAAATCCAACAGTAAACATTTTAGTTTATGATTATTTGAGCATTTTAAATAATATATAAAATTTAAATGCCCAAATGCAAATAAGATATAATTTAATTCAAAAATCCAAAATGGACCTAGAAATATGTGCAACATTTTCGGCAGAGGTTTTTAATCAATCCAAAAATGATGAACTTTTCCAAGGGCATTTTGGGTTCATTGAAAAAGATTTTAATTTGACCCTAGTTAAATTCATTTAGTGCTAGGGTTTGAGCATCCCCATTTCAGGTTTCCTTTAAATAAACATGATGCAACAGACAGGTCCTATCCTAAAGCAAGGTGAAGCTGGGGATGTGACACTCAGTGCACCCCAGTGCCAGTTTCTATTTTCTGCTGTTTTTGTATTTCAGGTTTTCCCATTACGAAAACTGCCAGAAAAATCCCGGAAAAATTATATTAAAAATCAGCGTTCCCGAAGCTTCCCGGCAGCCGAAGTAGGGCCGGAGTGGGGCCACCAGGGCTCCAGGCGCCCTGGTGGCGCGGCCCCCCTCCTGGTCGCGCCGGGGGGTGATGACCCACAACCGTAAGGGATCTATTGTAGTGTTTTCGATAAGTAAAAGTGTCGAACCCAACGAGGAGCAGAAGGTATTGATAGGCGATTCTGAGCAAGAAATTACTGCAAGCACTGAAAGATAACTTTTTAGGGGTTTTCTTGATATAAGCGACAGGAAAGTAAAAGCAAGCAAGATAAAAGGTACTAAGAGTAACAAGTGGCCCAATCCTTTCTGAACAAAGGAGAGGCCTAGCAACTGAACTTATAAAGGCTAAAGCGTTCCTGAGGACACACGGGAGAGGTGGTCATGTGCTTTCGCCATATTCCGTATCGATACTATGTTATGTGTTGATAAGTGTTGAGTGGGTGGATCTATGCTAGTACACTCTCTAGACTAAGATGAGTGCACTCTTATGATTAAACACCTTGCAAGCATCCGCAAATACAAGATAGAATTTAAGGGAAAAGCCTAACCATAGCAGTACGACCGATGATCCATTGATCCCTTGTGCAAAAGCGTGCGAACTGGGGTTCAGGTTTCTGTCACTCCGGCAACCCACCGTAAGCATTCTTTGTACACAATGTATTCCCCTAGGTCCTTAATAAGGCGAAGTGTTGAGTGTTCGACTCACACAACACCACTAGTAGAATGACAATGCAACTTAAGTATCAAACAACACATATTACTTCAACAACATATGACTACTAACAACAAGACCTTCCCCATGTCCTCAAGAACTAAAGTAACTACTCACAAGACATAAAAGAGATCATGATCAGTGGTGATAAATGGGTGATAAACAATCTGGACATAATAATATTTCTCCAACAAAACTCAATAACGTTCACCACAAAGTAGTAATCAACACCGATGGAGTAGAGAGGATAGGTAGTACAAGTTACAACACAAGTTGCAATTGTGAGATGAGATTTGGATGAAGATGGAGATGGTGCTGATGTTGGGGATGATGTTGATGATGATCTCGATGATGCCCGTGGTGATGGTGATGACGATGGCGATGATCTCCCCTTCCGGGAGGTGATCTCCCCGGCGGAATCTGCCCACCGGAGATGGCTTTTTCTTCTCTGTAGGTTTCTGCCACGGAGCGGCGGCGGAACTCCGTAAAAACTCTTCTTTTTAGGGTTTTCGGATAACGGAGAGTATATAGGCAAAAGGGGGCAGCCGGAGGTGGGCCAGGGGCTCCAGGCGCCCCCCCGGCGCGGCCAGGGGGGCGCCCCCAGGGCGCCTGGGCACCCTGTGGCCCCCCTCTGGTTGCCCTTTCGCATGCCTTCGTGATCCGTCTGGAAAATATCCTCCGTCGATTTTAGGGTAATTTGGAGATATTCTTCTTCAGCAACTCAGCGTCCACTTTTTACCGCTGAATCCTGCGTCTGCTGCTTCGGCTCCGGAAAGTTGCAAACTGTGTAAAATAGACCAAAACAACATAAGAACATCATCGTAATGTGAAATATATCAATGAATAAGGATAAATTATGATACAAAATAGTGATGCATTTTGGACGTATCAACACCCCCAAGCTTAGACCTCGCTTGTCCCCAAGCGAATACTGAGCTCGGTAAACCTGTCCACAAGTTTAGAGAGTGAAGTGTCGATAAATAGAATATGGACAAGAAGCATCACAGTTTCTTCATAAACTCAAATATCCTCAAAAGCAATCTTCAACTCATAAGGCCCTTATAAAAGAGTGGTAACACTTATATTCGGAAGTAGGGCTAAGGAAACTCATCAAATCATGGCAAACATGTCCTTTGGTCAAAGAACAACAAATAAATTTAACTTTTGCTCTTCCTCTTACGTTTTGATGAGATTAATTGAAGCTTTGGAAAGAACATGTTATAAGGCAAGAAGTGAAAGTGTTAACACAAAGGAAGATATTTGCCTTAGCTGGGCTTGACAAACAACTTACTTATCAAATGATAATGTCAACGAGGATATGATATGACAAATCTTAATGCAACTTTATATGAATGAATCCTTGTCAACATCAAATGTCTGCTCTCTTTAAGAATAGAAGGAAGTAGGAATAACTGACTCAACCTAAAATTAAAAGATAGGCCCTGCTCTAGGGAAGTAGGGAAAACTCATGTGCTATCCTTAAATCAAACAGAATGAAAACAAGTTTTGAGAGGTGCATGATTTGTCAACGAATGCTAATAGATAACTCAATTACTTCTCGGGTTGGACAAGTTTCAAGGAACGGCTCCCGCATGAGGACGATCACATCCTCTTAATCTCCTTTGTTTATCACTGCCAAAGTTTTCTGATTTCTCATGAACAAAGCGTGAAGGAGGGTTTGTTTGTTATATTATTTTTGAGTCGGGCGCACTCTTTGCCAGTTCCTTCTCGTATTATGGGTTTGCACATTAGACATGCAATCCCGGGGTGAAGCTTGTCCAACTCAAAAAGACCATGAATTAACTATTACTTCCTCATGAGCTAAAGCAGAGGCACAAAATAAAAGATTTTGAACATTTAAGGATAACACATAAATTCTGTACTTTAGGAGGTGGTAGTGGAATACCACGAGTAGGAAGGTATGGTGGACTCATATGGAAGGTATTGGTTTAAGGGTATGGATGCACAAGCAGAATTCCGCTTAGTACAGAGTTAGGCTAGCAAAGGTTTTGAGAGAGCAGACAATTGATGATGAATAAGATGCAAAACAATATAAAGCATGAACATTGAAATAAGCATAACACATCAAGTTGTCTTCCTTGTCAGCATAACACTTCAAGCATAATAACATAAAGGTTTTGGCTATGTCGATACTTTAAGAAAATCATGCTTGTTGTTATGACCAAAGCTATGTTTGCCAAGATTAAATGAAGTTTTCACAGCCATACCTGATATAAGGTCAATACTCCCCATAAGAATCATCATATAAGGTCGATTGCGTGAAGAGAATACCGAGTGCAGCAAAAGGAACCAATAAACTTCTCATTAATATTCCATCATAGACGACTCCACACTCACGGATACACTCTCCACCGAAGGAGTGATAGACCTCAATGCACACACCTATTTCATATAATAACCTCCCTAAACATGATATGACTCTACTTGACTCTAAAAGACAAAAGATAAAGATAAAGATACCGGGCACTCCCCCAAGCTTGGAACAAGCCAAGGGAATGCCGTTACCCAAGGAGATTTCACTCCTCATCCTTGTTGGCGTTGATCATGTAGTCCTCGGCGAAACGCTTCCATGGAAGGGGTTCTCCAGTCTCATATGAGAAGTTCGTCTCCTGAATCCTGCATGCAGCACCCATACCCATGCGCATAAACCTTAGTTCATACTCACAGTCCTGGTTATGTAGATCATAAATTTGCCCTTGGAGCTCTTCAATTCTTTCTTCAGACGCGGTGATGCTTTTCCACATCTCCTTCATCTCCTTCAGGAAGTAGGTCTTCAGCTCGTTGATGATGTCAAAGTTAGCTTCAACACCACGCTCGATCATCTTCTTGTACTTGAAGACTTCTTGCTCCACTTCTTCCAGCCTGGCCTGGATGCTCCCCTCCTTGATAGGTCCCTTCAGATCTTCTTGATGAAGGACATCGTCCTCCATCCGAACAACCTGAGGGTGCTTCTTCACCTCAGCGAGGTAAGGGTTGATGACGTTGACGACAAACTTGTCCTTGGGGGAACTTGGAGAAGCCATGGCACCTAGATTCAGCTGAAAGATTCCCTGGTAGAAACAGATCGAAAAGAAAACACACGAAATCGCAAGATACGTTGCCGGAACAATCCGGGCAAATATATAGCAAAAATTTATGCACAGAAAGGAAGGTAACAGGGTAAAGCGGGGTCGGAGACGGACTTCCGGGTGTCCAGGCGCCCTGGCGGCGCGGCCAGGAGGTAGGGCGCGCCAGGGGGCGCCTGGACCCCCTGGAGCTCGTCTCCGGCTCCGCTTAGGCTCAGAATTTTACTAATTTTGCAAAAACTCATAATACGAAACTTTTATGGCGATTCGCGATGTTTCCTTACCATAATATATACCTTTTCTTTATTCTGCTTCTGCTGGCGTCTGAAACAGGGCAGCAACATGTTCTTCGTGAGTTGTTGTGTATATTATATTCACATCAACATTAACAGGGTCTCCTGCTATGTAATGCTTCAGTCTTTGCCCATTCACAACTTGAGGTTTGGTGCCTTCAAAATTGTTAATCTTAATTGCACCAGACCGATAGACTTCTTCAATATGAAATGGTCCTTCCCACCTGGAAAGTAGTTTGCCTGGAGAAAACCTGAAACGGGATCTAAACAACAAAACTTTATCACCAACATTAAATTCACGTTTCAGAATCTTCCTATCATGCCACTTCTTTACCTTTTCCTTGAACATTTTAGCGCTCTCGTAAGCTTCACTTCTCCATTCATCTAGAGAAGTCAAGTTCATGAGACGCTTCTCACCAGCTAATTTTGGGTCAGCATTAAGCTCTCTAACAGCCCAGAAAGCTTTGTGCTCTAACTCTAATGGCAAATGGCAAGCTTTGCCATACACCATCTTATAGGGGGACATGCCCATGGGGTTTTGTAAGTAGTTCTATATGCCCACAAAGCATCTCCTAACTTATTTGACCAGTCCTTTCTATTTCTGTTTACTGTCTTCTGTAAGATCAACTTAATATCCCTATTGGTGAGCTCAACTTGCCCACTAGTTTGAGGATGATATGGTGAAGCAATTCTATGATTGACATCATATTTTGCTAAAGCTTTTCTAAAAGCTCCGTGCGTGAAGTGTGATCCTCCATCAGTCATGAGATATCTAGGTACACCAAGCCTAGGAAAAATTACATCCTTGAGCATTTTTAAAGATGTCTTGTGATCAGCACTGTCAGTGGGGATAGCTTCAACCCACTTGGTCACATAATCAACAGCTACTAAAATGTGCGTGTACTTGTGCGAAGAAGGAAAAGGACCCATAAAGTCAAAACCCCAGCAATCAAAAGGTTCAATCACTAGTGAGTAATTCATAGGCATCGCATTCCTTCTACTAATGTTACCAACTCTCTGACATTTATCACAGGCTAAAACATAATTTCTAGCATCCTTAAAGAGAGTAGGCCAATAAAAACCTGATTGAAGAACCTTATGTGCAGTCCTCTCACCGGCATGATGTCCCCCATAGGGACTATCATGACACCGTCTGAGAATGTCCTTTTGCTCATGTTCCGGTATACACCTTCTCACGATCCCGTCGGGACCTTCTTTGAAAAGATGTGGGTCATCTCAAAAGTAGTGCCTCAAATCATTAAAGAACTTCTTCCTTTGCTGAAATGTTAGACCTGGAGGCAAATACTTTGCAACAATAAAATTAGCATAATCTGCATACCAAGGATCGGAAAGAGATTGTACTTTTACAACGGCAAGTTGCTCATCTGGAAAACTATCTTTGACTAGGATGGGATCATGCGGTATATCTTCCATCCTTGAAAGATTGTCCGCTACCGGATTGTCTTCCCCTTTCCTATCAACAATCTGCAAATCAAATTCTTGAAGAAGGAGTACCCATCTGATAAGCCTTGGCTTGGCATCCTTCTTTGTCATAAGGTATTTAATGGCAGCATGATCAGTATGAATAATAACTTTGGAATCAACAATATACTGCCTAAACTTATCACAAGCAAATACTACAGCTAAGAACTCCTTCTCAGTAGTAGCATAATTTCTTTGAGCACTATCAAGGGTTTTGCTAGCATAATGTATAACATTCAATTTCTTATCAACTCTTTGTCCTAACACAGCTCCAACAGCAAAATCACTAGCATCACACATAATCTCAAAAGGTAAATTCCAGTCAGGTGGTTGTACTATAGGAGCGGTTATTAAAGCTTTCTTAAGAACTTCGAAAGCTTCCTTACAATCCTCATTAAATACAAAAGGGACGTCCTTCTGGAGAAGATTAGTGAGGGGCCTCGAGGTCTTAGAAAAGTCTATAATAAATCTTCTATAGAAACCAGCATGACCAAGAAAACTGCGAATACCTTTGATGTCCCTTGGATAGGGCATCCTTTCAATAGCTTCGATCTTGGCCTTGTCCACTTCAATTCCCCTTTCGTAAATCTTGTGACCAAGAACAATTCCTTCGTTAACCATGAAGTGGCACTTCTCCCAGTTGAGTACCAAATTTGTCTCCTCGCATCTCTGAAAAACTTTATTAAGGTTGTGAAGACAATGGTCAAAGGAGGTTCCATAGACGGAGAAATCGTCCATGAAGACTTCCATAATATCCCCATAGAAACCATGAAAGATAGTAGACATACACCTTTGAAAAGTAGCAGGGGCATTACATAAACCGAAAGGCATACGCCTGTAAGCATAAGTACCAAAGGGGCAAGTAAAAGTGGTCTTCTCTTGATCAGCAGTGTTAACATGAATTTGAGAGAATCCAGAATAACCATCGAGATAACAAAAGTGGGTATTTTTGGATAACCTTTCAAGCATTTGGTCGATGAACGGCAACGGGTAGTGATCCTTCCTGGTTGCCTTGTTCAGCTTCCTGTAATCAATACACATTCTATATCCAATAATAATTCTCTGAGGTATTAGTTCATTTTTATCATTAGGAACCACAGTTGTACCTCCTTTCTTAGGAACACAATGTACCGGGCTTACCCACTTACTATCAGCTATAGGGTAGATAATACCTGCAGCTAGAAGCTTGAGAATCTCAGTTCTTACAACATCCATCATCTTCGGGTTCAACCGTCGTTGATGATCAACAACTGGTTTAGCATCAGGCTCAAGGTTGATAGTATGTTGACAGATATATGGACTAATCCCCTTAAGGTCATCAAGGGTATAGCCAATTGCGCCTCGGTGTTTACGAAGTAGTTCCAATAGTCGCTCTTCTTCATATCCTGAAAGGTTAGAATTGATAATAACAGGATATACTTTCTTTTCATCTAAATAAGCATACTTGAGCGTATCGGGAAGAGGTTTAAGATCGAACACCGGGTCTTCTTTCGGTTTTGATAAAATTCCCAATGGTTCAACCAGAAGGTTGTGCTTCAGGATAGCAGGTTGCCTCAAGAATATTTCATCTAGTTCATTTCTTTCCTGCATATGCAAATCATTCTTGTGGTCCTCCATATATTGCTGCAAAGGATCATTAGGGGGAATAGCAATAGAAGCAATACTTTCAATAATTTTATCATCAGTAGGTAAATCAGTACCACGAGGCTGCTTAGAGAACTTAGAAAAATTAAATTCATATGGCTCACCATTGAATTCAACAGAAACTTTACCTTTCTTGCAATCTATTATAGCTCCACAAGTTCTAAGAAAAGGTCTACCAAAAATAATTGGACAAAAACTGTCCCTCTCTGAACCAAGTACTAGAAAGTCGGTAGGGTATTTTACCTTTCCACATAGGACTTCAACGTCCCTCACAATTCCGATAGGAGAGATAGTTGTTCTGTTTGCAAGATGAATGGTAACATCAACTTCTTCAAGTTCACAAGGGGAAATCTCACCGATCATCTCTTCATAAAGTGAATAGGGGATAGCACTTGCACTCGATCCCAAATCGCATAGCCCATAATAATTGTGATCTCCTATTTTAACAGATACCACTGGAGTACCTGAAATTGGGCCTTTATTCTTGGCTGTGACAAGGTTAGTGGAAACAACACAAAAATTTATATTGGAATCCAAAACATCATTAGTAACAATGTATTTAATCAATGCAACTTGAGGATCGACCCTGATCTGGTCCTCAGGCTCATCAACTCTTCTCTCACTTTTATTTATTACGCCTGTCACAAAAGAGTGCTCCCTTATCCTTGCGGGAAAAGGAGGCTTTTCATATATAACTGCAGGCAAAATAGGGTCAGCAACATTAATATCAACGAGTAGCTCTTTAAAAGGTTCATGATGCTGGTCTCTCTTCTTTTTAAAAGAATCAACGTGAGAGGCAATTTTTTTTACAGAAATCAATCATTAGATGGGAATCAAGACCAATCTTAGAGAAAAAGGTATTGAAGTAATCAGTTTTCACATAGCTCTCAATATAATCATGTTCATAATTTATAGCGGGTTCAATACCTTTATCGATTTCCCAATCTTCGGTATTCCTCTGGATCCTTTCAATGGGATCCCACCTTTCTTCAACACTCTTCTTCTGAAATACCCCACTAGAGGAGGCATCCAGCATCTCCTTATCCTGACGAGAAAGCCTGGCATAAAAATTTGTAAGTATAATTTCCTTGGGAAGCTTATGAATAGGGCATTTGAGCATTAGGGACTTCAATCTCCCCCAAGCTTGAGCAATGCTTTCTCCGTCATGAGACCTAAAGTTATAGATATAATTCCTGTCTCGATGAATTCCATGAAGAGGATAAAACTTAGTATAAAAGAGAGACATAAGCTCTTTCCAGTCAAGCAAGTGTGAGTTATCGAGAAGCCTATACCAATCTGAAGCTTTATCTATAAGTGACTCGGCAAACAATTTTCTCATGACAAACTCCCTTGATACACCTGCAAGCTTAAATAATGAACATAGTTGTGACAGATATAGCAAGTGTTCACCGGGATGTCTGTCTCCTGCATAACGATTAGCCAAAACATAATCGATAATACCAGCTGGTATTTTATAGGGCACAATTTCAGTAGGGGGAGGAGCAACCACCATAGGTGTGGGGCGTCTTCCCGCAAGCAACGATCCAATAACAGGGTTGTCCATAAGGACAAAGCGCAGCAATAGCAAAAATAAAAACAGAATTATAAAAACTTCCTTACCAGTTTCACTTTACCAATAGCGCTACGATCCCCGGCAACGGCGCCAGAAAATGGTACTTGATGACCCACAACCGTAAGGGATCTATTGCAGCGTTTTCGATAAGTAAGAGTGTCGAACCCAACGAGGAGCAGAAGGTATTGATAGGCGATTCTGAGCAAGAAATTACTGCAAGCACTGAAAGATAACTTTTTAGGGGTTTTCTTGATATAAGCGACATGAAAGTAAAAGCAAGCAAGATAAAAGGTACTAAGAGTAACAAGTGGCCCAATCCTTTCTGAACAAAGGAGAGGCCTAGCAACTGAACTTATAAAGGCTAAAGCGTTCCTGAGGACACACGGGAGAGGTGGTCATGTGCTTTCGCCATATTCCGTATCGATACTATGTTAGGTGTTGATAAGTGTTGAGTGGGTGGATCTATGCTAGTACACTCTCTAGACTAAGATGAGTGCACTCTTATGATTAAACACCTTGCAAGCATCCGCAAATACAAGATATAATTTAAGGCAAAAGCCTAACCATAGCAGTACGACCGATGATCCATTGATCCCTTGTGCAAAAGCGTGCGAACTGGGGTTCAGGTTTCTGTCACTCCGGCAACCCACCGTAAGCATTCTTTGTACACAATGTATTCCCCTAGGTCCTTAATAAGGCGAAGTGTTGAGTGTTCGACTCACACAACACCACTAGTAGAATGACAACACAACTTAAGTATCAAACAACACATATTACTTCAACAGCATATGACTACTAACAACAAGACCTTCCCCATGTCCTCAAGAACTAAAGTAACTACTCACAAGACATAAAAGAGATCATGATCAGTGGTGATAAATGGGTGATAAACAATCTGGACATAATAATATTTCTCCAACAAAACTCAATAGCATTCACCACAAAGTAGTAATCAACACCGATGGAGTAGAGAGGATAGGTAGTACGAGTTACAACACAAGTTGCAATTGTGAGATGAGATTTGGATGAAGATGGAGATGGTGCTGATGTTGGGGATGATGTTTATGATGATCTCGATGATGCCCGTGGTGATGGTGATGATGATGGCGATGATCTCCCCTTCCGGGAGGTGATCTCCCCGGCGGAATCTGCCCACCGGAGATGGCTTTTTCTTCTCTGTAGGTTTCCGCCACGGAGCGGTGGCGGAACTCCGTAAAAACTCTTCTTTTTAGGGTTTTCGGATAACGGAGAGTATATAGGCAAAAGGGGGCAGCCGGAGGTGGGCCAGGGGCTCCAGGCGCCCCCCCGGCGCGGCCAGGGGGGGCGCCCCCAGGGCGCCTGGGCACCCTGTGGCCCCCCTCTGGTTGCCCTTTCGCGTGCCTTCGTGATCCGTCTGGAAAATATCCTCCGTCGATTTTCGGGTAATTTGGAGATATTCTTCTTCAGCAACTCAGCGTCCACTTTTTACCGCTGAATCCTGCGTCTGCTGCTTCGGCACCGGAAAGTTGCAAACTGTGTAAAATAGACCAAAACAACATAAGAACATCATCGTAATGTGAAATATATCAATGAATAAGGATAAATTATGATACAAAATAGTGATGCATTTTGGACGTATCAGGGGGGCGCCTGGGCCCCCCAGGCCTCCGATGATGCCCCCCTTTGGCATATATTTAACACGCGTCCCGAAACCCCCGAGACGGGAACCCTTTTTCGCGATCTCATCTCTGTTCCGCCGCCGCCGCGCTTCCAAGATCGGGAGCACCAGGAGAACTCTTCCCGGCACCCTGCCGGAGGGGAGGATCACCACCGGGAGCCTCTCCACCACCATGGACGCCTCCCGGATGAGTTGTGAGTAGTCTCCCTTGGACCCTGGGGTCCATGACCAGTAGCTATGTGATGTTCTCCTACCCTTATTGTGCTTCACTAATTAGACCTCGTGAGCTGCCCTACATGATCGAGGCACATATGTAATCCTTATGCTGTTGCTATGTTGAGTTTGCTGGGATCCGATGGATTGTGAGATTATGTTCAGATTGTGTTTGAGTAATATATTTGATTTACCTCTTTTATATTTATGTTCGTAAGTAATTCTTGCATGTTCTCCGTTGCTATTTATTGCTTTGGCCAAGTAGTAGGTAGTGACTCCAAGAGGGAACGTTATGCTTGATTGTGGGTTCATGCCCCTCAATGACTAGCTTGAGTGACAGAAACATGAGTCTAGGAGATGTGCTGTTGCCACAAGGGGGAAAACTACGGTGCTTTTTCCCGCGGGTGCAAGGATTGTTTACTTTACGCAAAGTTCTTTTAATGCAGTTGTCTGTTGCTTTGAGTTTACACTATGGGTGGGACTCGCAACTTAATACCAGCGAGATGTTCTGGATAGATATCTCAAGGTGGATGATTAGTAGTAGATGCAGATGGATTTCGGTCTACTTGCCTTGGCGTACCACCCATGCTTTGAACCTCTACCTTTCTTGCAACATAGTTAGCATTGGTTTGCGCACATAATTCTGTCAATTGCCCAGCTATAGTTCATTCACCTCACATAGCTGTTTTATCGTCTATTGGGAGAGAGACATCACTAGTGAACATCATGGGACCCCGGTCCATATTACCATCACTGATCACATCCGCTATTTACTTTCTGTTTTTACTTACTATTTGCAGCAATACCTATCACTATTATCACTTGCGTTTGATCCTTTGTAAACGACAAGGCCGGAGGGATTGACAACCTCTCTGTACTCGTTGGGAGCAAAGTTATTTGTATCTGTGTGCAGGTCCACGTTGATTGCTAATATCTGGCGCCGTTAGCAGTTGACACCTTCTTGTTGAAACTGGGAGTCTCAGGGGAAATCGATCCTTGGTATCTTTGCCAAGGGAAAACTTCCGCTACACTGCATCTCAAACCTTCCACTTGGGGTAACCAACGAGGGGCGAGAAGCCATCAAGCAAAGTTTTCTGGCGCCGTTGCCGGGGACTCCACTCTTCAAGATAGGGGAGTTGCACGCTATCTTTTACCTTTGCTTTTTAGTCTTGTTAGTTTACCTTTCAGTTTTTGCTTTAGTATCTTTTATCGAAAATCACAAAAATAGTTATTTCATTCTTTAGTTGTCATTATGTCGGGTCCTTTTGTCTTTGGCGAGGCAGACGTTCTCACCTTTAAACAAAGAGGTGGGGAAAGTCTAAAAGATGCTTGGTATAGAATTAATGATTCTGAAAAAAGAGCCACCAAGAAGCAATCTACTACTATCCTGCTTAGAAATTTTTATGTTGGAATTACTTCTTGGAATAGGTTTATTCTAGATACTGCTATCAATGGAAATTTCCTAGAGGCCCCAGTTTGGGAGTCTCTTAGTATTATTGAAAATCTTGTTGGGAATCCCCCTGTTGTTAGCATTCAAGAGGACATCACCCTAGCTCACATTATGAAAAAACTTGAAAAGATAGAGCTAGAGATGCCAAACATTAATAAGATAAACGAGTTGGATCGTAAGATCCAAGGGAATTTGAATAGGCTTGATAGCTCCATGCATAAAATTTTCAAAACTTTGGAGACCGTCAAATTCCATGACTTGGACTCTTCTAGGTTAGACAAGATTGAGGAAATCTTTGATACTCTAGGAATTACTTTCTCCTCAATCAAAACCAAAAAGGTAGAAACTCCGGCAAAGAAGGAGCCTAAGTTCGCTCACGTTCCAAAGGCTCCCCGCTCTAAAAGTAATCCATCTATTGCCAAAGGGGTTGAAACTATAAAGACTTTGGAAGAAACACCTCTCTTTGATGAATTTATAAATGAATCTTCCCTTGACTTTTATCCTTTTGGTCTTCTCCCTAGAAGTATCTCTATGAGGCCTTTATTTGAAAGTCCTCTTAAGATTAGTTGTACTATTGAAGAGCTTTTTGATGATCTTGATGATGGTTCAATTGATACAAGTTGATCTCTATGCATTATGCCTAGCTTAAAGGCATAAAAGAAAGCGCTTTTGGGAGGCAGCCCACATGAATAAAATTTTATTTTTCTTTTGTTGTGTCTTGATGTTGTTTCTACAGTAGCATCATCATTGTATCTTTACTTTTCAACTTTGAGCCAAGTGTAGCCTCTGATTGCAAGAAAGTTCAAAAGTTGTGACGTGCTGTCCAGGAAACAGATTCTGTCCTTGGATAGAAAAATTCGTATAAAATCACCAGATCATCTTTTTGGTCTGAATTTTTTCAACAGCGTGCTCTATACAATTGTCTTTCGAGCGTCTGTTCTGAGTTTTTTTATTAGAGTTGCAGAAGTGCCCCGAAAAAATCATTTACTACCTGCTGTTCTGTTTTTCACAGATTCTATCCTGTTTTGCCTTTCCTTCATTTTGCAAACCTTGAGCTTGCTTTTTCTTTGCAAAAACATTTTGGCAATCTTGAGAAACAGTAGACCTTCAAGAGTATCCTTATTTCCAGCAAGGAACATGTCGGGACCCCGATCCTAAGTCACACAGGTCTAGCCTGTAACACATCATATCACTTTGCGGCCTCACGCACGGTATCCCCACGGGTGCCACCTTACCTGGCCCGGGACCGTTTGCGCATTTTGGCACACGTATATGATAGTGTCGCTAGCATCCATATGACAGAGAACCCGGGCCGACATGACCAGTTATAAACCAAAAGTGGCACTAAATTACAGAGACAGGCATACATGACCCAGCAACGAACGTGTCGGTCATCAACGTATGAACCCAAGTCGTAGCAAGCTACAAGGACTTAAAGGAACAACGCGTGACATTTCCCCTAAGGGACAGACACAGGAACGAAGAAGGACACATGCCGGCCAGCCTAAGTGTTCCGGAGCAGTAGCAAGCTACCAAGGCTCAGTGGAAGCACTAGGAGACATTTCCCTGTAAGATAGGCTACCAAAGGTAAACAACTAGGTGTCGGATCCCACACATAGCAATACACATTACACGTACGCATAACATGCAAGTATGTGTTGTACAACATGGCATCACAACATAACTCAACAACTCATATAGATAAAGGCCCAGAAGAGCCATCATAGCATTTATTACAATCAGAGGTCACATGACCCAACATACAGAGCATACAAGCAACGGAAGCATAACATGTCTGAGTACAGACAACTACAAATGAAAAAGACTAAGAAGCCTGACTATCTACAAGACCCTCCCAAGGGCACAAGATTGTAGCTGAGGTAACAAGCTAAACGTCGAAGTCCACGCGGAACCACTAGCGAGACTGAAGTCTCTCTGCAAAACATAAATTGAGCAAACGTGAGTACAAAGGTACTCAGCAAGACTTAGATCAGAACTAACTACATATGCACCAGTATCAACAAAGGGGTGGTGGAGTTTGACTGCAGCAAGCCAGCTTTGACTCGGTGGCTATCCTGAACTACGACTGCAAGTAACTCTTTCGAGGTGGCGCACACGAGTCCACATATTCACCAATCAATACACCACTATGGATCCGCTCCGTCTCCCTACGAGAACGCCATCCATAGCACTCACGCTTATCTTGCGTGTTTTAGAGTATCCACTTTCACTTGTCTATGTACCACGTAAGCATCCAAGAAGCCCATATCCGCGGACCCGGCTATTCGAATAGATCATGTTAACCCTGCAGGGGTGTACTTCTTCACACACGCTCTCGCCACTTACCGCCATGTACACGTCGTGTATCTCGGCAACCTTCAAGCGGAAGCCTGGCGAGGGTGTCGGCCACGACCTGACTAACCACACAAGTCTCTCGTCCAGGTTTATCGCCTATTCGGGTTCCATCCGTGGGAAGATCCGGCCGGGGTGTCGCTCACGGCCCCAAAAGATGTGCGCAGGGTTCCCAAGCCCACCTCGTCGGATGGATCTACGCTTGGTACACCGTGCCACGGTGCCTAGTCTGTCCCAAGCCCACATGTACCGTGTGCCACTTGGTAGACTACTAACACTACCTACAAACACCAGAAACTAGTTGCAACTCCTGGACAGAGATCTAGTTGATTAATAAGTCGAGAGGGGCACTTAAGCATTCCAATGCGTGGTAGTAGCTTTGTCATTGGACAACTTACACAGAACTCAGTTCTTAAGGACGGCTCCAGTGTGACAACCCACCATGTAGTCCTACATGGCCTCTCACCGCTACCTTTACCAAATCGTGTTCACACACTTAGCACACACACAGTAGGACATGTTCACCACTTTCCAATTCATCCCCGATGAATCAGACCTGACTCAACTCTAAGCAATAGCAGGCATAACCAGAAAGCATGAATGAGTAGGCACAACATGGCTCAGACAACTCCTACTCATGCTAGTGGGTTTCAACTATTTACTGTGGCAATGACAAGTCATGCAGAGGAAAGGGGTTCAACTACCGCAACAAAAGCAGTTCAATCGTTGTTGTCCTAATGCAGTAAAAGAGGGCAGGAGCGAGAGAGTGGGATTGTATCGGGATGCTCAATGGGGGTTTGCTTGCCTGGCACTTCTGAAGATAGTAATAGTTCTTCATCGGTGTCATCGAACTCATCGTCGGAACAGCGTCTACTGAGAGGGGACAAACACCGGCAACACAGAGAAAACACAATCAATGCAATGCGACAATATGATGCATGATCATGACATGGCAATATGCTGTTGATTGAGCTAATGCAACTAGCAACACAATTAAATGAAGTTGGTTTGAACCAAAGGTTCAAATTCAAACTTCATATGTGATTATTCAAATGCCATTTATTCAAATTGTCCTAAACATTGGGTGTAAGTTATTCAAACATGCATGAAAATGCCATAAACAGATTCCTTGGATTTTTCTGATCAATTTTCATATATAAATTATTTTCATCTGAGCTACGGTTGATTTTATATGATTTTTAGAAGTTTTGGCTATTTTTGAAATAAATAAATCATTTCTGATTTATTTAAAATCCCAGAAAACAAATACTGCATCAGCATGACGTCTGTGTGACGTCAGCAAGTCAACAGGCGGGTCCAGGTCAAACCTGACCAGTGGGTCCCACTAGTCAGTCTCTCAGCACTTAACTAAACGTTTAAAAGTAAACTAAAAAGACACGGGGCCCACATGTCAGTGTCTAATTAGATTAATGACAGCAATTAAAACTTAAATAAAACCCTAAACTATAATTAGTCAGGGCTGGTCCCACATGTCATTGACTCAGGGGGAGTCAAACCCGGTGGGCTTGGGTCAAACCCACCGACGGTTAGCCGCCGGCGAAGCCAAACGCGGCGGAGGGCGTCGGAAAACCGCCTCCGACGACCATTCGAGCGGCGGAGGGCACCTACAGGATGCGCAGGCGCTTGCGCATCCAACGCACTAGGCGGCAGCAGCTGGGGTGGCCGGAATCGTCGCCGGCGTCGAGCCCGACGGCGGCCGGAGTTCGGGCACCGACGGTTTAGGTGCTACGGTGCACGAGAAGGCGAGGGAGTGGGTGCGTTAGGCTTCTGGGGGCTTCCAGAGCACGATGACGCGCTCCGTTGTGAGCTCGTGTGGCTGTGGCCATGGTGGCTACACCATGGCCGGCGGCGAGAAGCTCTCGGCCGCGGGAGGAAACGGAGCTAGGGGACAGGCGCGAGCACGAGAGAAGGGGGGGAAAGGAAGAGGAGCTCACGGCGATCTCGATGGCGTCGTCAGCAAGCTCGGGGACGCGTCGGAGCGGGCGCACGGTCGCCGGCGATCTCCACGGCCGCAGGTTGAAGATGAGGTCGACGACGGCGCTCCAGGGGCTTCTGACGTCGGGCAGCTCGGCGAGGAGAAGGAGAGGAACGACGCGGAGCTACTGGGCACTCCGGCGAGGCGAGAGGTGGACGGTGGCCACGGCTATGGGGAACGGCGGCGACGGTGGCGTTCGGGCGCTTGCAAGGGAGAGCGCCAGGAGGGGGGGGGAAGAGACCGAGGGGGAGTGAGAGGGTCTAGGGGGGTGCGTGGCGTCGTCCAGAGGCAACCAGGCGTGTCGGGCAGCGGCGGAAGCAGGAGGTGGCCGTGGCGTGTGGCCGCGGGCGCCGGGCACGAGCTCGTCCTCCTGGCAAGGAGGAAGACGACAGGGAGGGATGTGGTGGTGGGCTCGGCTAGCTCCTGGGCCGCGCTGGACTGGACAGGCAGCAGGTGAGTGGCCCAGGTAAGTGACTCTCTTTCTCTTTTAATTTAGTTTCTGTTTTCTATTTTCTGCAATTATGTTTTGATTTAGTTTCTAAACTAAATCAATTATTTTCTTCTGACATTATTATTTTGCAGGGACCTAGGAATTAATCCAAGCCCCTCAAAATAAAGAATCAGAATTTTGGACACATATAAAATATAATATATATATATATATATATCCAATGCAAATAACTATTGCATTAATTCCAAATGCCCAAAATAAATACTTATGAGCTCCTAATAATATTGGTTTGATTTTTATCTCTAACCAATATTTTCAGAGAGCATCATGAACATTTTCTTGGACCTATTGGGAGCAATTTTTATTTGGGTCATTTTTAGAAAAGATCTCTGAGGCTTTCCACTTTCCCCACTTCAAATTTAAATAGAATTTAAACATGATGACATGATGATCAGGCAAGGACCACAGGGGTTGATCTAGGGATGTGACAACTCACCCCCACTAAAACAAGAATCTCGTCCCGAGATTCAAGCGTAGGGTAAGAAATCAGAGGGGACACAAGCTAGCACAATCCTCTCGATTCAATTTTCCTTCTTGGAGATGTTGATTTATTGCATCAAATTGCTCTTGTCATCCTTGCTTTGAGATCTTTATCCAACACGGTGACGACGAAAGAAACCCTACAAAATTGATCCTCTGAAAGATCGAGCAACTCAAGATCAACTCATAGAGTGAGACGTCGAAGCATCTCTTGAGCCGAGATACGAAACATACATCGAAAGGGATGGAGTGAAATAAATGATGAAAGTTCACTTGGCAAGCAAAATTCCACACCTAAGAAGATGGTGATCGATACCACCAGACGGGGCACCTTAGAGAAGGTGACTCGTAGAGTTATTCCCTTAAGTGGCAAAAACAATTACCTTTGATATAGAGGTCATTGAAACTCTCTATACCAGCCAGAGGCAAACCACAATCGATCGTTTGACGGAGTCCGAAAGAATGGCATACTCAGCCAGAATGGATGATGTGGACTACCTTGTTAAGACAACACAAGGGATGATTTTGCTTATCATCGGCAATGGATGGGACCCATGGTAAAATGGCACATTGGCGGTGCAAGCTGGGAACGAAATGCAAATGCTGGGAATGATTCTGGTAACTGGGATACATCCCAACAGTAGGGAGTAAATTTACTCTTTGAGAGGTTATAGCATAACCAAGAACACTGTGAGCAATCCCGGTTAGTGCCGGTGGTAACACCTAGTGCTTGTGCGTGCTCTCAAGAACTTGAGCATTCCCATATTCATCAAGGTTTTACCAATATCCGTGTCAAGGATCCTGGCAACACCACATACTACCATGATGAATAACGATGGATAGTGCAGATGCAAAGGAAGATAACACTTTCTCAGATTTCACCTTAGCGGAGCCAAGGGGCAAAATCTGGATGATCGACCGAGAGACATTTAGCACTCCGCTTCTAATGTTCTCCTTGATGTGTTAGCGTAAGCCATTCATAGATATGTTGGTATCTTGAACATCAAGTAAAGATCGGACTTCGGGAGCGCAAGAATCCATAAGGAACAACTAGGGAGTAAATCCTACGAAATCCTTATGGGGAGGGTGGCCAACTTCTTCAATCAAGATACTACAACAATAGGCCTTCCGGCTGGGTGTGTTGGCCACGACATCCACTTTAACGGTTATCGAGAGACCAATATTATAGTTCTTGAAAAATGCTCCTACCATCATATCTGCCTGAGATTCAGTTCTGGTTGGTGTCAGGATATTCCAGACTCATCAAGTCTAGAAAGAAGAATGAAAGTTTGCAACACAAATCGACGAGATGACGTTGCGAGATTCTCGGGGAATGAACTGCGATAGTAAGCTCCAAAACATGAGCTAGTTCTGCTACACACATGTGAACATGATGTCGCAGACAAGCATGACCACGTAGTAGTCTTATAATAAAACACTACCGAGTTCTGGTTGGGAACCATCATTGAGGATAACGAAGTCTCTAGGCAAGTCCATGGATTAGATCCCAAGCATAGACTTCTCTTCCTTGAACAAATCAATCGGTGGCTTGGTGTGCTACGGAATACATATGGAGTGGAGGTAATTAATCTACCAAACCATAGAATACTTTGCACGTATGCATGACTGATTTGGGATGATTCCAGGGGAGCTAAAAACATGCTTTCCCGAATTCACGGCGGCATCTTGCATCAAATGCACATGAATTGGAGGAAGTCACTTCTTCCATCCAAGCATAAGCTTCATGACGGAACACGAAGGCATTGCTTACAAAGTTTCCAACACTAGCTTAATGTCCAACAAAATCATGGAGAGGATAAGGATGTTGTCGATGGGCTCAACAATAATTCATCCAGGTTTCCATATAGATGGAATTCCATGACAATGTGAACAAAGTGATAGCATTGGTCAGACCCAAAAGATATAATGGTGTATGCTCAAGGGAACAACCATGAGTAAGACAACATTACGAATATCGTTGGTTCTGATTTAACTTGACGATAACCCATACTCAAATCAAAGTTTAGACAAGACAATAGATCCACAAATGATCACGGGGATCAATTGAAGAAGATATCATCTATCTTCAATACACACAAGATATCCCTTTGGAGTGAGCTATGTGGATTAAGCTTTTATCTTCCAACTCTCCAAGTTGTTGCTTAGCTTAACCAACTAGTTCAGGGGTATCCAACACAGATTCTTGGAGAAGGGATGGTTTATAAGAAAATCAACTTGATCACGGACTCAACATAGCGGTCAGGTGAAAACCTGGTAATACTTCCGAGAAGATATTCGGAAAATCATGAACCACCAATATGTTACCAAGCTCGCAAACAATCTTGCTTTTCAGGGCAAGATGACATGATCACAAGAGTGAGGGATTTATGCAATCCTAACTCATTGATCAAAGAGTGCACCAGGAAAAATGGACTAGGTAGCACAATCAATCTTAGAATGGTGATTTAGTAACCAACACACTAAGAATGAAATTGTTGTCCTTTAACCACCAAGCAACGAGGTTGCTAGGGGTAATGATTCACACATCATGATTCTCTTGTCGGCATTCCGGTTACAATAACATGGAGACCGAGGAATGAACGATGATGGCGAGAAGCATTACTGTATCAAGAGTTCATAGGAGGTTGTGCAATTCCCATGACATTCTTGACATAAGGATGGTAATATTCCAAGATAGAGCAGATTAGAAGCTGGATTAGCATTCTTCATCTATGAGGTACAACTTCTTTGACCCAATCCTGGATATGGATAAGGTACTGGAGTTTGTTTCTCCTAGTCATTCCAGAATAGAATGGCTTGACGGACCACAAGAGTAAAAGGCATCGATGAACACAAGTGCACGACTACTCCCGACCATCAATTGATAGACGAGGATCGGAATATAACTAAAGGGGGACAACTCGGGGAACATATGATTGTCTGAGTTGTAGATGCATAGGTTAGTATGTCGAACGAGTTCCACATATTTCTTCCGGATAACCCATGCAGAAAGATAGAATTGACAGAATCACAATGTGGAATGGAGAACTCATCAAGAGCACTCTGGTTGTGATCTTTTGGTTCGGGAGAACTTCTGCCAAGGAGGGTTCATGGTATTTGGAAGAATGATATACCACGGACCTCGAGGACTATCACAAGGTTACTAATATCCTAAAGGGACGAGCAATACTACCAACATGAAGTAGGTAGAAAGAATCTTGGGTTCAAGAACCCAGGAGTAGAGTGCCTAGTAACTAAATGGCATCACGGGATGCTTTCGAGAATGACGGCCAGAATCATCACACTGAGGATACAAAGTATTGCTGCATTACTGGGTGATCTTCTAAGTCACCTAGTGTCATAATAATAACTCCAACACATATGTCGAGGTAACAGAGTACCTCAACACACCGACTAGTGTGGTTAATCTGGCCTAAAAGGACATTAAGAACAGGTAGGAATGATTTGCAAATGCATCAGATTGTTTAGAGACCTGGGATGACTCGGACAGCATAACGGCTGTAAATGCCCGAAAATACTGTTGAGACTCATGCACAAGGATAGCATAACCACTCAACATCATAATGTCAAGGTTCTGAGATCAACAGTTGAACACACAGAAGTAGAATAAACTGAACTGAGAGTTGAATCCACAATTAACGTGATCCTGATAGACAGAATGAGAATCCTAGTTCCTAATCCCCGTAGAAAAGAAGAGGATGACTCAGATCAGAAGGTCATAGGGCAAAGGAGTAATAAGAGCCTTACGTTCCCTTCCACAATCAATTCCCTTATATAACTAAAGAATTTCTAGACACGACTTCGACCAGTTTGGCTTGCTAATCCTACAGGCAGTCAGGCTCTGATACCAAAGCTGTCGGGACCCCGATCCTAAGTCACACAGGTCTAGCCTGTAACACATCATATCACTTTGCGGCCTCACGCACGGTATCCCCACGGGTGCCACCTTACCTGGCCCGGGACCGTTTGCGCATTTTGGCACACGTATATGATAGTGTCGCTAGCATCCATATGACAGAGAACCCGGGCCGACATGACCAGTTATAAACCAAAAGTGGCACTAAATTACAGAGACAGGCATACATGACCCAGCAACGAACGTGTCGGTCATCAACGTATGAACCCAAGTCGTAGCAAGCTACAAGGACTTAAAGGAACAACGCGTGACATTTCCCCTAAGGGACAGACACAGGAACGAAGAAGGACACATGCCGGCCAGCCTAAGTGTTCCGGAGCAGTAGCAAGCTACCAAGGCTCAGTGGAAGCACTAGGAGACATTTCCCTGTAAGATAGGCTACCAAAGGTAAACAACTAGGTGTCGGATCCCACACATAGCAATACACATTACACGTACGCATAACATGCAAGTATGTGTTGTACAACATGGCATCACAACATAACTCAACAACTCATATATATAAAGGCCCAGAAGAGCCATCATAGCATTTATTACAATCAGAGGTCACATGACCCAACATACAGAGCATACAGGCAACGGAAGCATAACATGTCTGAGTACAGACAACTACAAATGAAAAAGACTAAGAAGCCTAACTATCTACAAGACCCTCCCAAGGTCACAAGATTGTAGCTGCGGTAACAAGCTAAACGTCGAAGTCCACGCGGAACCACTAGCGAGACTGAAGTCTCTCTGCAAAACATAAATTGAGCAAACGTGAGTACAAAGGTACTCAGCAAGACTTACATCAGAACTAACTACATATGCACCAGTATCAACAAAGGGGTGGTGGAGTTTGACTGCAGCAAGCCAGCTTTGACTCGGTGGCTATCCTGAACTACGACTGCAAGTAACTCTTTCGAGGTGGCGCACACGAGTCCACATATTCACCAATCAATACACCACTATGGATCCGCTCTGTCTCCCTACGAGAACGCCATCCATAGCACTCACGCTTATCTTGCGTGTTTTAGAGTATCCACTTTCACTTGTCTATGTACCACGTAAGCATCCAAGAAGCCCATATCCGCGGACCAGGCTATTCGAATAGATCATGTTAACCCTGCAGGGGTGTACTTCTTCACACACGCTCTCGCCACTTACCGCCATGTACACGTCGTGTATCTCGGCAACCTTCAAGTGGAAGCCTGGCGAGGGTGTCGGCCACGACCTGACTAACCACACAAGTCTCTCGTCTAGGTTTATCACCTATTCGGGTTCCATCCTTGGGGAGATCCGGCCGGGGTGTCGCTCACGGCCCCAAAAGATGTGCGCAGGGTTCCCAAGCCCACCTCGTCGGATGGATCTACGCTTGGTACACCGTGCCACGGTGCCTAGTCTGTCCCAAGCCCACATGTACCGTGTGCCACTTGGTAGACTACTAACACTACCTACAAACACCAGAAACTAGTTGCAACTCCTGGACAGAGATCTAGTTGATTAATAAGTCGAGAGGGGCACTTAAGCATTCCAATGCGTGGTAGTAGCTTTGTCATTGGACAACTTACACATAACTCAGTTCTTAAGGACGGCTCCAGTGAGACAACCCACCATGTACTCCTACATGGCCTCTCACCGCTACCTTTACCAAATCGTGTTCACACACTTAGCTCACACACAGTAGGACATGTTCACCACTTTCCAATTCATCCCCGATGAATCAGACCTGACTCAACTCTAAGCAATAGCAGGCATAACTAGAAAGCATGAATGAGTAGGCACAACATGGCTCAAACAACTCCTACTCATGCTAGTGGGTTTCAACTATTTACTGTGGCAATGACAGGTCATGCAGAGGAAAGGGGTTCAACTACCGCAACAAAAGCAGTTCAATCGTTGTTGTCCTAATGCAGTAAAAGAGAGCAGGAGCGAGAGAGTGGGATTGTATCGGGATGCTCAATGGGGGTTTGCTTGCCTGGCACTTCTGAAGATAGTAATAGTTCTTCATCGGTGTCATCGAACTCATCATCGGAACAGCGTCTACTGAGAGGGGACAAACACCGGCAACACAGAGAAAACACAATCAATGCAATGCAACAATATGATGCATGATCATGACATGGCAATATGCTGTTGATTGAGCTAATGCAACTAGCAACACAGTTAAATGAAGTTGGTTTGAACCAAAGGTTCAAATTCAAACTTCATATGTAATTATTCAAATGCCATTTATTCAAATTGTCCTAAACAGTGGCTGTATGTTATTCAAACATGCATGAAAGTGCCATAAACAGATTCCTTGGATTTTTCTGATCAATTTTCATATATAAATTATTTTCATCTGAGCTACGGTTGATTTTATATGATTTTTCAAAGTTTTGGCTATTTTCTGAAATAAAAAAATCATTTTTGATTTATTTAAAATCCCAGAAAACAAATACTGCATCAGCATGACGTCTGTGTGACGTCAGCAAGTCAACAGGCGGGTCCAGGTCAAACCTGACCAGTGGGTCCCACTGGTCAGTCTCTCAACACTTAACTAAACGTTTAAAACTAAACTAAACAGACACGGGGCCCACATGTCAGTGTCTAATTAGATTAATGACAGCAATTAAAACTTAAATAAAACCCTAAACTATAATTAGTCAGGGCTGGCCCCACATGTCATTGACTCAGGGGGAGTCAAACCCGGTGGGCTTGGGTCAAACCCACCGACGGTTAGCCGCCGGCGAGGCCGAACGCGGCGGAGGGCGTCGGAAAACCGCCTCCGACGACCATTCGAGCGGCGGAGGGCACCTACAGGATGCACAGGCGCTTGCGCATCCAACGCACTAGGCGGCAGCAGCTGGGGTGGCCGGAATCGTCGCCGGCGTTGAGCCCGGCGGCGGCCGGAGTTCGGGCACCGACGGTTTAGGTGCTACGGTGCACGAGAAGGCGAGGGAGTGGGTGCGTTAGGCTCCTGGGGGCTTCCAGAGCACGATGACGCGCTCCGTTGTGAGCTCGTGCGGCTGTGGCCACGGCTACACCATGGCCGGCGGCGAGAAGCTCTCGGCCGCGGGAGGAAACGGAGCTAGGGGACAGGCGCGAGCACGAGAGAAGGGGGGAAAGGAAGAGGAGCTCACGGCGATCTCGATGGCGTCGTCAGCGAGCTTGGGGACGCGTCGGAGCGGGCGCACGGTCGATGGCGATCTCCACGGCCGCAGGTTGAAGATGAGGTCGATGACAGCGCTCCAGGGGATTCTGACGTCGGGCAGCTCGGCGAGGAGAAGGAGAGGAACGAGGCGGAGCTACTGGGCACTCCGGCGAGGCGAGAGGTGGACGGTGGCCACGGCTATGGGGAACGGCGGCGACGGTGGCATTCGGGCGCTCGCAAGGGAGAGCGCCAGGAGGGGGGAAGAGACCGAGGGGGAGTGAGAGGGCCCAGGGGGGTGCGTGGCGTCGTCCAGAGGCAACCAGGCGTGTCGGGCAGCGGCGGAAGCAGGAGGTGGCCGTGGCGTGTGGCCGCGGGCGCCGGGCACGCGCTCGTCCTCCTGGCAAGGAGGAAGACGACAGGGAGGGATGTGGTGGTGGGCTGGGCCAGCTCCTGGGCCGCGCTGGACTGGACAGGCAGCAGGTGAGTGGCCCAGGTAAGTGACTCTCTTTCTCTTTTAATTTAGTTTCTGTTTTCTATTTTCTGCAATTATGTTTTGATTTAGTTTCTAAACTAAATCAATTATTTTCTTCTCACATTATTATTTTGCAGGGACCTAGGAATTAATCCAAGCCCCTCAAAATAAAGAATCAGAATTTTGGTCATATATAAAATATATAATATATATATATCCAATGCAAATAACTATTGCATTAATTCCAAATGCCCAAAATAAATACTTATGAGCTCCTAATAATATTGGTTTGATTTTTATCTCTAACCAATATTTTCAGAGAGCATCATGAACATTTTCTTGGACCTATTGGGAGCAATTTTTATTTGGGTCATTTTTAGAAAAGATCTCTGAGGCTTTCCACTTTCCCCACTTCAAATTTAAAAAGACTTTAAACATGATGACATGATGATCAGGCAAGGACCACAGGGGTTGATCTAGGGATGTGACAGAACAATTATTTTATTATGGGTACTAACCTCGCTAATCAGATTATGATGAGTTATGTATGAAGGGAGTTTTCAAGTGTGCGAGGGAAGATGATAAAAAGATTCAGGAGTGTCAAACGCTCAAGCTTGGGGATGCCCCCATGCACCCCCAAGAAATATTCAAGGAGACTCAAGCGTCTAAGCTTCGGGATGCCCCCGTGCATCCCATTCTCCATCAACATTATCAGTTCGTCTTTCGTTCCACTATATTTTTATCACTTCATGTGTTATGTGCTATGCTTGGAGCGTCTTGCTTTTAGTTTCCTTTTTAGTTTTCTTTAGCTTTTCATAACGAGTCGGAACTCAGCTTTCTTTGTGTGGGAGAGAAACACGCTCCACTTCTACCTAGAACATAACATATAATTTTCATGTCTATCTTTGCTGTGTGTGTTCTTTGTCTTTTAATAGCTACTATCATGCTTAGCTCTTAGTTTTCATGCTTATCTTTTTAAAGAGCTTTTGTTTAGTTGGTTGCTTGAACTCTCTTTAGTTATCATGCTTATCTTATTAAGAGAGTTTGCTTCTGTTGCATTGGTTGATATGTCTATGATAAAAATGCTACGTGCATAATGGTGCTTAGTAGTTCATGTTTTCTTATGGTTAGTCTCAAATAGCTAGGGGGTTCCCAATGTGTTATTGGAGTACCAACATGATTTGTTTGCCTATGATGTGGTATGGTTTAGTAATATCTTCCTTCAAGAATTTATTTTGATTGACTTGGCGTATGCTCACGCATATTTAAGACTGTAAAGAAAGTCTGTCAAGCCTTGATGATCTTTTGTTTCTGAGTAGCGATATAACTTCCATGCCTGATTCAATGTTGCTTTGTCGCTCTGCATGATTATGACCGTCATTGCTCTCTTAGTTGGTCGCTCCCAGTCTTTTGCTAACCTTCGCCTGTACTAAGCAGACTGACTGCTTGTGCATCCAAAATCTTTTAAAACCAGTTATGCCATATGAGTCCACCATACCTTCCTATACATGGTATTTACCTGTCATTCCTAACGAAGACTTTCATGTACCATCTCGAAATTATTCAAAAAAAATGCATTTCTATTTTGTGCCTCTGTTTTAGTTCATGAGGAAGTAGTAGTTAATTCATGATCTTTTTAAGTTGGACAAGCTTCACCCCGGGATTGCATGTCTAATGTGCAAACCCATAATACGAGAAGGAACTGGCAAAGAGTGCGCCCGGCTCAAAATTAATATAACAAACAAACCCTCCTTCACGCTTTGTTCATGAGAAATCAGAAAACTTTGGCAGTGGTAAACAAAGGAGATTAAGAGGATGTGATCGTCGTCATTCGGGAGCCGTTTCTCGAAACTTGTCCATCTCAAGAAGTGATTGAGTTGTCTGCTAGCATTCATTGACGAAACATGCATATCCAAAATAATAATTATTACCTCTGTTTTTAAAACCAAGAGCTCTGGTACATGTTTTGTCTTTGTTTCCGACCACGGGTTTTCAACCTTGCCAACAAAAGCCACGGTTCGAGAGTCTCCACCTTCTTTTAAAGCACCAACTACTGAGAGCATGATTGTCATTCTGAGTGTAATGTGCATTGTCCCAAAGTAGCATTGTCTTTTGCATGATTATGATATCGTTTATTCTGAAATCATTGTACCTAGTCATCACTTAAACCTTGGAGGTGCCCCTGCATTTATGTTTTGCTTTACTAAAGGGGGCAAGCGAGATATCACTTTATCATATTTGCACACCATGCTCATTACAAATCTATTTGATGTTTTAGTATCATATTGTAAAACTTTCAGTTCTTTGTGATTTTCTCATGAGGCAACTTAATTACTACAGATTCATTGTCTCAGTAAGCTTTTGTCATATGACTATGAAAAAGTCCTATATGGTTAATAGCATGTCACCACAGAAATTATTCTTGTTATCATTTACCTACTCGAGGACGAGCAGGAATTAAGCTTGGGGATGTTGATACGTCCAAAACGTATCTATAATTTCTGCTTGCTCCATGCCTCTTTTGGGTGATATTGCTATGATATTTATACACTTCCATACACTTTTGATCATATTTGGACTAACCTATTAACTCAGTGCACCCCAGTGCCAGTTTCTGTTTTCTGCTGTTTTTGTATTTTAGGTTTTCCCATTACGAAAACTGCCAGAAAAATCCCGGAAAAATTATATAAAAAATCAGCGTTCCAGAAGCTTCCCGGCAGCCGAAGTAGGGCTGGAGGGGGGCCACCAGGGCTCCAGGCGCCCTGGTGGCGCTGCCCCCCTCCTGGCCGCGCCGGGGGGGCGCCTGGGCCCCCCAGGCCTCCGCTGATGCCCCCCTTTGGCATATATTTAACACGCGTCCCGAAACCCTCGAGACGGGAACCCTTTTTCGCGATCTCATCTCTGTTCCGCCGCCGCCGCGCTTCCAAGATCGGGAGCACCAGGAGAACTCTTCCCGGCACCCTGCCGGAGGGGAGGATCACCACCGGGAGCCTCTCCACCACCATGGACGCCTCCCGGATGAGTTGTGAGTAGTCTCCCTTGGACCATGGGGTCCATGACCAGTAGCTATGTGATGTTCTCCTCCCCTTCTTGTGCTTCACTAATTAGACCTCGTGAGCTGCCCTACATGATCGAGGCACATATGTAATCCTTATGCTGTTGCTATGTTGAGTTTGCTGGGATCCGATGGATTGTGAGATTATGTTCAGATTGTGTTTGAGTAATATATTTGATTTACCTCTTTTATATTTATGTTCGTAAGTAATTCTTGCATGTTCTCCGTTGCTATTTATTGCTTTGGCCAAGTAGTAGGTAGTGACTCCAAGAGGGAACGTTATGCTTGATTGTGGGTTCATGCCCCTCGATGACTAGCTTGAGTGACAGAAACATGAGTCTAGGGGATGTGCTGTTGCCACAAGGGGGAAAACAACGGTGCTTGTGCCCGCGGGTGCAAGGATTGTTTACTTTACGCAAAGTTCTTTTAATGCAGTTGTCTGTTGCTTTGAGTTTACACTATGGGTGGGACTCGCAACTTAATTCCAGCGAGATGTTCTGGATAGATATCTAAAGGTGGATGATTAGTAGTAGATGCAGATGGATTTCGGTCTACTTGCCTTGGCGTATCGCCCATGCTTTGAACCTCTACCTTTCTTGCAACATAGTTAGCATTGGTTTGCGCACATAATTCTGTCAATTGCCCAGCTGTAGTTCGTTCACCTCACATAGCTGTTTTATCGTCTTTTGGGAGAGAGACATCACTAGTGAACATCATGGGACCCCGGTCCATATTACCATCACTGATCACATCCGCTATTTACTTTCTGTTTTTACTTACTATTTGCAGCAATACCTATCACTATTATCACTTGTGTTTGATCCTTTGTAAACGACAAGGCCGGAGGGATTGACAACCTCTCTGTACTCGTTGGGAGCAAAGTTATTTGTATCTGTGTGCAGGTCCACGTTGATTGCTAATATCTGGCGCCGTTAGCAGTTGACACCTTCTTGTTGAAACTGGGAGTCTCAGGGGAAATCGATCCTTGGTATCTTTGCCAAGGGAAAACTTCCGCTACACTGCATCTCAAACCTTACACTTGGGGTAACCAACGAGGGGCGAGAAGCCATCAAGCAAAGTTTTATGGCGCCGTTGCCGGGGACTCCACTCTTCAAGATAGGGGAGTTGCACGCTATCTTTTACCTTTGCTTTTTAGTCTTGTTAGTTTACCCTTCAGTTTTTGCTTTAGTATCTTTTATCGAAAATCACAAAAATAGTTATTTCATTCTTTAGTTGTCATTATGTCGGGTCCTTTTGTCTTTGGCGAGACAGAAGTTCTCACCTTTACACAAAGAGGTGGGGAAAGTCTAAAAGATGCTTGGTATAGAATTAATGATTCTCAAAAAAGAGCCACCAAGAAGCAATCTACTACTATCCTGCTTAGAAATTTTTATGTTGGAATTACTTCTTGGAATAGGTTTATTCTAGATACTGCTATCAATGGAAATTTCCTAGAGGCCCCAGTTTGGGAGTCTCTTAGTATTATTGAAAATCTTGTTGGGAATCCCCCTGTTGTTAGCATTCAAGAGGACATCACCCTAGCTCACATTATGAAAAAACATGAAAAGATAGAGCTAGAGATGCCAAACATTAATAAGATAAACGAGTTGGGTCGTAAGATCCAAGGGAATTTGAATAGGCTTGATAGCTCCATGCATAAAATTTTCAAAACTTTGGAGACCGTCAAATTCCATGACTTGGACTCTTCTAGGTTAGACAAGATTGAGGAAATCTTTGATACTCTAGGAACTACTTTCTCCTCAATCAAAACCAAAAAGGTAGAAACTCCGGCAAAGAAGGAGCCTAAGTTTGCTCACGTTCCAAAGGCTCCCCGCTCTAAAAGTAATCCATCTATTGCCAAAGGGGTTGAAACTGTAAAGACTTTGGAAGAAACACCTCTCTTTGATGAATTTATAAATGAATCTTCCCTTGACTTTTATCCTTTTGGTCTTCTCCCTAGAAGTATCTCTATGAGGCCTTTATTTGAAAGTCCTCTTAAGATTAGTTGTACTATTGAAGAGCTTTTTGATGATCTTGATGATGGTTCAATTGATACAACTTGATCTCTATGCATTATGCCTAGCTTAAAGGCATAAAAGAAAGCGCTTTTGGGAGGCAGCCCACATGAATAAAATTTTATTTTGCTTTTGTTGTGTCTTGATGTTGTTACTACAGTAGCATCATCATTGTATCTTTACTTTTCAACTTTGTGCCAAGTGTAGCCTCTGATTGCAAGAAAGTTCAAAAGTTGTGACGTGCTGTCCAGGAAACAGATTCTGTCCTTGGATAGAAAAATTCGTATAAAATCACCGGATCATCTTTTTGGTCTGAATTGTTTCGACAGCGTGCTCTATACAATTGTCTCTCGAGCGTCTGTTCTGAGTTTTTTGATTAGAGCTGCAGAAGTGCCCCGAAAAAATCATTTACTACCTGCTGTTTTGTTTTTCACAGATTCTGTCCTGTTTTGCCTTTCCTTCATTTTGCAAACCTTGAGCTTGCTTTTTCTTTGCAAAAACCTTTTGGAAATCTTGAGAAACAGTAGACCTTCAAGAGTATCCTTATTTGCAGCAAGGAACAATTATTTTATTATGGGTACTAACCTCGCTAATCAGATTATGATGAGTTATGTATGAAGGGAGTTTTCAAGTGTGCGAGGGAAGATGATAAAAAGATTCAGGAGTGTCAAACGCTCAAGCTTGGGGATGCCCCCATGCACCCCCAAGAAATATTCAAGGAGACTCAAGCGTCTAAGCTTGGGGATGCCCCCGTGCATCCCCTTCTCCATCAACATTATCAGTTCGTCTTTTGTTCCACTATATTTTTATCACTTCATGTGTTATGTGCTATGCTTGGAGCGTCTTGCTTTTAGTTTCCTTTTTAATTTTCTTTAGCTTTTCATAACGAGTCGGAACTCAGCTTTCTTTGTGTGGGAGAGAAACACGCTCCACTTCTACCTAGAACATAACATAGAATTTTCATGTCTATCTTTGCTGTGTGTGTTCTTTGTCTTTTAATAGCTACTATCATGCTTAGCTCTTAGTTTTCATGCTTATCTTTTTAAAGAGCTTTTGTTTAGTTGGTTGCTTGAACTCTCTTTAGTTATCATGCTTATCTTATTAAGAGAGTTTGCTTCTGTTGCATTGGTTGATATGTCTATGATAAAAATGCTACGTGCATAATGGTGCTTAGTAGTTCATGTTTTCTTATGGTTAGTCTCAAATAGCTGGGGGGTTCCCAATGTGTTATTGGAGTACCAACATGATTTGTTTGCCTATGATGTGGTATGGTTTAGTAATATCTTCCTTCAAGAATTTATTTTGATTGACTTGGCGTATGCTCACGCATATTTAAGACTGTAAAGAAAGTCTGTCAAGCCTTGATGATCTTTTGTTTCTGAGTAGCGATATAACTTCCATGCCTGATTCAATGTTGCTTTGTCGCTCTGCATGATTATGACCGTCATTACTCTCTTAGTTGGTCGCTCCCAGTCTTTTGCTAACCTTCGCCTGTACTAAGCGGACTGACTGCTTGTGCATCCAAAATCTTTTAAAACCAGTTATGCCATATGAGTCCACCATACCTTCCTATACATGGTATTTACCTGCCATTCCTAACGAAGACTTTCATGTACCATCTCGAAATTATTCAAAAAAATGCATTTCTATTTTGTGCCTCTGTTTTAGTTCATGAGGAAGTAGTAGTTAATTCATGATCTTTTTAAGTTGGACAAGCTTCACCCCAGGATTGCATGTCTAATGTGCAAACCCATAATACGAGAAGGAACTGGCAAAGAGTGCGCCCGGCTCAAACTTAATATAACAAACAAACCCTCCTTCACGCTTTGTTCATGAGAAATCAGAAAACTATGGCAGTGGTAAACAAAGGAGATTAAGAGGATGTGATCGTCCTCATTCGGGAGCCGTTCCTCGAAACTTGTCCATCTCAAGAAGTGATTGAGTTGTCTGCTAGCATTCGTTGACGAAACATGCATATCCAAAATAATAATTATTACCTCTGTTTTTAAAACCAAGAGCTCTGGTACATGTTTTGTCTTTGTTTCCGACCACGGGTTTTCAACCTTGCCAACAAAAGCCACGGTTCGAGAGTCTCCGCCTTCTTTTAAAGCACCAACTACTGAGAGCATGATTGTCATTCTGAGTGTAATGTGCATTGTCCCAAAGTAGCATTGTCTTTTGCATGATTATGATATCGTTTATTCTGAAATCATTGTATCTAGTCATCACTTAAACCTTGGAGGTGCCCCTGCATTTATGTTTTGCTTTACTAAAGGGGGCAAGCGAGATATCACTTTGTCATATTTGCACACCATGCTCATTACAAATCTATTTGATGTTTCAGTATCATATTGTAAAACTTTCAGTTCTTTGTGATTTTCTCATGAGGCAACTTAATTACTACAGATTCATTGTCTCAGTAAGCTTTTGTCATATGACTATGAAAAAGTCCTATATGGTTAATAGCATGTCACCACAGAAATTATTCTTGTTATCATTTACCTACTCGAGGACGAGCAGGAATTAAGCTTGGGGATGTTGATACGTCCAAAACGTATCTATAATTTCTGCTTGCTCCATGCCTCTTTTGGGTGATATTGCTATGATATTTATACACTTCCATACACTTTTGATCATATTTGGACTAACCTATTAACTCAGTGCACCAAAGTGCTAGTTTCTGTTTTTTGCTGTTTTTGTATTTCAGGTTTTCCCATTACGAAAACTGCCAGAAAAATCCCGGAAAAATTATATAAAAAATCAGCGTTCCAGAAGCTTCCCGGCAGCCGAAATAGGGCCGGAGGGGGGCCACCAGGGCTCCAGGTGCCCTGGTGGCGCGGCCCCCCTCCTGGCCGCGCCGGGGGGGCGCCTGGGCCCCCCAGGCCTCCGCTGATGCCCCCCTTTGGCATATATTTAGCACGCGTCCCGAAACCCTCGAGACGGGAACCCTTTTTCGTGATCTCATCTCTGTTCCGCCGCCGCCGCGCTTCCAAGATCGGGAGCACCAGGAGAACTCTTCCCGGCACCCTGCCGGAGGGGAGGATCACCACCGGGAGCCTCTCCACCACCATGGACGCCTCCCGGATGAGTTGTGAGTAGTCTCCCTTGGACCATGGGGTCCATGACCAGTAGCTATGTGATGTTCTCCTCCCCTTCTTGTGCTTCACTAATTAGACCTCGTGAGCTGCCCTACATGATCGAGGCACATATGTAATCCTTATGCTGTTGCTATGTTGAGTTTGCTGGGATCCGATGGATTGTGAGATTATGTTCAGATTGTGTTTGAGTAATATATTTGATTTACCTCTTTTATATTTATGTTCGTAAGTAATTCTTGCATGTTCTCCGTTGCTATTTATTGCTTTGGCCAAGTAGTAGGTAGTGACTCCAAGAGGGAACGTTATGCTTGATTGTGGGTTCATGCCCCTCGATGACTAGCTTGAGTGACAGAAACATGAGTCTAGGGGATGTGCTGTTGCCACAAGGGGGAAAACAACGGTGCTTGTGCCCGCGGGTGCAAGGATTGTTTACTTTACGCAAAGTTCTTTTAATGCAGTTATCTGTTGCTTTGAGTTTACACTATGGGTGGGACTCGCAACTTAATACCAGCGAGATGTTCTGGATAGATATCTCAAGGTGGATGATTAGTAGTAGATGCAGATGGATTTCGGTCTACTTGCCTTGGCGTACCGCCCATGCTTTGAACCTCTACCTTTCTTGCAACATAGTTAGCATTGGTTTGCGCACATAATTCTGTCAATTGCCCAGCTGTAGTTCGTTCACCTCACATAGCTGTTTTATCGTCTTTTGGGAGAGAGACATCACTAGTGAACATCATGGGACCCCGGTCCATATTACCATCACTGATCACATCCGCTATTTACTTTCTGTTTTTACTTACTATTTGCAGCAATACCTATCACTATTATCACTTGCGTTTGATCCTTTGTAAACGACAAGGCCGGAGGGATTGACAACCTCTCTGTACTCGTTGGGAGCAAAGTTATTTGTATCTGTGTGCAGGTCCACGTTGATTGCTAATATCTGGCGCCGTTAGCAGTTGACACTTTCTTGTTGAAACTGGGAGTCTCAGGGGAAATCGATCTTTGGTATCTTTGCCAATGGAAAACTTCCGCTACACTGCATCTCAAACCTTCCACTTGGGGTAACCAACGAGGGGCGAGAAGCCATCAGTATTGAGATACCGACGATGGAATCTCGGGCAAGTAACATACCGATGAAAAAGGGAACAACGTATGTTGTTATACGGTTTGACCGATAAAGATCTTCGTAGAATATGTGGGAGCCAATATGAGCATCCAGGTTCCGCTATTGGTTATTGACCGGAGACGTGTCTCGGTCATGTCTACATTGTTCTCGAACCCGTAGGGTCCGCACGCTTAAGGTTTTGATGACAGTTATATTATGAGTTTATGAGTTTTGATGCACCGAAGGAGTTCGGAGTCCCAGATGAGATCGGGGACATGATGAGGAGTCTCGAAATGGTCGAGACGTAAAGATCGATATATTGGACGACTATATTCGGACATCGGAAAGGTTCTGAGTGATTTGGGTATTTTTCGGAGTACCGGAGAGTTACGGGAATTCGCCGGGGAGTATATGGGCCTTATTGGGCCATACGGGAATAGAGGAGAGAGGCCAAAAGGAAGGAGGCACGCACCCCCCCCCCTCTGGTACGAATTGGACAAGGGGTGCAGCCCCCTTTTCCTTCTCCCTCTCCACCTCTTTCCTTCTCTCCTACTCCAGAAAGGAAAGGGGAATCCTACTAGGACTTGGGAGTCCTAGTAGGACTCCCCACACTTGGCGCGCCCCCTCTAGGGCCGGCCTCTCCCTTGCTGCTTTATATACGAAGGAGGGGGCACCCCATAGACAGACAAGTTGATCTTCGTGATCATTCCTTAGCCGTGTGCGGTGCCCCCTTCCACCATATTCCACCTCGGTCATATCGTAGCGGGGCTTAGGAGAAGTGTAGCGACCAGACCTCAAACAGTCTGATCTCTGTGCATCAGTGTCATCCCTGGATCAGTAATGCTGACACGCACAGTACGTGAAGGATTTATAACAGAGTAGCAATCACACACTTGTTACATCGATAGTTCCAACGATGAACTTATTACAATAAATATGGCTGAAGGCCATCTAACACGATAACAGCGGAAGGCTTGGAAGATAAGTGAGTCCATCAACTCCAGCGGCATCACTGAGTATAGAACCACGACCTAAAATAAGGCACCTTACTCGTCGTCTAAAAAGTCTGCAACATGAAACGTTGCAGCCCGAAAACGGGTCAGCACATGGAATATACTGGCAAGGTAACACAAGAGAATACAATGAAAGTAAAGCTATACTACATGCAATATGGCTGGTGGAAAGCTCTATCGTTAAGTTTTTGCGTAAAGCCAATTTTTCCTACTTCAAAGGAATAGATTTTAATTAACTATCATGGTAGTTGAAACATCGTTGAGAAGATAGACATCCTCTCAACCCCAATTAAAAATAATCATTAAACCCAACAAAATTAATTAAAGTAACATGATGAGATTCACATGATAATCCAAGTACTAGATACTCAAGACGTCCATAACCGGGGACACGGCTAATCATGATCAGTTTGTACACTCTGCAGAGGTTTGTGCACTTTTCCCCACAAGACTCGATCGCCTCCGTTTGGTTTCTCACACTGCATGGTGTTTGAGAAACGGATGACCGAGGCACAGTCTTTCCGAAGAGGTCCCCTTAACCAGCTAGATAGGTCGGTACACCTACAAACCCACTACATCTGCTAGGCCATCATGGAAAGATTTCCCACAACTTACTCAACTATGCCAGAGCCCATATTGGCATGTGGCTGCACACGGAAGTTTCTAGCATGAAAAATCTCATGATCCCTTTGAGTCTGGGTGGCGGTCAAAAAGAAAAACAGGCAATCACTAGAGTAACCAGATGCCTCAATCCACCCAGATGTGTGTTAAAGTTGCCACCTTAAGTTGAACCATTAATTAATAAAGTCACATCTGTCATGGATACACTCACCCAATCCACGTCTACGAGCATAGCATGTCCTAACAGCAACGTAGAAGTAACTCCCAAAGGTTTGAATGTAATGCAGGTAATAGGTACTACCTCAATCTACTTCCCAGTCTCACAAGTTAATTGGTCCTACTCATGCAATGTGTGAGGGTTGGACTAATGCAATGAAAACTGGGTAATTGGAAAGTATGATCAAAGTGTTACTTGCCTTGCTGATGATCCGCAAAACCTAGAGACTCAAAGTAGCAAGCGGCGCACTACGGGTACTCTATCGCAAACAAACAAGCACACAATAAGTACTTAACTAATGCATGGGTAAAACTCAAATAAGAGATCTAACCAGAAAGTTCAACTTAAGAACTCCGATTTGCAAAAAGAATCAACTCGAAAGAAGCAACGAAACTCCAACTGCGAAAGAAACAAGCTCCGGTTACTAATTGGCCTAAAGTCAAATTTTACAGTAGCCAAAACTTTGTTCAAGTTGATTAAATGTAAAGAGGGCATCGAGACGAAGATCTGGGATTTTGAATCACCTGATTCCGACTCTCGAGCGAAAAGAAAAACGAAAAACAAGATCAGGGCAGAAATCGCGATCGGAATAATCGCGGATAAATATCCCGAAAAAGAAAATGGACGAATAGGCTAACGAACGAACATTCGCTGTCTGCGGCTAACTGACAAAAACCGTTCGTTAAAACGAACATACGGACGAACGTCTGCTAAATAACTAAACCGACGAAAAACCGAACCGATCTAATCTAATAAAAAAACAGATCTACGGTTTTACTAAACCGACCGGTTCTTTAAAAAAAACGTAACTACCTCATGCCGAACTCCGGCGGGGTCCGGTGCTCCGGCGGCGGCGGTGGTCCGGCGGGCGAGGCGGGCGGCGCGGCGGCGAGTTGCGGGGCAGCGGCGGCAAGTGCGACGGCGCGGGGCGGCGAGTGCGGCGGCGGCGCGGGCGGCAAGTGCGGCGACGGCACGGCTGCGCGAGGCGGCGGCGGCGCGGGGCAGCTAGGGCAGGGAGTCGCGGGGCTGGCGGCGGCTTGGGCCGGCTCGGGCGACTTATAAAGCCCAGAGTCCTCGGCCTCTACGACTCCAAGTCGGTTTCCTTTTTTTTAAATAGAGTCCTGGCGCAGAAAAACTAACGAAAGAAATACTAAACGGACTCCAAAAATCCCGAAATAAATTTTCACCGTCCTCTAATAATATTTAGGACTAAGTGAACATTTTTCCCGGACCTAAATGCAATTTTGAAAAACGCGCATTTTTCCTATGCAAATAAAATCGCAAATAAATCCAGAAAATACCAAAAGTGATTTTAACATTTTTCCTCCAATATTTCTATTATTTTGGAGAAGTCATATTATCTCCGCTCATATTTTGTATTTAGAAATATTTTTAGGAGAGAAAAATAATTAGAATCACACTGTCCTCGTACCGGTATTTGAGCGAACTCAAATACGAAAACGGTAATATTCCCAACTCTCTCCGTAGGTCCTTGAGTTGCTTAGAATTTCGAGGAACGCCACAAACAAAAATGCAAAAAGCATGCAATGCAATATGATCTATGTATAACATTCCAAATTGAAAATTTGGGATGTTACAAACCTACCCCCCTTAGAATGAATCTCGCCCTCGAGATTCGACTTGGCTAGAGAACAGGTATGGGTGGTCCTTGCGTAGATCATCTTCTCGTTCCCAGGTGGCTTCTTCCTCGGTGTGGTGACTCCACTGAACTTTGCAAAACTTGATAACCTTAATACGGGTGACTCTGCCCGAAAATTCGAGAATCTTAACAGGCTTCTCCTCGTAAGTCAGATCACTGTCCAACTGGATTGCTTCCAGGGGTACTGTGTCCCTAAGCGGTATATCGGCCATCTTCACATGGCACTTCTTAAGCTGTGAAATGTGAAACACGTCGTGCACTCCTGACAATCCTTCAGGCAATTCCAACTTATAGGCAACCTCTCCCATGCGTTCCAAAACACGGTAAGGTCCCACAAATCTCGGGGCTAACTTCCCTTTAACTCCGAAACGTTTAACTCCTCGCAGAGGTGATACCCTCAAGTATGCTCTATCTCCGATCTCATAGGCTATCTCCTTGCGCTTCGAGTCTGCATAACTCTTCTGCTTGGACTGAGCTACCTTCAGTCTATCTCGGATCAACTTCACCTTCTCCTCAGACTCTTTGATTAAGTCTGGTCCAAACAACTGTCGGTCTCCAACTTCATCCCACATTAACGGTGTTCGGCATCTCCTTCCATATAATGCCTCGAATGGTGCCATCTTCAAACTAGCTTGGTAGCTGTTGTTGTATGAGAACTCTGCGTAGGGAAAATTGTCATCCCAACTAGATCCGTAGTCTAATGCACAGGCTCTCAGCATATCTTCCAAAATCTGATTGACTCTCTCCGTCTGTCCATCTGTCTGCGGGTGAAAACCCGTGCTAAACTCTAGTCTGGTACCCAAAGTTTCATGTAACTGATACCAGAACTTTGAGGTAAACTGGGTTCCTCTGTCTGATACGATGCTCCTCGGAACTCCATGTAGGCATACAATTCTGGTCATGTATATCTTTGCCAACTTTGCACTGGTATATGTGGTTTTCACAAGGATAAAGTGGGCTACCTTCGTCAATCGGTCCACTACTACCCAGATTGAATCATATCCTGCTTTGGTCCTGGGCAATCCGGTGATAAAATCCATGCCAAGCTTCTCCCACTTCCATTTGGGTATCGGCATAGGTTGTAACAATCCTGCTGGCTTCTGATGTTCTGCCTTTACTCTCTGACATACATCACAAACTGCTACATACTCCGCAATATCTTTCTTCATACCGGTCCACCAGAAAATATCCTTCAAATCCAAATACATCTTGGTATTTCCTGGGTGAATCGAGTATGGTGAATCATGGGCCTCCTGTAGAATCAACTTCCTGATCTCCGGGTCATTAGGCACATATATGCGGTCCTCAAACCATAAGGTGTCGTGTTCATCCTCACGAAAACCTTTAGCTCTTCCTTCGCTCATCCTCTCCTTTATTGAGGCAACCTCCTTATCAGTTTTCTGAGCTTCTCTGATTTTATCCATCAGGGTAGACTGGATTTCTAGTGTTGCTATGTAGCCTCTCGGAACTATCCCCATACGTAGTTCTCTTAAGTCCTCGGCTAACTCCTTTGGAAAATCCTCCGTCATTAGGGTATTGACATGGCTCTTACGGCTTAGCGCATCGGCTACTATGTTAGCCTTTCCGGGATGATAATGCAATCTCATGTCATAATTCTTAATGAGTTCCAGCCATCTCCTTTCCCTGAGATTCAGCTCCTTCTGAGTGAATATATACTTCAAACTCTTGTGATCCGTATATACTACTTCACAATGGTTTCCAATAAGAAAATGTCTCCACGTCTTCAATGCATGCACTACGGCTGCTAACTCCAAATCGTGGGTGGCATAGTTCAGCTCATGAGGTTTCAGTCGTCGTGAAGCATACGAAACAACTCTTCCTTCCTGCATAAGAACTGCTCCAAGTCCTCGACGTGAAGCGTCGCAGTACACCTCATAATCCTTATGTTGATATGGCAGAATCAACACAGGGGATGAGACCAACCTTTTCTTTAATTCCTGGAAACTGGCCTCACATTCTTCTGTCCAACTGAACTTGGTGTCCTTCTTTAACAACTCCGTCATTGGCTTCGCAATCCTCGAGAAATTCTCAATAAATCTCCGGTAGTCTCTTGCAAGTCCAAGAAAACTCCGGATCTCTCCAACTGTTGTTGGTGCTTCCCAATGGGTCACAGTGTCCACCTTAGCGGGATCTACTGCTATTCCTTCTCCAGATATAACGTTGTGATGCCCGAAGACTGACGTCCCAGAAGATTTCAGATGTTCCGGGTTCTCCCGTGTGTTTCTTTTGTGCTTGTGTTATTTTTTTTTTTGCATTGCATCATGTCATCATGCCATCATGACTTTAATTCTGCAACTCAACCAAATAAGTCGTGTGGACCTTCGGTCCATTTAAATCGAGGGAAGGATGACTTCTCTTTATAACATATATATATATCCTCCTAATATTTAGGGAGCTATATTAAATTATTCCAATTGTTTGGAATTGACCAAAACACACTTGCAATTATTCTCCAGGCCTCTTTTACTTCAAGTTTCACTGTCGAAACCTTCTCTATAATTCTTTTCCCGTTTATCGAGGTTCCTCCAAAAACCTCAACATTTTTGTACACTTCAAAAATCAAGTCTTAGTTCAAACCCATTTGAATTAAATTCAAATATGTTTGAATTATATCTCGATCTTGCCACTTCTATTTTTCTCAGACTAAGCTCATTTTTATGAGCCCGAGAAAAATAACCTCATGTGCCCTTTCCCTAACCCCCCCCCCCTTTCTTTTCTTTTCCTTTTTTTGTTTTCTTCTATAAAAGAGAAAAGGAAGGAGGGGCCCAGCCGCAGCCAGGCCCCTGGCCGTTTCCCTCGCGCCGGACTAGCCCATCAGGCCCAGCAGCGCCCCTCGTAACCCTAGCCCCAAGCACATCTCCCCTCGATCGACCGTCCTCTCCCCATCGCTCTCTCCCGAGCTGCCGCCAGGCCTCGTCCTCTCCTCATCTCCCCTCTCGCTCGATCTGATCCCCTCGCCCTCTCGATCCTCAGCGCCGCTTCCTCGACCTCGCTCCCGCATCGGGCATAGCCTCGCCCCTCCCGACGACCAGAAACAGCCGGCCCGCCCCTGCCTCCTCGCCATGGCCTCGATCCGCCCCTTCGGCGCCCTCCAGCCGCGGGTCAGGCCGGTGCCGCGCCGCCTTCGCTCGCCTGCATCGAGCCAGGGAGAGGAGCTCCCTGTGCCCGATCCCCTCACCGACGCCGGTGCCACCGCGCCTCGCCATCTCTGCTCCTCCTCCTCGCACCCCGCCGCAGCCGAGCTTCTCTGCAGGACCGTCCTTGCCGCGTCCCCGCCGCGGCCTTGCTGCATCACCGTCCCGACGCCGCGCCGCCCTTTTTCCTCTGTGTCCGCCCCCATGGCGCTGCTCCCCGCTGACTCTCCTCCGACCTCGTCCTCCTAGCCATCGGCAAGCCTCGCCACTGCCCCGAGGGAGCTCGCCCCGGCCTCCTCCAGATGACCGGCGCCCTGTGAACGTCGCCAAGTTCAGCCACACCGAGCAGCCCAAGTCAAACGAGATTCTCGGGTACTCGTTAAGTTGTCCACGTGGTTTGTGGCCATGAAGACCGCCATCGCCTTGTTGCTGCCATCTAAGAGGCCGGCAAGAATGACTACACGATGTGATGCGTCAAGTTCCTCGCCGTGTGCAACTACCGTCGCCAAGACCCGAGACCCCAAGTACCACGACAACCTTTGCGCCAAGTACCACTACGCCCGGATCACTCGGAACCCTCAAGTTCATCTACGGAACGGGTACGACGACCGTCGCCGAAGAACCGTGTACCACTACCGTCGCCCCGAAGACGTCCGATGCCGCGACAAGTACCTCTTCGGAAACGTGAACGGCTACAAAACGTGTACCACGACCCGCGAGTACCACTACTTCCTCTACGATCTCGAGCCGCCCCGAAACGAACGTTCCGAAGGTATAACCTCGAGACGATGACCCGTGGACTGCATGTGTTGTATTAGATGAATCGGATGTTTGCATCGTGTCCGTTGTGCTCCTCGGTTGCCTCGTCGCCAACCCGTGGGAACCCGGTGATAGAACCACCCCACCTTTTCATCTTGTCCGACTCGCTCACGCTACCTTGCTTTTGCACCGGCTTCTCGACGAGTGTCGGATCATCGGAACGTTGTCGTGGCATCGTATCCGTTTTCGCCGCCACGACCCTCTTTTCTTTCCGTCGTGGCGACAAATACTTCATATCTCTCCATGTCAACGTTTAACTAAAAATTGCATAAACTTGATCATGTCATCCGCATCATGTTAACAACATTAAAATGTGTGAATTGTTGTTTGCTTAAAATTGCTAAACATGCATATGGGGATTTTCCGGAATTGTTGTTGTAGTTTCCGGACTCATTTAAACATGTTGCTTGTGTTGTTTTTCTGTGCTTCCTACCTTGCCATGTAATGCTTCCTGTATAGACTTGTCATGCATCATACCTTGCCATGTATTGCATCATATAGACTTGTGTTGTTTTTCTGTGCTTCCTACCTTGCCATGTA
>LR738712.1:641171098-641221893 GCA_902687465.1 Secale cereale
TTCTTTTCCTTAGGGGCCCAGCCGCAGCCAGGCCCCTGGCCGTTTCCCTCGCGCCGGACTAGCCCATCAGGCCCAGCAGCGCCCCTCCTAACCCTAGCCCCGAGCACATCTCCCCTCGATCGACCGTCCTCTCCCCATCGCTCTCTCCCGAGCCGCCGCCAGGCCTCGTCCTCTCCTCATCTCCCCTCTCGCTCGATCTGATCCCCTCGCCCTCTCGATCCTCAGCGCCGCTTCCTCGACCTCGCTCCCGCATCGCGCATAGCCTCGCCCCTCCCGACGACCAGAAGCAGCCGGCCCGCCCCTGCCTCCTCGCCATGGCCTCGATCCGCCCCTTCGGCGCCCTCCAGCTGCGGGTCAGGCCGGTGCCGCGCCGCCTTCGCTCGCATGCATCGAACCAGGGAGAGGAGCTCCCTATGCCCGATCCCCTCACCGAAGCCGGTGCCACCGCGCCTCGCCATCTCTGCTCCTCCTCCTCGCACCCCGCCGTAGCCGAGCTTCTCTGCAGGACCGGCCTTGCCGCGTCCCCGCCGCGGCCTTGCTGCATCACCGTCCCGACGTCGCGCCGCCCTTTTTCCTCTGCGTCCGCCCCCATGGCGCTGCTCCCCGCTGACTCTCCTCCAACCTCGTCCTCCTAGCCATCGGCAAGCCTCGCCGCTGCCCCGAGGGAGCTCGCCCCAGCCTCCTCCAGATGACCGACGCCCTGTGAACGTCACCAAGTTTAGCCACACTGAGCAGCCCAAGTCAAACGAGATTCTCGGGTACTCGTTAAGTTGTCCACGTGGTTTGTGGCCATGAAGATCGCCGTCGCCTTGTTGCTGCCATCTACGAGACCGGCAAGAATGACTACACGATGTGATGCATCAAGTTCCTCGCCGTGTGCAACTACTGTCGCCAAGACCCGAGACCCCAAGTACCACGACGATCTTTGCGCCAAGTACCACTACGCCCGGATCACTCGGAACCATCAAGTTCATCTACGGAACGGGTACGACGACCGTCGCCGAAGAACCATGTACCACTACCGTCGCCCCGAAGACGTCCGATGCTGCGACAAGTACCTCTTCGGAAACGTGAACGGCTACAAAACGTGTACCACGACCCGCGAGTACCACTACTTCCTCTACGATCTCGAGCCGCCCCAAAACGAACGTTTCGAAGGTATAACCTCGAGACGATGACCCGTGGACTGCATGTGTTGTATGAGATGAATCGGATGTTTGCATCGTGTCCGTTGTGCTCCTGGGTTGCCTCGTCGCCAACCCGTGGGAACCCGGTGACGGGACCACCCCACCTTTTCATCTTGTTCAACTCGCTCATGCTACCTTGCTTTTGCACCGGCTTCTCGACGAGTGTCGGATCATCGGAACGTTGTCGTGGCATTGTATCCGTTTTCGCCGCCACGACCCTCTTTTCTTTCCGTCGTGGCGACAAATACTTCATATCTCTTCATGTCAACGTTTAACTAAAAATTGCATAAAACTTGATCATGTCATCCGCATCATGTTAACAACATTAAAATGTGTGAATTGTTGTTTGCTTAAAATTGCTAAACATGCATATGGGGATTTTCCGGAATTGTTGTTGTAGTTTCCGGCCTCATTTAAACATGTTGCTTGTGTTGTTTTTCTGTGCTTCCTACCTTGCCATGTAATGCTTCCTGTATAGACTTGTCATGCATCATACCTTGCCATGTATTGCATCATATAGACTTGTGTTGTTTTTCTGTGCTTCCTACCTTGCCATGTAATGCTTCCTGTATAGACTTGTCATGCATCCTACCTTGCCATGTATTACATCATATAGACTTGTGTTGTTTTTCTGTGCTTCCTACCTTGCCATGTATTGCTTCCTGTATAGACTTGTCATGCATCATAACTTGCCATGTATTGCATCATATAGACTTATGTTGTTTTGCTGTGCTTCCTACCTTGCCATGTTTTGCTTCCTGTAGACTTGTGTTGCATCATACTTGTTTGAGCATATTGTCATGTCTCGTGTGGTGTGTTTACCGTGTTGCATGTTTCTTTCCGGTTTGCTTCTCTCATTAGCTCCGGGTTCGTTCCGGAGTTGTGAGGATTGTTTGACTACTGCTGGACTTGTTCTTCTTCCTTGCGGAATCCCAGGCAAGATGACCATACCCTTGGATACCTTTACTATCATTGCCATGCTTAGTGTCTCGATGCTAACGTTACATGTCGCGCTACCCATCTTATTGTCAGCCCTCTCCTTGTTGCCATGAAACCTCTAACCTTTGACACCTTCCTAGCAAAACCATTGTTTGGCTATGTTACCCGCTTGCTCAGCCCCTCTTATAGCGTTGTTAGTTGCAGGTGAAGACGAAGTTCGTTCCAGGAGGGAACTTGTTGTTGGAATATCACAATATCTATTATTATTATTAACACACCTATATACTGGGCATGGGTGGAAGGCTTGGCCTTTTGCTCGGTGTTTTGTTCCACTCATGCCATCTTAGGCGCCGATAAACCGGCATTATGTTCCTTGATTTTGCATTCCTTACACGATGGGTATATGGGGACCCCTTGACAGTTCGTCTTTGAATAAAACTCCTCCAGCAAGGCCCAACTTTGGTTTTAATTTGCCTCATAGTAATAACTTAATTAATTAATTAAATTTGCATAGGGGGTCGCGTCCCCGGGGATTCTTCTACATAGCAGGGGGGCCAGTGCTGATGGTGTTGGTCCCAAATAGAGCACTGTGCGGGACCGCCCCTTGGCAACTTGGGGTATCTGGCTCCTGTACGCTTCGCTCATCCGGACGTGGCCTGAGACGAGATACGCGTGGCTACTATCAAGGTGTCGACACGCCGGGAGGTCTTGCTGGACTTGTTTTACCATTGTCGAAATGTCTTGTGCACCGGGATGCCGAGCCTGCTCGGTTTTCCCTAAGATAAGGGGTGATGATATTATATTTATCACTTCAGTTGATCGTGAGAGCTTGTGATGGGCTAAGTTGGGACACCCCTGCAGGGTTATGATCTTTCGAAAGCCGTGCCCGCGGTTATGTGGCAGATTGGAATTTGTTAATGTCCGGTTGTAGAGAACTTGACAGAGGATCCAAAGTAAAACACACAACTGTGTGAGTAACCGTGACTGTCTCTTTTCACTTTGAGAAGAGAACACGGTGGGGTTATGTTTGACTCATAGGTAGTTCAGGATCTTCAGCGATCATTACTAGTTTGCGACCGCTTGCGTAGATGCTCATCTTATTCCTGTACTCGTAAGCTAGCCACCATATTATGCTTAGCCGCCGCTGCAACCTCACCACTTTACCTCCTCCTACCCATAAAGCTTTGCTAGTCTTGATACCCATGGTTATGGGATTGCTGAGTCCTCGTGGCTCACAGTTACTACAACACCAGATGCAGGTTCAGCCGAGAATGATGCAGGAGCTGGTTCAAGTACTTCACTGGGAGCTCGATGAAGAGAGTGGTCGTATGCTTGTGACGTTTTCGACGATCAGTAGTGGTTTCTACTTGGGGCGATTCGGACATGTGGCTTTATGTATTTGGTATCTTTCTTTTGTATCTTCGCCCGTAGTCGGGTTGTGATGTTTTGGATGATGATTTGCTTATGTAATGTATTGTGTGACGTGGCGAGTGTAAGCCAACTATCCTTTTGCAATTTCATCCCTATTTTTACATGAGTCGTGCAAAGATACCAAACTTGAGATCATTCCAGAATGGGCTTATACCTTTAAGTCATGCCTCGACACGTAGGAGGTATAGTCCCATCCTGGGCATTACAAACGTGTCCGAGAAATCTGACTTCCTTCAACCAAAATTCACATTTGCTAAATTTGGCATATAATTGATGTTCTCTGAGCTTCTCTAATACCAAACGCAAATGCTCTGCATGCTCCTCTTCATCCTTCGAGAATATCAATATATCATCTATGAACACTACGAGGAACTTATCCAAATACTCCATAAACACTTTGTTCATCAGGTTAATAAAATATGCCGGTGCGTTAGTCAGACCAAAAGACATAACGGTATACTCATACAACCTGTACCTGGTGGTAAATGCCGTCTTAGGTATATCCTGCTCTCGGATCTTCAATTGGTGGTACCCTGATCGCAGATCGATCTTGGAAAATATCTTAGCTCCTTGCAATCTATCGAACAGATCATTGATCATTGGCAATGGGTACTTGTTCTTGATCGTTACTTCGTTCAGCCCTCGGTAATCAACAACCATTCTTAACGATCCATCCTTCTTCTCCACTAAAAGTACTGGCGAACCCCAAGGCGAAGAACTTGGGTGTATGAATCCTTTATCCAGTAACTCCTTAATCTGTTTCTTTATCTCCTCCAAATCCTTTGCGGGCGTCCTATATGGTCTCTTAGAAATTGGCCCGGTGCCTGGCAAAAGTTCAATCAAAAACTCTATATCTCTATCCGGTGGCATGCCAGGTAACTCCTCTGGAAACACATCCGGATAATCCTTCACTACTGGCACTTCCTCCTGACCAACTCCCATGAGAGAATGTACTTGAGTCCTTATAGGCGAATGCCAAGATACATACTTAATCCTTTTTCCCTCAGGGGTGGTGAGCAAAATTGACTTACTAGCACAGTCAATGTTACCTCCATACTTTGATAGCCAATCCATACCTAATATCACATCTAATCCTTGTGACTCCAGGACTATTAGGTCAGTGGGGAAAGTATGGCGTCCTATGATCAATGGCGTCTGAAAACATCCTTGGTGTGCCATATAATCTGCTCCAGGTGAACTTACTAACATGGGGGTCTTAAGAACTCGGGTGGACATCCTATGTCTATTTATGAATCCCCTCGAAATATATGAATGCGATGAACCAGTATCGAAAAGAACTATTGCGGTAAATGTCTTAACCAAAAACTTACCGACAACAGCATCTGGTTGCTCTTCTACCTCCTCCACAGTCACGTGGTTCACTTGTCCTTTGTTGAACGGGTTGGGCTTCTTTGCGGTGCTTCCATTGCCGTTCCCATTCTTAGCTTCTAGGCATTCATTGGCATAATGTCCATTCTTCCCGCACTTGTAACAAGTGACATGGCTGAAATCCCTCTTGGTGGGTGTGGACGGTGTAGGGTGGCTCTGGTTACCATTTGCTCCATTCCCATTTCCATTTCCATTCTTGGTGCCATTGTGGTTGTGCGAGCTACCTCCTCCATGGGTATGCTGAAATTGTCCTACCATTTTAGGGGTAAAACGGGGCTTCTGCTGAGCTCCAGAATTATACTTTCCTTGCCCATACTTCCTCTTGCGGCTTTCAATCTGTTGATGCTTCCTTTCAATCATTAGGGCGCGATCAACCAGCTCCTGGTAGTTATTGAAAGTTGCCACCATCAACTGTACACTCATCTCATCATTCAGCCCTTCCATGAATCTCTCCTGCTTAGCGGCATCTGTGGCCACATCATCTGGGGCATAACGAGATAGGGTACTAAACTCATCCACGTACTGGGCCACAGTACGGTTGCCTTGGCGTAAATTGCGAAACTCCTGCTTCTTCATACTCATAGCTCCAGTGGAGACATGGGCGGTATGAAAAGCTTGCTGAAACTGATCCCAAGTCACATTGGCTATGGGGTAAGTGGCTGTGTAATTCTCCCACCATGCTGCGGCTGGTCCAGACAACTTGTGTGCGGCAAATCGCACCTTCTCAGCATCCGAGCAATTAGCGGTGGTCAAATCCCTTCCAATCTTGTGTAGCCAGTCATCAGCCACTATTGGTTCGATGCTGCTAGCAAACACGGGTGGTTGCAACCTTAAGAAACGTGTCAGGTTGTCCACGGGTGGTGGTGGTGGAGGGTTGTTGTTGTTGTTGTTCTGGTTGTTCTGAGTGTTCTGGACAAGAAGTTGCATCAGGGTGTTCTGCTGCTGGATCAACTGAGTGAGCTCAGGGGGAAACTCAAATTCACGTCTTGGAGGCATCTGATGGGTGTAGAGGGAAGAGATTAGAATAGAAAAGAGGTCTAGGGGAAATTCACTACCCATATGCACATGAGGCAAACACAATCATATCACACCAATCAATTTCAAGAAAGGTCTTACAAATCTAATGATCGTTACAAAAGTGCTCTAAGGCTAATATATGGAAGTAACTACTAGTCACAGGGTGGTCATCTAAAAATATTGATCGGCAGAGGATTCCATGATATCTGCTCCAGCTTCATCTTCATAGTCTTCGTCTTTGCTATCCTCAGCTTCCGAGTCCGTGTCGTCGATGATAATGTAGTCTTCCGATGGAATCTCCTTGGGTTCTTCTTCCTCGTCTTCTTCTCCCATGAGTATCCCTAATTTCCGTGTCAAGTCATCATTCTTCTCTACAAGTATTAGCACCTCCTCGTATCCGTCGCGTGTAGACTTGAGTTCTTCCTCCAGCTCCAAAATCCTATTTAGGGCTTTCTTCAAATCTATCATCCCAACACACATCTGGTGCTCCTAGCGACGAATGTGATGGTTCAACTACTGGATGAAGGCTGCAATGGATCTATCCTTCCGGGTGCTGATCATATCCCAATTCTCATCTCGGCGTCCACAAATCTGGTAGATGGTGTCCTTTAGCTCCTGCTTGTAGACTTCTCCAATCCTTCCCATAGCGATGTGGGCTGCCATGCTCCTGCCTAGGCTCCATGTAGGCGCATTAAAAGAAAATGCTATGAGTGCGGTGATGGGCTTGAACGTCCTTCCTGGAACTTGGGCTTGAATCAACCAACGCTCCTCCTCAGGTAGAGTGGCATTGTAGGTTCCGGTGAAACTTGGTAGTCCAATGTTTAGATATCTGGTGACTTCCTTCAGGTGTTGTCCAAATGGTGTATCATCATCCGGTTGCATGAACTTGTTCTTTGCATCCACCATCCTAGAGAGTAGAAAAGATGAGGAGTCAGAAAAGAGAAGAGTGAATAGTGCTCTAGGACTTTAGCTTAGTGGTCGTGTCCTACAGTCAGCGTGTGCTCTGATACCATCTTGTAGCGACCAGACCTCAAACGGTCTGATCTCTGTGCATCAGTGTCATCCCTGGATCAGTAATGCTGACACGCACAGTACTTGAAGGATTTATAACAGAGTAGCAATCACACACTTGTTACATCAATAGTTCCAACGATGAACTTATTACAATAAATATGGCTGAAGGCCATCTAACACGATAACAGCGAAAGGCTTGGAAGATAAGTGAGTCCATCAACTCCAACGGCATCACTGAGTATAGAACCACGACCTAAAATAAGGCACCTTACTCGTCGTCTGAAAAGTCTGCAACATGAAACGTTGCAGCCTGAAAACGGGTCAGCATATGGAATATGCTAGCAAGGTAACACAAGAGAATACAATGAAAGTAAAGCTATACTACATGCAATATGGCTGGTGGAAAGCTCTATGGTTAAGTTTTTGCGTAAAGCCAATTTTTCCCTACTTCAAAGGAATAGATTTTAATTAACTATCATGGTAGTTGAAACATCGTTGAGAAGATAGACATCCTCTCAACCCCAATTAAAAATAATCATTAAACCCAACAAAATTAATTAAAGTAACATGATGAGATTCACATGATAATCCAAGTACTAGATACTCAAGACGTCCATAACCGGGGACACGGCTAATCATGATCAGTTTGTACACTCTGCAGAGGTTTGTGCACTTTTCCCCACAAGACTCGATCTCCTCCGTTTGGTTTCTCGCACTGCATGGTGTTTGAGAAACGGATGACCGAGACACAGTCTTTCCAAAGAGGTCCCCTTAACCAGATAGATAGGCCGGTACACCTACAAACCCACTACATCTTCTAGCCCATCATGGAAAGGTTTCCCACAACTTACTCAACTATGCCAGAGCCCATATTGGCATGTGGCTGCACACGGAAGTTTCTAGCATGAAAAATCTCATGATCCCTTTGAGCCTGGGTGGCGGTCCCAAAGAAAAACAGGCAATCACTGGAATAACCAGATGCCTCAATCCACCCAGATGTGTGTTAAAGTTGCCACCTTAAGTTGAACCATTAATTAATAAACTCACATCTGTCATGGATACACTCACCCAATCCACGTCTACGAGCATAGCATGTCCTAACAGCAACGTAGAAGTAACTCCCAAAGGTTTGAATGTAATGCAGGTAATAGGTACTACCTCAATCTACTTCCCAGTCCCACAAGTTAATTGGTCCTACTCATGCAATGTGTAAGGGTTGGACTAATGCAATGAAAACTGGGTAATTGGAAAGTATGATCAAAGTGTTACTTGCTTTGCTGATGATCCGCAAAACCTAGAGACTCAAAGTAGCAAGCGGCGCACTCCGGGTACTCTATCGCAAACAAACAAGCACACAATAAGTACTTAACTAATGCACGGGTAAAACTCAAATAAGAGATCTAACCAGAAAGTTCAACTTAAGAACTCCGGTTTGCAAAAAGAATCAACTCGAAAGAAGCAACAAAACTCCAACTGCGAAAGAAACAAGCTCCGGTTACTAATTGGCCTAAAGTCAAATTTTACAGTAGCCAAAACTTTGTTCAAGTTGATTAAACGTAAAGAGGGCATCGAGACGAAGATCTGGGATTTTGAATCACTTGATTCCGACTTCGAGCGAAAAGAAAAACGAAAAACAAGATCAGGGCAGAAATCGCGATCGGAATAATCGCAGATAAATACCCCGAAAAAGAAACGGACGAACAGGCTAACGAACGAACGTTCGCTGTCTGTGGCTAACTGACGAAAACCGTTCGTTAAAACAAACGTACGGACGAACGTCCGCTAAATAACTAAACCGACGAAAAACCGAACCGATCTAATCTAATAAAAAAATAGATCTACGGTTTTACTAAATCGACTGGTTCTTTTAAAAAAAATTGTAACTACCTCACGACGAACTCCGGCGGGGTCCGGTGCTCCGGCGACGGTGGTGGTCCGGCGGGCGAGGCGGGCGGCGCGGCGGCGAGTTGCGGGGCAGCGGCGGCAAGTGCGGCGGCGGGGGCGGCGAGTGCGGCAGCGGCGCGGGCGGCAAGTGCGGCGGCGGCGGCGGCTAAGGCGGCGGCGGCGCGGGGCGGCTAGGGCAGGGAGGTGCGGGGCTGGCGGCGGCTTGTGCCGGCTCGGGCGACTTATAAAGCCCAGAGTCCTGGGCCTCTACGACTCCAAGTCAGTTTCCTTTTTTTAAAATAGATTCCTGGCACAGAAAAACTAACGAAAGAAATACTAAACGGACTCCAAAAATCCTGAAATAAATTTTCACCATCCTCTAATAATATTTAGGACTAAGTGAAAAAAATTCCCGGACCTAAATGCAATTTTGAAAAACGCGCATTTTTCCTATGCAAATAAAATCGCAAATAAATCCAGAAAAATACCAAAAGTGATTTTAATATTTTCCCTCCAATATTTCTGTTATTTTGGAGAAGTCATATTATCTCCGCTCATATTTTGTATTTATAAATATTTTTAGGAGAGAAAAATAATTAGAATCACACTATCCTCGTACCGGTATTCGAGCGAACTCAAATACGAAAACGGTAAACTTCCCAACTCTCTCCGTAGGTCCTTGAGTTGCTTAGAATTTCGAGGAACGCCACAAACAAAAATGCAAAAAGCATGCAATGCAATATGATCTATGTATAACATTCCAAATTGAAAATTTGGGATGTTACACGAAGCCCTGCGACGGTAGAACATCAAGATCGTCACCACGCCGTCGTGCTGATGGAACTCTTCCCCGACACTTTGCTGGATCGGAGTCCGGGGATCGTCATCGAGCTGAATGTGTGCTAGAACTTGGAGGTGTCGTAGTTTCGGTGCTTGATCGGTCGGGCCGTGAAGACGTACGACTACATCAACCGCGTTGTTATAACGCTTCCGCTATCGGTCTACGAGGGTACGTGGACAACACTCTCCCCTCTCGTTGCTATGCATCACTATGATCTTGCGTGTGCGTATGAAATTTTTGAAATTACTACGTTCCCCAACAGTGGCATCCGAGCCTGGTTTTATGCGTAGATGTCATATGCACGAGTAGAACACAAGTGAGTTGTGGGCGACATAAGTCATACTGCTTACCAGCATGTCATACTTTCATTCGGAGGTATTGTTGGATGAAGCGGCCCGGACCGACATTACGCGTACGCTTACGCGAGACTGGTTCTACCGACGTGCTTTGCACACCGGTGGCTGGCGGGTGTCAGTTTCTCCAACTTTAGTTGAACCGAGTGTGGCTATGCCCAGTCCTTGCGAAGGTTAAAACAACACCAACTTGACAAACTATCGTTGTGGTTTTTGATGCGTAGGTAAGAACGGTTCTTGCTCAGCCCTTAGCAGCCACGTAAAATTTGCAACAACAAAGTAGAGGACGTCTAACTTGTTTTTGCAGGGCATGTTGTGATGTGATATGGTCAAGACGTGATGAGATATAATTTCTTGTATAAGATGATCATGTTTTGTTGAAGTTATCGGCAACTGGCAGAAGCCTTATGGTTGTCTCTTTATTGCATAAGATGCAAGCGCCAAATAATTGCTTTACTTTATAGCTATGCGATAGCAATAGTTGCAAGAGCAATAGTTGGCGAGACGACCATGTGACGACACATTGATATAGATCAAGATGATGGAGATCATGGTGTCATGCCGGTGACGATGGAAATCATGACGATGCTTTGGAGATGGAGATCAAAAGGCACAAGATGATGATGGCCATATCATGTCACATATTTTGATTGCATGTGATGTTTATCTTTTATACATCTTATTTTGCTTAGTTCGACGGTAGTTTTATAAGATGATCTCTCACTAATTATCAAGGTACAAGTGTTCTCCCTGAGTATGCACCGTTGCGAAAGTCCTTCGTGCTGAGACACCACGTGATGATCGGGTGTAATAGGCTCTACGTTCAAATACAACGGGTGCAAAATAGTTGCACACGCGGAATACTCAGGTTAAACTTGACGAGCCTAGCATATAACAGATATGGCCTCGGAACACGGAGACCAAAAGGTCGAGCGTGAATCATATAGTATGTATGGTCAACATATTGATGTTCACCATTGAAACTACTCCATCTCACGTGATGATCGGACATGGTTTAGTTGATATGGATCACGTGATCACTTAGAGGATTAGAGGGATGTCTATCTAAGTGGGAGTTCTTAAGTAATATGATTAATTGAACTTAAATTTATCATGAACTTAGTCCTGATAGTATTAGCATATCTATGTTGTAGATCAATAGTTCGCGTTGTTGCTTCCCTATGTTTTATATATGTTCCTAGAGTAAACAAAGTTGAAAGAAGATAGTAGCAATGATGCGGACTGGGTCCGTGATCTGAGGTTTATCCTCATTGCTGCACAGAAGAATTATGTCCTTGATGCACCGCTAGGTGACAAACCTATTGCAGGAGCAGATGCAGACGTTATGAACATTTCGACAAAAGCTCAGTATGATGACTACTTGATAGTTAAGTGCACCATGCTTTACGTCTTAGAACCGGAACTTCAAAAATTGTTTTGAACGCCACGGAACATGTAAGATGTTCCAAGAGTTGAAGTTGGTATTTCATACTCACACCCGTGTCGAGAGGTATGAGACCGCTGACAGTACTTTGCCTACAAGATGGAGGAGAATAGCTCAACCAGTGAGCATGTGCTCAGATTGTCTGGGTACTACAATCGCTTGAATCAAGTGGGAGTTAATCTTCCAGATAAGATAGTGATTGACAGAATTCTCTAGTCACCATCACCAAGTTAGTAGAACTTCGTGATGAACTATAATATGCAAGGGATGACGAAAGTAATTCCTGAGCTCTTCGCGATGCTAAAATCGGCGAAGGTAGAAATCAAAGAAAAACATCAAGTGTTGATGGTTGACAAGATCACTAGTTTCAAGAAAAAAAGGACAAAAGGGAAGAAGGGGAACTTCAAGAAGAATGGCAAGCAAGTTGCTACTCAAGTGAAGAAGCCCAAGTCTGGACCTAAGCCTGAGACTAAGTGCTTCTACTGCAAAGGGACTGGTCGCTGGAAGCAGAACTACCCCAAGTATTTGGTGAGTAAGAAGGATGGCAAAGTGAACAAAGCTATATTTGATATACAGGTTATTGATGTGTACCTTACTAGTGTTTATAGTAGCCCCTGGGTATTTCATACTTGTTCGGTTGCTAAAAATTAGTAACTCGAAACAGGAGTTACAGAATAAATAGAGACTAGTTGAGGGTGAGATGACGATGTGTGTTGGAAGTAGTTCCAAGATTGATATGATCATCGTTGCACACTCCCTATACTTTCGGGATTAGTGTTCAACCTAAATAAGTGTTATTTGGTGTTTGCGTTGAGCATGAATATGATTTGATCATGTTTATTGCAATACGGTTCTTCATGTAAGTTAGAGAATAATTGTTGTTCTGTTTACATGAATAAAACCTTCTATGGTTATACACCCAATGAAAATGGTTCGTTGGACCTCGATCGTAGTGATACACATATTCATAATATTGAAGCCAAAAGATGCAAAGTTAATAATGATAGTGCAACTTATTTGTGGCACTGCCGTTTAGGTCATATTGGTGTAAAGCGCATGAAGAAACTCCATATTGATGGGATTTTGGAATCACTTGATTATGAATCACTTGATGCTTGTGAACCATGCCTTATGGGCAAGATGACTAAAACTCCATTCTCCGGAACAATGGAGCAAGCAACTGGCTTATTGGAAATAATACATACTGATGTATGCGATCCGATGAGTGTTGAGGCTCGCGGCGAGTATCGTTATTTTCTGACCTTCACAGACGATTTGAGCAGATATGGGTATATCTACTTAATGAAACATAAGTCTGAAACATTTGAAAAGTTCAAAGAATTTCAGAGTGAAGTGGTAAATCATCGTGACAAGAAAATAAGGTTTCTACGATCTGATCGCGGAGACAAATATTTGAGTTACGAGTTTGGTCTTCAATTAAAACAATGTGGAATAGTTTCACAAATTCATGCCACCTGGAACACCACAGCATAATGGTGTGTCTGAATGTCATAACCATACTTTATTGGATATAGTGCAATCTATGATGTTTCTTGCCGATTTACCACTATAGTTTTGGGGTTATGCATTAGAGACAGCTGCATTCACATTAAAAGGGGCACCATCTAAATCCGTTGAGACGACACCGTATGAACTATGGTTTGGCAAGAAACCAAAGTTGTCGTTTCTTAAAGTTTGAGGTTGCAATGCTTATGTGAAAAAGTTTCAACCTGATAAGCTCAAACCCAAATCGTAGAAGTGCGTCTTCATAGGATACTCAAAAGAAAATGTTGGGTACACCTTCTATCACAGATCCGAAGGCAAGATATTCGTTGCTGAGAATGGATCCTTTCTAGAGAAGGAGTTTCTCTCGAAAGAATGAGTGGGAGGAAAGTAGAACTTGATGAGGTAACTGTACCTGCTCCCTTATTGGAAAGTAGTTCATCACAGAAATCTGTTCCTGTGACTACTACACCAATTAGTGAGGAAGCTAATGATGATGATCATGTAAATTCAGATCAAGTTACTACCGAACCTCGTAGGTAAACCAGAGTGAGCTCCGCACCAGAGTGGTACGGTAATTCTGTTCTGGAGGTCATGTTACTTGACCATGACGAACCTACGAACTATGAGGAAGCGATGATGAGCCCAGATTCCGCGAAATGGCTTGAGGCCATGAAAGCTGAGATGATATCCATGTATGAGAACAAAGTATGGACTTTGATAGACTTGCCCAATGATCGGCGAGCCATTGAGATTAAATGGATCTTCAAGAGGAAGACAGACGCTGATAGTAGAGTTACTATCTATAAAGCTAGAATTATCGCAAAAGGTTTTCGACAAGTTCAAAGTGTTGATTACGATGAGAGTTTCTCACTCGTATCTATGCTTAAGTCTGTCCGAATCATGTTAGCAATTGCCGCATTTTATGAAATCTGGCAAATGGATAAACAAAAATGCATTCCTTAATGGATTTATTAAAGAAGAGTTGTATATGATGAAACCAGAAGGTTTTGTCAATCCTAAAGGTGCTAACAGAATATGCAAGCTCCAGCGATCCATTTTTGGACTAGTGCAAGCATCTCGGAGTTGGAATATATGCTTTGATAAGTTGATCAAAGCATATAGTTCTTTACAGACTTGCGGTGAAGCCTGTATTTACAAGAAAGTGAGTGGGAGCACTACTGCATTTCTGATAAGTATATGTGAATGACATATTATTGATCGGAAATAACGTTGAATTATTCTGCAAAGCATAAAGGAGTGTTTGAAAGGATTTTTTCAAAGAAAGACCTCGGTGAAGCTGCTTACATATTGAGCATCAAGATCTATAGAGATAGATCAAAACGCTTGATAAGTTTTTTCAATGAGTACATACCTTGACAAGATTTTGAAGTAGTTCAAAATGAAACAGTCAAAGAAAGAGTTCTTACCTATATTACAAGGTGTGAAATTGAGTAAGACTCAAAGCCCGACCACGGCAGAAGATAGAAAGAGAATGAAAGTCTTTCCCTATGCCTCAGTCATAAGTTCTATAAAGTATGCCATGTTGTGTACCAGATCTATTGTATACCCTACACTGATATTGGCATGGGAGTACAATAGTGATCTAGGAGTAGATCACTGGACAGCGGTCAAAATTATCCTTAGTGGAATAAGGATATGTTTCTCGATTATGGAGGTGACAAAAAGGTTCGTCGTAAAGGGTTACGTCGATGCAAGTTTTGACACTGATCCAGATGACTCTAAGTCTTCGTCTGGATACATATTGAAAGTGGGAGCAATTAGCTAAAGTAGCTCAGTGCAGAGCATTGTAGACATAGAAATTTGCAAATTACATACGGATCTGAATATGACAGACCCATTGACTAAACTTCTCTCACAAGAAAAACATGATCACACCTTAGTACTCTTTGGGTGTTAATCACATAGCGATGTGAACTAGATTATTGACTCTAGTAAACCCTTTGGGTGTTGGTCACATGACGATGTGAACAATGGGTGTTAAACACATACACATGTGAACTATTGGTGTTAAATCACATGGTGATATGAACTAGAATATTGACTCTAGTGCAAGTGGGAGACTGAAGGAAATATGCCCTAGAGGCAATAATAAAGTTATTATTTATTTCCTTATGTCATGATAAATGTTTATTATTCATGCTAGAATTGTATTAACCGGAAACATAATACATGTGTGAATACATAGACAAACAGAGTGTCACTAGTATGCCTCTACTTGACTAGCTCGTTAATTAAAGATGGTTGTGTTTCCTAACCATAGACATGAGTTGTCATTTGATTAACGGGATCACACCATTAGGGGAATGATGTGATTGACTTGACCCATTCCGTTAGCTTAGCACACGATCGTTTAGTATGTTGCTATTGCTTTCTTCATGACTTATACAAGTTCCTATGACTATGAGATTATGCAACTCCCGTTTACCGGAGGAACACTTTGTGTGCTACCAAACGTCACAACGTAACTGGGTGATTATAAAGGTGCTCTACAGGTGTCTCCAAAGGTACTTGTTCGGTTGGCGTATTTCGAGATTAGGATTTTTCACTCCGATTGTCGGAGAGGTATCTCTGGGCCCTCTCAGTAATGCACATCACTTAAGCCTTGCAAGCATTGCAACTAATGAGTTAGTTGCGGGATGTTGTATTACGGAACGAGTAAAGAGACTTGCTGGTAACGATATTGAACTAGGTATTGAGATACCGATGATCGAATCTCGGGCAAGTAACATACCGATGACAAAGGGAACAACGTATGTTGTTATGCGGTTTGACCGATAAAGATCTTCGTAGAATATGTGGGAGCCAATATGGGCATCCAGGTTCCGCTATTGGTTACTGACCGGAGACGTGTCTCGGTCATGTCTACATTGTTCTCGAACCCGTAGGGTCCGCACGCTTAAGGTTTTGATGACAGTTATATTATGAGTTTTGATGCACCGAAGGAGTTCGGAGTCCCGGATGAGATCGGGGACATGACGAGGAGTCTCAAAATGGTCGAGACGTAAAGATCGATATATTGGACGACTATATTCATACATCGGAAAGGTTCTGAGTGATTCGGGTATTTTCGGAGTACCGGAGAGTTACGGGAATTCGCCAGGGAGTATATGGGCCTTATTGGGCCATACGGGAATAGAGGAGAGAGGCCAAAAGGAAGGAGGCGCGCACCCCCCCCCCTCTGGTCCGAATTGGACAAGGGGTGCAGCCCCCTTTTCCTTCTCCCTCTCCACCTCTTTCCTTCTCTCCTACTCCGGAAAGGAAAGGGGAATCCTACTAGGACTTGGGAGTCCTAGTAGGACTCCCCACACTTGCCGCGCCCCCTCTAGGGCCGGCCTCTCCCTTGCTCCTTTATATACGAAGGAGGGGGCACCCCATAGACAGACAAGTTGATCTTCGTGATCGTTCCTTAGCCGTGTGCGGTGCCCCCTTCCACCATATTCCACCTCGGTCATATCGTAGCGGTGCTTAGGCGAAGCCCTGCGATGGTAGAACATCAAGATCGTCACCACGCCGTCATGCTGATGGAACTCTTCCCCGACACTTTGCTGGATCGGAGTCCGGGGATCGTCATCGAGCTGAACGTGTGCTAGAACTCGGAGGTGCCGAAGTTTCGGTGCTTGATCGGTCGGGCCGTGAAGACGTACGACTACATCAACCGCGTTGTGATAACGCTTCCGCTATCGGTCTACGAGGGTACGTGGACAACACTCTCCCCTCTCGTTGCTATGCATCACCATGATCTTGCGTGTGCGTAGGAAATTTTTGAAATTACTATGTTCCCCAATAGATTACTCCTTGTAGTTGATGCTAGTTGGTTTATTTGGTGGAAGATCATATGTTCAAATCCATTATGCATATTAATACCCCTCTGATCATGAACAATATTATGTCTTGTGAGTAGTTACTTTTGTTCCTGAGGACATGGGAGAAGTCTTGCTATTAGTAGTCATGTGAATTTGGTATTCGTTCAATATTTTGATGATATGTATGTTGTCTCTCCTCTAGTGGTGTCATGTGAACGTCGACTACATGACACTTCACCATTATTTGTGCCTAGAGGAAGGCATTGGGAAGTAATAAGTAGATGATGGGTTGCTAGAGTGACAGAAGCTTAAACCCTAGTTTATGTGTTGCTTCGTAAGGGGCTGATTTGGATCCACTTGTTTCATGCTATGGTTAGGTTTACCTTAATACTTCTTTTGTAGTTGCGGATGCTTGTATTAGAGGTTAATCATAAGTGGGAGGCTTGTCCAAGTAAGGATAGCACCCAAGCACCGGTCCACCCACATACCAAATTATCAAAGTACCGAACGCGAATCATATGAACGTGATGAAAACTAGCTTGACGATAATTCCCATGTGTCCTCAAGAGTGCTTTCTTTTATATAAGAGTTTGTCCAGGCTTGTCCTTTGCTACAAAAAGGATTGGGCCACCTTGCTGCACCTTATTTACTTTTACCTTTTGTTACTTGCTACCAATTACCTTATCACAAAACTATCTGTTACCTATAATTTCAGTGCTTGCATAAAATACCTTACTGAAAACTGCCTATCATTTCCTTCTGCTCCTCGTTGGGTTCGACACTCTTACTTATCGAAAGGACTACGATAGATCCCCTACACTTGTGGGTCATCAGGTATCACTTAGATAGTTGGTGGTTGAACTTGTACCAGAAAAGACCCAGTCGAGTAGAAATTATGTGAGTGTGTTAGTGTCATGATGCACGCATAAGCCTACATGCTAAATTTGACGCGAAAAATAAGAATTTGACATTTCTGAAAGAAAAAACATTAACATGTCCTAATGACACGAAATTATGGTTGTAACATGCAATCACATTTTTGAGAGTCAACCGTCGCTTAGATATTAAGCGAAGTGGTTGAACGCATACTCCATTAAAACCAAACCAAGTAGACGTCATGTGAGTGTGTCCACATTGTGCATGTCAATCTATGAGGTGTGTTTATTGATGTTTCCGAAAAAACTAACATGTGTGATGCCATGAAATTATGATGGCAATATGTTTTGAGAGTTAAGTATCGTGATTAAACATTGCATGGGTGTGTTTTGAACCTATACTCCGCCTAAAAAGACCGGTTAAACATTGCATGAGTTTATTTTAAGTTGTGACGTGTGATGTTCTGAAAACAAACATCAACATATTGTGATGCCATGAACTTATTATGATTGTACCACGCAAGTACATGTTTGGGAGTCAGATATTTCCTAGATAGTCGGTGGAGGTGGTTGAATCAATACTACGCTAAAAACCAAACCAATTAAATGTTGAATGATGCATCTGTGTCATGATACACCATAAATCTATGTTGTATTTCATATTCCTAGAAAAAAATATTAACAAGTTTATCAAAAAGGCCAAACTAATTGTAAATGAAGCGGTTCATCGACAAAAATAAAATGGAAATTCGTTGGTGACAGGTGGTAAGATCAATGAATAACAAGTGCTCCATGCTAACATTTTTTTATCGATTATCTAGCATATTGACCACATTTCGTTGTTGGTTATAATAAAATGCTAGGTGAGCTGGCACCGTTCCAACTTTTATTTTGAAAAAGGAGGATATATCCCCTGGCCTTTGCGGTTGTATGCCCCTTTCTTTGTACCTAAAAAACCATGAATGTACTTGGATAATGAGTTGGGTGTGGTTTATGATAGAGTGCAACAACATCTTGATGCAAGCTAACCGAGGTGCACAGTACTCTTGTGTCACATGGACTAAACATATCTATTTTGGAGTAACATGCAAGAACATGTTTGAGAGTCAAGTATCTCTTAGATAGTTAATGGAGGTGGTTGCATCAGTACTACTCTAAAAACCAAACTTAGTAGATGTTGTGTGGTGCGCATGTGTCATGATGCACCGTAAATCTATGTGTTGCATTTGATTTTCTATAAAATAAATATTAACATATTTATCTAAAAGGCCAAACTAGCATTGGAATTGTAGATGTTCCCGCAATGAAAATAAAATGGAAATTTGTTGCTAACAGATGACGAGAGCAATGAATAAAAGGTGCTTTGTGCTAACATTTTTTATAGTCTCTTGGAACATTGATCACATGCCGGTTTTGGTTATAATAAAATGCTAGGTGATTTAGCATTGCTCTAAGTTTTTTTTCTTCTGAAAAGGAATGTATACTCCTGGCCTATGTGGTTCTATGCTTTGAGATGAAAAATGGCACAGTCATGTGTGTGTGTCATTGCCAGCAATCGATCCTCGATCTATACCTAAAACACACATGAATGCACCTGGGTAATGAGTTAGTTGTGGTCTATGCTAGAGTGCACCAACTATCTTGGTGCAAGGATGCATGATACTCTTGTGTCACATGGGCCATACCGATCCTTTAGAGAGTAACATGCAATAACATGCTTGAGAGTCAAGTATCACTTAGATAGTTAATGGAGGTGGTTGATCGGTACTACGTTAAAAAACAAACTGAGTACATGTTGAGTGATCCGTCTGTGTCGTGATTCATCGTAAATTTGTGTGTTTTATTTGATGTTTTTAGAAATGAACTATTAGTAGGTTTATCAAAAAAGCCAAACTGGCATGGGAATGAAGTGGTTCTCCCGACAAAAATAAAATGAAAATCCATTGGCGATAAATGATTAGAGCAATGAATAGCAGGTGCTATGTGCTAACTACTTTCGTCGATTATCCCGTTGATCACATGTCGGTGTTGGTCATAATAAATTGCTAGGTGAGCTAGCTTTCCTACAAAAAAGAGGTGAAAATGATCCAGTCATGCGTGTATCATTGACATCGATAGATCATTGATCTGCAGATGCATAGCTAGCATAGAAGAATTGGGTTTAGATGACACAAAAAAATCTGATAAATTAGAGGTTTATAGGTACTCGGTGCCTGAACCCAACACAAGATCATAGTCGAACCCATTGGATCCCTAACTGCATTTGACAAAAGTTTTTTAGCCCGTGTATTTAGTGCAAGTTGTGCAAGCCCAAGTAAAACAAATCAATTTGGTAGCCCATGGTTGGCTAGTTGAGGTGCTTCACAACCGCAATGGGCGGAAGGAAATAAATATGAATACTCTTGTATCTTTCATTACCCTCACGCCGGCAGCTGGCGGTGGAAACCAAAACATATTGGTATCATCTCTCTCGTCTCCCTCATGCTTCCAACTTGTAGTGGCATGCCGGCAATTGCTATTCAAAATATTGGTACCTGCAATAGAACACACTCTCTCTCTCTCTCTCTCTCTCTCTCTTGTACAAGTCTTATCCAACCTTAATTATCTGATTGCTTTTTTGGTCGAACCTTGATCTAGGTCATGGACCAACAAGTTGCAAAAATAATGGTCATTAGATCAAGATAATAAAACAAGTACTTCCAGGCCACCCTTATGCGCAAGCAAACAAATGATGTGCTACTGCTAGTCCCACATGGCCTTTTATTCAGATAGAAATTGATTTAGATTGATTATCATATTCTGAGTAATCGAAAGGGAATTCCTGAACATATGAAAAATTCTTGATAAAGCAAGATTTAGGATTAGGAGAAGAGTTATGTGATGTTTATAACATAAGGAGCTTACTAAAGCTAGCTGAGTTTTATCCAGATGATTCTGATTCAGATAAACTGCATGATGTTAGTCCTGAAGGAATTACTGATCTTGCTAAATTTATGGTTCAATACAAATAAACATACCACTTTTACTTTGGTCTAACAACCTATAAAGCTAGTACTGGTTGATACGTCTCCGTCGTATCTATAATTTTTGATTGTTCCATGCCAATATTCTACAACTTTCATATACTTTTGGCAACTTTTTATACTATATTTTGGGACTAACATATTGATCCAGTGCCCAGTGTCAGTTCCTATTTGTTGCATGTTTTTTGTTTCGCGGAATATCCATATCAAACGGAGTCCAAACAGAATAAAAACGGACAGATATATTTTTTGGAATATATGTGAATTTTGGGAAGCAGAACCAACATGACACGATGCCCGAGTGGGCCACGAGGCAGGAGGCGCGCCCTGGGCCCTCGTGGCCACACCGTAAGGTGGTTGATTCCCTTCTTTCTCCACAAAAAAGCTAATATCTGGATAAAAACATGTCAAAAAATCAGCCCAATCGGAATTACGGATCTCCGAGAATTTAAGAAACGGTGAAGGGCCAGAATCTGGGAACGCAAAAACACAGAGAGACAGAGAGACATATCCAATCTCAGAGGGGCTCTCGCCCCTCCTCCGCCATGGAGGCCATGGGCCAGAGGGGAAACCCTTCTCCCACCTAGGGAGAAGGTCAAGGAAGAAGAAGAAGGAGGGGGCTCTCTCCCCCTCGCTTCCGGTGGCACCAGAGTGCCACCGGGGCCATCATCGTGTGACGGTGATCTACACCAACACCTTCGTCATCTTCACCAACATCTCCGTCACCTTCCCCCATCTATCTACAGCGGTCCACTCTCCCGCAACCCGCTATACCCTCTACTTGAACGTGGTGCTTTATGCTTCGTATTATTATCCAATGATGTGTTGCCATCCTATGATGTCTGAGTAGATTATCGTTGTCCTATCGGTGATTGGTGAATTGCTATGATTGATTTAAATTGCTTGTGGTTATGTTGATGTCCTTTGGTGCCCATCATATGAGCGCGCGCGTGGACCACACCATAGGGTTAGATGTATGTTGATAGGACTACGTATTTGAGGGCAAGAGTGACAGAAGCTTCAACCTAGCGTAGAAATTGATGCATACGGGATTGAAGGGGGACCAATATATCTTAATGCTATGGTTGGGTTTTACCTTAATGAATGTTAGTAGTTGCGGATGCTTGCTAATAGTTCCAGTCATAAGTGCATAGAATTCCAGGTAAGGGATGACATGCTAGCAGTGGCCTCTCCCACATAAAACTTGCTATCGTTCTAGTGATGTAGTCAATTGCTTAGGGGCAATTTCGCAACTCCTACCACCACTTTTCGACATTCGCTGTCACTAACTTTATTGTTTCTCTATCTTAACAGCCCCTAGTTTATATTTGTGTGCTCTTTATATTCTTGCAAACCTATCCCTCAAAAACTACAAAGTACTTCTAGTTTCATACTTGTTCTAGGTAAAGTATGAAGGAAATATGCCCTAGAGGCAATAATAAAGATGTTATTTGTATTTCCTTATATCATGGTAAATGTCTTTTATTCATGCTAGAATTGTATTAAACAGAAACTTAGTACATGTGTGAATACATAGTCAAAATAGTATGTCCCTAGTATGCCTCTACTAGACTAGCTCATTGATCAAAGATGGCTATGTTTCCTAGCCATAGACATGAGTTGTCATTTGATCAACGGGATCAAATCATTAGGAGAATGATGTGATGGACTAGACCCATCCATTAGCTTAGCACTATGATCATTTAGTTTTACTGCTATTACTTTCTTCATGACTTATACATGTTCCTATAACTATGAGATTATGCAACTCCTGAATACCGTAGGAACACCTTGTGTGCTATCAAACATCACAACGTAACTGGGTGATCATAAAGATGCTCTACAGGTGTCTCCGAAAGTATTCGTGGTGTTGGCATAGATCAAGACTAGGATTTGTCACTCCGAGTGTCGGAGAGGTATCTCTGGGCCCTCTCGGTAATACACATCATAATAAGCCTTGCAAGCAAATGACTAATGAGTTAGTCACGAGATGATGTATTACGGAACGAGTAAAGAGACTTGCTGGTAACGAGATTGAACTAGGTATAGAGATACCGACGATCGAATCTCGGGCAAGTAACATACCGATGACAAAAGGAACAACGTATGTTGTTATGCGGTTTGACCGATAAAGATCTTCATAGAATATGTAGGAGCCAATATGAGCATCCAGGTTCCGCTATTGGTTATTGACCGGAGATGAGTCTCGGTCATGTCTACATAGTTCTCGAACCCGTAGGGTCCGCACGCTCAACGTTTGATCATGATCGGTATTATGAGTTTATGAGTTTTGATGTACCGAAGGTAGTTCGGAGTCCCAGATGAGATCACGGACATGACGAGGAGTCTCGGAATGTCCGAGACGTAAAGATTGATATATTGGACGACTATATTCGGACACCGGAAGTGTTCCGTAAAGTTTCGGAATTTACCGAAGTACCGGGGGGGTTACCGAAACCCCCTGGGGAAGCTATGGGCCTTAATGGGCCGTAGGAGAAAGAGGGAAGGAGGGCCAGGGCTGGGCCACGCACCCCCCACCCCTTGGTCCGAATTGGACAAGGAAGGAGGGGGGGCGGCGCCCCTTTCCTTCTCCTTCTCCCTCTCCTTCCTTTCCCCCTTCTCCCTTTTGGTAGTTCCTACTAGGAATAGGATTGCAATCCTATTCCTAGTAGGATTGCTCCTCCTTGGCGCGCCACTAGAGGCCGGCCGGCCTCCCCCTTGCTCCTTTATATACGGGGGCAGGGGCACCCAAAGACACACAAGTTGAATTGTTTTAGCCGTGTGCGGTGCCCCCCTCCACAAAAACACACCTCGGTCATACTGTCGCAGTGCTTAGGCGAAGCCCTGCACTCGGTCATACAATCATATCCGTCACCACGCCGTCGTGCTGACGAAACTCTCCTATGAATCTCAACTGGATCAAGAGCTCGTGGGACGTCATCAAGCTGAACGTGTGCTGAACACGGAGGTGCCGTACGTTCAGTGCTTGATCGGTTGGATCGCGAAGAAGTTCGACTACATCAACCGCGTCACTTGACGCTTCCGCTCCCGGTCTATGAGGGTACGTAGACACACTCTCCCTCTCGTTGCTATGCATCTGGTAGATAGATCTTGCGTGATCGTAGGAAAATTTTAAAATACTACGTTCCCCAACAGTGGCATCATGAGCTAGGTCTATGCGTAGATGATATGCACGAGTAGAACACAATGAGTTGTGGGCGATACTAGTCATACTGCTTACCAGCATGTCATACTTTGCTTCGGCGGTATTGTGAGATGAAGCGGCCCGGACCGACATTACGCATACGCTTACGTGAGACTGGTTTCACCGTTATGAGCACTCGTTGCTTAAAGGTGACTGGCGGGTGTCTGTCTCTCTCACTTTAGTTGAATCAAGTGTGGCTACGACCGGTCCTTGTGAAGGTTAAAACAGCACATACTTGACGAAACATCGTTGTGGTTTTTGTATGCGTAGGTAAGAACGGTTCTTGCTAAGCCCGTAGCAGCCACATAAAACTTGCAAGAACAAAGTAGAGGACGTCTAACTTGTTTTTGCAGGGCATGTTGTGATGTGATATGGTCAAGACATGATGAGTTATACGGTTTTGTATAAGATGATCATGTTTTGTAAAGTTGTCGGCAACTGGCATGAGCCATATGGTTGTTGCTTTATTGTATAAAATGCAATCGCCATGTAATTGCTTTACTTTATCACTAAGCGGTAGAGATAGTCGTAGAAGCAATAGTTGGCGAGACGACAACGATGCTACGATGGAGATCAAGGTGTCGCGCCGGTGACGAAGGTGATCATGACGGTGCTTTGGAGATGGAGATCAAAAGAACAAGATGATAATGGTCATATCATGTCACATATTTTGATTGCATGTGAGGTTTATCTTATTATGCTTCTTATTTTGCTTAGAACGACGGTAGCATTATAAGATGATCCCTAAATTTCAAGGTATAAGTGTTCTCCCTGAGTATGCGCCGTTGCGAATGTCCGTCGTGCCGAGACACCACGTGATGATCGGGTGATAAGCTCTATGTTCAAATACAATGGGTGTAAGCCAGTTTTGCACACATAGAATACTCGTGTTAAACTTGACGAGCCTAGCATATGCAGATATGGCCTCGGAACACTGGAGACCGAAAGGTTGAGCGTGAATCATATAGTAGATATGATCAACATAAGATGTTCACCATTGAAACTACTCCATCTCACGGGATGATCGGACATGGTTTAGTTGATTTGGATCACGTGATCATTTAGATGACCGGAGGGATGTCTATCTAAGTGGGAGTTCTTTAAGTAATATGATTAATTGAACTTTAATTTATCATGAACTTAGTCCTGATAGTTTTTGCATATCTATGTTGTTGTAGATCAATGGCCCGTGCTACCGTTCCTTTGAATTTTAATACATTCCTAGAGAAAGCTAAGTTGAAAGATGATGGTAGCAATTACACGTACTGGGTCCGTAACTTGAGGATTATCCTCATTGCTGCACAGAAGAATTATGTCCTTGAAGCACCGCTAGGTGACAAGCCCCCTCCCGCCAATGTAGACGCTTTGAACATCTGGCAGACGCGGTCTGATGACTACACGATAGTTCAGTGTGCCATGCTTTACGGCTTAGAACCGGGACTTCAACGACGTTTTGAACGTCATGGACCATATGAGATGTTCCAGGAGTTGAAGTTAATATTTCAAGCAAATGCCCGGATTGAGAAATATGAGATTTCCAATAAGTTCTACAGCTGCAAGATGGAGAAGAATAGTTCTATCAGTGAACACTTGCTCACAATGTATGGGCACTACAATCATATGACTCAACTTGGTTGCCAAGTTGACGAGGATAGTGTTATTGATAGAGTTCTTCAATCACTGCCACCAAGCTATAAAGGCTTCATGATGAACTATAATATGCAAGGGATGCAGAAAATAATTCCCGAGCTCTTCGCTATGCTCAAAGTTGCGGAGGTAGAAATCAAAAAGGAGCATCAAGTGTTGATGGTTAACAAGACCACTAGTTTCAAGAAAAAGGGCAAGGGAAAGAAGGGGAACTTCATGAAGAATAGCAAGACAGTTGCTACTCCCGCGAAGAACCCAAGTCTAGAACCAAGCCTGAAACTAAGTGCTTCTACTGCAAAGGGACTGGACACTGGAAGCGGAACTGCCCCAAGTATTTGGCGGATAAGAAGGATGGCAAGGTGAACAAAGGTATATATGATATACATATTATTGATGTATACCTTACTAATGCTCGTAGTAGTACCTGGGTATTTGATACCGATTCGGTTGCTAATATTTGTTACTCGAAACAGGGACTACGGATTAAACGAAGATTGGCTAAGGACGAGGTGACGATGCGCGTGGGAAATGGTTCCAAAGTCGATGTGATCGCCGTCGGCACGCTACCTCTACATCTACCTTCGGGATTAGTTTCTAAATAATTGTTATTTGGTGCCAGCGTTGAGCATGAACATTATATCTGAATCTTGTTTGTTGCGAGACGGTTATTCATTTAAATCAGAGAATAATGGTTGTTCTATTTTTATGAATGATATCGTTTATGGTCATGCACCCTTGAAGAGTGGTCTATTCTTATTGGATCTCGATTGTAGTGATACACATATTCATAATATTGAAACCAAAAGATGCAAGGTTAATAATGATAGTGCAACTTATTTGTGGCACTGCCGTTTAGGTCATATTGATGTAAAGCGCATGAAGAAACTCCATAGTGATGGACTTTTGGAATCACTTGATTATGAATCACTTGGTGCTTGCGAACCATGCCTCGTGGGCAAGATGACTAAAACTCCGTTCTCCGTAACTGTGGAGCGAGCAACAGATTTGTTGGAAATCATACATACTGATGTATGCGGACCAATGAGTGTTGAAGCTCGCGGCGGGTATGTTTATTTTCTGACCTTCACTGATGATTTGAGCAGATATGGGTATATCTACTTAATGAAACACAGGTCTGAAACATTTGAAAAGTTCAAAGAATTTCAGAGTGAAGTAGAGAATCATCGTAAATAGAAAATAAAGTTTCTGCGATCTGATCGTGGAGGTTAATATTTGAGTTACGAGTTTGGTCTTCATTTGAAACAATGTGGAATAGTTTCACAACTCACGCCACCTGGAACACCACAGTGTAATGGTGTGTCCGAACGTCGTAACCGTAATTTATTGGATATGGTGCGATCTATGATGTCTCTTACCAATTTACCACTATCGTTTTGGGGTTATGCTTTAGATACAACTGCATTCACATTAAATAGGGCACCATCTAAATCCGTTGAGACGACACCTTATGAACTATGGTTTGGCAAGAAACCAAAGTTGTCGTTTCTTAAAGTTTGGGGCTGCGATGCTTATGTGAAAAAGCTTCAACCTGATAAGCTCGAACCCAAGTCGGAGAAATGTGTCTTCATAGGATACCCAAAAGAGACTGTTGGGTACACCTTCTATCACAGATCCGAAGGCAAGATATTCGTTGCTAAGAATGGATCCTTTCTAGAGAAGGAGTTTCTCTCGAAAGAAGTGAGTGGGAGGACAGTAGAACTTGATGAGGTAATTGTACCTTCTCCTGAATTGGAAAGTAGTACATCACAGAAAATTATTCCAGTGATTCCTACACCAATTATTGAGGAAGCTAATGATGATGATCATGAAACTTCAGATAAAGTTTCTGCTGAACGTCGTAGATCAACCAGAGTACATTCCGCACCAGAATGGTACGGCAACCCAGTTCTGGAAGTCATGTTACTAGACCATGATGAACCTACGAACTATGAGGAAGCGATGATGAGCCCAGATTCTGCAAAATGGCTTGAGGCCATGAAATCTGAGATGGGATCCATGTATGAGAACAAAGTGTGGACTTTGGTTGACTTTCCCGATGATCGGCAAGCCATCGAAAATAAATGGATCTTCAAGAGGAAGACCGACGCAGACGGTAATGTTACTGTTTACAAAGCTCGACTTGTTGTGAAAGGGTTTCGACAAGTTCAAGGAGTTGACTACGATGAAACTTTCTCACCTGTAGCGATGCTAAAGTCTGTCCAAATCATGTTAGCAATTGCCGCATTTTATGATTATGAAATATGGCAAATGGATGTCAAAACAGCATTCCTGAATGGATATCTCAAAGAAGAGTTGTATATGATGCAACCAGAAGGTTTTGTCGATCCAAAAGGTGCTAACAAAGTATGCAAGCTCCAGCGATCCATCTATGGACTGGTGCAAGCATCTCGAAGTTAGAATATACGCTTTGATGAGGTGATCAAAGCATATGGTTTTATACAGACTTTTGGAGAAGCCTGTATTTACAAGAAAGTGAGTGGGAGCTCTGTAGCATTTTTGATATTATATGTGGATGACATATTGTTGATTGGAAATGATATAGAATTTCTGGATAGCATAAAAGGATACTTGAATAAAAGTTTTTCAATGAAAGACCTCGGTGAAGCTGCTTATATATTAGGCATCAAGATCTATAGAGATAGATCAAGACGCTTAATTGGACTTTCACAAAGCACATACCTTGATAAATTTTTGAAGAAGTTCAAAATGGATCAGTCGAAGAAAGGGTTCTTGCATGTGTTACAAGGTATGAAGTTGAGTAAGACTCAATGCCCGACCACTGCAGAAGATAGAGAGAAAATGAAAGTCATTCCCTATGCCTCAGCCATAGGATCTATCATGTATGCAATGCTGTGTACCAGACCTGATGTGTGCCTTGCTATAAGTCTAGCAGGGAGGTACCAAAGTAATCCAGGAGTGGATCACTGGACAGTGGTCAAGAACATCCTGAAATACCTGAAAAGGACAAAGGATATGTTTCTCGTATATGGAGGTGACAAAGAGCTCGTCGTAAACGGTTACGTCGATTCTAGCTTTGACACTGATCCGGATGACTCTAAGTCACAAACCGGATATGTATTTTTATTGAACGGTGGAGCTGTCAGTTGGTGCAGTTCCAAGCAGAGCGTCGTGGCGGGATCTACGTGTGAAGCGGAATACATAGCTGCTTCGGAAGCAGCAAATGAAGGAGTCTGGATGAAGGAGTTCATATCCGATCTAGGTGTAATACCTAATGCATCGGGTCCAATGAAAATCATTTGTAACAACACTGGAGCAATAGCCTTGGTGAAGGAATCCAGGTTTCACAAGAGAACAAAGCACATCAAAAAGACGCTTCAATTCCATCTGCGATCTAGTCAAGGAGGGAGACATAGAGATTTGCAAGATACATACGGATCTGAATGTTGCAGACCCGTTGACTAAGCCTCTTCCGCGGGCAAAACATGATCAGCACCAGGACTCCATGGGTGTGAGGATCATTACTTTGTAATCTAGACTATTGACTCTAGTTCAAGTGGGAGACTGAAGGAAATATACCCTAGAGGCAATAATAAAGATGTTATTTGTATTTCCTTATATCATGATAAATGCCTTTTATTCATGCTAGAATTGTATTAAACGGAAACTTAGTACATGTGTGAATACATAGACAAAATAGTATGTCCCTAGTATGCCTCTACTAGACTAGCTCATTGATCAAAGATGGCTATGTTTCCTAGCCATAGACATGAGTTGTCATTTGATCAACGGGATCACATCATTAGGAGAATGATGTGATGGACTAGACCCATCCATTAGCTTAGCACTATGATCGTTTAGTTTTACTGCTATTGCTTTCTTCATGACTTATACATGTTCCTATGACTATGAGATTATGCAACTCCCGAATACCGTAGGAACACCTTGTGTGCTATCAAACGTCACAACGTAACTGGGTGATCATAAAGATGCTCTACAGGTGTCTTCGAAAGTATTCGTGGTTTTGGCATAGATCAAGACTAGGATTTGTCACTCCGAGTGTCAGAGAGGTATCTTTGGGCCCTCTCGGTAATACATATCATAATAAGCCTTGCAAGCAAATGACTAATGAGTTAGTCACGAGATGATGTATTACGGAACAAGTAAAGTGACTTGCCGGTAACGAGATTGAACTAGGTATAGAGATACCGACGATCGAATCTCGGGCAAGTAACATACCGATGACAAAAGGAACAACGTATGTTGTTATGCGGTTTGACCGAAAGATCTTCCTAGAATATGTAGGATCCAATATGACCATCCAGGTTCCACTATTGGTTATTGACCGGAGGTGAGTCTCGGTCATGTCTACATAGTTCTCGAACCCATAGGGTCCGCACGCTTAACATTTGATGACGATCGGTATTATGAGTTTATGAGTTTTGATGTACCGAAGGTAGTTTGGAGTCCCGGATGAGATCACGGACATGACGAGGAGTCTCGGAATGTCCAAGACGTAAAGATTGATATATTGGATGACTATATTCGGACACCGGAAGTGTTCCGTAAAGTTTCGGAATTTACCGGAGTACCGGGGGGTTACCGGAACCCCTTGGGGAAGCTATGGGCCTTAATGGGCCGTAGGAGAAAGAGGGAAGGAGGGCCAGGGCTGGGCCGCGCGCCCCCCACCCCTTGGTCCGAATTGGACAAGGAAGGAGGGGGGCCGGCGCCCCTTTCCTTCTTCTTCTCCCTCTCCTTCCTTTCCCCCTTCTCCCTTTTGCTAGTTCCTACTAGGAATAGGATTGCAATCCTATTCCTAGTAGGATTGCTCCTCCTTGGCGCGCCACTAGGGGCCGGCCGGCCTCCCCCTTGCTCCTTTATATACGGGGGCAGGGGGGCACCCAAAGACACACAAGTTGAATTGTTTTAGCCGTGTGCGGTGCCCCCCTCCACAGAAACACACCTCGGTCATACTGTCGCAGTGCTTAGGCGAAGCCCTGCGCCGGTAACTTCATCATATCCATCACCACGCCGTCGTGCTGACGAAACTCTCCCGTGAAGCTCAACTGGATCAAGATCTCGCGGGACATCATCAAGCTGAACGTGTGCTGAACGTGGAGGTGCCGTACGTTCGGTGCTTGATCGGTTGGATCGCGAAGAAGTTCGACTACATCAACCGCGTCACTTGACGCTTCCGCTCCCGGTCTACAGGGTACTTAGACACACTCTCCCTCTCGTTGCTATGCATCTGGTAGATAGATCTTGCGTGATCGTAGGAAAATTTTAAAATACTACGTTCCCCAACAAAGTAAACGTCAAGCGTGCGTAGAGTTGTGTCGGTGGTCGATAGAACTTGAGGGAATATTTGTTTTGCCTTTAGCTCCTCGTTGGGTTTGACACTCTTACTTATCGAAAGAGGATACAACTGATCCCCTACACTTGTGGGTTATCAAGACCTTTTTCTAGCGCCATTGCCGGGGAGCAATAGCGTGGGTGAATATTCTCGTGTGTGCTTGTTTGCTTTATCACTAAGTATATTTTATTTGCTATTCTAAGTTGTTCTCTATCTTTAGTTATGGTTATGGAAAACGAAATACCAAAAAACTTAGGTGTACTTGCTACTCATGGAGATGGGGAACCTCATAAAACCGTCGATGCTCATTATGTGAAAGATATTATGTACTACTTTGATAATCCTGAGAAAACCCCATTCAACTATGTATTGGGAGTAACGTTGGATCAACGTGAATACTTTAGGGATTATCGCTTGACACAAAAAGGGAAACTATTATGGGATCAAATTCATTTGTTGCATTGGTATGCTCGGCAACTATGCTTGAAATATGATTATACATGTTGCTCTAGGATGAAGGCTCCACACCTTCCCTTTTCATGCAAATTTAGTGATAATGAAACCTTAGCTTCTTATGCTAATGGTATATATGATTATTATGATGTGGAACAAATAGAAGAATTCGTTGCTTTTAAGGGTGCTTATGAAATTGAATCTCTGTTTAGAAAGAATGATGCTTTTGATGATGATGTTTCTAGGCCTGAAAATCTTGCTATATTGAAATATTGCTATTTGAATAATGAATATAACTCCAATATTGATGCATTTATTGAGAAGGTCTCCGATGTCCAAGAAGAGACTAATATTTTGCAGGAGTCTATGGAAGAAGAAACTGATGACATTGTGAGCTCATTAGATGAAAAAGATGAGGAGGAGAGCGAAGAACAAAAGGAGGAAGAGCGGATTAGCTACCCGTGCCCACCTTCTAATGAGAGTAACTCTTTAACTCATACATTGTTTAATTTCCCTTCGTGCTTACCGAAGGATGGATGCTATGATGATTGTTATGATCCCGTTGATTCTTTTGAAATATCCCTTTTTGATGATGCTTGCTATGTTTCTGGCCAAGATGCCAATATGAATTATGCTTATGGAGATGAACTTGCTATAGTTCCTTATGTTAAACATGAGATAGTTGCTATTGCACCCACACATGATAGTCCTATTATCTTTTTGAGTTCTCCAAACTACACTATATCGGAGAAGTTTGCACTTATTAAGGATTATATTGATGGGTTGCCTTTTTCCATTACACATGATGATTATGATGAATATAATATGCGTGTGCTTGCTGCTCCTACTTGCAATTATTATGAGAGAGGAACTACATCTCCGCCTCTCTATGTTTCCAACATGACAAAATTGCAAGAAATTGCTTATACTATGCATTGGCCTTTACTTGATGTGCATGAATTGTTCTTTTATGACACGCCGATGCATAGGAAGAGAGTTAGACTTCGTTGTTGCATGACACATATCACTTTGTGCTTACTACTAAATGCCAAATCATTGTTAATTAAAATTGGCTTTGATATACCTTGGGATCCGGGTGGATCCATCACTTGAGCACTATATGCCTAGCTTAATGGCTTTAAAGAAAGCGCTGCCAGGGAGACAACCCGGAAGTTTTAGAGAGTCATTTATTTCTGTTGTGTGCTTTTATAAAGTATAAAAACAAAACAAAATAAAGAGGGGAACCCAAAACTTTTCAAAAAGAAAAGTGAAAGTGGGATAGACGAGCATTGTGAAAGTGGGGGACGTCCTTGAACTTTGTTCATGCCCATGGAAATTTTGTGCATCTTAATTACAGAAACTTATTAACAAAAATAATAATCCCCTTGTACAATTCCATTGTATTATAAAAATAATGTGCCAAGGTTTGCCTTTAGGATGTTTACAATGCTTGTTGGTTTGTGCGGTGCAGGACAGAAACTTTGGCTGTAGTGCGCGATTTTACATTTTTTACTGGAATGTCAAATGGTTCTGAAACTTTTTGCACTATCTTTCTACACAAATTGTTTATGTTTCCTAATTTTCGCAGAATTTTTCAAGTATCAGAAGTATGGTGAATGTTCAGATTATTACAGACTGTTCTGTTTTAGACAGATTCTGTTTTTGATGCATAGTTTGCTTGTTTTGATGAAACTATCAATTTCTATCAGTGGATTAAGCCATGGAAAAGTTATATTACAGTAGCTACAATTCAAAAACAAAATATGAATTGGTTTGCAACAGTACTTAAAATAGTGATTTGCTTTATTATACTAACGGGTCTTACCGAGTTTTCTGTTGAAGTTTTGTGTGGATGAAGTGTTCGAAGATCGAGGAGGTCTCGATGTGAGGAGAAGAAGGAGAGGCAAGAGCTCAAGCTTGGGGATGCCCAAGGTACCCCAAGTAAATATTCAAGGAGAGTCAAGCGTTTAAGCTTGGGGATGCCCCGGAAGGCATCCCCTCTTTCTTCAACAAGTATCGGTATGTTTTCGGATTTGTTTCATTCATGTGAGATGTGCAGATCTTGGAGCGTCTTTTCCATTTAGTTTTCACCTTTTCTTTTATGCACCATGCTGGTATGAGATAGTCCTTGGTTGATTTATATAATGCTCTTTGCACTTCACTTATATCTTTTGAGTATGGCTTTATAGAATGCTTCATGTGCTTCACTTATATCATTTGAAGTTGGGATTGCCTGTTTCTCTTCACATAGAAAACCGCCATTTGTAGAATGCTCTTTTGCTTCACTTATAATTGTTAGAGCGTGGGCATAACTTTTGTATAAATAATTAAAACTCTCTTGCTTCACTTATATCTATTTAGAGAGTTGACAGGAATTGGTCATTCACATGGTTAGTCATAAAATCCAACATGAACTTGTAGATCGCTGAATATGATATGTTTGATTCCTTGCAATAGTTTTGCGATATAGAGATGCTAATATGTGGGAGGAACTAGTGAATGATTATGGTTTAGTAAAAATATTGGTGTTAAGGTTTGTGATTCCCGAAGCATGCACGTATGGTCTCCTAACTATGTAACCAAATTGGCGCGCATTGTATTTTCTATTTTGATTGTTTATCTTTGTGTGAAGGTCGGGGGGCGCGCGATGGTTAACTCCTACCAACCTCCCCCCTAGGAGCATGCGTCGTAGTATCTTTGCTTTGAGGGCTAATAGATTTTTCGCAATAAGTATGTGAGTTCTTTATGACTAATGTTGAGTCCATGGATTATACGCACTCTCACCCTTCCACCATTGCTAGCCTCTCTTGTACCGCGTAAATTTCGCCGGTACCATACACCCATCATATACCTTCCTCAAAACAGCCACCATACCTACCTATTATGGCATTTCCATAGCCATTCCGAGATATATTGCCATGTAACTCCATCGTTCCGTTTATTATGACACGCACCATCATTGTCATATTACCTTGCATGATCGTAAGATAGCTAGCATGTTGTTTCCATGGCTTGTCCGTTTTTTGATGTCATTGCTACGCTAGATCATTGCACATCCCAGTACATCGCCGGAGGCATTTATATAGAGTCATATTTTTGTTATAGTATCGAGTTGTAAGTAAATAGAAGTGTGATGATCATCATTATTAGAGCATTGTCCCTTGAAAAAAAAGAAAAAAAAAAGAAAGGCCAAATAAAAAAAAGGAGAAAGGCCAAATAAAAAAAGGAAGGCCCAAAATAAAATTAAAAAAGGGGACAATGCTACTATCTTTTTCCACACTTGTGCTTCATCATAGCACCATGTTCTTCATGATAGAGAGTCTCCTATGTTGTCACTTTCATATACTAGTGGGAATTTTTTATTATAGAACTTGGCTTCTATATTCCAACGATGGGCTTCCTCAAATGCCCTAGGTCTTCATGAGCAAGCAAGTTGATGCACACCCACTAGTTTTCTTTTGAGCTTTCATACACTTATAGCTCTAGTGCATCCATTACATGGCAATCCCTACTCACTCACATTGATATCTATTGATGGGCATCTCCATAGCCCATTGATATGCCTAGTCGATGTGAGACTTTTTCCCTACTTTTGTCTACTACCACCTTCTATTCCACCCATAGTGCTATGTCCATGGCTCACGCTCATGTATTGCGTGAAGAATTGAAAAGGTTCGAAAAAGTAAAGTATGAAAACAATTGCTTGGCTGACACCGGGATGGGCATGAGGGGTACCTTGTGTTAAGAAAAGGGAAGCATAAAAGACAATATGATTTTGTAGGGATAACGTTCTTTAGCATTGATATTTTGAAAGACTTGATTGTTTGTTGGGATGCCCGAGTATTAAATTCTTCTATGTCAAATGATAGACTATTGCTTTGAATCACTCGTGTCTTAATATGCATGCCATGATTAGATTACATGATCAAGATTATGCTAGGTAGCATTCCACATCAAAAAATATCTTTTTTATCATTTACCTACTCGAGGACGAGCAGGAATTAAGCTTGGGGATGCTGATACGTCTCCGTCGTATCTATAATTTTTGATTGTTCCATGCCAATATTCTACAACTTTCATATACTTTTGGCAACTTTTTATACAATTTTTTTGGACTAACATATTGATCCAGTGCCTAGTGTCAGTTCCTGTTTGTTGCATGTTTTTTGTTTCGCAGAACATTCATATCAAACGGAGTCCAAACGGAATAAAAACAGACGGAGGTTTTTTGTGGAATATATGTGAATTTTGGGAAGCGGAACCAACATGAAACGATGCCCGAGTGGGCCACGAGGCAGGGGGCGCGCCCTGGGCCCTCGTGGCCACACCGTAAGGTTGTTGATGCCCTTCTTTCGCCGCAAGAAAGCTAATATCTGGATAAAATCGTGTCAAAAATCAGCCCAATCAGAGTTACGGATCTCTGGGAATTTAAGAAACGGTGAAGGGCCAGAATCTGGGAACGCAGAAACAGAGAGAGACAGAGAGACAGATCCAATCTCGGAGGGGCTCTCGCCCCTCCGCCGCCATGGAGGCCATGGACCAGAGGGGAAACCCGTCTCCCACCTAGGGAGAAGGTCAAGGAAGAAGAAGAAGGAGGGGGCTCTCTCCCCCTCGCTTCCCGTGGCACCGGAGTGCCACCGGGGCCATCATCGTGTGACGGCGGTCTACACCAACACCTCCATCATCTTCACCAACATCTACATCACCTTCCCCCATCTATCTACAGCGGTCCACTCTCCCGCAACCCGATGTACCCTCTACTTGAACATGGTGCTTTATGCTTCATATTATTATCCAATGATGTGTTGCCATCCTATGATGTCTGAGTAGATTATCGTTGTCCTATCGGTGATTGGTGAATTGCTATGATTGATTTAAATTTCTTGTGGTTATGTTGATGTCCTTTGGTGCCCATCATATGAGCGCGCGCGTGGATCACACCATAGGGTTAGTTGTATGCTGATAGGACTACGTATTGGAGGGCAAGAGTGACAGAAGCTTCAACCTAGCGTATAAATTGATGCATACAGGATTGAAGGGGGACCAATATATCTTAATGCTATGATTGGGTTTTACCTTAATGAACGTTAGTAGTTGCGGATGCTTGCTAATAGTTCCAATCATAAGTGCATAGAATTCCAACTAAGGGATGACATGCTAGCAGTGGCCTCTCCCACATAAAACTTGCTATCGGTCTAGTAACGTAGTCAATTGCTTAGGGGCAATTTCGCAACTCCTACCACCACTTTTCCACACTCGCTATCACTAACTCTATTGTTTCTCTATCTTAACAGCCTCTAGTTTATATTTGCGTGCTCTTTATATTCTTGCAAACCTATCCCACAAAAACTACAAAGTACTTCTAGTTTCATACTTGTTCTAGGTAAAGTAAACGTCAAGCGTGCGTAGAGTTGTATCGGTGGTCGATAGAACTTGAGGGAATATTTGTTCTGCCTTTAGCTCCTCGTTGGGTTCGACACTCTTACTTATCGAAAGAGGCTACAACTGATCCCCTATACTTGTGGGTTATCACTGGTATTGCTGATTTCCATAGAATTAATTGACAGGTGCTTTTGATATTCGGTTGTTGTCAATAAAATATGTAATAGAATGGGTGGCCAATCCATGAGTGATTTTCTAATTTGATAGCAGATGTTAGTTTTTAATAGTTAGTAAGTAGTAATGATGATGTGACTGGTCTTTTTAAGAACATGAAAGATCAAGCAAAGAAACTTGGAAATAATGGGTAATTTTTTACAGTAGTAATGAAGATGAGATTGGTCTTTTTACGAACTTGAAAGATCGAGCGAAGAAACTTGGAAATGATAGTGATTCTACATGTTCCACTTATTTGTACTTATTTACACTTTAAGAAATTAACATTACATTTTTGTTTTTACCAGGAAGACCTAATATAACTACCCATGAAATTACAAAGTTGTGCTTCTGGCTACTTTGCTTGAGATGTGTGAAAAGGGGGTTGACGTTTTTGTTCAACTGATATTTATTAATCATGTAGCTTTATGTAACTATTGTATGTGGTATGATATTTTGGTTCCTTATGTTGTCTAGTACGAGGTTGTAAAAACAATCAGAGGTAGAGCGATTTAAATATCATTGGGGGGGGGGCATTGGCCCTCATCCTTGGATTTCTCAAGGATTTAGGAGAGCTTAGCCTGGATTTATTAGCAAGCTTCGGCGCTGCACGTGAGCTGGACTTGCTATAAGACATCTTCTCCAAGAAGAACTTTTTTCCTTTTGAGAAATTATCCTTTCTATCTAATCCACAAAATAATTATCAATTTTTCATTTGTTTGTTAGACCCGACTTTTCCACCCTAGATAATCAATGTCCGTGCTCACGTGTCCAAATCAGAGGTGCGAGACCATGGCCAGTGCACATTTTACAGGATGCCATGGCTCGACCAATAGTTGTGTCTATGACCTTGGGTATGATAATGGATATAGTGATTCGATTGTGAAGTGGGGCGTTTGTTGTTTTGGGGTACAACAGACGCACCACTTCATGGACGGGACAATGGTCACAAGCCTTTGCGCCATTTGGAATGTCATTTATTTCATAATTATATTCTACTAGAGTATCAGGCAAAGTCTTCACCCTACGCATGCACAGTCCAACGAGTGGTGGCGCTTTTGCCTTCGGTGAAGATGTGGAGCCAGGGGGGTTGACGTACACATCACTTTTGTTGTTACCGTAAGTTTTCTAGCTTTAAATAGTTTCTACCTTTACCATCATTTATCAAGCCAAATTATGTCCTCACCCGTACAAAATTATTGAGATCCCTGATTTGTTTTATTTTGGTAGTGGTACAAATGGTTTGCCACACATTTGGTTTTTCAGTGAACCTCATAACCAAATAGTCATAACGGGGCGTAACTATAAACCTTGAAGGGGACTAGAACGAACATACATGCTTCAGTAGACACTAAAGTGAACCTCATGACCAAATAGAGCTATTTAAGTAGGGGGGGGGGGGGCAATTGCCCCTAACCTTGGATAAGTTGTGATGGATTTTGGAAGAGCCCACCGTTGCACACAATAGCTAGTTCATACGCCAAATCCTTACTGAACTCATTGGCAAAACTTCCTGGATCCGCCCATGTTGATATGTACCGAGAAAAAGCATGAATATACCCGGTTGACTAATGTGTTGGGTGTGGTTAATGGTAAAGTGCACCAGCTATCTTGGCACAAGCTAACCAGGGTGCACATATACTCTAATATCACATGGACCAAACATGTATGTTTAAGAGTAACATGCAAGAACATGTTTGAGAGTCTAAGTATCGATTGGATAGTCAATGGAGGTGGTTGAATCTATACTAGGGTAAAAACTAAACCGTGTAGACAGGTGAGTGTGTTTGTTTCATGATGCGCCCGTAAATCTCCATGTTGTCATATTTGACATTTTTTAAAGGAAATGTTAATAGGTTCATCGAAATGCCAAACTGACGTGGAAATTGAAGTAGTTCCCCCTGATAAAATTAAATGGAACGATTTGTCGCCAACGGACGGTGAGAGCAATTGACCAATTTTATCACTTCTCTAGCACATCGATCGCGTGATCCTTGATCACCACCACAAACCGTTGGGCCTCTGCTCTGATTTTTATGAGGTCGTTACTTTAATTGATGGAGATCAGAACACTGATGGTTATATTCATGGTATGAAAAGTACTACTCCCTTCGTCCGAAAATACTTGTCATTAAAATGGACAAAAATGGATGTGTCCGAAAATCCTTGTCATCAAAATGAATAAAAGGGGATGTATCTAGATGTATTTTAGTTCTAGATACATCCATTTTTTGTCCATTTTGATGACAAGTATTTTCGGACGGAGGGAGTACTAATTAGCAATCATTCTCTTATACTGGTACCCATATGATGAGCCCAGCTGTCTCCGTGTAACTAATTATGTCACACCTTTGGTAAAGTAATGCACTCTCAATCAATGATATAGACTGTTTTATTTTGAATTTGATGGACTAAGTGCATGCATGAATATTCGATGTTACACTTGTTGTGTTGTTTTATGATCGATTAAACCCATTAAGCATACGGAGAAGGACGGCCAACCAGCTATGCCACATGGCGCAAACTGGTTGGCTGCGATGAGAAAGCTTTTGAAATTTATATTTTTAGATGGAGTGAGGAATTTTTTTTGGAAATATTTTTTTCTTTTTAGATGGTGACGAGGACCTCATGTATTTTATTAAATGGAGGGCTATGCAAAGTGGCGCTCGCTGGTAGGCTGCAGTGGTAATTTTTTTCTTTTTTTTCTTTTTTAGATGGGGGTGAAGTTTTTTTTCCTGAGACTAGCAATGTGCCATGCGTTGCAACGGATCCAAAGTAGAATAATACATGTTCACAAACTTGAAAGAAAAACATTTTAGTTTTGGTATATATATCACTAAAAATATACTCGTATTAGATTTCACTCAAAATATATTCCTCGTGGTTGTTTTGATGAGGTGGGGGAGGGATGTGGTTGGTTTCAAGAATACTAAAGGGTTTCTCGAAATTGGAGCACAGAAGTGGGATCTTGTTGCAAAAATGTCATAGCTTACATCACAGTCAGAGGTTCAAAAATGACGGATGGCAGATACACCGTCATCACCAACTGAGAATTTTATAGGAGTGGAGATGTATTTTTTGGATGGAGGCGTGGACCCCATGTATTTTTGTAATGAAAACGTGAGCACGACTTTCTCTTAAGTGATGCCACAAGGTGACGCCCCAACCACTAGCATGATCAATGCATGCCTATCTTATCTTATATATGATCATGAATTGTTGATTATAATTGTGTACTGTTAGTTTCTTTTCAAGAAAGGTCATTCAAAAAAAAATCTCCACAGTGCCGCAAGCTGGCTTCGAAGCTTAACCAGCTTGGCCGGAGGCTCAGGCTCAGCTTGTTGGGCCTTCAAATCGGGCGGAGCCCAAAACGAAACCCAACCGGGCCCTGATTCCTGAGCTTTGTGTCAAGCCCTATCCAAGGGGAAGGCGAAGATGAAAAAGTGAGTCAGTCACGTGTGTCATTTCACTTCCCAATCTTTGACGTGTCCCTAAAACCCGTGCGAATATTATACTCCTCCTTTCTAAATATAAATTTTTATAGAGATTTTAATAATGACTACATACGTACATATATAGAAGTTCACTAATTTTACTTCGTATGATCATATTGAAATCTTTAGAAAAAACTTATATTTTAGAACCGAGAGAGTACCTTATTAATGCTGATAAATAGAGAACTGTGCGTTAACTCAGTGGAATGGACATTGTCTTGCGTTCAAGGTCAGCCGGGTTCGCTCCCATTATTTCAACCGTGTTTGCCCTCTGGTCTGGGTTTTTTTTTAATGCCGGTAAATGATAGCGAATTGAGTGTGGTTCATGTAGATTGCACCAACTAGCTTGGTCACATGGACCAAACATATCTGTTACTTCCATCGGCTTGCAGGATTGCTGCGCGCGATACATTCAAATCTTGTAGACACACGATAGAGTCAGAAAAGGGCAGCTCTGACTTCTAAGAATGGATACTGAACAGAGGAGAGACGACAACAGGTACACCGCAACTCACCGCAGCAAAGCAAACGGCAAAATTTCGTGTTTTGACCCTTTTCTGAAACCTACTCAAGATCTGACCTTAATTTGAATTATTTTTTTCGAGATCTGACCCTTTTGCTACCGTCAGGGCCTATGGCAGTAGGGTGTATCAACCTACCGCCAGGGACCTTGGCGGTAGGAAATATACCTATCGCTAAACAGCCTGGCACCGCCAAGGTGCTCGGCGGTAGGCACGAAAACGTATTGTGTTCAATACTTAGGAGAAATTTACGGTAGAGCATGCAACCCTACCACCGGGACCCTAGCGGTAGGCTGTTAGAGCATCTCCAGCCGCGCCCCCAACAGGCCCCCAAAGGCCACTTTTTCGGCGCCGGCGCCTAAAAAACGGCCCAGTCGCGCCCCTAGGACACCGAAAATCGCCGGTTCGGACCTTTTTTCTGCCCGGCGGTCACAGGCCGAACCAGGCGCGCTGGGGAGCAGTTGGTGGCTCCGGCGGTAGGGAAAAGCACGCCTGGCCCACACCGACAGGGGAAAAAGTCAAGGTTTTCTTCCCCCCCGCGCCCGCGCCCTCGGCCATCACTAGCTATATCCCGGCGACGGCCGCCGCCCTACTCCGCTAGATAGCCATTCCCCGCCAGAAAATAGCAGCGCTCCGCCGCGGCAACCCCTCCCACAGCAGCTGGGCGTTTCCGGCCGCGGAGGTGCGGTTTAGCGGCGGGTACGCGCCCACCGAGCGCAAGGTGTTCGACGTTTTGCCTGTCTTGGCGATGGACTCGGGTGACGAGGAAGAGTTCGCCGCGCTGCTAGAGGAGGAAGCCGCGGCCGACGTCCAGGAAGAAGAGCATCTCATGGTGCTCGCCGCCCTCGCCCAGCTGCTGGCGAGCAATGAAAAGCCGCGGCGAGGTGGCTCGGCGCCGGGGCGGTTGAAAGCAAAGAACCGGCTTCATCTTGAAGGCTACTGCATGCTCTACTCCGACTACTTCGCCGATGCTCCACTTCACGGCGAGAAAACATTTCGGCGCCGTTATCGGATGAGCCGAAAGCTCTTCCTCGGGATTGTGAATTCAATCCGGGAGTTCGACAACTACTTCAAAGTGCAAGATGGATTGCACTAGCGCTCTTGGATTCACCTCCATCCAGAAGTGCACGACAGCGATGAGGATGCTTGCATATGGAGCTCCCGGTGATTCACTCGACGACTATGGGCGCATGGCCGAGTCCACCAGCATAGAGTGTTTCTACAAGTTCTGTCGGGCAGTGGTGGCAGTGTTTGGGCCACAATACTTGAGAACACCCAATGCGGACACTGCTCGGATCCTAGCCCAGAATGCAGCAAGAGGATTTCCTGGGATGCTTGGAAGCATCGAATGCATGCATTGGAAATGGAAGAATTGCCCATTTGGTTGGCAGGGGATGTACAAAGGCGCCAAAGGCGGTTGCAGTGTGGTGCTTGAGGCGGTAGCCACACAGGACCTCTGGATTTGGCACTCCTTCTTTGGTATGCCAGGAACTCACAATGACATCAACGTGCTGCAGTGCTCTCCTGTTTTTGCCAAGCTCGTTGAGGGCCATTCTCCTCCGATGAACTTCGAGATCAATGGGCACCAATACAACAAGGGGTACTACCTAGCAGATGCCATCTATCCGAGATGGTCGACATTTGTGAAGACGATCTCAAACCCTGCGGCAGGAGGCAAGAACGCCTGGTTTGCGAAAGTTCAGGAGGCTTGCAAGAAGGATGTCGAGCGGGCATTTGGTGTGCTCCAATCTCGATTCGCTGTTGTTCGGTACCCCGCTCAGACCTGGTCCAAAGATCAAATGTGGGAGATTATGACTTGCTGTGTCATCTTGCACAACATGATCATCGAGAGCGAGCAAGAAGACCCAGTGTTTGACACTGAACCATACTACATGCAGGGTCCTCTAGCCGAAGTTGATCACCATCTACCGACAACTTGGACTGTCTATCTGAGTATGCGTCAGGAGATCCGAGACCCACAGGTGCATCATCAACTGCAGAAAGATCTGATTGAGCACCTATGGAGGCTCAAGGGGGACGCCGTGTGATGAAATACAAGTTTTTATTTGTTGAACTATATAATTTGTATTGAACTATTTGTTGTTGTATTATTTTGTTGAAGTATTTGATTTTTCTGTGATGAAATATGTGATAAGAAATAATTTTGTTGATAATTGAACGCCGAGACACGGCGAAACCACGCCGAATATGGGCCTATTCTCGCCCATATGGGCCCTTTAATCGCCGAAATTGGGCAGCAAAGTGGGCCAATTTCGGCGCCTGGGACGAGCTAGGGGCAACGACTGGGCGCAAAACCGCCCCCAGCGCCGATTGTATCACCGGCTCGCTCCCAGGAGGCGATTTTTAAGCGTCCTGGGGGGGCCAACGGCTGGAGATGCTCTTATACCCTACAGTCATAGACCCTGATGGTAGCAAAAGGGTCAGATCCCGAATTTTTTTCAGACCAGGGTCAAATCTCGAATAGGTTTCAGAAAATGATCAAAACACAAAAATTTGCCACAGCAAACAACCAACGAAAAGACATGCAGACTTGTACTCCCTCCGTTTCTAAATATAGACATAAATATAAGTCTTTTTAGACATTTCAAATGGAATACAACATACGGATATATGTAGACATATTTTAGAATGTAGATTCACTCATTTTGATTTGATCGGTATGTAGTCAGTTGGTTGAATCTCTGGAAAGACTTATATTTGGGAACCGAGGGAGTATATTTTCTTTCATCATGGGAGAAGCATCCTCAACTCCTCTCATCTACAAAAAGGCAAGACCTCCATCCAAATGGGGACGGAGGCCCCTTAAACAGCAGGCAGATGCGCATCTCCCATGTGTGTGCATTACAACAATACAACATCGCCCTTTCCACTTTACAGGTTACCCGATCCTCTCAGCGTATGTACACGCAACGATCCTCGCCTAGTTTCCTCCTATCCACATGTTGTAACGGACGAACAAAAGAATTCTCTGACCCACCGGCCCTCTTTCATCCGCCACAGCTCCCCATGAGCCCAGCGACGTTCCGGGCAACTTCCCTTTTGGCCTCTAACGAGACGGGTGAATCGCCAATGTACATGTCGAAGAAAGCCCCTGCACGTAGAAAATGACTTGGTTCAAAATTACAAGCAGCAAACATATACAGTATCACCAAGTTGCCTTAGCATACGAAGAAGCACTTCTTCAGGTGCAACATAATACTTATGGATGTTCAAGGTGGAGACACTGAGGATGCAAATAATGGTAGCTGCCAAAATTTTGACTAGGGAAACATATACTTACTGCAAAGGTCTTTGCTCTGAACAGCACTGATCTGCCTGCCATCAACTGCAAACAAACATTCTTGTCAAGATACACTCGATATTACATAGAGAACATCCCGAAACAAATAAATCGACTCAGCAGCCACGGCCTGAGGTACTTACTTTCTGTTATTAGCTGACCGTCGGACGTTTGGCAGAAGTCGATCTTTGTGCCCTGCAAATAGCATTAATTTAACCACTGAAGTCTGAGAGTTACCGACTACAAACTAGAGTGTTGAGCCTTACTGCAGGTATAGGGATATCTTTAGTGAAGTAAGAAGCAAAGGTCTTCAAGCAATGATAGTCAGTGGTGGGATTTATCTGTAAAATGCAAAATCTCACATAAGTCTATAGCACTAGTAAGAGAAGGGAAGTGGCATCTGAAACAGCAAGGACCTTTCGCAAACGCAGGCCAAGTGACTTCTCGAAAACACTGCAACGAATAAAAGGAATGCCAGTTCAGTCTGGAGTACATGATCGATATGTGTGAGAGATTCATGCCAGCAAAATAAGATCATACTACTTACTCTCTCACTGCACCAATGCTAAGGCCTTTGTAGTTGACTACCAACCTAACTCTGATATGAAGGTTTTCCCTGGAAAAATGACAACACATATGTTATTAGAACCAGAGGATCATGGAACGTAGAAGTATGAAGGTCCACTTTGCATTACAAGAATGAAAAACACAGGCTTTTAACAGAATGGAAGTCCAAAACAGAGAATTGAAAACACATGAAAATGGTAGGAACAAACGTTCAGCTATACAACAAGAGAAAAGTGCATCGATCCTACGAGAATGAGTGGGAAAAGGAGGTCGGAAACTTGGAATGGGCGTTGCAATTCCTATGAATTGGGGCACTGGAAACCAATAAATTGGAACCTGTAACCAACGCCTATGATCCAAAGTGCCTGTGCAAGAAATTTTTCTACGGATTGGAATCCTACCAAAATCCTATGAAATCCGTATAATAATAAAAAGGGCCTAACTTTCTTATCATATTTCCATGATGAACACATAGTAGATAAACAACCACTAAATGTTCCATATGAGGATTTAGTGATCTATGGACATGTGGGTGAAATGTGCACCATCTGCTGCCATGAAGATGTACAAGCAGAAATCTAGCAACATGCAGTACAGCCAGAAACCAACTACCACAATAACATATATCCAGCTTAAAGAAGAATCCTAATGACCTTGCTCGACAAGCTAATTTTGTGACGCCATAATAGCGCATGCTAAGAAGGGGAGCCTTGGCGCAACGGATTCGAGTCCTGGAAACAGCCTCTTGCAGAAATGTAGGGAAAGGCTGCGTACTATAGAGCCAAAGTGGTCGGACCCTTCCCCGTACTATAGAGCCAACATAGAGCCAAAGCTACGTGCACCGGGCTGCCCTTTTTTATAATAGCGCATGCTAAGCTTATGCACTTCAGAGAATGTGTGAGTGTAACACTGGGTCAGTGACATATCAATGGAGAGCATACCTCAGAAGATCATTATAGAAATCTGGGTCATCCTTCAGTTTGGTGGTTGGAACTGAAGCATACTTAGGACCCAGCTTCTCACAAATAGAATTCGGTTGCATATCTACGAGGGCATGGTATCGTCAGTAATCAATAGAGGAATGACAAATAAACAAATTTTACTGGTAAATAGATACAAACAACTTAATCACTTTTCAAACAGTTTACTTACATAAACCAAAAGCATACAGGTTCAAATTTTTGACCCTCATTATTTTCATGCCTTTGAAACCCACCCCAACGAGGACCTGCAATTTAGTTTTCAATGAACTGTCACATGAAGTCATCAACAAACCAAGGGAGGACAAATGACTTAGAAAATTGAGAACTAAAGCATTAGTTATCAATGAAATGTCACAAGAATCCATCCATGGAATAACTGAGTATACCAAGTGTCTTGGTTAGTCGATGTAATACTTATCCTAGACTTATGTCCAATCTTAACTCTATGTTGTTAAAGAAACAACTCTGCAGTATGACATAAGAAACTCCTAAAAATAAGGGGTGTATACCGTTGTAGCTGGACAGGAGTCATCTTCAAGGAATGCAGGGAACTTTATTCCAGTTTTTGGTTCAACTGCGTCTTCTTGAAAGATCGTAGTTGGCACAGCAACAGACGAACAAGTTAGGCGTTTTCCGTCCAAACAAGACTGATCTGCTGGCATGTTGATATAACCATCAACATTTCCAAACGCCATCAACTGTGCAAGCATCTTCGGAGATCTTGTACATTCATACAAATATAAAATGAGAGAGAAGCATTTTCAAGAAATACAATAGAGAAGTCATGAACGCAAACAAACATATAAAAGGGAAAGTAGAGCACATGATGGGCAACTAATTGGTATTGAGGCCTACATGTTTTCAAATGGTGGTACGATAGCAGCAAAACCAGCCATAGTAAGAAGATTGCTGGCATGTTGCTGCTCAATGTCATTCCACATTCGTCCAACGGTTGCCTGTGCAAGTCTGGCTAACAACAGCTGTACAGCATGCCCTTCTTTGAGAGAACCAAACTGCGATCCCACCAAATTTTGCACACCAGAAGTCACTCGCTTTATATGTGAAAACCCGTGGGGATTCTTGGGGTCACACACTCTAGAAAACCAGAAGCAGAAAGCTCTGGCAAACTTCCTTAGGCAAATGAATGCTTCCTGAGCCTTCACATTTCCCGAAGAACAGATCTCCCTGCGATGTTGCAAAGAACTCCCCAACAATCTTCCAAGATGTGTTACCAAACTCAGCCCAAGATCATGAGACATTGGAAACTCTGGTGGATACTGGTACATGTATCCCCCAGCATGACCAATATTGGCGAAAATTAACCGATCGTGCTTCATGCTAAAATGAATATATATGAAGCCTTTCAAGCGTGTGGATGTAGGACGAGGATTATATAGTGATCTGTCAATAAGAGCAAAAGTAAAATGAATCAGCTATGCAATAACAACACCAGCTGTTCAGAACAGACCAAAACAACGAGTATAACTCTTCATCGACTTTACGTCTTTTACCCTGTAGGTGAGCTCATAATAATTACAACTTACAACGACATTGCAAAACACTATTAATCACATTTGCACATGTCGCTATGGAAAACCTTCAAGCTAGCTTTATGCCAACTAAATAATAAAGGAAAACAGTTTTGCTAAAGCACATCTAGATCTGCCCTAAGTATTGCACATCTAAGTCATATGCCATTGATTTTACGTGAAGATTCGTGCAAGCATTTTCATTAGTCTTTTTCCTTTTTCTTTCTAGTATGATTGAGTCACTTAGATGTGCAATAACTCGAGCACATCTAGATGTGCCCTAGACAGACCCGAAAGAAAAATGTAAAATGTTAACCTCAAATCAGCACTCGGATGTTGCAACATTAACATTTATTCACAAAACTATCAGACCAACACAATATGCCCATATATGTATATAAGCTTATGAACAGGACAGTGCGAACGCAATTACTCCCTCCGTCCCATAATATAAGAACGTTTTTGACACTAGTGTAGTGTCAAAAACGTTCTTATATTATGGGACAGAGGAAGTAGATTCCAACCTGGAGCGGGAAATTAGTGCAGCAAAGGCACAAATCAATGGCCCCCCAACCCCAAAAAAATCCCCAAGCTAAGCATCAACCAACCCAACCGCGTGGAACGATTCAAACGTCATGCATACTGGAATTTGCTGAACAGCAATCTCTGCCTAAAAAGGATTCACCACCCCTCCGCTCCACGCAGAATCAACAAAATCGTCACTGACCAACTTACATTCACGAAAGAAAAAAAAAATAACTCTCATACACCAAAAAAAGGAAAGCTGAATAAAATCACAATACCTATCCGACGGATCAGGGAGAACTCCGAGGCGAGAGCGGCAACCGAGGCCGGCCTAGGATCCGCGCGTGATCCCTGCTGATTTGGGGGCGCCGGATCAAAGACCAACCGGCCCAGAGCCCCCGCGCCTACCACGAAACCTGGAGGGGATGGAGAGGCGGCGGATCCCCTGCTCGATCAGCCTCCGCAAACCCGATCCCCCGCGGCTCGCCTCGCCTCCGCCCTCGCACTCGCCTCCCGCGAGGGTGGGAGAGAGAGGGAGAGGGAGAGGGGCGTAGAACGCGTGCTCCGGCTCGGCGTCGTTTGCTCCGTTCTCTCTCTCCTCCCAGCCCAGCCGAGGCCGAAAAAGGGTTCAATAATTTTTGGGTTCCCTCCTTTCCGCACTCACCGGGGAGCCCCTCTAAGCAACGTATTAACATATTAGCCCTTGTCACGTGCACTCGATGTGGGACTGACCGCTGTTAAGGATAATAAGAGGTATTGGAGGAGAGTTGGATGCAAAATGTCTCGTCCTTTTCGGGGAAGGTGCGGGTCGTGGCACGAGGAACCGAGGGATATTCGGCGCGCCGATCGGACGGCCACGAGGAAGGGGTCGGCTGGCGTTGGGAGGTAGCGGCCGTCGATGCGACGCGACCGTGGGCGTTGGTCCACGTCGACCGCGGAGAAGGACGCGGACGGCGGCTGGAAGGGCCTGGGGCACGTTTAAAATGGACGCCTTCTTCCCCTTCCTCGTGGAAAGGTCCAAATTTCCTGTGCGTGTTTTTTTTTCTCTCTTTGGTCACGCTGGGTCGCCATGTCTTGTTTTAACTCAAAATCAAATCAAATCAAATGTATCAAAATGTTAACCAAAATCAAATTTTACCAAAATGTCAACCAAATCAATATTTTCTTGTCTTCCCATATCCACGCGCAAATCAAATCTTTACAAAACTCAACTGAATAAAAAATGTCAGTCTTTCCATACCCGTACTCAAATATAATCAAATCTTACCAAAATCTAAAAATATGATGGGTACGTGATTTATGTCGGACCCGATTGGTGTTGAAACAATAAAATATATATGCCTCCATTGCATTGCACGAACACATTTTTAGCACGGTACAGACGCAATCGTTCATATATACGTGCATATACTCGCTGCATGAACGCACAGACACACACCCTGCTCCTATGAGCATCTATGAGAGACTAAACCGACATATCATATTGAGATTTTACGAAGTCACCGTATGCATCCCGCAGTCAACGGGAACGTCTATTTCCACTGAACACGCATCGCCGGAAATCCTGAAATAAATCTAGGATAAATACGAGCACCAGGACTTGAACCTAGATGGGCTTGGATACCATATGTCCACCTAACCATCCAACCATAGGTTGATCCTCAATACACGGACAATTAGCTAGTACTCTAAACATACTAGTTTGTTCCCGGCTATGTATATGTATTTGCTGCATAGGCGGTCGCTCTCTTCGTAACAAGGTTGTTAGAATAACGATTTTGTTGTACGATTCTACGGAGAGCGGTGTTTTGGCTCCTAGGTGCATATGCACCTATTATAGAAATACACATTTCGAAAAGGTGAAAAATTCGAAACTAAAATTCTGCGTGTATATCCGGACATTTTATGTGCGTGCACAAGGTTTCGGTGAAAAACGAAGTTTTTTTGTGGCTTGTGTAAAAAAGATAAAGAAATGCCTCGTGAATAGTTAGAATGAAGCATCCGGAATTGTCTTTTTTACACAACCCACAAAAAACGTCGTTTTTCACCGAAACCTTGTGCACGCACATAAAATGACCGGATATACACGTGGGATTTTTGTTCCGAATTTTTCAACTTTTTGAAATGTGTATTTCGACAATGGGTGCATATGCACCTAGGAGCCAAAGGCAATTACCGGATTCTACGACTTTACGATCCAAGCTAACCCCTCGGATTCTACTATTTTAGTTCGTACAATTTATGTTTCTACGATATTAATAGTTAAGATTCTACGATTTGTGATCCTGCCACGGGAGCTCCTATCTGATTCAAAATTGTGATTCTAACAACCTTAATCGCAATGCGTTCACTCCATGTTGGCAGCAGACTGGTCGATGTTGTCTTATGCGTTGTTCTATTTCATGTCAGTTTAACCAAAGGAGAAAAATAGGCACGGGCAACCTAATCCTAGCCACCACCTCGTGATCCGATCCATCTCACCGTTGTCAAGGTTAGCCGTCAAGCAAAGCTCGCGTGACTTAAAAGGATCGAGGTAGACCTATAAGAGGTGAATACACTACTAGAAAAAAGGCTATAGGTAATATCACTATTAGTGGCGCACCAGAGATGTGGTGCGCCAGTACTATATAGCAGTGGCGCACCACAAACAGGTGCTCCACTAATAGTGACATTACTAGTGGCGCACCAGATGTGGGGTGCGCCACTACTAAGTTTTTGAACAGTAACCAGCCATGCCCAGGCTTACCAGTGGCGCACCAGGACAAGGTGCGCCACTACTATTTTTGATAGTAGTGGCGCACCTTGCCCTGGTGCGCCACTGGTAAGCCTGGGCATGGTGGTCCAAAAAAAAAAATAGCAGTGGCGCACCCCTTCACTGATGCGCCACTAGTATTCCTGGCTACTAGTGGCGCACCA
>LR738712.1:641221955-641298991 GCA_902687465.1 Secale cereale
ACCGCCTTTTCAGTTAAAAAAATAAATAAAAGAAAATGATAGAAATGTCAAAAAAATAAAAAAAAAATAAGATTCCAATGTGATTTGTGGTCTAGTTGTTAGCAAAATTTACAAACATGAATTTCGACTTTTTTTGCAAAATCTCTCGAGAATTTGTAAAATGGGCATAACTTTTGCATACGAACTCCGATAAAAAAGTTTTTTATATGAAAAAGCATCTACTCGAAAAGTTACATCCGAATTTAACAGGGGGGAACCCCGTTAAACATTTTCTAAATCCCCAAAAACCTAACAGAAAAAAAGTTACGGGGCTTTTAAGATCTACAGGCAAAAAAATTCAAAAATAGTAGTGGCGCACCGTGGGTGTGGTGCGCCACTAATATATTTTTTTTTTTTTGAAAAACTATTTTTTTGGAATAAATATTTTTTGAAAAAATTCAAAAATAGTAGTGGCGCACCGTGGGTGTGGTGCGCCACTAATATAGTTTTTTTTTTGAAAAACTATTTTTTTTGGAATAAATATTTTTTGAAAAAATTCAAAAAAATTCAAAAATAGTAGTGGCGCACCGTTTGTGTGGTGCGCCACTAATATATTTTTTTTTGGAAAAAAATGGTTTTTTTTGAAAAAAATAGTTTTTTTTGAAAAATATGATATGTAAAATGACCGGGAAGTTTGAAATATTTTTTCAAAATTTCATCACACTCATGAACATGAACAAACTCCCAGACATTAACAAGGTTTAATAGGATTGATATGATAGATATATCAACAAGTGACTGCTAAGTGAGCTGGTGCTGGGGTTGGATAGAACTCAGAAGTTAAGCGTGCTTGGGCTGGAGTAGTGTAGGATGGGTGACCTTCTGGGAAGTTTGACCACGGAGTGCGATTTGACCCGAGATTAAGCCATAGTGACCCGAGATTAAGGAAAAAAAATTCCCGCAAAAATTGAAAAAAAAATTTAAAAAAAATTTGAAAAAAAAAATCTGGAAAAAAATTTGAAAAAAAAATTGTTACTAGTGGCGCACCTGTAGCAATATCAGTGGCGCACCTGTAGCAATTCTGGAATAAAATTTGAAAAAAAAAATTTTGAAAAAATATTAGTGGCGCACCCGGGGGGCATACCAGTGGCGCACCAGTGGTGCGCCACTGTTATTGGGATTAACAGTGGCGCATCATAGGTGCGCCATTAGTATTTCTTATTAGTGGCGTGGTATTAGTGGCCCACCCATGGTGCGCCACTAATGGCAATATTGGGTGCGCCACTAATAGCCTTTTTTCTAGTAGTGTATATGTACAATTACTAATTATCAATTTTTAGGCATATGCAAAACATAAATGTAAGCCTATCAGTTGCAAAGGTGAGTTAAGTTCTAAAACGGATGATAGCAACAATAATGACCAAAGTAACCACAAGGAGTTAGGGTTAGACATAACCAAAACTCTGGAGACATTGATGTACCCTGATGTCCACTTATTTGGAGGGGAGCTAGTCACCATTGGTGGAGGGGTAGATGCTACCATGAAGGCTCACCCTATTCCCCTTGAGATACTACGACAAATGTGATTCTCGATCCAGTGGTAGACCTTGAGGGGGCCTCCAAAGTTTCACAAACTTTTTGAGGTAAATCACACTTTTATTTTTCATCAGAGCACTCCTGCCATCTAGGAGTCTCCAACCTCCAAAAGAATAAGAACAAAGGAAAAAAGCTCAAGACTTGCTCAAATCACAAAACATTTTGGTCAAAGGAAGAAGAGAGAATGGTCCACTTGGTAGAATTTATCTCAAGAACTCTCAAGAATCTCTCCGGGTTCTAGGATTTAGTATGAGGAGATTGAGAGGGGTCACTAGTCGTTCTTGGGATGTTTTGAGTGAAGTGGTCAACCCTTCCACGGGTTGGGAGAGATGTATTTATGGTGGCTCAAGAAAACAACATTGTGCATACAATTTTTGTCCGTCAAACGTCCGAGATGCAACCCTTTGTGATACTTGCCAGACCAACCAGCGAAGAAATCTTATGGATATCCTGAGGTGGGTTATCCGGACGTTCGGCCTGCAGGCCGAATAGACTGGATGAAACATGCTCTTTGATTAGTTGTCTCCCCCCCCCACCGGAATGTCTGGGATAGACCCCGGATGGTCCGTCTTGGGGGCACACCTTCTGTTGTTTGTGGTCGGATAACCGGACGTCCAGGTAGCAATCCAGATAGTCCGATAGATGACATGGGTTTTAACAATTTTGCCTTTTAGGCCATGTATCTTTTTTTTTTGAACTTCAAACCTACTCTTTATTTAAAATAAAACAGGAACTTCGTCTCACACAATACTTAAAATATTTAGGCCATGTATCTAGGTGGGTATCTTTGGTATTGATTGAATTTTTTGGTAGTGGTGTGACTGAAATAGCGGTAGGAAGATATTGACTTGAGCAAATCTATCACAAACCCATTTGATCCCCTCTTAATAGTGTGGGATCCCTATAACTCAAAAAATAACCAAAAACAACTATGATTCTTACCTTACCTTCACTTTGCTTGAGTCATATTCATTTGATGGGTCCATGGTCCACACACATAGTTGTCACAAGGACTAAGACCTTGTGTATTCACTTAACAAACATAGTTAGTCCCCTATTTGTACAATCTCATCAATATCAAAATATGATTAATGGCGGGACTGCACTTTCAGCGACGCTGGCGGTGGTGGGGAGGCTACTGCTCACCAAGAGCCTGGTATGGAGGAGATGGTGGGCTGGTGCGGGAAGGAGACGGTGATGTATGGTTGGGATGCTCTTGTTGGCAGGTGATGCTCGACGACGGCGTTGGTGATCCAACCTGGCGATCTACAACAACGGCACGACTTGGCTAGGTCACCAGAGAAGAGGGAGTCGGTGCATGGTCCTGGACGGTGGCGAGTTTGACATTAGATTTATCATACAACGGCATGGGTGGTTTTTTCAAGGTTTCTTTAGGGAGAAATTCAAGTTTGGCTTGGGCGCGGCGAGGCGGCGTCTAGGAATAATGTTCGCACCGCTTTTTCCTTTTCCCCGTTCTGTTGGTGCTTTTCGTGTAGTGTCATGTTCAAATTGGTTCTACACCGCAAAAAAAAATCAATTTGGTTCTAGAGTTGTTTCTTGGCTGTTTGCTCATGTCACTCATGTTTGATTTGTTTGGGTCAAAGTAAACTTGAAAAATCCCCGCAAAAAAGAAGTAAACACGAAAAAAGAGAGGGTAAACTAGAATGGGACATTCTGGGCTATCGTGTTTCTTTTCTTTCCATATATATACTCCACCTTCCTTCTATTTATTCTTTTTTTAGACAATCTATTTAATTTTTTTTAGGGGCGTGCTACGCGTCCGCCAGCTGATCTTTCTACGGGTCGTGAGTCGTAAGATCAGCGCATCGAGCGGCCGAGCGCACCTCCACAATTGAAACACGAGTCTTGTTGTGGAATTATTTCTGCAACACAGGTCTTGTTGCAGAATTTTTTATTTGCAACAACTCTTGTGTTGCCATATTTTTGCAACTGATGTATTGTTGTAATTTTTTGCAACTAAGGTTCTGTTGCAGAAAATTTCCACAACGGAGGTTCTGTTGCGAAACATAGACCTGTCGTAAATTATTGCAACATTGCATATGTTTCATAAACAAAGCACCTAAGCGTGTTCGACGAAAGACGGTACGCATGGCATACAGAGAAAGTAGCCGTCATTTGGGCGCGTGGCATGCATGGAAGGTAGTGGATCCGGTCGTTGTCATCCGTCGGGTGATGATAAGTCTTTCCTTTTTTAGTAACGATAATCTATTTAATCTTGTCTATCGGGTGGAGAAACAAAAACCTAAAAGAACACAAGATGGGCTCGAAGAGGCGCACCAGAAGCCCATCAACCGATCTGCCTCCACCGTCTCGGCGCCGCCGGCTTAACAGCGGGCCACTGGAGTGGAGGGACTGGCCAGCACTGCCCGACGATGTCCTGTGGGCCATCCTGAGCCTGATCCCGCAAGCCGGCGCCCTCCTCGGCGCGGGGATCGCGTGCGCCTCATGGTGGCGGGTGGCCGCCGGCGAGCCGCTGCTGTGGCGGCACATCGACCTCGTTAACGAGAAGTCGTACTCACCGGCGGCGTGCCAGGCGATGGCGCGTGCCGCCGTGAAGTGCAGCGCTGGCCGCTGCGAGTCCTTCCGCGGCCGCGTCGACGGCGATGTACTGCCCTTCCTCCTCCACAGGTACGCATGTCGATCGATCGATCTTGTCTCCTGAATCTGCATCACGGTCTGCCTGTGCTAACATTAACTTGCAGCGCGCCGTCGCTGCGGAGCCTCCACGTGACGCGACTGCACGACATGAGCAGCGAGAAGTTGATCTCAGTGGTGGCCGAGAAGCTCCCGCTGCTGGAGGAGCTTGTGCTGTCGCACGGCCTGATCCAGGAAGACTCGTTGGTCGCTCTCACCCACCAATGCCCACGCCTCCGGCTGCTCGACACCGGCCGCTGTGAGACCCTGTGCCACATTGACAAATCATCAGGGAACAGGCTGCAGAGCAGGATCAAGGATCTCCGGCCGCCGCACCTCCGTGGATGGACTCTTCTCTGTCGAGAGCCGCGGCAGCATGTGTATTCATACTCGGTGCAAATGCGTAGGCGACAAGATGTTCTATTTGAACAAAAGAGATGATGCGTGGGACACTATATTAGGAACCTTAAAAAATGACAAATTTCCTTTTCCCGAAAAACACAAGAGGAGTATATTTATCTCTTGGTATTTTTGAACATGACACAAATTGCCATATAATAACATGGGAAACGTTTTACGTCGGCGCACCGGCCGAACGCTGGTCCGGTCGCACCGTTCGCTCGCACATCACTCGCTACTAAGCCACTTGCACGCAACGTGATCGCTCAACCTTATCCTTTCCCATCGTTGTTGACCGCTCAAGCTCCCTCCCTTCGCGAGAAGCTTCTCTTTCTCGTCCGCTTTCATCTCCTCATCCCGACCGATGTGACTCCTTTGCTGATCCTTTTCCCCTCCTTTCCACTCCTCAGGCGAGCCCAAGGCAGCAGATCCGTCTCCTGGTGGCAGAATCCGACGAAGCAAGCTGCTGCAATGGCGACCCGGCAAGCTGCAACCGCCGTTCTGAACCGCGCGCCGCGGGATGCTGCAACGGCACCACGGCGAGCTGGAATCGACGACTCCCTACACTGTGCCCCGATATGGTGTGCCGAACCGGCCGCAGAGGAGCTACAACCATCGGTATGGCGTGCTGCAACCCGCGACGAGGAGTGCCACCACGGTCATGCGGCAAGTGAGCACAATCCCTCGATGTTGGAAACCGTGATCCATTTTGCTGGAACCGGCTTTCTTCCCTAGCTCGTAGTGGGGCTCAGCGAGCTAGGTGCTATAACTGGTGATCCTGTTTGCTGGAACCAAATTAACTTCCTGAGTAGTGGCGGTGTGGCGAATTTTTGCTGCATTTGTTGTTTGTGGAATTTTTTTTGCTGGAACCAGATTAAATTATTGTTGGAACCGCGTGTGTTTTTGCTACAATTGATTTTGCAGAGAGTTGTTGTTTTATGAGATTTTTGCTGGAACCGGTGTTTTGTGAGATATTTTGCTGGAACCAGTGTTACAACCGGCTGTGAGGTATGTTGGAACCGTATCAATTTTTTGCTGGAATCATAGGTTGCTGGTGGTCGCTCCCCACAAAATTGCTGGAACCGGCGGTGAGTTTTGCTAGGACCGCAACATTTTTTTTGCTGGAACCATGGTCACCATAGAAGATGCAGGGGTGGATCTTTTTGACTTCCGGCGGGCAGCGACGTCAGTGAGGCGGCGGCAGTGAGTAGGTGTGGGGGCGCGCTGGAGTGGGGTAGTGATTAGGGCAGGGGAAGGAGGTGCGCGGGATTCGCAGGGGCAAGTGGGGGATTCACAGGGGCGACAAAGACGATGACCGAGTCCACAGCGACACGAGGGTGATCAAATGGTTCCACGGGGCTCCGTTTTAGGCAGATCAAACGGCCCACGCTAGACCGGCCAAAAATTTTGGCCGGCGCCGGCGCCTATTAGTCGCCTAATAACACTACACAACATTTTAAAACCCATATTCTCTCTCTCTAGAAACATCAACACTGCCAAAAACCAGCCTACCTTTTTCGAGTTAAATCCACGGAACCACCATATTCATGTCACGATTAGCGAAAAATGACCACTTTATGATGTGTTACATTTTACACCAAACCGAAAGTTCTGACAGTGGTAGAAAACACTGAGTAAAAAAATGATCTCGGTTTGACGTGGCCGGTCACGATCTAGCGGGCAGCGGTGACAATGCGACGTTAACGTCCGTCTTTTTTTATTCAGCATTCGGGACGAAGCTGCTGGGTCGGGCCGGCGTGTTCACTTAGTTCTGTTTATTGGGCTTGTTCGTCAACTGGGCCGTCATGTTCGCTCTACTCATTCCCAAAACCAACCAAGCGCTCGCTTGATCGATAGATAGCCGCCCGTTCGGTTTCTCCTTCCAGAAAACCCCAGTGTCAACACTGCATTCATTCACTTTCGCATAGATAACCACCAGGCTCTCCATCCAACTTCCCTTTTCCGCAGAAACCACAACCACAACAAGAAAACCATCGTCGCGCCATGGCGTTTGGCCTCGGATGGGACCAGGCTCTGCAGGAGATCTTCGACGGTGATATCACGAAGCTCTCCTACGCGCACGAGGTCAGTACTTAGTACAACAGCGTTGCAATCATGAAGAATCATGTGCGTGCGGTGAGGGCCTATGCCTCGCATGAGGAGCGGGCGCGAATGCCAGACCTCAACCGCCCACTCATCGATAACTTAGTCTAGGCGATGGAAGATGCCATGGACTCTCTGGATCCATTCCAATGGTCACACTGGTACATGTACTAGAACCGCGAGCAACTCCACCTGGACTATGAGCTCGATAGGGTGGTGCCAGTGCTGCCCCTCGCTCTGGTAGAGATGGAGCCGCTGCAGATGGAGTAGCTGGTGGAGCAACAACAATAGATGGAGCAGCATGAGGTGGAGTCCGGCACAAGCAACAAGAGGAGGAGGAGGAGGAAGAAGAAGGAGCTCCGAATCCCGGTGGCAGTTCGTCGTTTACTCCATCTTCAGAAGCTGCAACAAGAGTGAGTTTGATGTAGCAACTAGGTCTTAGTTAGTTTCTGCCTGAAGATATATGGGTTCAGTTAGTTTCTGAACTTAATTGTGTGCTTGTGTCTGAAGAATTATGTGTTCTTTCTATCTGAATGGTGTTGTGATATCTATCTATCTAGAGAACTCATCTATCTATGATATCTATCTATCGATCTATCTATCTACCTGAATGTTTATGTACGATGAAACTTTATTGTGTGTCTGCATCTGAACAACTATGTGTGTTTGTGTTTGATGAAACTCATTTATCTAAATATTGCAATATAGTTATGTAAATAAATGTCAAACTTCGGTGCTCATATTATCTGAATATTACAAGATAGTTGTGTATGATGAAATTTTGGTGCTCATATTATCTCAACACCAAACTTTGGTGCTCTAGGTTTCAATGCAAAGAACAAGTCTAGACTTTCTTCAGCTAGCCTGCTATGGAACTATAGGTGTGCTCTAGGTTTCAATGCAAAGAACAAGTCTAGACTTTCTTCGGTTAGCTTACTATGGAACTATAGGTGTGCTCTAGGTGTCAATGCAAAGATAAAATGTTATGAAACATCTATTTTGTAGTGTTTCATAGTTTGACGAGTTTGAATAAAGTCTGAATATTGCAAGTTGTCTCCCATAGTTAGGTACACTTGATGTATGTAATCAACACAACTTTGAAACTAGCTTGAACATTAAATTGAGCACACCTACTAATACTTGACATCACATCCTTTTGTGGTCAATTTTTCCACTGCATCATTCAACAAAAAATTAACTCATGTATCCACTGCACAACACCCTGCAAATTTCAGTAGTGGCATTTAGTGTCATTTACATTCAGTGCACAAGGATAATTCAAATGCAAACTGCATCTATCAATCAGTAAAGTAACTAACCCTAGAATAATTTACCACTTGAAGGCACCCATTTAGATGAGTACTCCAGTTAGATAGACTGAAACTCTATTTCAGAATCATACAAGATTCAATTAACTCGAGTTTCAGAAACATGTTGAACCCTGAATCAGCAAACTCTAGTTTCCAAATTTGGAACCCTATAATTCAAACAATGAAATTTGCTAATAGAGAGAGGCAAGCAGCTCAACTAGGGGCTCGACCACCACCGTGAGGGCATGGGCAACATCTGTCGCCGCCGGCAGTGGCGAAGATGAAAGGAATATGTTGTGGCTGCAACGAACTTCCTCCTCGCCGTGGGTGCCCCATTCCACGCCGGCCAGCCACGCTTCATGCTCTGTCCACCACGCCTTGTAGTCCTCACCACGCCCTCGCCGATGGATCTGGAGCCACTTTCGATAGAGCCCACCGTCGCGATGCCCACGAGAGAGAGAGAGAGAGAGAGAGAGAGAGAGAGAGAGAGAGAGGAGGGAGAAAGAGCGAGTGATGGGAGTGACCGAGGGAGCGCTCGTGTTTGTCTGGCCCAATCGCTTCGGACAAAGCAGTTAACGCCGCGTCGTCACTGTTGTTGGACCACGAGGGATCAGCTACATCAAAACGTGCTAAAAATGGCTCAATGTTTTTGTCCATTGTCAGAATTTCGGTTCGGTGTGAAATGTCACAAATCGTAAAGTGATGGTTTTCCATCAATCGTGACACGAATGTGTGGTTCTGTGCATTTAACTCCTACATTTCAATATAAAGCTAATTTAGAAAGCTTATTGTTTACTGCGTTTTTTTATTCATTGCTTAAATCAAACCAAGCACCATATACATGTTTAAAGGCCGAAAATGGTCTTCTTTTGGCACATCAAAACCATATTTTCTCCTCAATAACAACACTTCTTCACTCATATCTTAGTGAAGTAGTTGTTGTGGAAAGAGAAAAATATAGTGTTTTGGTGTTTGTGTATAATATGCATGTTTATAATTTCTATTTTAATCTCAGTACTAAACTTTTAAAACACCACAAGTAAAAGCTTACACAGGTACATTTTTTGTTTCAATTTATACTGCCAACGCGTCTTATATTTAGGAACAGAGGTAGTAGCTTTCAGTAGATCTCGTCATAAAGCCTCAAAAACCTTAATTCGTTAAACACAAGTGAAACCACAATTTTAAACCTTATCTATAGGAATTTGTAAAAATCTGATGACAAGAAGTTCAGGGAAGAAGTGACAAATAGATCCTCAAATCATGGTTTTCCAGGCTAGTATGCCAGTGGGCAGTGGGAAGCTTTTCTATAGGAATTTGCAAGAAGCTGGACACACAAATGCTTTTTTACAATATGGCCGAGCTGTTTGTAGTCCTCACTTGTAGTTTCTGTTCTTTGTACTACCATGATATACTTGATGAATAGATAAAAAAAATCTGAAAGAAAAACAAGGTTGCACGTGGATTGTGAGAATCAGCTTGGTTTAAAATTGTTTGATACGTCGTGTCACTCCTCTTGATGCAAACGTACCTTTTTTTTTGGCGATTTTTTTTTTGATACAAACGTACCTTTGTCAAACTCGGATGAGACTATCCTTCTGCTATTCTATGATTCGTGGCCGTCCGGGTTAACGTGGACGGTCAGATGTTCACTTTCAGGTTTAGGATTGCCTAGTACAGCTTCCTTATATTATCTGGCTGACGGCAGGCAGGCCGATTGCTGGTTCAATCTGGCCATCTGGGCGGACGAACAAACCTAACGAAACAAGATGGGAATAAGGTCGAGGAGGCGAACCAGAGCCGCATCAACCGATCCACCGTGCCGCCGCCGCCGCCACCGCCGCCGCCGCGCCAAGGATGTGCATACTTTTCCTTGGTCGGTGGAGTGGAGGGACTGGGCGGCTCTCCCCCGCGACGTCCTGTGGCTCATCCTGAGCCTTCTCCCGCAGGCCGACCTCCTCCGCGGCGCGGGGCGCGTGTGCGTCTCGTGGTGGCGGTTGGCCGTCGACGAGCCGCTGCTGTGGCGGCACATCGACCTCGCCGCCGGCAAGGACAAGGACAAGGACAAGGACAAGGACAAGGACACGGACTCGGACACGGACTCGGACTCGGACTCAGACAAAGACCCACCGGCAGGGTGGCACGCGATGGCGTGTTCTGCCGTGCGGCGCAGCGCCGGCCATTGCGAGTCCTTCCGCGGCCCCGTCGACGACATTTTCCTGCTCTACCTGGCAGACAGGTATGCACCCCACGCGTCCATCCATCAGTCGATCTACGATCTGGTCACACATGCATCTCTCTGATCCCCGTACCTTGATAACCACAGGGCGCCATTGTTGCGGAGCCTTCACGTGACGTGCCAGTACAACATGGGCCGCATGGAAAGCGAGATCTTCATGACGATGGTGGTGAAGAAGCTCCCTCTGCTGGAGCAGCTCGTGTTGTCGAACGGCCTGATCGAGCAAGCCTCGTTGGCCGCCTTCGCCGACCACTGCCCACGCCTCCACCTGCTCAACGCCGGCGGCTGTTGCACCTGGAGCCGCATCACTAAAACGCTGCGAGCGAGGCTGGAGAGCAGGATCAAGGATGTCCGGCTGCCATGCCCCGCCTGCCGCTGCGGGGGAGGGATCCGCTTGTTGCGTCCTCGGACGAGAGGTTTGCGCCGGTAGCAAGTATTCTAAATTAAACAGGACTCCTCTACAAATCTGACAATGACAAAACAGATGTTTTTTTGGCAATTTGTGTTTGCCGATGATGGCAAGGTTTTTTTTTAGGGAAATTGCCGTGATCATAAACTAAATTCGTTATCTCCACATAAACTAAATTTGCATAAAAAATGTTCGATTTGTCATGCTTAAAAATCTGACGCCATATTTTTAGCATTACCGATTAAATATGTGCACAGAATTGGTTATTTGTTCACACTCTGGATTATGAATCCGAACTTGTAGTTTTTCTCGCAAACCGGAGACAAACTAGTGAGAGCTTTGCACGCATTTGAACCGCTGTCACGCCCGTGCCTGACTGCCTGGCTCACCCAAATCTCCTCACTCGCCCGCACGCTTTTTCACCCGATGTCCCAATGGAGGACGGCAGAGGACGAGTCGGTGCCACCCTCGTCGGTGCATTGCAACATGACCATCGGCGAGGCCCGTGCCCACTACATGGACATGGTGCGAGAGGAGCGGTTTCGGGAGGCGCAAGCCGAGGCGGCTTACAACCTCCTTGAGGGAGTCCTGGACTGAGGGGTCCTCGGGTGGCCGGATAACTTGTGGTGGGGCCGGACTGGTAGGCCGTGAATATCATTGTTGAAGATCGTCTCTCGTATCCATATAGGACTCCTGTATTCGTATAATGACATGTTTTAGGTTCGGGTGTAATGTTTCCTTCTTCTGCAAGATGGTTATGTACAAACCCTAGGCTTCTCCGGTGCATATATAAACTGGAGGGTTTAGTCCGTAGAGGCTAGAGAATCGAAACATCCTCATAGGCTAGACTTTAGGGTTTAACCATTATGATCTCGAGGTAGATCAACTCTTGTAATCATATTTATCCAGATTATTAATATAGCAGGAAGTAGGGTATTACCTCGACCGAGAGGGTCTGAACCTGGGTAAGCATCGTGTCCCCAGCCTCCTGTTACCATCAATCCTCATACGCATAGTTCGGGACCCCTACCCAAGATCCGCCGGTTTTGATACCGATATTGGTTCTTTCATTGAGAGTCCACTATGTCGTCGGCCGAAGGACTGATGGATCGCTTCGTCAACCACGACGGCACCACCGAGGGAACTTTCCCTCCCGGCTAGTTTTTGTGTTCGACGGCTTCATACTCCGTACCAACATAGAAGGCCACCTCGAGCAGGTTGAGAGCTATGCCCCTGGCCGTCAGGTCAGGTTTGGAAGCTTGAACTAAGTTGCTGATATCCGCGGAGACTTTATCTTCGACGGATTTGAGCCCACAGCGACCTCTCCCTGCCACCACGATGAACATGACCTAACTCTGTCATCGGACCAGGAAATAGCACCTATAACCGTTCTGGCCCTAGATCCGGAACAGATCGCGTCACCCGAGGACGGGAAGCTCAACCCCGCCGAGGAAGCCGCAAACTCAACGGCGCTGGAGCCGCACACAGACCCAACTCCGAGCGGAGTCTGTGTTACCGGAACTCCGGACTCGTCTCCCGCCGTAGGTTCTGAACCACGCGTATCTGCGCCCTTCAAGCTCGATCAGGCATCTATCGCCGAATTCAGTGCTGCAGATATCTTCTAGCACTCACCTTTTGGTGATGTGCTAAACTCGTTGAAATCTCTCTCCTTAGCTGGGGACGCACATCCGAATTATATCCGGTTCGAACTGGAGGCTGATGATGGAGAATTTTGCTTCCCACCCACCACCCACTTGGTAGCCACGGTCAAAGATCTAACTGATTTACTTAACTACGCTTCTGAATACTTCGAAGGGATGGACCTCGAAGCCGAAGCAGATCTAGACCAAAATCGGCCCGTAACCGGGCGATGGATAGCTACGTCTTCATATGATGTGTATATAGTGGATACACCTAAGGAGAAGGAGGGCGACGGCGAAAACGATCCCGCAAAGGACAAGCATATCGATGAACCTCCCAAACGTCAGTGTCCAAAGCGCCGAACTAAATGCCGTAAAGGAAAAGATATCAACACTGTCACTAACGATGGTGACAGTCCAAAGCAAGCCGAAGACCCCGTGGATCCAGCGATAGAGCATGACGAGCGAGAGGACGGCGAACATAGTCCGAAACTGCTGTCCAATGACAGCGATGCCGAAGACAACAATTATGAACCTATCTCCAAAGAGGATGTTAGCCTGGGAGATGACGAGTACATCGTCCCAGAAGAACCCTTAGAACAAAAGCGCTTCCATTAGAGGCTTATTGCTATGGCGAGGAGCCTGAAAAAGCAGCAGAGACGGCTTCGAGCTGAACAGGAAACACTCAATGATAGATGGAACGAAGTGTTGGACGGTGAGCAAAAATATGGCAATCGCCAAACCAAAGGCTATCCTAAGCGTAAACTGCTGCCTGAATTCGACGACGAGGCCGCTGCGCCTATACCGCCGAAGAACAACACCGCCGACAAGCCGGACCGACCACCTCGTGGATGGGACAGAGTGGCTAGCAACGACGTGCACAAGCCCGCACCCCCACCCCGTAAAGGAAAAGAGGATGTGGCCCAGGATCGGAAACATGATCTGCGTGAGGACCTGAACAAAAAGGCTGGCAAGGCCAGATCCATCTACTAATCAAGGGACCGTGCTCCCGCACAGGACATCGGCTATCAAGCCAATCATGCTAGTCATATACCGGTTCGGGGTCAATGCCGAACATCACAACCATCGAACATACGCCATGACATAGCAAAATACAGGGATGCCGCACACCCTCTGTGCTTCACCGATGAGGTGCTGGATCACGACTTTCCAGAAGGGTTTAAACCTGTAAACATCGAGGCATATGATGGAATGACGGATCCCGTCGTCTGGATAGAAGACTTCATTCTCCACATCCACGTGGCTCGCGGAGATGATCTTCACGCCATTAAATATTTACCCCTCAAGCTGAAAGGACCAGCTCGGCACTGACTAAACAGCCTCCCAGAGAACTCCATCGGGAGTCGGGAAGAACTTGAGGATGCTTTTCGGGCCAATTTTCAAGGGACCTATGGCCGCCCCCCGGATGCTGACGATCTATGTCACATCATCTAACAACCCGGGGAATCAACCCACAAGCTTTGGAATCGGTTTCTCACTAAGAAGAACCAAATCGTCGATTGTCCGGACGCCGAAGCCTTAGCGGCCTTCAAGGACAGTGTTCGAGACGAATGGCTAGCCAGACACCTCGGACAGGAAAAGCCGAGGACAATGGCAGCCCTAACTACACTCATGACCCGTTTTTACATAGGCGAGGACAACTGGTTAGCTTGTAGCAGCACCAGCGACCCTGGAACATCTGAAGTCAGGGACGTCAATGGAAAGCTACGACGTAAGAAAAACAAACATTGAAACAATGCTGGAAGCCCAGATGATACATCGGTAAACGCCAGATTCAGTGGCTCCAGACCCAGTCAATGGAAGAAGCCATTCAAAGGAAACAAAGATGGTCCATCTAGCCTGGACAAAATATTAGATAGGCCCTGCCAAATCCATGGCACCCCAGAGGAACCTGCAAACCATACCAACCGTAATTATTGGGTCTTCAAGTAGGCCGGCAAGCTCAACGCCGAACACAAGGGAAAGGGACCTCAGAGCGAAGACGAGGATGAACCTCGCCAGCCGAACACAAGGGGATAGAAGAAATTTCCACCGGAGATCAAAACAGTGAACATGATATATGCCACTCTTATCCCAAATAGGGAGCGCAAGCACGCACTCCGAGATGTCTACGCCGTCGAGCCTGTTGCCCCCAAATTCAACCCATGGTTGGCCTGTCCGATCACTTTTGATCGCAGGGATCATCCGACTAGTATCCGTCATGGGGGTTCGGCTGCCCTAGTGCTCGACCCAATAATCGATGGATACCATCTCACTCGAGTCCTTATGGACGGTGGCAGCAATCTTAATCTGATATATTAGGACACTGTCCGCAAGATGGGGATCGACCCGTCAAGAATCAAGCCAAGCAGCACGACCTTTAAAGGAGTGATACCGGGCGTAGAAGCCCGCAGCACGAGCTTTTTAACATTGGAGGTCGTATTCGGCTCTCCTAATAACTTTCGAAGCGAAGAGCTAATCTTTGACATAGCTCCATTCCGAAGTGGCTATCATGCACTACTCGGAAGAACGACCTTCGGCGCTTTAATGCAGTCCCGCATTATGCTTATCTAAAGCTTAAAATTCCTGGACCATGTGGCGTCATGACGGTCATTGTAAATATGGAGCGCTCTCTTCGTACGGAGGAGGACACTACGGCCTATTCAAGCCGGACAGCCTATCGGTCGTTAAAACCACGGACATAACTAAACATGCCCGGCATATGCCTTAGTGCGCCAGCTCAGATGAACATGAGCTAGATAGCAGTTACGCCCCCATCGACTGCCCCATAAGGTGATAGCATACGTGCTTCGTGCACATAATTACGCCCTCAAAATCCCTTGGGCAGCGCTGGGGGCACACGACATACACATAGTCTATAGTTCGGCTCGACCCTATTCGGACTCTAAAATTATCTTTCAAGGTTCAGTAAATGAACCAGTTCTGTTTATGGCCACACCGGATTTCTTTTTCTTTTCTACGTTTTTCTTTTTTTCTCTTTTTTACAGATGGCCATCACACTACCTCCTTCAAGGACACATTACACAGGAGGAAACGACACAGACATGCAGCAGGGACCCGCGCTAAGGTTTCTTTTTAGATTAAGACCCTATGTAAACCTTTTTTCTCTTTTTGTTTTATACTTTTCTGGCATGTAAAATGTCCAAGAAAGTCATCGGTATTATCTGTAAGCTTACGGCTCACCGTACTATAACGGGATATTATAAGAACACCTTGGTTCATATTATGTTTGGAGTTTTATTCACTCACCACCTATGTTCTCTCCCCACGTCAGATTGCCACATATGCCTTGTCAACATGGTCCATTACCAGGGGTTGTATTCAGCCCGGTATATGTCAAAAATTCCAAACACCTATAAGGAGTGTTCTGCGTCCTAGATGTTTGCTCTATATGCATCAGTTCCGAATCATGTCTTGGGTCAATAGTCGGGTTGCCCGGCTCCTGTGCTTACCCCTACGTCCCCGATTGTTCGGCTAGGGTTTAAAGGGAGAACTACTGCGATTGTACTTCTAGCTCGTCCGGTCAAGTACCTTAGTAGAGAAAGCCGAAAACTGACTATCATGATATGTGAGAACCTGGCCCGCAATCCGGTGACTTAGTTTTATACTATGATCGATGGAGATCTACCCCGTGTTATAAGAAGGGTTGGTTTTTTCGCCCAGCCACGTGCAAATGGATACCTTAATTCGGAAACATCATATCCGCACCAGGGGCTAGTACCTAGCCCCACTTGTCAAACTCCTATGGCTAAGTGAAAGAAATAACACATCATAGCCTAATTGCCTAGTTTGTGTAACGCCCCGGACACACTCGCCGGTGGTTGTTACTCCTGGCGGGATCTAGACTGGCCCCACATATCAATACTAGTCTTTTCTACGCACTTTGTCCTCACTCGTGCGCACCCGGGAGCAACTTCCCGGTCGATCACCCATCCTGAAATTACTCCAAGCTGAGCACACTTAACTTTGGAGTTCTGTCCGAATGGGCTTCCGGAAAAGAAGGAATTCCTTATTGATATGAGTAGTCTATCATCCCAAATAAGCCAGGCTATCACATACACACCCACTCAGAGGAACCGACGTCCTCGTCGGGCCACATGAACGTTCCCTCTTGGCACATACGTTTGTGCTTCCTGTCCGACACATGTGCCATGCCGTGTGCCACGACGGGTCACAAACGTCATGCACAGCATGACCGCGCACCTGTAGGAATTACTTATTGATATGAGTAGTCTATCATCCCTAATAAGCCAGGCTATCACAGCTCGCTCCGCATACACCTCCTACATGGACCAAGATGTTGAATAAAGAGTGCCTACGCATATGACCGAACACCCCAGTACTATGTACATGGGGGCTGAAGTTGACGACTGGAAACCTTCAGATTCAAATAAACGGCCACACAGGAGGTAAAAGTCGCTCACATTATAATAGCGCAAAACTTATATACATCGGCTCGTAGGCTCAAGTCTTTACAAACCGGATACAATTACTCAAAGATAACATCTTTTGAGCACTGGCCTTCTACAAGGCGGGCGCCTTCTATGACGTCCTCGAAGTATTTCTCCGGCTTGCGATGCTCCTTGCCTGCGGGCGGGCCAGCAGTAGCTATATCATGCGCCTTCATCTTCTCCCAGTGCACTTTTACACGAGCGAAGGCCATCTGAGCACCCTCTATGCATGCCGAACGCTTCAACGCGTCAACTCGCGGACTCGCTTCGACGAGCCGCTTCACCAATCGGAAGTAGCTACTTGGGATTGGATTAGCGGGCCATAGCCGGACTATCAAGTCCTTCATGGCCAAACCCGCCATATTGTGCAGCTCGATCAGCTGCTTCATCTGGTCGTTGAGGGGCACCGGATGTTTTGGCACATAGAACTGCGACCAAAACAACTTCTCCGTGTCGTTCCCCTCCTAGGCTCGGAAGTATTGGGCGGCGTTAGCACTGCTCGTCGGGAGATCAGCAAACACGCCTGGAGAACTCCATAACCGTGTCCGCCCAAGATACTTCCAACCTCCGAAGATGCTCTGTAAGAGAAAGGTCTTACCAGATGCTATCTGCCGTGCCTGCTTGATTTCTTCACAGTCGCTGCACGACTCGTTTCGTGCATCCTGGGCAGCCTTAACTGCCGCATTTAGCTCGTACGCTTGTTCCGAAGCCTTCAACTCCAACGCTTCGCAGTTGTGAATAGCATCTTTGAGTTCATCCTCAACTTCGGACACCCGAGCCTCGTGCTGTTGGCACGTGGCCTTTTCGGCCTCTAGTTCGGTAACTGCTTTGTCAGCGATTGCCTTGCTCGCCTCGGCCTCCTTCTTGGCCGTCGCGAGCTCGCCCTTGAGGGCCTCGAGCTCAGTGGCGCTAACTATGTAATACAAAATATCATAAATAGCTTATACTCGTACCCACCAATTACTTAGTCTTCTTGACATCTTAATCATAACTTCTTCTTCTTCTTCTTCTTCTTCTTCTTCTTCTTCTTCTTCTTCTTCTTCTTCTTCTTCTTCTTCTTCTTCTTTTTAAGCCATAGGCCGAAGTGTGGGGGAACGCGGAGGAAAGCTTCACACACCACTATAAAAGCGGAGATGTGGAGAATTGAGTTCGGGGCTAGATCGTGGAAATCTAGCCAGTAGAAAAACAACAAACCCCGAACAAAGGGGTGGAGAGGAAACCCTAGCCCCCGAACAAAGTGCGAGAGAAACATGACTCTCTCACCCGCCTCTGGGACGGGAACCACCTGGCCCTTGGCGGGGACTCGGTGCGCAATGTCGGCATCGAGATAGCCCACGCTCCGAAAATCCTCCACGGTTTCCTTAGTAACCGTGGATGCCTCCCACTTTCCCCTGCTACCGGATCCAGCCATTGCTGGGCAAGGAAGTAGTGGTTGAGGAACGAAGAACGGCGGGCGCAAGAGATGAGGGTGTTGGGGCTAGGAAGATTGGAGAATTCGAGCTTGAAGAAAGCGTGGGGCTGATGAAAGGGATTGATATCCTTTTATAACATTGTGAATACAGAACGTCCCCCCACTTTAGCCATAAACCTCGCCGGTTCCCAAAGCGGTCGTGCATAATGCGCGGCTTGGTCGCTCACGTCACATTGATAAGAATCCCATAATAAGCGGGCACGATCTCTGCTCTGATAAGACGTGTCAATGGGGTTATACCTCAAAACGCGAAACTAGGACCAAGTAAAATAGTTCGGTATGTTAATGGGATGGACGCGACGCTTCACCAAAAATTTGTCAGTAAAGACACATTACTTGTTTTCTTTCAATGCCTTGCCTTCGAGGCTAAGTGTTGTACTAACCATGCAGAGCCGAACACAATACACCTTTTTGCAGAAGATATATTTGGAAGAAGGAACCCGCCTTGCAATGCCGAAGACAATACGGAAGCCGAACTCATCGTCATCGAAGACAGGTTCAGGGGCTACTAAGGAAGTCCTGGATTGAGGGGTCCTCGGGTGGCCGGATAACTCGTGGTGGGCCGGACTGGCGGGCCGTGAAGATGAGGGATCGAAGAAGGTGAGAGTGTCTAGAGGGGGGGGGGGTGATTAGACTACTCGATAAGATAAAAAAAATTTGTCTTTTATCAAGGACAGATTTTGGCAGATTTTGCACAACACACAAGTCAAGTAGCACACTACACATGCAATTCTAGAGTATGGGCAGCGGAAAGTAAATTGCACAAGTAGTAAAGAGAAGTGGAGAAGATCAAACACAATTTGGAGACGCAATGATTTTTCCCGTGGTTCCGATAGGTGGTGCTATCGTACATCCACGTTGATGGAGACTTCAACCCACGGAGGGTAACGGCTGCGCGAGTCCACGGAGGGCTCCACCCACGAAGGGTCCACGAAGAAGCAACCTTGTCTATTCCATCATGGCCTACGCCCACGGAGGGCTAGCCTTACTCGGGGTAGATCTTCACGAAGTAGGCGATCTCCTTGCCCTTACAAACTTCTTGGTTCAACTCCACATCTCGATGACGGAGGCTCCCAAGCGACACCTAACCAATCTAGGAGGCACCACCCTCCAAAAGGTAATAGATGTTGTAGATGATGATGAACTCCTTGCTCTTGTGCTTCAAATGATAATCTCCCCAACACTCAACTCTCCTCACTGATTTGGCTGTGGTGGAAGAAAGGATTGAGTGGAAAGTAACTTGCACATGTAGTAAAGAGAGGTGGAGAAGAGCAAACGCAATTTTGGAGACGCGGTGATTTTTCCCGTGGTTCCGATAGGTGGTGCTATCGTACATCCACGTTGATGGAGACTTCAACCCACGGAGGGTAACGGCTGCGCGAGTCCACGGAGGGCTCCACCCACGAAGGGTCCACGAAGAAGCAACCTTGTCTATTCCATCATGGCCTACGCCCACGGAGGGCTAGCCTTACTCGGGGTATATCTTCACGAAGTAGGCGATCTCCTTGCCCTTACAAACTTCTTGGTTCAACTCCACATCTCGATGACGGAGGCTCCCAAGCGACACCTAACCAATCTAGGAGGCACCACCCTCCAAAAGGTAATAGATGTTGTAGATGATGATGAACTCCTTGCTCTTGTGCTTCAAATGATAATCTCCCCAACACTCAACTCTCCTCACTGATATGGCTGTGGTGGAAGAAAGGATTGAGTGGAAAGTAACTTGCACATGTAGTAAAGAGAGGTGGAGAAGATCAAACGCAATTTGGAGACGCAATGATTTTTCCCGTGGTTCCGATAGGTAGTGCTATCGTACATCCACGTTGATGGAGACTTCAACCCACGGAGGGTAACGGCTGCGCGAGTCCACGGAGGGCTCCACCCACGAAGGGTCCACGAAGAAGCAACCTTGTCTATTCCATCATGGCCTACGCCCACGGAGGGCTAGCCTTACTCGGGGTAGATCTTCACGAAGTAGGCGATCTCCTTGCACTTACAAACTTCTTGGTTCAACTCCACATCTCGATGACGGAGGCTCCCAAGCGACACCTAACCAATCTAGGAGGCACCACCCTCCAAAAGGTAATAGATGTTGTAGATGATGATGAACTCCTTGCTCTTGTGCTTCAAATGATAATCTCCCCAACACTCAACTCTCCTCACTGATTTGGCTGTGGTGGAAGAAAGGATTGAGTGGAAAGCAACTTGGGAAGGCTAGAGATCAAGCTTCATATGGTGGGAGTGGAGCAACTTGATCTCAACACAAGGGTAGGTAGTTCTCTTCTCAGAAATGTAAGGTAGGAGTGGTAGTACTTTCTGATGGCTCTCTCCACGAATGAAGAGGGGGTGGAGAGGTATAAATAGCCTCCACACAAAATCCAACCGTTACACACATATTTGAGCAATCTCGGTGGGACCGAAGTGGACAACTCGGTGAGACCGAAAGTTCAAATAATGTGAACGTTAAGGTTTTCGGTGGGACCGAAAATACCATCTCGGTTAGTCCGATTTGAGCAAAGACAAGAGCATGCCAGTTTCGGTGGGACCGACTTCATCATCTCGGTGACACCGATTTGATGACAGAAGGTTACAGAAGCTTGGCAGCCCATGTTTCGGTGAAACCGATTTCAAAATCGGAATATCCGATTTTTCTAGGGTTTGGCTTATGGCTGAGGTGGTTCATCTCGGTGTGACTGAGTTTGGAATATGGGTGGGACCGAGATTACTTATGAGTGTATTTGGCAGTGAAAGTTGCTGATAGTTTAGGAGATGTAGCACTAAGCACTTGAGCAACCAGATCATCAACATAATCTCATCCCCTTTTAATAGTATTGGCTTTTCCTATGGACTCAATGTGATCTTGGATCACTAAACCAAAAATGGAGTCTTGAGCTTTTGCCAATGCTTGCCTTAGCATTTTGAGGGGTCCACTTCTTCAGTCCTTTTGCCATGCCAATGTGATTGAATTTCCTGAAACATACTTGATAAAAGCATTAGTCCAACCACAAAGTATGTTGTCATTAATTACCAAAACCACCCGAGGAGAAAATGTGCTTTCAATCTCCCCCTTTTTGGTAATTGATGGCAACACACTAAAATCACACTAAAAAAGACATCAAAGCTTATTGAAAGAAAGACAGAATTATCACGAAAGCTTTGACAAACATGTAGTACACAGGCTCCCCCTACAAGTGTGCAAGATTTTTATAAATTATGGTTTTGGAGTACCACAAGCACACAGGAGAGATAAGCAAGATGTGCTACATGCAGCTTGGCTATATGCATCAGAGCAGATGAAAAGAAGTGAGTGATAGTGCGTATGTGCATGGTGATTTCTTGCAAACAAGTATTTACAAGCAAGTCACCATCATGCACATTCTGCAAAGTGCATATACTTACCTTGAGGTTCCTTGGCATTGTACCTGAAGAGATAAACTTGGGAAATCAAGGTTAGATAACACAAGAGTATTTCTTCAACCAACTGTAAGAACATCAAGAGTACCAAGCCAGGGATGACATGTATGAAGAGTGTCTCATATTGAGCACAAGCTTGAATCAGCAAACATGTCTCCGAAACTAAAAGATTTTCAATGAACTCTGAGAGATTTTGCTTTCCATAAGATATCAATTGTGAAGATTCCTCTCCCTTTGAGTTCTCTCAGATCAAGGGGTTTGATGGAAAGAGCAAAATCAAAAGAATGATGCCAAATGAGAATGAATCCAATGTAAAACACGGCAAAGCTTTGATGTGATTCTCTCCCCCTTAAGGTAAGATTGCTCTTCTTCTCCCTCTAAATCTTCTCTTCTCCCCCTAAGTCTTCTCCCCCTTTGACATCAAGTGCCGAAAAGGACAACAAACTAGGAAGGTCAGGGAAGATGGAAAGAAAGAAGTGGGATCCTTAAGAATCACAACAGGGCAAATAGGAACATGCATAGAGATTCATTGAGTGGAGCTGCAGAAGATGATATCCTGGAAGAAATAAATCGGTGACACCAAATTGAGATGGATCGGTGGGTCCGAAAGTCAAGGACTTAGGGTAGATCCTTTTCAGTTAGACCGAAATATTTAAATCGGTGACGCCGAGTTTAATTCCAAGGAAATACAGAAATAATTCAGCTCACTTGCAAGGAATGTTTCAAAGGATTTGCAATGAATTTGTGAAAGATTTTCGGGGAATTGATCAGAGCCAAAAGGATATTCACAAAGACAAAAAAAAAGAAAAGAAAAAGATTCCTAGATGAAGTTTTTTTTTGTTTAAAGAAAACTCAATGAGAGAACATAAGAGAAAATAGAAAGACTCCAAAACATATGTACTTCATCTAGATAAAGGTCGGCGACAAGGTCACCTATGTTTGAGTATATTGACTTAGGAGTCGAATGAGGACATTTGATCATAGGTCATACTCATCATTTAAGCTCAAAATGGGGTTGCCATTTTTCGATTAAGCATTCGATGTAATCACATCTTATGAAGCTGCTTGTACTCATGACTTTGAGCAAAGCTCCTTAAAGATGTGAAGAACATACCTTGGGCTTGTTGTTGCTTTGCTCATGTAGGTAGACTTGATGTAGGTGCTCATTGAATGTGAAGTTGGAGCGCCATTTCTACTTGTGTAGTTCGTCTTCCTACATGGGTTAGGCAAGCAAGGAAATACTCAAGGATATCCAAGATGACAAGAGTGAAATACTAGATGTATAAGATGTCAAAAAGGATATGTGGAATTTTGTTCCTTGAACTCAACATCCCAAAGGGCTAGATACTTGGTCAATGACAAGATTACTCATGATTTGAGTGTGTGGTAATCTTGTGGAATGTAGATCATCCAAGTACCTGCAAGGAGTTAGATGCAATACAAGGAGGCAAATGTGTCCAAGACATATGATCACCATCATAAGAGAAATATCAAGGATTAGTCAAGTGGGCTCATGCCTTGCATGCATCAATGGAGTTCTCACTCCAAGTTTGAAGCATCAATGATGTTCAACTCACTCCTTAAGCGACAAAACACCTTCTCATCAAGAGGTTTTGTAAAGATATCAGCGAGTTGTTTGTCAGTACGAACATGCTTAAGATAAATGTCACCCTTGGCAATATGATCACGAATAAAATGGTGACGAACTTCAATATGCTTCGTTCGAGAGTGTTGCACGGGATTGTGTCCAATTTTAATCGCACTCTCATTGTCACAAAGCAAGGGAACATGTCTCACATGCATCCCATAATCCTTAAGCGTTTGTGTCATCCATAGCAATTGAGCACAACACGAACCAGCAGCAATATATTCTGCTTCAGCAGTGGATAATGATACCGAATTTTGTTTCTTGGAGGACCAAGATACAAGAGATCGACCAAGGAATTGACACGTACCCGAAGTTGACTTTCTATCAACCTTGTCACCAGCATAGTCCGAGTCGGAATAGCCAACAAGGTCGAAAGAGGCCCTCTTAGGATACCAAATGCCAAAGTTTGGTGTGTGTATCAAATATCTCACTATCCTTTTAACAGCTTTAAGATGACATTCTTTAGGGGCTGCTTGATATCGCGCACACATGCATACACTCAACATTATGTCAGGACGAGAAGCACAAAGATATAGTAGAGAACCAATCATAGATCGGTAAACCCTTTGATCAACGGGTTCTCCATCTTTTGTCAAGTCATTATGTCCACTTGTAGGCATGGGGGTACTCATACCTTTGCTTTCTTGCATGTTGAACTTCTTGAAGAGATCCTTGGTGTACTTTGTTTGTTAGACAAAGGTACCCTCCTTAGATTGCTTGATTTGCAACCCAAGGAAGAATTTGAGTCCACTCATCATGGACATCTCATACTTCTCCGACATGAGCTGTCCAAACTTCTTGCTAAAATGAGGGTTAGTTGAACCAAAGATAATATCATCAACATATATTTGGCACACAAATAGTTCACCATTAACCCTTTTCGTGAACAGCGTTGAGTCTATCTTTCCAATCTCAAAGCCTTTTTCAAGAAGAAAGCTAGTCAAGCATTTGTACCAAGCTCTAGGAGCTTGTTTAAGACCATAAAGAGCTTTGTGCAACTTGTAAACATGATTAGGCTTTTTGGGATTCACAAATCCGGGAGGTTGTTTCACAAATACTTCCTCCTCAATTTCACCATTTAGGAAAGCACTTTTGATATCCATTTGATAGAGAGTAATATCATGGTGATTGGCATAAGCAAGAAGAATGCGAATGGACTCAAGTCTAGCAACGGGGGCATAGGTCTCACCATAGTCCATACCTTCGACTTGTGTGTAACCTTGAGCTACGAGACGAGCCTTGTTGCGGATGACTTGTCCATCTTCATCTTGCTTGTTCCGAAATACCCATTTGGTTCCAATGATGTTTTGATCATCCTTGGGCTTCTCTACCAAAGTCCATACCTTGTTCCTCTCGAAGTTGTGTAGTTCTTCGTGCATAGCGTTCACCCAATCCGGGTCTTCAAGTGCTTCTTCTACCTTCATAGGTTCAATACTGGAGATAAATGAGTAATGCTCACAAAAGTTAGCTAAGCGAGTTTTAGAGCGAGTAATTCTCCCGGAGTTGATGTCGTTCATCATTTGTTCCACAGGATGATTCTTCTTGACTCTTGCTCGGACTTGGGATAGCTTTTGTTGAGGTTGTGGCTGAGCTTCCTCATCATCTTCATCTTCCTCTTCTTCTTCTTCATTGTTGTTGGTGTTGTCTTGAGGCGGTGGAGAAGGAGGTTGTGGTGGATCTTCTTGTTGCACTTCCTCATCTTGGTGAGTTCCACTTGTGGAGGCCTCCATGTTGCCTTGAGGTTCATCTCGCCGTGAGGTAGGGGGCTCCACATATGTAGATGAGGTACTCTCCTTCACTTCCATGGGACGGATCTTTCCAATAGATAAATCTTGGATAGCTTCCGATGGGTCCTTGTCTCCTACATCAATAGGCATTTGCTCTACTTGCGAGCCATTAGATTCATCAAACTTCACGTCTACCGTCTCTTCAACCTTTTGGGTGAAATTATTGTAGACACGGTAGGTGTGGGAGTTTGATCCATAACCAAGGAGAAAGCCTTCATGAGATTTAGGAGCAAATTTAGACCGACGATGCTTATCAAGGATATAGCATTTTGAACCAAAGACACGAAAGTATCCCACTTGGGGTTTGTTACCGGTGAGGAGCTCATATGATGTCTTGCCGAGGAGCTTATGAAGATAAAGCCTATTGATAGCATGACAAGCTGTCTCGACCGCTTCTCCCCAAAAATGCTTCGGTGTCTTGTATTCATCAAGCATCGTTCTCGCCATCTCTATGAGCGTTCGGTTCTTCCTCTCAACAACTCCATTTTGTTGAGGAGTGTACGTAGCCAAGAACTCATGTAGAATCCCTTCCTCATCGAGAAAAGAATCTACATTGGCGTTCTTGAACTCCGTTCCATTGTCACTCCGAACTTTCTTGATCTTCACCTCAAATTGATTTTGGGCCTTTTTGGCAAAGGTTTTGAAGATTCTCTGAACCTGCGATTTGTCATCAAGGAAAAATACCCACGTAAATCTGGAATAATCATCAACTATAACTAGACCAAAGGAGTTACCACCAAGGCTTTTGTAAGCATTGGGACTGAAGAGATCCATATGAAGAAGCTCAAGCGGTCTCCTTGTGGTCATGATATTCTTCACGGGATGACTTCCACCTACTTGTTTTCCTGCTTGACAAGCACTACAAAGTCTATCTTTGTCAAAGATAACATCTTTAACACCAAGAATATGATCACCTTTGATCAGCTTGTCTAGATTACGCATACCAACATGTCCAAGCCTTCTATGCCATAACCAACCTTTAGAGGATTTAGCAATGAAACAAGCTCTAGGTTGGGCTTTCTTAGTGAAATCAATAATATATAGATCACCTCTACGGATACCGGTAAACGCGATGTTTTGATTGTCACGACGAAAGACTTGGCAATCTACTTTGGTGAATAGCACATTGAATCCAAAGTCAGCTAATCTAGACACGGAAAGTAAATTGTATCCAAGAGATTCTACAAGCATGACATTTTGAATAGAGCTATCATGAGATATGGCCACCTTACCAAGGCCAAGTACCTTACCCTTGGAGTTGTCTCCAAAAGTCACATACTTGCGTGGACCATCGTTGTTTGCAAGCTCTCGAAACATGTCTTTGTCTCCGGTCATGTGGTCGGTGCATCCACTATCAAGAATCCACTCTTTTCCGCCGGACATGTAGTCTCTCAGGTTTGCCATAAGATTGAGACTCTTCATGATCTTGTCTAGCTCGGTGTCCGAATCGGAGTAATCATCATGCTCATGCTCATCATCATATTGACCCATAGATTGCTCATCATCAACACCTAGGTCAATTCGATAACTACTTGCATTAGTTTTGTCAATGTGACAATAATCTTCGGAATGCAATATAAGAGCATTTCTAACTAAAACATTGATAAGACCGGGATCACCCTTCTTTTTCATAAGATCACGAAGCTCAAAGAAGCATCTATCAAAGTTGGGATCATTGGGGTGCATCATATCAAATTCAATAGTCTTGTATAGAATTTTATCAAGACCTCTCAAAGAGTAGTCCGGATAAAGTTCTTCCAAGAACTTCCACATAGCATAGGCGCACTCAAAGTTTGTAACGAGCTTAAGCAAGTTATCGGGTAACCCTCTAATGATAAGATTTACAGTCCTAAGGTTACGAAGCAAATCAAGCTCTTCATCCATGGTAGGGTGCAAGGGATCAAATGGAGGCACATAGGGGGTCTCAACATATTTGCACAAATTGTACGTCATAAAGATAATAAGCATTTCAGACCTCCACGAGTTATAGGACACTCCATTAAGAATAGGCACTCTATGGCTAACACTCCCAAACGTAGACACGTCCATCTTCCTCCAATGGTGTGTAAACCAAAGCAATGGAGACCAAGGCTCTGATACCAATTGAGGGATCGAAGAAGGTGAGAGTGTCTAGAGGGGGGGTGATTACACTACTCGACAAGATAAAAAAATTCTGTCTTTTATCAAGGACATATTTTGGCAGATTTTGCACAACACACAAGTCAAGTAGCACACTACACATGCAATTCTAGAGTATGTGCAGCGGAAAGTAAATTGCACAAGTAGTAAAGAGAAGTGGAGAAGATCAAACGCAATTTGGAGACGCAATGATTTTTCCCGTGGTTCCGATAGGTGGTGCTATCGTACATCCACGTTGATGGAGACTTCAACCCACGGAGGGTAACGGCTGCGCGAGTCCACGGAGGGCTCCACCCACGAAGGGTCCACGAAGAAGCAACCTTGTCTATTCCATCATGGCCTACGCCCACGGAGGGCTAGCCTTACTCGGGGTAGATCTTCACGAAGTAGGCGATCTCCTTGACCTTACAAACTTCTTGGTTCAACTCCACATCTCGATGACGGAGGCTCCCAAGCGACACCTAACCAATCTAGGAGGCACCACCCTCCAAAAGGTAATAGATGTTGTAGATGATGATGAACTCCTTGCTCTTGTGCTTCAAATGATAATATCCCCAACACTCAACTCCCCTCACTGATTTGGCTGTGGTGGAAGAAAGGATTGAGTGGAAAGCAACTTGGGAAGGCTAGAGATCAAGCTTCATATGGTGGGAGTGGAGCAACTTGATCTCAACACAAGGGTAGGTAGTTCTCTTCTCAGAAATGTAAGGTAGGAGTGGTAGTACTTTCTGATGGCTCTCTCCACGAATGAAGAGGGGGTGGAGAGGTATAAATAGCCTCCACACAAAATCCAACCGTTACACACATATTTGAGCAATCTCGGTGGGACCGAAGTGGACAACTCGGTGAGACCGAAAGTTCAAATAATGTGAACGTTGGGGTTTTCGGTGGGACCGAAAATACCATCTCGGTTAGTCCGATTTGAGCAAAGACAAGAGCATGCCAGTTTCGGTGGGACCGACTTCATCATCTCGGTGACACCGATTTGATGACAGAAGGTTACAGAAGCTTGGCAGCCCATGTTTCGGTGAAACCGATTTCAAAATCGGAATATCCGATTTTTCTAGGGTTTGGCTTATGGCTGAGGTGGTTCATCTCGGTGTGACTGAGTTTGGAATATCGGTGGGACCGAGATTACTTATGAGTGTATTTGGCAGTGAAAGTTGCTGATAGTTTAGGAGATGTATCACTAAGCACTTGAGCAACCAGATCATCAACATAACCTCATCCCCTTTTAATAGTATTGGCTTTTCCTATGGACTCAATGTGATCTTGGATCACTAAACCAAAAATGGAGTCTTGAGCTTTTGCCAATGCTTGCCTTAGCATTTTGAGGGGTCCACTTCTTCAGTCCTTTTGCCATGCCAATGTGATTGAATTTCCTGAAACATACTTGATAAAAGCATTAGTCCAACCACAAAGTATGTTGTCATTAATTACCAAAACCACCCGAGGAGCAAATGTGCTTTCAGAAGATCATTGTTGAAGATCGTCTCTTGTATCCGGATAGGACTCTTGTTTTCATATAATGACAGGTTTTAGGTTCGGGTGTAATCTTTCCTTCTTCTGCAAGATGGTTATGTACAAACCCTAGGCTCCTCCTATGCATATATAAACTAGAGGGTTTAGTCCGTAGAGGCTAGAGAATCATAACATCCTCATTGGCTAGACTTTAGGGTTTAGCATTATGATCTCGAGGTAGAATAACTCTTGTAATCATATTCATCCAGATTAATATAGCAGGAAGTAGGGTATTACCTCGATCGAGAGGTCCTGAACCTGGGTAAACATCGTGTCCCCAGCCTCCTGTTACCATCAATTCTCAGACGCATAGTTCGGGGACCCCTACTTGAGATCTGCCGGTTTTGACACCGACACTCCCGCTCCTTGAGGAGCACTAGCAGGTGGAGGAGCATCTCGCCTTAGACACGCCAGACGGGGACGTGGCGGAGTAGGCGGCGTTGTTCGAGTCCTACCGCTTCGCCCTCTAGATCCGTCGCGACCGCTAGCGGTACCGCCAATATCAGGCGGAACTAGAGGCCGCCTAAATTGAGATGGGCGAGGCGGCGGACGAGGTGTGGGGCAAGAGCAACAACGAGGTGGACATCGTCGGCTCCGCCATGGCTGTGCCCCGCCGCCACGACCACGAAGCTAACACCTCCACTGGCCCCGCCCACAGCGAGGAAAAGTAGTGCATTGTAGGTCATCGTTGCTTGGGTCCCAAGAGGGCCACCACTGCTCCCCTCCCATTGAAGCCAAGTTTGGTGGGCTGAATATCAACAAATGATTATCCGCTTGGTGGCTACATGGAGGCAGACAACTTCACTTCCCGGGGCTCTAGCGGCGGAGGTTACAAAGGTGGAGTTGGAGAGCGCCGAGGAGGAACTGGAGAAGGCGAAGGCAATAGCCCGGGCTTCAGTTCTTGGGGCTCATGACCGGACATGGGGAATGGTCATTGGCAATCATTTAGATGTTTATAGTAGGGTTAGTCCGGTTTATATGAAAATGTAATGAGTTTTGTCCTGTTTATATGGAAAAAAAAATCTAAAATATCATGAATTTCGCCCGATTCATATGAAGGGGGTTAGAGGGGGATTGTGGGCTGATTTTTGGAATGTTTGGCAGGTTTTTGGGAGAAGGTGCCCAATTATAAACTTTTTATTCAAAAATCATTTATTTATTTAGACCGGCTACATGCTTCGCGTATTTAAATGTTCGAGTATTAAAGGACTCTGATTCGGATCAAATTTAACATGCGGCCTCGGTATAATACAATAAGACTACACACAAACTTCTGACTCATTTTGAGAATATTTATTTTCCATATATAAAATAGCTTTAATTAGTGTTTTGCAGTTATGTGCACGTGTCCGCTTTCCCATCACAAGGGCAAAAAAATAGGAGGGGCTACTATATACCATCCGGAAAAATGACAAAATAAAATATGGCTCGAGATTTAATTAAAAACTCCTGGATAATCCAGTATGAAGGCAGTGTGTCGCCGAAGCAATGCGGATAATGCACAAATAATGATAATACACAAACATAATAATTTGGTTTATTTTAGGCTGGTGCAGTATTGACGTCTTAGATGAAACCTTGACCGCATACTGCTTGGCAAGTGCCCTCTATGCTTGCCCTCTATGCGGCTGTGATATCATCCATCGTTGCTTGATGGTGTATGCAAGCAATAAATAGTTTTGAACATTTTTTTGCATATGTCGAAAGTCTTTTTGTATCTTTCGCGGAAGGCCAAGCAGAACATCTACCAAGTCACAAATGTAATTTAAGTGGTTGACTCATGACCCTGATGTTCACCTTGTCATCCGGGCCACGGCTCTCCGATTGAAAACCCAAATTTCAGAATTGGGCGAAGCGGGCGTCGGCTACGTACATCGTCGATTCCCCCTTGGGGGCGACAGGCATGTAGTGAAGCCCGTTCACCTCCCTCATCAACGCGGTCATATGCTCTACAAGTGAAAACCTAAGCTTCGGCCCTGATTGGGGCGGGCGTCAGTGATGTACCTCGTCACTTCCTCCTTGGGGACGACACCTTGCTGGTCATTCTTTCTTCAGCTTGTTGTGGTTCCTACAACTTTGTAGCCTCGTCGCTGGCTACACATGTGCATGGCTTCAGGACCGCTACGGAAGTAGGTGTGATGGCTCCGAAAATGGAATAAAATATGCCCTAGAGGCAATAATAAAGTTGTTATTTTATATTTCCTTATATCATGATAAATGTTTATTATTCATGCTAGAATTGTATTAATCGGAAACTTGATACATGTGCGGATACATAGACAAAACATCGTGTCCCTAGTAAGCCTCTACTAGACTAGATCGTTAATCAAATATGGTTAAGTTTCCTAATCATAGACATGTGTTGTCATTTGATGAACATGATCACATCATTAGGAGAATGTTGTGATGGACAAGACCCATCCGTTAGCTTAGCATAATGAATCATTAAGTTTTATTGCTATTGCTTTCTTCATGACTTATACATATTCCTCTGACTATCAGATTATGCAACTCCGGAATACCGTAGGAACATCTTGTGTGCTATCAAACATCACAACGTAACTGGGTGATTATAAAGATGCTCTACAGGTGTCTCCGAAGGTATTTGTTGGGTTGGCGTAGATCAAGATTATGATTTGTCAGTCCGAGTATCGGAGATGTATCTTTGGGCCCTCTCGATAATACACATCATAATAAGCCTTGCAAGCAAATGACTAATGAGTTAGTCACGGGATGATGTATTACGGAACGAGTAAAGAGACTTGCCGGTAACGAGATTGAACTAGGTATGAAGATACCGACGATCGAATCTCGGGCAAGTAACATACCGATGGACAAAGGGAATTACGTATGTTGTCATAACGGTTCGAACGATAAAGATCTTCGTGGAATATGTAGGAATCAATATGGGCATCTAGGTTCCACTATTGGTTATTGACCGGAGAGGTGTCTTGGTCATGACTACAAAATTCCCGAACCCGCAGGGTCGCACGCTTAACGTTCATTGATGCTAGAGTAGTATTGGGATATTTGATGAGTGGTAACCAAATGTTGTCCGAAGTCCCGGATGAGATTCCGAACGTCACGAGGAGTCTCAGAATGGTCGATAGGTAAAGATTTATATATGGGAAGTCATATTTTGGATTCCGAGAAAAGTGCATTTTTTTCGGTATTGTACCGGGAAGCTTCCAGAAGGTTTCAGAGGATTCCGGAGGGGATCGGAAGTCCACAAGTCGGTTCACCATGTCCCAAGGGCTGGCATGGGCTAAGGGGAGGCACCTTGGCCTTATTGGGCCAGGCGCACCAAGTCCTCAAAAGCCCCTGTGGCTAGGGAAGGCAAAAAGGGAAGGAATCCTAATAGGAATAGGATTGGACCTGGAGTCCAAGTCCACTCCCCTATTGCCGCATCCTAGGGCTTGGAGGGGCTATTTTCCATGCCCCTCCACATATATATAGAGGGGAGGGGGCGCACCAAGAGGACACACAAAGCCCTTGGCGCCCCTCTCTCTCCCGTTACTCCGTAGTTCCATCGCCTCGTCCCGCCGAATCTTAGCGAAGCGCTGTCGGTGCTCCACCACCACCATCACCACCACGCCGTCGTGTTAGTTGTGATCCCATCTACTTCTCCTCTCCTGCTTGCTGGATCAAGAACGAGGTGACGTCAGTGAGCCGCATGTGTGCTAAACTCGGAGGTTCCATACATTCGGTACTTGATCGGTTGGATCGTGCAGTTGGATCGTGCAGTTGTTCCACTACATCAACGGCGTTGATATAACACTTCCGTTTACGGTCTACGAGGGTACGTATACACACTCTCCCCTCTCATTGCTATGCATCTTCTAGATAGATCTTGCATGAGCGTAGGATTTTTTTAAATTGCATGCTACGTTCCCCGACAGTGGCATCATGAGCTAGGTCTATGCATAGATGATATGCACGAGTAGAACACAAAGAGTTGTGGGCGATAATAGTCATACTGCTTACCACTAACGTCTTACTTTGATTTGGCGGTATTGTTGGATGAAGCGGCCCGGACCGACATTACATGACCGCGTTCATGAGACTGGTTCTACCGACCTGCTTTGCACACATGTGGCTAGCGGGTGTCTGTTTCTCCAACTTTAGTTGAATCGACTTTGACTACTGTCGGTCCTTGTTGAAGGTTAAAACAACACACTTGACGAAAATTGTTGTGGTTTTGATGCGTAGGTAAGAATGGTTCTTGCTAGAAGCCCGTAGCAGCCACGTAAAACTTGAAACAACAAAGTAGAGGACGTCTAACTTGTTTTTGCAGGGCATGTTGTGATGTGATATGGTCAAGGCGTGATGAGTTATACATTATTGTAATTGATGATCATGTTTGGTAAATTATCGGCAACCGGTAGGAGCCTTATGGTTATCTCTTTATTGTATGAATTGCGAACGCCATGAAATTTCTTTAGTTTATCACTATGAATTAGCAATAGTAGTAGAAGCAATGGTTGGCGAGAGGATCACGACGCTATGATGAAGATCATGGTGTCAAGCCAGTGACGATGGTTTGGAGATGGAGATCAAAAGCACAAGATGATGATGGCCTTATCATGTCACATATTTTGATTGCATGTGATGTTTGTATTTTTATGCATCTTATTTTGCTGAGAACGACGGTAGCATTATAAGATGATCACTTACTAAAATTTTAAGGTATAAGTGTTCTCCCTGAGTATGCACCGTTGTGACAGTTCTTCGTGCTGAGACACCACGTGATGATCGGGTGTGATAGGCTCATAAAACGGGTGCAAGACAGTTTTGCACATGCGGAATACTCGGGTTAAACTTGACGAGCCTAGCATGTACAGACATGGCCTCGGAACACTGGAGACTGAAAGGTCGAGCGTGAATCATATAGCAGATATGATCAACATAAGATGTTCACCATTGAAAACTACTCCATCTCACATGATGAACGGACATGGTTTAGTTGATTTGGATCACGTGATCATTTAGATGACTTGAGGGATGTCTATCTAAGTGGGAGTTCTTTAGTAATATGATTAATTGAACTTTAATTTATCATGAACTTAGTCCTGATAGTATTTTCAAATTATGTTGTAGATCAATAGCTCGGGTTGTAGCTCCCCTATGTTTTGGATATGTTCCTAGAGAAAACTAAGTTGAAAGATGTTAGTAGCAACAATGCAGACTAGGTCCGTAATCTGAGGATTATCCTCATTGCTGCACAGAAGTATTATGTCCATGATGCACCGCTAGGTGACAGACGTATTGCAGGAGCAGATGCAAACATTATGAACATTTGACAAAGCTCAGTATGATGTCTACTTAATAGTTTAGTGCGCCATGCTTTACAGCTTAGAACGGGGACTTCAAAAATGTTTTGAACGCCACGAAGCATATGAGATGTGCCAAGATCTAAAATTGGTATTTCAAACTCATGCCCATCTCGAGAGGTATGAGACCCCTGCAAATACTTTGCCTACAAGATGGAGGAGAATAGCTCAGCTAGTGAGCATGTGCTCAGAATGTCTGGGTACTACAATCACTTAAATCAAGTGGGTGTTAATCTTCCAGATTAGATAGTGATTGACAGAGTTCTCTAGTCACTATCACCAAGCTACTAGAACTTCGTGATAAACTATAATATGTAAGGGATGACGAAAACGATTCCCGAGCTCTTCGCGATGCTGAAATCAGCGAACGTAGAAATCAAGGAAGAGCATCAAGTGTTGATGGTTAAACAAGACCACCAGTTTCAAGAAAAAGGACAAGGGAAAGGAAGGGAACTTCAAGAAGAACGGCAAGCAAGTTTCCACTCCCGAGAAGAAGCCCAAAGCTAGACCCAAGCCTAAAATTGAGTGATTCTACTTCAAACGAAATGGTAACTTGAAGCGGAACTACCCCAAATATTTGGCGGATAAAAGGATGGTGTCGTGGAATTGTCACGGCAGATGTCCTAGTGAAAGGACTTAGTTGTGGAGCCATTGCGTGTTGGGGAACTTAGTATTTCAAAAAAAATTCCTATGATCACACAAGATCTATCTAGGAGAAGCATAGCAACGAGAAGGGAGAGTGTGTCTACGTACCCTCGTAGACCGAAAGCGGAAGCGTCTAGTGACGTACTTGATGTAGTCGAACATCTTCGCGATCCAACCAATCCAAGCACCGAACGTATGGCACCTCTGCATTCAGCACACGTTCAGCTCGATGACGTCCCACAAGCTCTTGATCCAGTTGAATGTCACAGGAGAGTTTCGTCAGCATGATGGCGTGGTGACGGTGATGATGAAGTTACCGACGCAGGGCTTCGCCTAAGCACTGCAACGATATGATCGAGGTGTGTAACTGTGGAGGGGGGCACCGCACATGGCTAAAACTGATGTTTACTTGTGTGTCCTAGGGGGCCCCCTGCCCCCGTATATAAAGGAGCAAGGGGGAGGCTGGCCGGCCCTACAGGCACGCCCAAGGAGGGCTACTCCTACTAGGGACAGGAATCCTATTCCTAGTAGGATTCCACCAAGAGGGAGAACGAAGGAGAGGGAGAAGGAAGGGGGCGCTGCCCCCCTTTTCCTTGTCCTATTCAGACCAATGGGGAGGGGCGCACAGCCCAGCCCTGGCCGGCCCTCTCTCTCTCCACTAAGGGCCCATGTGGCCCATTAGTTCCCCCGGAGGGTACCGATACCCCTCCTGCACTCTGGTTTAATCCGAAACTCTTCCGGAACACTTCCGGTGTCCGAATATAGTCGTACAATATATCAATATTTATGTCTCGAACATTTCGAGACTCATCGTCATGTCCGTGATCACATCCGGGACTCCGAACAACCTTCGGTACATCAAAACACATAAATTCATAATACCGATCGTCATCGAACGTTAAGCATGCGGACCCTACGAGTTCGATAACTATGTAAACATGATCGAGACTCATCTCCGGTCAATAACCAATAGCCGAACCTGGATACTCATATTGGTTTCTACACATTCTACGAAGTTCTTTATCGCTCAAACTGCACAACAACATACGTTGTTCCCTTTGTCATCAGTATGTTACTTGCCCGATATTCGATCGTCGGTATCATCATGCCTAGTTCAATCTCGTCATCGACAAGTCTCTTCACTCGTCCCGTAATACATCATCTATTGAATAACTCATTAGTCGTTTGCTTGCAAGGCTTATTATCATGTGTATTACCGAGAGGGCCCAGAGATACCTCTCCGACACTCGGAGTGACAAATCCTATTCTTGATCTATGCCAACACCACAACCAACTTAGGAGACACCTGTAGAGCATCTTTATAATCACCCAGTTACGTTGTGATGTTTGATAGCACAAAAGGTGTTCCTTGCTACTTCTCGAGATTGCGTTGTATTCCCTCGAAGAGGAAAGGGTGATGCACACAGTAGCGTAAGTATTTCCCTCAGTTTTTGAGAACCAAGGTATCAGTCTAGTAGGAGACCACGCGCGAGTTCCTCGTACCTGCACAAACAAATAAGAACTTTGCAGCCAATGCGATAAGGGGTTGTCAATCCCTTTACGGTCACTTATGAAAGTGAGATCTGATTGATAGGATAGTATAATATTTTTGGTATTTTTGGATATAAGAACAGAAAGTAAATAAAGCAAAGTAAAGTAGATGAAAGATTAATATGTTGGGAATAGACCTCGGGGACATAGGTTTCACTAGTGGCTTCTCTCATGATAGCAGAATTCTACGGTGGGTGAACAAATTACTATCGAGCAATTGATAGAAAAGAGCATAGTTATGAGAATATCTAGGCATGATCATTATATACAGGCATCACGTCCATGACAAGTAGACCGAAATGATTCTACATCTACTACTATTACTCCACACATCGACCGCTATCCAGCATGCATCTAGAGTATTAAGTTCATAAGAACAGAGTAATGCTTTAAGCAAGATGACATGATGTAGAGGGATAAACTCAAGCAATATGATATAAAACCCATCTTTTTATCCACGATGGCAACAATACAATACGTACCTTGCTGCCCCTGCTGCCACTGGGAAAGGACATCGCAAGATTGAACCCAAAGCCAAGCACTTCTCCCATTGCAAGAACTATATATCTGGTAGGCCAAACCAAACCAATTGTTCGAATAGACTTGCAAGGATATTATAATCATACATAAAAGATTTCAGAAAAGAATCAAATATTTCTCATAGATAATCTTGATCATAAACTCACAATTCATCGGATCTCGACAAACACACCGCAAAAAGATTACATCGAATAGATCTCCTCGAAGATCGAGGAGAACTTTGTATTGAGATCCAAAAAGTGAGAAGAAGCCATCTAGCTAATAACTATGCACCCGAAGGTCTGTAGTAAATTACTCACAACTCATTGGCGAGGCTACAATGTTGATGTAGAAGCACTCCGTGGTAGATCCCCACTCCGGCGGAGCTCTGGAACAGGCCCCAAGATAGGATCTCACGGGAACAGAAGGTTGCGGCAATGCAGTTAGGGTTTTCTCTGTTTCCTCGATGTTTTCATGGTACATGGATATATATAGGAGGAAGGAGGGCATCGGGAGAGCCAGAGGGAGCCCATGAGGGTGGGGGCGTGCCCTGGGGGAGGGGGCCGCGCCCTGGACCCTCGTGGCCGCCTCCTTCGTTCCCTTGTGTGTACTCCAAGTCTTCTGTATAGATGCGGTTCCAAAAATCACTCTCCCGAAGGTTTCATTCCGTTTGGACTTCGTTTGATATTCCTTTTCTGCGAAACCCTGAAATAGGCAAAAAAACAGCAATCTGCACTGGGCCTTGGGTTAGTAGGTTAATCCTAAAAATAATATAGAAGTGTATAATATAGCCCATTAAACATCCAAAACAGAATATATAATAACATGGAACAATAAAAAAATTATAGATACGTTGGAGACGTATCAAGCATCCCCAAGCTTAATTCCTGCTCGTTCTCGAGTAGGTAAATGATAAAAACAGAATTTTTGATGTGGAATGCTAACTAACATAATTCTCTATGTAATTCTCTTTGTTGTGGCATGAATGTTCAGATCCGAAAGATTCAAGATAAAAGTTCATATTGACATAAGAATAATAATACTTCAAGCATACTAACAAAGCAATCATGTCTTCTCAAAATAACATGGCCAAAGAAAGTTCATCCCTACAAAATCATATAGTTAGGCTATGCTCCATCTTGGTTACACAAAATACTCCAATCATGCACAACCCTGGTTTCAGCTAAGCACTTGTTTCATACTTTAATTTTTTCAAACTCTTTCAACTTTCACGCAATATATGAGCGTGAGCCATGGACATAGCACTATGTGGAATAGAGTGGTGGTTGTGGAGAAGACAAAAAGAGGAAGATGGTCTCACATCAACTAGGCATATCAATGGGCTATGGAGATGCCCATCATAGATATCAATGTGAGTGAGTAGGGATTGCCATGCAACGGATGCACTAGAGCTATAAATGTATGAAGGCTCAACAAAAGAAACTAAGTGGGTGTGCATCCAACTTGCTTGCTCACGAAGACCTAGGGCATTTGAGGAAGCCCATCATTGGAATATACAAGCCAAGTTCTATAATGAAAATTCCCACTAGTATATGAAAGTGACTAAATAAGAGACTCTCTATCATGAAGAACATGGTGCTACTTTGAAGCTCAAGTGTGGAAAAAGATAGTAGCATTGTCCCTTTTCTTTTCCTTTTTTGGGCCTTTCTTTTTTCTTTGGCCTTTCCTTTTTTTCTTCTTTGGGACAATGTTCTAATAATTATGATCATCACACTTATATTGATTTACAACTAGATATTACAACTCGATACTAGAACAAAGTATGACTCTATATGAATGTCTCCGACAGCGTACCGGGATGTGCAATGAATCAAGAGTGACATGTATGAAAAAATATGCATGGTGGCCTAGCCACAAATACGATGTCAACTACATGATCATGCATGTCAATATGACAATGATGAAGTGTGTCATAACAAATGAAACATTGGAAAGTTGCATGGCAATATATCTCGGAATGGCTATGGAAATGCCATGATAGGTAGGTATGGTGGCTGTTTTGTGGAAGGTATATGGTGGGTGTATGGTACCGGCGGAAGTTGCACGGTACGAGAGAGGCTAGCAATGGTGGAAGGGTGAGAGTGCGTATAATCCATGGACTCAACATTAGTCATAAAGAACTCACATAATTATTGCAAAAATATAAAAGTCATCAAAACAAAGTACTACACGCATGCTCCTAGGGGGAGGTTGGTAGGAGTTAACCATCACGCGCCCCCGACCTCCACACAAAGGATGACACTCAATGAAATACCTCATGCTTCAAATTTGTCACACAACGGTTACCATACATGCATGCTACGGGTCTTACAAACCTTAACACAAGTATTTCTCAAATTCACAACTACTCTACTAGCATGACTCTAATATCACCATCCTCATATCTTGAAACAATCATCAAGTATCAAACTTCTCTTAGTATTCAATGCACTTTATGTGAAAGTTTTTACTATACTCATCTTGGATGCCTATCATATTAGGACTAGTTTTATAACCAAAGCACATTACCATGCTGTTCTAAAAGACTCTCAAAAGGATATAAGTGAATCATGAGTGATCAACAATTTCTACAAAATAAAACCACCACCGTGCTCTAAAGGATATATGTGAAGCACTAGAGCAAAACTATCTTGCTCAAAAGATATAATTGAAGCACATAGAGTATTCTAATAAATGCTAAACCATATTTATCTCTCTCAAAAGGTGTGTCCATCAAGGATGATTTTGGCGAACAAAAGCAAAGACTCAAATCATACATGACGCTCCAAGCAAAACACATATCATGTGGTGAATAAAAATATAGTTCCGAGTATAGTTACCGATAGATGAAGACGAAAGAGGGGATGCCTTCCCGGGGCATCCCCAAGCTTAGGCTTTTGGTTGTCCTTGAATTTTACCTTGGGGTGCCTTGGGCATCCCCAAGCTTAAGCTCTTGCCACTCTTGGTTCCATAGTCCATCAAAGCCATACTCAAAACTTGAAAAGTTCACAACACAAAACTTAGCCAAAAATCTCGTGAGCTCTGTCAGTATAAGTAAGCAAACCACCACTCAAAGGTACTGTAATGAACTCATTCTTTGTTTATATTGGTGTTAAATCTACTGTATTCTAACTTATCTATGATACATATTCCCCAATACTACTCATAGATGCATCAAAATAAGCAAACACCACGCGAAAAACAGAATCTGTCAAAAACAGAACAGTTTGTAGTAATCTGTAACTTTCCAATACTTATGTAACTCCAAAAAAATTGAAATAAATTGCTAATCGTGAGGAATTTGTCTATCAATCGTATTCAAAAAGAATCAACTAAATAGCACTCTCCAGTAAAATCTGGTGGCTAATCTCGTGAGTGCTAAAGTTTCTGTTTTTTACAGCATGATCATATAAACTTCACACAAGTCTTCCCAAAGGTTCTACTTGGCACAAGCACTAATTAAAACAAAAAAAACACATGTAAATAGAAGCTAGATGCAATAGTTATTCCTAAACAGAAGCAAAAACAAAGAAAATAAAATTGGGTTGCCTCCCAACAAGCGCTATCGTTTAACGCCCCTAGCTAGGCACGATACAAGAATAGATCTAGGTATTGCCATCTTTGGTAGGCAATCCATAAGTGGCTCTCCTAATAGATTCATAAGGCAATTTTATTTTCTTTCTAGGAAAGTGTTCCATACCTTTCCTTAACGGAAATTGGAATCTAATATTTCCTTCCTTCATGTCAATAATTGCACCAATCGTTTTAAGGAAAGGTCTACCAAGAATAATAGGACATGAAGGATTGCAATCTATATCAAGAACAATGAAATCTACGAGAACATAATTCCTATTGGCAACGATAAGAAAATCATTAATCCTTCCCATAGGTTTCTTAATGGTAGAATCCGCCAGATGCAAATTCAAAGAACAATCATCAAGCTCATGGAAACCTAACAAATCACACAAAGTTTTTGGGATAGTAGAAACACTTGCACCCAAATCACACAAGGCAAAGCATTCATGATCTTTAATTTTAGTTTTAATAGTAGGTTCCCACTCATCATAAAGCTTTCTAGGGATAGAAACTTCTAATTCAAGTTTATCTTCATAAGATTGCATCAAAGCATCAACTATGTGTTTGGTAAAAGCCTTATTTTGACTATAAGCATGCGGAGAATTTAGTACGGATTGCAACAAGGAAATACAATCTATTAAAGAGAAATTATCATAATTGAATCCCTTGAAATCCAAAATAGCGGGTTCACCATTATGCAAAGTTTTAATCTCTTCAATACCACTTTTAACAATTTTAGCATCAAGATCTAAAAACTCCGAATCATTGGGATGCCTTTTAACTAAAGTAGACTGATCTCCAGTCCCATCTTTATCAAGATTCATACTAGAAAACAAGGATCTAATAGGAGACACATCAATAACTTCTAGATCTTCATCTTTATTTTCATGATAACTAGAAGAACACGCTTTCATAAAGCACTCTTTTTAGCACGCATCCTAGCGGTTCTTTCTTTGCATTCATCAATGGAAATTATTATGGCTTTGAGAGACTCATTGATATCATGCTTGGGTGGAATAGATCTAAGTTTCAAAGAGTCAACATCAAGAGTAATTTTATCCACGTTCCTAGACAACTCAACAATCTTAAGCAATTTTTCTTCAAGCAAAGCATTGAAATTCTTTTGCGAAATCATAAACTCCTTAACACTAGTTTCAAATTCATAGGTCATCTTACCAAAATTTTCATAAGAGTTATTGTAGGAATTACCATAATTATTATAGGAATTACTAGGAAAAGGCCTAGGATTAAAGTTTCCTCTATAAGCATTGTTACCAAAATTATTCCTACCAACAAAATTCACATCCAAAGATTTATTATTATTTTCAATCAACGTAGATAAAGGAATATCATTAGGATCAGAAGAAGCACTCTTAGTAGCAAATAATTTCATAAGTTCATCCATCTTTCCACTCAAAACACTAATCTCTTCAATAGCATGCACTTTTTTACTAGTAGATCTTTCGGTGTGCCATTGAGAGTAGTTAACCATAATATTATCTAGGAGTTTGGTAGCTTCTCCTAAGGTAGTTTCCATGAAAGTGCCTCCTGCGGCCGAATCTAAAAGATTTCTAGAAGCAAAATTCAGGCCAACATAAATATTTTGTATAATCATCCGTAAGTTCAAACCATGTGTAGGGCAATTACGTATCATTAATTTCATTCTCTCCCAAGCTTGTGCAACATGCTCATGATCTAGTTGCTTAAAATTCATAATATCGTTTCTAAGAGAGATAATCTTAGCAGGAGGAAAATACTTAGAGATAAAGGCATCTTTGCACTTATTCCATGAATCAATACTATTTCTATGCAACGAGGAAAACCAAGTTTTAGCACGATCTCTAAGTGAAAACGGAAATAGCTTCAATTTAACAATATCATTATCCGTATCCCTCTTCTTTTGCATATCACACAAATCAACAAAGTTGTTTAGATGGGTAGCGGCATCTTCACTAGGAAGGCCGGAAAATTGACCTTTCATGACAAGATTCAACAGAGCAGCATTGTTCTCACAAGATTCAGCATCGGTAATAGGAGGAATCGGAGTGCTAATAAAATCATTATTGTTGGTATTGCAAAAGTCACACAATTTGGTATTGTTCTGAGCCATAGTGACAAGCAAGCAATCCAACACACAAGCAAACAAGAAGCAAGCGAACGATAAACACACGGCAAAAAGAAGGGCGAATAAAATGGCAAGGATGAAGTCGGGGAGAGGAAAACGAGAGGCAAATAAATGTAATGCGAAGGATAAGGGTTTGTGATAGGTACTTGGTATATCACTTTTGCGTAAGCCTCCCCGACAACGACGCCAGAAATTCTTCTTACTACTTCTCGAGCTTGCGTTGTATTCCCTCGAAGAGGAAAGGGTGATGCTGCAGAGTAGCATAAGTATTTCCCTCAGTTTTTGAGAACCATGGTATCAATCCAGTAGGAGACCACGCGTGAGTCCCTCGCACCTGCACAAACAAATAAGAACTTCGCAGCCAGCGCGATAAGGGGTTGGCAATCCCGTTACGGTCGCTTACGAAAGTGAGATCTGATAGATAGGATAGTATAATATGTTTGGTATTTTTGGTATAAGAACAGAAAGTAAATAAAGCAAAGTAAAGTAGATGAAAGATTAATATGTTGAGAATAGACCCGGGGGCCATAGGTTTCACTAGTGGCTTCTCTCATGATAGCAGAATTCTACGGTGGGTGAACAAATTACTATCGAGCAACTGATAGAAAAGTGCATAGTTATGAGAATATCTAGGCATGATCATTATATATAGGCATCACGTCCGTGACAAGAAGACCGAAATGATTCTGCATCTACTACTATTACTCCACACGTTGACCGCTATCCAACATGCATCTAGAGAATTAAGTTCATAAGAACAGAGTAATGCTCTAAGAAAGATGACATGATGTAGAGGGATAAACTCAAGCAATATGATATAAACCCCATCTTTTTATCCTCGATGGCAACAATACAATACGTGCCTTGCTGCACCTGCTGTCACTGGGAAAGGACATCGCAAGATTGAACCCAAAGCTAAGCACTTCACCCATTGCAAGAAATATAGATCTAGTAGGCCAAACCAAAGCAATAATTTGAAGAGACTTGCAAGGATATTATAATCATACATAAAAGATTTCAGAAAAGAACCAAATATTTCTCATAGATAATCTTGATCATAAACCCAACATTCATCGGATCTCGACAAACGGACCGCAAAAAGATTATAACGAATAGATCTCCTCGAAGATCGAGGAGAACTTTGTATTGAGATCCAAAAAGAGAGAAGAAGCCATCTAGCTAATAACTATGGACCCGAAGGTCTGTGGTAAACTACTCACAACTCATTGGTGAGGCTATGGTGTTGATGTAGAAGCACTCCATGGTAGATCCCCCCTCTGGCGGAGCTCCGGAACAGGCCCCAAGATGGTATCTCACGGGAACAGAAGGTTGCCACGGTGGAATTAGGGTTTTCTCTATTGCCTCGATGTTTTCAGGGTACACGGATATATATAGGAGGAAGGAGGGCATCGGGGGAGCCAGAGGGGCCCCATGAGGGTGAGGGGCGCGCCCAGGGGGAGGGGGCGCGCCCTGGACCCTCGTGGCCGCCTCCTTCGTTCCCTCACATGTACTCCAAGTCTTGTTGATAGATACGGTTCCAAAAATCACTCTCCCGAAGGTTTCATTCAGTTTGGACTCCGTTTGATATTCCTTTTCTGCTAAACCCTGAAATAGGCAAAAAAACAGCAATATGCACTAGGCCTTGGGTTAGTAGGTTAGTCCTAAAAATAATATAAAAGTGTATAATAAAACCCATTAAACATCCAAAACAGAATATATAATAGCTTGGAACAATAAAAAATTATAGATACGTTGGAGACGTATCATTCCTCCGGTATTCGGGAGTTGCATAATCTCATAATCAAAGGAACATGTATAAGTCATGAAGAAAGCAATAGCATAAAAACTAAACGATCATATTGCTAAGCTAACGGATGGGTCTTCTCCATCACATCATTCTCCTAATGATGTGATCCTGTTGATCAAATGACAACTCATGTCTATGGTTAGGAAATATAACCATCTTTGATAAACGAGCTAGGCTAGTAGAGGCATACTAGGGACACTCTGTTTCATCTATGTATTCACACATGTACTAAGTTTCCGGTTAATACAATTCTAGCATGAATAATAACCATTTATCATGATAGAAGGAAATACAAATAACAACTTTATTATTGCCTCTAGGGCATATTTCGTTCAGTCTCCCACTTGAACTAGAGTCAATAATCTAGATTACATAGTAATGATTCTGACACCCATGGAGTCTTGGTGCTGATCCTGTTTTGCTCGTGGAAGAGGCTTAGTCAACGGGTCTGCGACATTCAGATCCGTATGTATCTTGCAAATTTCTATGTCTCCCTCCTTGACTTGATCGCGGATGGAATTGAAGCGTCTCTTGATGTGCTTCGTTCTCTTGTGAAACCTAGATTCCTTCACCAAGGCTATTGCTCCAGTGTTGTCACAAAAGATTTTCATTCGACCCGATGCACTAGGTATTACACCTAGATAGGATATGAACTCATTCATCCAGACTCCTTCATTTGCTGCTTCCGAAGCAGCGATGTACTCTGCTTCACACGTAGATCCCGCCACGCTGCTTTGCTTGGAACTGCAGCAACTGACAGCTCCACCGTTACATAAAAATACATATCCGGTTTGTGACTTAGAGTCATCTGGATCAGTGTCAAAGCTTGAATCGACGTAACCATTTACGCGGAGCTCTTTGTCACTTCCATAAACGAGAAACATATCCTTTGTCCTTTTTAGGTACTTCAGGATGTTTTTGACCGCTGTCCAGTGATCCATTCCTGGATTACTTTTGGTACCTCCATGCTAAACTTATAGCAAGGCACACATCAGGTCTGGTACACAACATTGCATACATGATAGATCCTATGGCTGAGGCATAGGGAATGCCTTTCATTTTCTCTCTATCTTCTGCAGTGGTCGGGCATTGAGTCTTACTCAACTTCACACCTTGTAACACAGGCAAGAACCCTTTCTTTGACCAATCCATTTTGAACTTCTTCAAAACTTTATCAAGGTATGTGCTTTGTGAAAGTCCAATTAAGCGTCTTGATCTATCTCTATAGATCTCGATGCCTAATATATAAGCAGCTTCACTGAGGTCTTTCATTGAAAAATTCTTATTCAAGTATCCCTTTGTGCCATCCAGAAATTCTATATCATTTCCAATCAACAATATGTCATCAACATATAATATCAGAAATGCTACAGAGCTCCCACTCACTTTCTTGTAAATACAGGCTTCTCCAAAAGTATGTATAAAACCATATGCTTTGATCACCTCATGAAAGCGTATATTCCAACTCTGAGATGCTTGCACTAGTCCATAGATGGATTGCTGGAGCTTGCACACTTTGTTAGCACCTTTAGGATAGACAAAACCTTCTGGTTGCATCATATACAACTCCTCTTTAAGGTATCAATTAAGGAATGCAGTTTTGACATCCATTTGCCAGATTTCATAATCATAAAATGCAACAATTGCTAACATGATTCACACAGACTTAAGCATCGCTACGGGTGAGTAAGTCTCATCGTAGTTAACTCCTTGAACTTGTCGAAAACCTTTCGCAATAAGTCAAGCTTTGTAGATAGTAACATTACCATTGGCATCAGCCTTCCTCTTAAAGATCCATTTATTTTCAATGGCTTGCCGATCATCGGGCAAGTCAACCAAAGTCCACACTTTGTTCTCATACGTGGATCCCATCTTAGATATCCCATCCTCAAGAAATTTTGCGGAATTTGGGCTCATCATCGCTTCCTCATAGTTCGTAGGTTCATCATGGTCTACTAACATGACTTCCAGAACCGGGTTACCGTACCACTCTGCTGCGGAATGTACTCTGGTTGACCTACGAGGTTCAGTAGTAACTTGATCTGAAGTTTCATGATCATCTTCATTAGCTTCCTCACTGATTGGTGTAGGAATCTGTCGGAATTAGGGCTCCGCAAAACCCAAGAAGTTCAAACACATGGGCATGAACGAAGATCTCTCCCGCTTGCGTCTACCTAGCGCCTTGCCCTCGTCGATGAAGAGATTCAAGCAAACTACAGATAGAACACACAAGAGTTTACCCAGGTTTGGGCCATCGTGTGGTGTAAGACCCTACTTCCTGCTTTGATGGATTAGCCTCGGGAGGGCTAGAATATGAGCTAGTACAATGGTCCCTGAGCTCAAAAGGTGAGCTCAGGAGGGTCAGGAGGCAAGTGTTCTTGCTCCTTGCGTGGTGGCAAAGTGTATCGATCGACCTCCCTTCACAGTGGGAATCCTAGCTACTTATATAGGCGGCCACGGTCCTCTTTCCCCGAAATGTTTAGGCGGGAAGGGATCCCACAACGGCCATTTTTGAGCGGGAACACAAGGACGTTCGTACCCTGACAAAAGTAGTCTTTGCCTGGAAAAGGACCAGGCGGTGACGCGGTGGTGGGCTCGACGGTGACATCCTCCTTATCGTCCTTGCGGTCTTCGGTCTTGTTGCACCAATGGGGAAACCTTTGCCCCGCTCATTGGGAATCTGCGGCTGCGCTATCCCCCTTGCACCAAAATGGCAACTGCGCCGCTGGCGAGCACTGGCACCCGCTGGCACGATGTGTCACTGCTGACATCACTGCCTCCTCTTGAGGCAGGCTTGGCCTTGGATTCTCCGCCCCTCCAGAGCACCCTGTTGAGGCTGCTCCTGAGGAGGTCTTGACGTCCTTATCCTCGCGAGGCTTAGCTCCCTCGCGAGGGTCTTGGGCAGCTGATTGATCAGCTGGGCCGTACCTGGCCGCTGTAGGAGCGCGTCGCGGCCCGCGGACAGGCAAGTCTGGGTACCCTGGTTCCCAGTACGCCGACAGTAGCTCCCGTGCCCAAGGCGCGCGCGGAGTTGGCTTCGGGGCGAAGCCTTAGTTGAGGACGAAGCACCGCGGGCCCTAAAAGGCTGCGGGCCAGGACAGCGTGCGACTGTTGGATGGGACGTGGCGACTCCGCTCCCCATGCAGTCTTGGTGATCGTGCGACTTGACAACTCCTTGGCGCAGACAACGGGGGCGTTATGGCTGCGACGCCAGTGGCTGGCGGTTAGGCTCCTCCACCCTATAAATGGTACTAGGGAGGGAGCCCCCAAGCCATTTTCAAGCCAGCGCCGTCTTCCCCTTGCTTGTTCTTCGTTCTCTCTCTTGTCACGAGATCTCCATGGCGCCGTCGAGGAAGCCGTCCGCCGTAGAGAAGGGGAAGGCCCCGAAGGATCCAGTCCCGCTGCCGCCGAAGAGGGGCCGCGGTCGTCCCCGCAAGCATGCCGCTGCGCCTACAACGACTTCTCAGGGAGGCGGGCGTGGCCTTCTGAGTTCTGCCGCGGCCGCTGGTGAAAGGCGTGGGGGGTCCTCCCGTGGTGAAGGTGGTCGTGGCCGTGGAGGGAGAGGAGGCGCGCAACGGTGCCTGTCGGTCGCGCATCCTCCACGCCCGCAGCTTCATTCCTTTGACGTGTCGTCGGAGTTCATGGTGTGGGTGGAGAAGCCCAACGGCCCGTGGCTCCAGCTTCCCCGCTCGTTCGGCGACGTGTTACCAGCCGGAGGCCTTCGCGACATCTGGCTGCAGGCTGACGGTTGCTGCAGTGGTGCGTCCTGGGTGGAGGTTGATGTGGTTCCGTCGGGCGATGTGCTCCTGGAGCGTGGCTGGCAGTCGTTTGCTCGCGCACGCCGGCTGCAGGGGAGGTGTGCGCTCCACTTCAGGTACGATGGCGTCTCCACACTGTTCGTCAGGGTCTTCTCGGAGGAAGGGAGGCGCCTTGGGTGCTGTCCCGAGGTTGATGACAAAGAGGACGACGGGGACGGCGTTCGGAGGAGCAGCTCCTCCTCCGAAGACGATCTTAGTCCTGGGGGGCGCCGTGAGTCCCCCCTCTGTGGCAGCAGCAACTCCTCCAGAAGTGGCGGCCGTAGTGAACCACCACGCCGCCGAGCTCAGCCTGGCGAAGGGAGGGGGCTTCCGCGCCGCTGTGGCTCGGTGAAGCCGGAGGAACTGGAAGACTCCGACTGAGCGGGAGCGGCCTCTGCTTCTTCTCCTTTCCTTTCCTTCATGTCCTTTCTGCATCAAAATCTCAAGTTGCCTCGAGGAGGCATGTAATGGGCTGTGATATATGTAAGAAGCGAGAACTCGATGTCATGTTTTTGTTGCCTGGGTGAAATCACTTAGCTTTTATGCGTCGCGTTGTCCTGAGGTGGAGTCCTCCTGACTCCGGCATCATGAGCCTCATCAGGTCGTGACGAGGTGTCCGAATCTGAAGGGCTTGTACAGCCCCCGAGCGGGGGTGAGCCACTGAGATCTGCTGAGAGCGCCGAGCGCGGGTTAGAGCACCAAAGCCTGAGTCGGCTCGGTAGGGTAGGTTGCGCGGACTGAGAAGCCCGGCACCAGAGCCTGATCAGGCTTGGCCAGGCGAGGTCACGGGGCCACAACAGACAAGGGCCGGTGACCGACCATGCCCCAGCCCCCACGCGCGAGGTGCACGAAGAAGAGCGAGTGGTGCAGCTGAACTTAAAACTGGCGAGAAAGATCCCAAACAAAAACTTTCAACCAAATGCAGGGAGCGCGAGAAACACGAGAACTTCATAGCATGGGGTAGAGGAAGGGCTGATAGCCAAGGAAGTAGAAAAGGCTGACAGCCAAACACCAAGCCAAAAAAGGAAAAAAGGTCGCGGCCGACCCCTACGCTACGTCTTCTTCCCAGCGCGGAGCTAAGGACTGCCACTGGGGCGTGGGTGGGAGCCCCGTCTGAGGTCCCGTAGGCAACGCACAGGAGACTCCGAGGCATGTACAGCCCCAACTCATTATTACGTGAGAGTGTCGCGGGGGGAGACCTTCACGGGCACGGAGCCTTGATTACGGATAGAACCTCCTGAGGTGTTCGATGTTCCAGGAATTCTGGATGGGTATCCCATCCTGCGTCTCCAGGCGCACAGCACAAGGCCTAGAGACACGAGCGATTCTAAACGGGCCCTCCCACATGGGTGAGAGCTTGTGCAGCCCCTCACGGGAGAAGACCCGCCTCAGGACCAAGTGACCACTTCAAGTGTTCTTGCGCGGACGCCGCGGCAGTGGTACCATCGCAGCGCCTGCTGATAACGTGCCGCCCTGAGGGTAGCTCGGCGGCGGCCCTCCTCGCCGAGCATGAGGTCCATCCACCAGGTGGCGTCCTGGCATTCCTCATTGAAGGCCAAGACCCGTGGGGAGCGATGCTTGACCTCGTGAGGGAGGACAACCTCCGCCCCATAGACGAGAAAGAAAGGAGTTTCCCCCATAGGTTTGGTGGCAGTGGTTCGGATTGACCACAGCACGGACTGGAGTTCGTCGATCCAGCCCCTGCCACAAGCCTCAAGCTTCTTCTTAAAGATGCGCGTCTTGAGGCCACACAAGACTTCCGCGTTGGCGCGTTCGGCCTGGCCGTTGCTCCTGGGGTGAGCTACCGAAGCGTAGCAGATTCGTGTTCCAAGGTTAGCATAATATGACCTCAAGAGATTACATGTGAACTGCGAACCATTATCCGTGATGATGCGGCTGGGGACCCCGAATCGCCTCACGAGGCCCTGGATGAACTTGACAGCCGACCCGACTGGGATCGCACGAACAGGCTCCACCTCCGCCCACTTGGTGAATTTGTCGATGGCGACGTACAGGAAGCGGTATCCCCCTGCTGCCCGAGTAAATGGGCCCAGGATGTCCAATCCCCAGACCGCGAAGGGCCAGGAGAGCGGAATCGTCTGGAGGCCATGCGCTGGCTGGTGGATCTGCTTGGCGTGAAACTGGCACGCCTCGCAAGCCCGCACGAGCTCCGTGGCGTCGTTGAGCGCCGTGGGCCAGTAGAAGCCGCTGTGGAAGGCCTGGCCCACAAGGGTGCGAGACGACGAGTGATGGCCGCAGTCTCCACCGTGGATATCAGTCAGCAGCTCGCGCCCTTGCTTCCTCGAGATGCATTTCAGCGAGACGTCGTTGGGGCGCCTCCTGTAAAGTTCACCGTCTTGGATGCATTAAGCCGAGGCCTGTTGGACCACGTGCTCTGCGCCTTCTTCCATGTACGACATGGTATCGTGCTGTAGGTACATCATGAGCTCTTGGGTCCAGCAACCCTCCTCGGGCTCCATGGCGAGCAGCAGGCGGGTTCCGGAGGGTGGTCCTCAGGATGGGGCGCCGTCCTGAGGCGCCGCAGGTAGCCCCCGTTAGGGGAATGCCTGCTCGGGAACGGGCGACGTTACCGACGGTCTGAGCAGTCGTTCCTCGAAAACGCCCGGCCTTTGAGGCTCTTGTGTCGGGGCTCGTTTGGCGATATCATCCGCTTCTTTGTTGGTGCCTCTTGGTACGCGCTGCACCTCCAGCCTCTGGAACCATCGCTCCATCTTGAGTACCTCTTCCAGATATGCCTCCATGTGCTCGTCCTTGGGCTTGTATCTCTCGTCAAAGGAGTCGACGAGGAGTTTCGAATCGCCTCTGATGGTGAGATGCTTGAACCCCAGCGCAACGACGGCCTTGAGCCCGGCTATTAGGCCCTCGTACTCCGCGATGCTGTAGGAGACCTTCTCACCTTGCTGGAAGCAGAGCCGCACAGCGTAGTACAACTTGTCCTGAGCGGTAGATACCAACACGGTGCCTGCCCCTGCACCAAGGCGCGATAAGGCGCCGTCGAAGTATACCACCCATCCGTCTGGGGCTCGACCGCGGGTGCCTTGGAAGTCGACAACGAAACGCTCACGAAGCTCTTCCCAGGAAGAGATGGATCCCACGGGGAGGTTCAGTAGCCAGGAGCGTGCGCCATCTTTGAGAGCCATGGGGAACCAGTTCGCCATGACCTGCTCGGTGCCGTTGGACGCCTCGATGCTCAGCTCATAGAGTTGGAGGAACTCCGTGGGGTCGGTGGTCCCGTCGTAGCACAGAGGCAGGTCCGGCTTGAACTTGTCGGGCCGGACGAGGCGCCGTAGCTCAGGAGCTAGGGCGCGACACCCAGCCACGCTCATGATCGCAGGCGCCCCCTGAGCCTGCGGTGCTGGTTCTTGGGGTGCTGGTGCCGCCATCTCCTGTGGCATGCTGTCTGGGCGCTGCGGGCTAGGGGGCCTGCGAGCTCCTGCATGGGGACGCAGAATCACCTGGCAGCTCTCCTCGTCGCACGTGTGGGCTCTGCGGGGTTGCTCACGCCGAAGAGCCTCGCGCCTGACCTCCTGGCCGGCGTGGTGGAGTGGAGGTGGAGCCGGGACTCTGTGGCATTTGTTCCATGCCGGGGGCGACGGAGGACGTTGATACGTCCAAAACGTATCTATAATTTCTGCTTGCTCCATGCCTTTTTTGTGTGATATTGCTATGATATTTATGCACTTCCATACACTTTTGATCATATTTGGACTAACCTACTAATGGTTGCAAAAGTGCACAATGTTCATGTTTTACACTTTATTGTGTAGGAATTACTTGGAAATTGACAAAAACGCAAAAGGAGTCGTATTGGAGTAGGACTCTGACTTTTCTGAAATCTGTCTGAGAACGTTTTTTAAAGATGGTCACGTTCCGGCCCGAAGACGGCGTCAAACGGAAAAAGTCTAGTTGCGAAAGTTGTGAGGAATTTCGAGGCGATGCTTTTGGATATAAAATTCGCCCAAATCGGAGTCCGGACGGCCGAGTAAAGCCCGTTTTACTGAGGCCCAAAATCTGATGACGGGAATCCGAGAGTCTATATAAAGAGAGAAAACTTAGGTCACCAAGGGCCACGAATTTTCCTCCTCCCGAGCCGCCGTCTTGGAGGGGAGGACCAGCACCATTGCAGCACCATCCACAAGGAAGAAGGGGGGCCAAGGAGCCGCTGCCCCCTAGGGCCGCCGCCGCCGCCTCCGTGGCTGCCGCCGGCCGTCTCCTCCTCGCGGGGCTGCACCTCTCCATCAACACCATCATCAACCTCCTCCTCACCATGTCCATGCGTGAGTAGTTTCCTCCGGGGCCGAGGGCTCGTACGTGTAGCTATGTGGTTATCTCTCTCTCCCATGATGTGATCTTCGTTGTGATCATAGGCTATGTTAATCTAGGGTGATCCCATGATATTTCCCCTTCCTCTATGTATTGGATTGATGTACTCACTTGTCTTTATCTAGTATAATCCCCGAGACCAAGGTGACAGCGGTCTATTGGACATGGATTAGAAAAATATTTTCATGAGTGATTTCCTCTCTTGTGTGTTGATTGAAGATTGAGAGTCTCTTGGTGCTTGTCTTTGACTATCCTTTAGATATGTTGTGGTGATTGTGGGACTCTCTTTGGATGGCCGCGGTGACATTGGGAAATCCTTAGATTGAGAACTACGAACTTTGAAGTGTGCTTTTGTAGCCCTACGTAATTCTCGTCCTCTCTTGACCACGAAGGAATGACCTTCGGGTGCGTCTCCATTGCATGTTTTATGGGAAATATCATGTGATTCGATTATGTTAATGTTGTTGGGAGTTGCCACTAGTGAAAGTATAAACCCTAGGCCTTGTTTCCACCATTGCAATACCATTTGTGCTCACGTTTACCACTTGTTTGCTTGCTGCACTTTATATTACAGATTTATATTACTTTGTTTTGCCATCCATATCACTTGCCATTTAACATCTCTTCGCCGAACTAGTGCACCTATACAACTCCTAGTTGTATTAGGTGTGTTGGGGACACATGAGACTTTTTGTATCTTAGTTGCAGGGTTGCTCGAGAGAGACCATCTTCAACCTCTACTTCCCTGAGTTCGATAAACCTTAGGTCATCCACTTGAGGGAAATTGCTGCTGTCGTACAAACCTCTGCGCTTGGAGGCCCAACATAGTCTACAAGAGTAGAAGCGTGTGTAGACATCAAGCTATTTCTGGCGCCATTGCCGGGGAGGTGAGTGCTTGAAGGTATATCTTTAGATCTTGCAATTAAATCTTTTTGTTTCTTGTTTTTATTTTCACTAGTTTTGCTTAATGGAAAACAACAAAAATATGAGAGAGCTTTATAAGCTCTACCTTGAACTTGGACATGATGTGTTCGAAGAGAAAATTAAAAAACCTTTGGAACTTTATTATTTGCATAACAATCATGATGGTGGTGATGTTATTAGTATGTTTTTATTTAATATCAATATTGCTAATGACATGGAAAGCTCTAAGCTTGGGGATGACACGTTTGATGAACATGATATTTTTAGTCCCCCAACTTTTGAGGAGAAAATTTACTTTGATGATACTATGCCTCCTATATATGATGATTACAATGATGAATATGATATTTTCAGTCCACCTACTATTGAGGATAAAATTTATTATGATTATGATATGCCTCCTAAATACGATGATTACCATGATGGTTATGATAGTCTTACTCTCACTATTCCTAATAAGAAGGATTTTGCTTATATGAAGAGTAATGACACTTTTATGCTTTTGGATCATGGAAATAATGCCTTATGTGATAGTTATATTGTTGAGTTCATCCATGATGCCACTGAAATTTATAAAGAGAGAGGGAGACATGGTTCTAAATATCTTAATAATAAGAAGTTTCCTTTTTTTATGGTGAATATTTTGAAGTTATGCTTGTTTTGCCTTCCTATGCTTATTGCTTTGTGCTTCAATGAATTATTCTATTGCAATATTCCTATGCATAGGAAGCATGTTAGGCTTAAATGTGTTTGGTATTTGCTTCTTGATGCTCTCTTTTGTTCTTCAACTCTTATTCCTACGAGAGCATCATTAAAGTCTTATGCCTAGCTTAAAGGCATAAAAGAAAGCGCTTTTGGGAGGCAGCCCACAATGAATAAAATTTTATTTTTCTTTTGTTGTGTCTTGATGTTGTTACTACAGTAGCATCATCATTGTATCTTTACTTTTCAGCTTTGTGCCAAGTGTAGCCTCTGATTGCAAGAAAGTTCAAAAGTTGTGACGTGCTGTCCAGGAAACAGATTCTGTCCTTGGATAGAAAAATTCGTATAAAATCACCAGATCATCTTTTTGGCCTGAATTGTTTCGACAGCGTGCTCTATACAATTGGCTTTCGGGCTTCTGTTCTGATTTTTTTGATTAGAGTTGCAGAAGTGCCCCGAAAAAATCATTTACTACCTGCTAGTCTGTTTTTCACAGATTCTGTCCTGTTTTGCCTTTCCTTCATTTTGCAAACCTTGAGCTTGCTTTTTCTTTGCAAAAACCTTTTGGCAATCTTGAGAAACAGTAGACCTTCAAGAATATCCTTATTTCCAGCAAGGAACAATTATTTTATTATGGGAACTAACCTCGCTAATCAGATTATGATGAGTTATGTATGAAGGGAGTTTTCAAGTGTGCGAGGGAAGATGATAAAAAGATTCAGGAGTGTCAAACGCTCAAGCTTGGGGATGCCCCCGTGCACCCCCGAGAAATATTCAAGAAGTCTCAAGCGTCTAAGCTTGGGGATGCCCCCGTGCATCCCCTTCTCCATCAACATTATCAGTTCGTCTTTCGTTCCACTATATTTTTATCACTTCATGTGTTATGTGCTATGCTTGGAGCGTCTTGCTTTTAGTTTCCTTTTTAGTTTTCTTTAGCTTTGCTTGCTGTCATAACGAGTTGGAACCCATCTTTCTTTGTGTGGGAGAGAAACACGCTCCACTTCAACCTGGAACACAACATAGAATTTTCATATCTATCTTTGTTGTGTGTGTTCTTTGTCTTTCAATAGCTACTGTCATGTTCAGCTCTTAGTTTTCATGCTTATCTTTTTAAAGAGCTTTTGTTTAGTTGGTCGCTGAAACTCTCTTTATTTATCATGCTTATCTTGTTAAGAGAGTTGGCTTCTGTGCACTGGTTGATATGTCTATGATAAAAATGCTATGTGCATAATGGTGCTTAGTAGTTCATGTTTTCTTATGGTTAGTCTCAAATAGCTGGGGGGTTCTCAATGTGTTATTGGTGTACCAACATGATTTGTTTGCCTATGATGTGGTATGGTTTAGTGGTATCTTCCCCAAGAATTTATTTTGATTGACTTGGCGTATGCTCACGCATATTTAAGACTGTAAAGAAAGTCTATCAAGCCTTGATGATCTTTAATTTCTGAGTAGCGATATAACTTCCATGCCTGATTCAATGTTGCTTTGTCGCTCTGCATGATTATGACCGTCATTGCTCTTTTAGTTGGTCGGTCCCAGTCTTTTGCTAACCTTCGCCTGTACTAAGCGGACTGACTGCTTGTGCATCCAAAATCCTTTAAACCAGTTATGCCATATGAGTCCACCATACCTTCCTATACATGGTATTTACCTGCCATTCCTAACGAAGACTTTCATGTACCATCTCGAAATTATTCAAAAAAAGCATTTCTCTTTTGTGCCTCTGTTTTAGCTCATGAGGAAGTAGTAGTTAATTCATGATCTTTTTAAGTTGGAGAAGCTTCACCCCGGGATTGCATGTCTAATGTGCAAACCCATAATACGAGAAGGAACTGGCATAGAGTGTGCCCGGCTCATTAAAAAATTATACAACAAACAAACCATCCTTCACGCTTTGTTTATGAGAAATCAGAAAACTTTGGCAGTGATAAACAAAGGAGATTAAGAGGATGTGATCGTCCTCATTCGGGAGCCGTTCCTCGAAACTTGTCCAGCTCAAGAAGTAATTGAGTTATCTGCTAGCATTCGTTGACGAAACATGCATATCCAAAAATAATAATTATTACCTCTGTTTTTAAAAACCAAGAGCTCTGGTACATGTTTAGTTTTTGTTTCCGACCATGGGTTTTCAACCTTGCCATCAAAAGCCACGGTTCGAGAGTCTCCACCTTCTTTAAAGCACCAACTATTGAGAGCATGATTGTCATTCTGAGTGTAATGTGCATTGTCCCAAAGTACCATTGTCTTTTGCATGATTATGATATCGTTTATTCTGAAATCATTGTATCTAGTCGTCACTTAAACCTTGGAGGTGCCCCTGCATTTATGTTTTGCTTCACTAAAGGGGGCAAGCGAGGTACCACTTTATCATATTTGCACACCATGCTCACTACAAATCTATTTGATGTTTCAGTATCATATTGTAAAACTTCCAGTTCTTTGTGATTTTCTCATGAGGCAACTTAATTACTACAGATTCATTGTCTCAGTAAGCTTTTGTCATGTGACTGTGAAAAGTCCTTATATGGTTAACAGCATGTCACCACAGAAATTATGTTTTTTATCATTTAACTACTCGAAGACGAGCAGGAATTAAGCTTGGGGATGTTGATACGTCCAAAACGTATCTATAATTTCTGCTTGCTTCATGCCTTTTTTGTGTGATATTGCTATGATATTTATGCACTTTCATACACTTTTGATCATATTTGGACTAACCTACTAATGGTTGCAAAAGTGAACAATGTTCTTGTTTTACACTTTATTGTGTAGGAATTACTTGGAAATTGACAAAAACGCAAAAGGAGTCGTATTGGAGTAGGACTCTGACTTTCCTGAAATCTGTCTGAGAACGTTTTTTAAAGATGGTCACGTTCTGGCCCGAGGACGACGTCCAACGGAAAAAGTTTAGTTGCGAAAGTTGTGGGGAATTTCGAGGCGATGCTTCTGGATATAAAATTCGTCCAAATCGGAGTCCAGACGGACCAGTAAAGCACGTTTTACTGAGGCCCAAAATCTGATGACGGGAATCCGAGAGTCTATATAAAGAGAGAAAACCTAGGTCACCAAGGGCCACGAATTTTCCTCCTCCCGAGCCGCCGTCTTGGAGGGGAGGACCAGCACCATTGCAGCACCATCCACAAGGAATAAGGGGGGCCAAGGAGCCGCTGCCCCCTAGGGCCGCCGCCGCCGCCGCGCCCCCAAGGGCCGCCGCCGCCGCCTCCGTGGCTGCCGCCGGCCGTGTCCTCCTCGCGAGGCTGCACCTCTCCATCAACACCATCATCAACCTCCTCCTCACCATGTCCATGCGTGAGTAGTTTCCTCCGGGGCCGAGGGCTCGTACGTGTAGCTATGTGGTTATCTCTCTCTCCCATGATGTGATCTTCGTTGTGATCATAGGCTATGTTAATATAGGGTGATCCCATGATATTTCCCCTTCCTCTATGTATTGGATTGATGTACTCACTTGTCTTTATCTAGTATAATCCCCGAGACCAAGGTGACAGCGGTCTATTGGACATGGATTAGAAAAATATTTTCATGAGTGATTTCCTCTCTTGTGTGTTGATTGAAGATTGAGAGTCTCTTGGTGCTTGTCTTTGACTATCCTTTAGATATGTTGTGGTGATTGTGGGACTCTCTTTGGATGGCCGCGGTGACATTGGCAAATCCTTAGATTGAGAACTACGAACTTTGAAGTGTGCTTTTGTAGCCCTACATAATTCTCGTCCTCTCTTGACCACGAAGGAATGACCTCCGGGTGCGTCTCCATTGCATGTTTTATGGGAAATATCATGTGATTCGATTATGTTAATGTTGTTGGGAGTTGCCACTAGTGAAAGTATGAACCCTAGGCCTTGTTTCCACCATTGCAATACCATTTGTGCTCACGTTTACCACTTGTTTGCTTGCTGCACTTTATATTACAGATTTATATTACTTTGTTTTGCCATCCATATCACTTGCCATTTAACATCTCTTCGCCGAACTAGTGCACCTATACAACTCCTAGTTGTATTAGGTGTGTTGGGGACACAAGAGACTTCTTGTATCTTAGTTGCAGGGTTGCTTGAGAGAGACCATCTTCAACCTCTACTTCCCTGAGTTCGATAAACCTTAGGTCATCCACTTGAGGGAAATTGCTGCTGTCCTACAAACCTCTGCGCTTGGAGGCCCAACATAGTCTACAAGAGTAGAAGCGTGTGTAGACATCAAGCTATTTCTGGCGCCATTGCCGGGGAGGTGAGTGCTTGAAGGTATATCTTTAGATCTTGCAATTAAATCTTTTTGTTTCTTGTTTTTATTTTCACTAGTTTTGCTTAATGGAAAACAACAAAAATATGAGAGAGCTTTATAAGCTCTACCTTGAACTTGGACATGATGTGTTCGAAGAGAAAATTAAAAAACCTTTGGAACTTTATTATTTGCATAACAATCATGATGGTGGTGATGTTATTAGTATGTTTTTATTTAATATCAATATTGCTAATGACATGGAAAGCTCTAAGCTTGGGGATGACACGTTTGATGAACATGATATTTTTAGTCCCCCAACTTTTGAGGAGAAAATTTACTTTGATGATACTATGCCTCCTATATATGATGATTACAATGATGAATATGATATTTTCAGTCCACCTACTATTGAGGATAAAATTTATTATGATTATGATATGCCTCCTAAATACGATGATTACCATGATGGTTATGATAGTCTTACTCTCACTATTCCTAATAAGAAGGATTTTGCTTATATGAAGAGTAATGACACTTTTATGCTTTTGGATCATGGAAATAATACCTTATGCGATAGTTATATTGTTGAGTTCATCCATGATGCCACTGAAATTTATAATGAGAGAGGGAGACATGGTTCTAAATATCTTAATAATAAGAAGTTTCCTTTTTTTATGGTGAATATTTTGAAGTTATGCTTGTTTTGCCTTCCTATGCTTATTACTTTGTGCTTCAATGAATTATTCTATTGCAATATTCCTATGCATAGGAAGCATGTTAGGCTTAAATGTGTTTGGTATTTGCTTCTTGATGCTCTCTTTTGTTCTTCAACTCTTATTCCTACGAGAGCATCTTTAAAGTCTTATGCCTAGCTTAAAGGCATAAAAGAAAGCGCTTTTGGGAGGCAGCCCACAATGAATAAAATTTTATTTTTCTTTTGTTGTGTCTTGATGTTGTTACTACAGTAGGATCATCATTGTATCTTTACTTTTCAGCTTTGTGCCAAGTGTAGCCTCTGATAGCAAGAAAGTTCAAAAGTTGTGACGTGCTGTCCAGGAAACAGATTCTGTCCTTGGATAGAAAAATTCGTATAAAATCACCAGATCATCTTTTTGGCCTGAATTGTTTCGACAGCGTGCTCTATACAATTGGCTTTCGGGCTTCTGTTCTGATTTTTTTGATTAGAGTTGCAGAAGTGCCCCGAAAAAATCATTTACTACCTGCTGGTCTGTTTTTCACAGATTCTGTCCTGTTTTGCCTTTCCTTCATTTTGCAAACCTTGAGCTTGCTTTTTCTTTGCAAAAACCTTTTGGCAATCTTGAGAAACACTAGACCTTCAAGAATATCCTTATTTCCAGCAAGGAACAATTATTTTATTATGGGTACTAACCTCGCTAATCAGATTATGATGAGTTATGTATGAAGGGAGTTTTCAAGTGTGCGAGGGAAGATGATAAAAAGATTCAGGACTGTCAAACGCTCAAGCTTGGGGATGCCCCCGTGCACCCCCGAGAAATATTCAAGAAGACTCAAGCGTCTAAGCTTGGGGATGCCCCCGTGCATCCCCTTCTCCATCAACATTATCAGTTCGTCTTTCGTTCCACTATATTTTTATCACCTCATGTGTTATGTGCTATGCTTGGAGCGTCTTGCTTTTAGTTTCCTTTTTAGTTTTCTTTAGCTTTGCTTGCTGTCATAACGAGTTGGAACCCATCTTTCTTTGTGTGGGAGAGAAACACGCTCCACTTCAACCTGGAACACAACATAGAATTTTCATATCTATCTTTGCTGTGTGTGTTTTTTGTCTTTCAATAGCTACTGTCATGTTCAGCTCTTAGTTTTCATGCTTATCTTTTTAAAGAGCTTTTGTTTAGTTGGTCGCTGGAACTCTCTTTATTTATCATGCTTATCTTGTTAAGAGAGTTGGCTTCTGTTGCACTGGTTGATATGTCTATGATAAAAATGCTATGTGCATAATGGTGCTTAGTAGTTCATGTTTTCTTATGGTTAGTCTCAAATAGCTGGGGGGTTCTCAATGTGTTATTGGTGTACCAACATGATTTGTTTGCCTATGATGTGGTATGGTTTAGTGGTATCTTCCCCCAAGAATTTATTTTGATTGACTTGGCGTATGCTCACGCATATTTAAGAGTGTAAAGAAAGTCTATCAAGCCTTGATAATCTTTAATTTCTGAGTAGCGATATAACTTCCATGCCTGATTCAATGTTGCTTTGTCGCTCTGCATGATTATGACCGTCATTGCTCTTTTAGTTGGTCGCTCCCAGTCTTTTGCTAACCTTCGCCTGTACTAAGCGGACTGACTGCTTGTGCATCCAAAATCCTTTAAACCAGTTATGCCATATGAGTCCACCATACCTTCCTATACATGGTATTTACCTGCCATTCCTAACGAAGAATTTCATGTACCATCTCGAAATTATTCAAAAAAAGCATTTCTCTTTTGTGCCTCTGTTTTAGCTCATGAGGAAGTAGTAGTTAATTCATGATCTTTTTTAGTTGGAGAAGCTTCACCCCGGGATTGCATGTCTAATGTGCAAACCCATAATACGAGAAGGAACTGGCATAGAGTGCGCCCGGCTCATTAAAAAATTATACAACAAACAAACCCTCCTTCACGCTTTGTTCATGAGAAATCAGAAAACTTTGGAAGTGATAAACAAAGGAGATTAAGAGGATGTGATCGTCCTCATTCGGGAGCCGTTCCTCGAAACTTGTCCAGCTCAAGAAGTAGTTGAGTTATCTGCTAGCATTCGTTGACGAAACATGCATATCCAAAAATAATAATTATTACCTCTGTTTTTAAAAACCAAGAGCTCTGGTACATGTTTAGTTTTTGTTTCCGACCACGGGTTTTCAACCTTGCCATCAAAACCCACGGTTCGAGAGTCTCCACCTTCTTTAAAGCACCAACTATTGAGAGCATGATTGTCATTCTGAGTGTAATGTGCATTGTCCCAAAGTACCATTGTCTTTTGCATGATTATGATATCGTTTATTCTGAAATCATTGTATCTAGTCGTCACTTAAACCTTGGAGGTGCCCCTGCATTTATGTTTTGCTTCACTAAAGGGGGCAAGCGAGGTACCACTTTATCATATTTGCACACCATGCTCACTACAAATCTATTTGATGTTTCAGTATCATATTGTAAAACTTCCAGTTCTTTGTGATTTTCTCATGAGGCAACTTAATTACTACAGATTCATTGTCTCAGTAAGCTTTTGTCATGTGACTGTGAAAAGTCCTTATATGGTTAATAGCATGTCACCACAGAAATTATGCTTTTTATCATTTAACTACTCGAGGACGAGCAGGAATTAAGCTTGGGGATGTTGATACGTCCAAAACGTATCTATAATTTCTGCTTGCTCCATGCCTTTTTTGTGTGATATTGCTATGATATTTATGCACTTTCATACACTTTTGATCATATTTGGACTAACCTACTAATGGTTGCAAAAGTGCACAATGTTCTTGTTTTACACTTTATTGTGTAGGAATTACTTGGAAATTGACAAAAACGCAAAAGGAGTCGTATTGGAGTAGGACTCTGACTTTCCTGAAATCTGTCTGAGAACGTTTTTTAAAGATGGTCACGTTCCGGCCCGAAGACGACGTCAAACCGAAAAAGTCTAGTTGCAAAAGTTGTGGGGAATTTCGAGGCGATGCTTCTAGATATAAAATTCGTCCAAATCGGAGACCGGACGGCCGAGTAAAGCCCGTTTTACTGAGGCCCAAAATCTGATGACTGGAATCCGAGAGTCTATATAAAGAGAGAAAACCTAGGTCACCAAGGGCCACGAACTTTCCTCCTCCCGAGCCGCCGTCCTGGAGGGGAGGACCAGCACCATTGCAGCACCATCCACAAGGAATAAGGGGGACCAAGGAGCCGCTGCCCCCTAGGGCCGTCGCCGCCCCCTAGGGCCGCCGCCGCCGCCGCGCCCCCAAGGGCCGCCGCCGCCACCTCCGTGGCTGCCGCCGGCCGTCTCCTCCTCGCGGGGCTGCACCTCTCCATCAACACCATCATCAACCTCCTCCTCACCATGTCCATGCGTGAGTAGTTTCCTCCGGGGCCGAGGGCTCGTACGTGTAGCTATGTGGTTATCTCTCTCTCCCATGATGTGATCTTCGTTGTGATCATAGGCTATGTTAATATAGGGTGATCCCATGATATTTTCCCTTCCTCTATGTATTGGATTGATGTACTCACTTGTCTTTATCTAGTATAATCCCCGAGACCAAGGTGACAGCGGTCTATTGGACATGGATTAGAAAAATATTTTCATGAGTGATTTCCTCTCTTGTGTGTTGGTTGAAGATTGAGAGTCTCTTGGTGCTTGTCTTTGACTATCCTTTAGATATGTTGTGGTGATTGTGGGACTCTCTTTGGATGGCCGCGGTGACATTGGGAAATCCTTAGATTGAGAACTATGAACTTTGAGGTGTGCTTTTGTAGCCCTACATAATTCTCGTCCTCTCTTGACCACGAAGGAATGACCTCCGGGTGCGTCTCCATTGCATGTTTTATGGGAAATATCATGTGATTCGATTATGTTAATGTTGTTGGGAGTTGCCACTAGTGAAAGTATGAACCCTAGGCCTTGTTTCCACCATTGCAATACCATTTGTGCTCACGTTTACCACTTGTTTGCTTGCTGCACTTTATATTACAGATTTATATTACTTTGTTTTGCCATCTATATCACTTGCCATTTAACATCTCTTCGCCGAACTAGTGCACCTATACAACTCCTAGTTGTATTAGGTGTGTTGGGGACACAAGAGACTTCTTGTATCTTAGTTGCAGGGTTGCTTGAGAGAGACCATCTTCAACCTCTACTTCCCTGAGTTCGATAAACCTTAGGTCATCCACTTGAGGGAAATTGCTGCTGTCCTACAAACCTCTGCGCTTGGAGGCCCAACATAGTCTACAAGAGTAGAAGCGTGTGTAGACATCAAGCTATTTCTGGCGCCATTGCCGGGGAGGTGAGTGCTTGAAGGTATATCTTTAGATCTTGCAATTAAATCTTTTTGTTTCTTGTTTTTATTTTCACTAGTTTTGCTTAATGGAAAACAACAAAAATATGAGAGAGCTTTATAAGCTCTACCTTGAACTTGGACATGATGTGTTCGAAGAGAAAATTAAAAAACCTTTGGAACTTTATTATTTGCATAACAATCATGATGGTGGTGATGTTATTAGTATGTTTTTATTTAATATCAATATTGCTAATGACATGGAAAGCTCTAAGCTTGGGGATGACACGTTTGATGAACATGATATTTTTAGTCCCCCAACTTTTGAGGAGAAAATTTACTTTGATGATACTATGCCTCATATATATGATGATTACAATGATGAATATGATATTTTCAGTCCACCTACTATTGAGGATAAAATTTATTATGATTATGATATGCCTCCTAAATACGATGATTACCATGATGGTTATGATAGTCTTACTCTCACTATTCCTAATAAGAAGGATTTTGCTTATATGAAGAGTAATGACACTTTTATGCTTTTGGATCATGGAAATAATGCCTTATGTGATAGTTATATTGTTGAGTTCATCCATGATGCCACTGAAATTTATAATGAGAGAGGGAGACATGGTTCTAAATATCTTAATAATAAGAAGTTTCCTTTTTTTATGGTGAATATTTTGAAGTTATGCTTGTTTTGCCTTCCTATGCTTATTGCTTTGTGCTTCAATGAATTATTCTATTGCAATATTCCTATGCATAGGAAGCATGTTAGGCTTAAATGTGTTTGGTATTTGCTTCTTGATGCTCTCTTTTGTTCTTCAACTCTTATTCCTACGAGAGCATCATTAAAGTCTTATGCCTAGCTTAAAGGCATAAAAGAAAGCGCTTTTGGGAGGCAGCCCACAATGAATAAAATTTTATTTTTCTTTTGTTGTGTCTTGATGTTGTTACTACAGTAGCATCATCATTGTATCTTTACTTTTCAGCTTTGTGCCAAGTGTAGCCTCTGATTGCAAGAAAGTTCAAAAGTTGTGACGTGCTGTCCAGGAAACAGATTCTGTCCTTGGATAGAAAAATTCGTATAAAATCACCAGATCATCTTTTTGGTCTGAATTATTTCGACAGCGTGCTCTATACAATTGGCTTTCGGGCTTCTGTTCTGAGTTTTTTGATTAGAGTTGCAGAAGTGCCCCGAAAAAATCATTTACTACCTGCTGGTCTGTTTATCACAGATTCTGTCCTGTTTTGCCTTTCCTTCATTTTGCAAACCTTGAGCTTGCTTTTTCTTTGCAAAAACCTTTTGGCAATCTTGAGAAACAGTAGAACTTCAAGAATATCCTTATTTCCAGCAAGGAACAATTATTTTATTATGGGTACTAACCTCGCTAATCAGATTATGATGAGTTATGTATGAAGGGAGTTTTCAAGTGTGCGAGGGAAGATGATAAAAAGATTCAGGACTGTCAAACGCTCAAGCTTGGGGATGCCCCCGTGCACCCCCGAGAAATATTCAAGAAGACTCAAGCGTCTAAGCTTGGGGATGCCCCCGTGCATCCCCTTCTCCATCAACATTATCAGTTCGTCTTTCGTTCCACTATATTTTTATCACTTCATGTGTTATGTGCTATGCTTGGAGCGTCTTGCTTTTAATTTCCTTTTTAGTTTTCTTTAGCTTTGCTTGCTGTCATAATGAGTTGGAACCCATCTTTCTTTGTGTGGGAGAGAAACACGCTCCACTTCAACCTGGAACACAACATAGAATTTTCATATCTATCTTTGTTGTGTGTGTTCTTTGTCTTTCAATAGCTACTGTCATGTTCAGCTCTTAGTTTTCATGCTTATCTTTTTAAAGAGCTTTTGTTTAGTTGGTCGCTGGAACTCTCTTTATTTATCATGCTTATCTTGTTAAGAGAGTTGGCTTCTGTTGCACTGGTTGATATGTCTATGATAAAAATGCTATGTGCATAATGGTGCTTAGTAGTTCATGTTTTCTTATGGTTAGTCTCAAATAGCTGGGGGGTTCTCAATGTGTTATTGGTGTACCAACATGATTTGTTTTCTTATGATGTGATATGGTTTAGTGGTATCTTCCCCCAAGAATTTATTTTGATTGACTTGGCGTATGCTCACGCATATTTAAGACTGTAAAGAAAGTCTATCAAGCCTTGATGATCTTTAATTTCTGAGTAGCGATATAACTTCCATGCCTGATTCAATGTTGCTTTGTCGCTCTGCATGATTATGACCGTCATTGCTCTTTTAGTTGGTCGCTCCCAGTCTTTTGCTAACCTTCGCCTGTACTAAGCGAACTGACTGCTTGTGCATCCAAAATCCTTTAAACCAGTTATGCCATATGAGTCCACCATACCTTCCTATACATGGTATTTACCTGCCATTCCTAACGAAGACTTTCATGTACCATCTCGAAATTATTCAAAAAAAGCATTTCTCTTTTGTGCCTCTGTTTTAGCTCATGAGGAAGTAATAGTTAATTCATGATCTTTTTAAGTTGGAGAAGCTTCACCCCGGGATTGCATGTCTAATGTGCAAACCCATAATACGAGAAGGAACTGGCATAGAGTGCGCCCGGCTCATTAAAAAATTATACAACAAACAAACCCTCCTTCACGCTTTGTTCATGAGAAATCAGAAAACTTTGGCAGTGATAAACAAAGGAGATTAAGAGGATGTGATCGTCCTCATTCGGGAGCCGTTCCTCGAAACTTGTCCAGCTCAAGAAGTAATTGAGTTATCTGCTAGCATTCGTTGACGAAACATGCATATCCAAAAATAATAATTATTACCTCTGTTTTTAAAAACCAAGAGCTCTGGTACATGTTTAGTTTTTGTTTCCGACCACGGGTTTTCAACCTTGCCATCAAAAGCCACGGTTCGAGAGTCTCCACCTTCTTTAAAGCACTAACTATTGAGAGCATGATTGTCATTCTGAGTGTAATGTGCATTGTCCCAAAGTACCATTGTCTTTTGCATGATTATGATATCGTTTATTCTGAAATCATTGTATCTAGTCGTCACTTAAACCTTGGAGGTGCCCCTGCATTTATGTTTTGCTTCACTAAAGGGGGCAAGCGAGGTACCACTTTATCATATTTGCACACCATGCTCACTACAAATCTATTTGATGTTTCAGTATCATATTGTAAAACTTTCAGTTCTTTGTGATTTTCTCATGAGGCAACTTAATTACTACAGATTCATTGTCTCAGTAAGCTTTTTTCATGTGACTGTGAAAAGTACTTATATGGTTAATAGCATGTCACCACAGAAATTATGCTTTTTATCATTTAACTACTCGAGGACGAGCAGGAATTAAGCTTGGGGATGTTGATACGTCCAAAACGTATCTATAATTTATGCTTGCTCCATGCCTTTTTTGTGTGATATTGCTATGATATTTATGCACTTCCATACACTTTTGGTCATATTTGGACTAACCTACTAATGGTTGCAAAAGTGCACAATGTTCTTGTTTTACACTTTATTGTGTAGGAATTACTTGGAAATTGACAAAAACGCAAAAGGAGTCGTATTGGAGTAGGACTCTGACTTTCCTGAAATCTGTCTGAGAACGTTTTTTAAAGATGGTCACGTTCCGGCCCGAAGACGACGTCAAACGGAAAAAGTCTAGTTGCGAAAGTTGTGGGGAATTTCGAGGCGATGCTTCTGGATATAAAATTCGTCCAAATCGGAGTCCGGACGCCGAGTAAAGCCCGTTTTACTGAGGCCCAAAATCTGATGACGGGAATCCGAGAGTCTATATAAAGAGAGAAAACTTAGGTCACCAAGGGCCATGAATTTTCCTCCTCCCGAGCCGCCGTCTTGGAGGGGAGGACCAGCACCATTGCAGCTCCATCCACAAGGAAGAAGGGGGGCCAAGGAGCCGCTGCCCCCTAGGGCCGCCGCCGCCGCCGCGCCCCCAAGGGCCGCCGCCGCCGCCTCCGTGGCTTCCGCCGGCCGTCTCCTCCTCGCGGGGCTGCACCTCTCCATCAACACCATCATAAACCTCCTCCTCACCATGTCCATGCGTGAGTAGTTTCCTCCGGGGCCGAGGGCTCGTACATGTAGCTATGTGGTTATCTCTCTCTCCCATGATGTGATCTTCGTTGTGATCATAGGCTATGTTAATATAGGGTGATCCCATGATATTTTCCCTTCCTCTATGTATTGGATTGATGTACTCACTTGTCTTTATCTAGTATAATCCCCGAGACCAAGGTGACAGCGTTCTATTGGACATGGATTAGAAAAATATTTTCATGAGTGATTTCCTCTCTTGTGTGTTGATTGAAGATTGAGAGTCTCTTGGTGCTTGTCTTTGACTATCCTTTAGATATGTTGTGGTGATTGTGGGACTCTCTTTGGATGGCCGCGGTGACATTGGGAAATCCTTAGATTGAGAACTATGAACTTTGAGGTGTGCTTTTGTAGCCCTACATAATTCTCGTCCTCTCTTGACCACGAAGGAATGACCTCCGGGTGCGTCTCCATTGCATGTTTTATGGGAAATATCATGTGATTCGATTATGTTAATGTTGTTGGGAGTTGCCACTAGTGAAAGTATGAACCCTAGGCCTTGTTTCCACCATTGCAATACCATTTGTGCTCACGTTTACCACTTGTTTGCTTGCTGCACTTTATATTACAGATTTATATTACTTTGTTTTGCCATCTATATCACTTGCCATTTAACATTTCTTCGCCGAACTAGTGCACCTATACAACTCCTAGTTGTATTAGGTGTGTTGGGGACACAAGAGACTTCTTGTATCTTAGTTGCAGGGTTGCTTGAGAGAGACCATCTTCAACCTCTACTTCCCTGAGTTCGATAAACCTTAGGTCATCCACTTGAGGGAAATTGCTGCTGTCCTACAAACCTCTGCGCTCGGAGGCCCAACATAGTCTACAAGAGTAGAAGCGTGTGTAGACATCAGGCGTGAGGAGTGCGTTGGTGCAGGTTCTTCTCCAGCGGCGTTGACGAGCTCGGTGATGCGGTGAAGCCACTTGTCGTAGAGGTCATCTGCCGGGCGGCAGCGCAAGAGCTCCCGCGTCATCAGGAGCGCATGCTGCTGGCAGACAGGCCCGCGGCGGACCAGCGAGGACGACGCCGCTGCCGGCGAGGGTGAAGGCGTTGCCGTGCACCCATATCGTCGCACAAACGGTGGCAGCGTCGAGTCCTGCTGCTCGTGGACGGCCGGGTCGGTGGCGGCGTTGGCGACCGGCGAGTTGGGGCGAAGCGGTGCACCGTTGCCCGCGTGCGCCGTTTGAGCGTCGCTCGCGGCGCGGCGGGCGGCGCGAGCTCGGCATGTGTCCACCATGGCTGTGGAGCGGAGTCGACGACGAGAACAAGACGAGGTCGTTGGAGAGGCGAGAATTCGACACGCCCCTACTTGGCGCGCCAAATGTCGGATTTAGGGCTCCGCAAAACCCAAGAAGTTTGAACACAGGGGCATGAACGAAGATCTCTCCCGCTCGCGTCTACCTAGCGCCTCGCCCTCGTCAGTGAAGAGATTCAAGCAAACAACTTATAGAACACACAAGAGTTTACCCAGATTCGGGCCACCGTGTGGTGTAAGACCCTACTTCCTGCTTTGGTGGATTAGCCTCGGGAGGGCTGGAATATGAGCTAGTACAGTGGTCCCTGAGCTCAGGAGGTGAGCTCAAGAGGGTCAGGAGGCAAGTGTTCTTGCTCCTTGCATGGTGGTAGAGTGTATCGATCGACCTCCTTTCACAGTGGGAATCCTAGCTACTTATATAGGCGGCCACGGTCCTCTTCCCCCGAAATGTTTAGGCGGGAAGGGATCCCACAACGGCCATTTTTGAGCGGGAACACAAGGACGTTCCTACCCTGACAAAAGCAGTCTTCGCCTGCAAAAGGACCAGGCGGTGACGCGGTGGTGGGCTCGACGGTGACATCCTCCTTATCGTCCTCGCGGTCTTGGGTCTTGTTGCACCAATGGGGAAACCTTTGCCCCGCTCCTTGGGAACCTGCGGCTGCGCTGTCCCCCTTGCACCAAAATGGCAACTGCGCCGCTGGCGAGCGCTGGCACCCACTGGCGCGATGCATCACTGTTGACATCACTGCCTCCTCCTGAGGCAGGCTTGGCCTTGGATTCTCCGCCCCTCCGGAGCACCCTGTTGTGGCTGCTCCTGAGGAGGTCTTGAAGTCGTTCTCCTCGCGAGGCTTAGCTCCCTCGTGAGGGTCTTGGGTAGCTGGTTGATCAGCTGGGCCGTACCAGGCCGCTGTAGGAGCGCGCCATGGCCCGCACACAGGCAAGTCTGGGTACGCTGGTTCCTAGTACGCCGACGAATCACTGGAACTAGTTTCTGTGATGTACAACATTCCAATTTGGGAGAAGGTACAATTACCTCAGCAAGTTCCACTTTCCTCCCACTCACTTCTTTCGAGAGAAACTCCTTCTCTAGAAAGGATCCATTCTTAGCAACGAATATCTTGCCTTCGGATCTGTGATTGAAGGTGTACCCAACAGTTTCCTTTGTGTATCCTATGAAGACACATTTATTCGACTTGGGTTCGAGCTTATCAGGTTGAAGCTTTTTCACATAAGCATCACATCCCCAATCTTTGAGAAATGACAACTTGGGTTTCTTGCCAAACCATAGTTCATAAGGCGTCGTCTCAACGGATTTAGATGTTGCCCTATTTAACGTGAATGCAGCTGTCTCTAAAGCATAACCCCAAAACAATAGTGGTAAATCGGTAAGATACATCATAGATTGCACCATATCTAATAAAGTACGGTTACGACGTTCGGACACACCATTACGTTGTGGTGTTCCGGGTGGCGTGAGCTGTGAAACTATTCCACACTGTTTTAAATGAAGACCAAACTCGTAACTCAGATATTCGCCTCCACGATCAGATAGTAGTAATTTATTTTCTTGTTACGAAGATTCTCTACTTCACTATGAAATTCTTTGATCTTTTCAAATGTTTCAGACTTGTGTTTCATCAAGTAGATATACCCATACCTGCTCAAATCATCAGTGAAGGTCAGAAAATAACGATACCCGCTGCGAGCCTCAACATTAATCGGTCCACATACATCAGTATGAATGATTTCCAACAAATCTGTTGCTCGCTCCATTGTTCCGGAGAACGTAGTTTTAGTCATCTTGCCCATGAGGCATGGTTCGCAAGCACCAAGTGATTCATAATCAAGTGATTCCAAAAGTCCATCCACATGGAGTTTCTTCATGCGCTTTACACCAATATGACCTGAATGGCAGTGCCACAAATAAGTTGCACTATCATTATCAACCTTGCATCTTTTGGCTTCAATATTATGAATATGTGTATCACTAGATCGAGATCCAACACGAATAGACCACTCTTCAAGGGTGCTTGACTATAAAAGATATTACTCATAAAAATAGAACAACCATTATTCTGTGACTTAAATGAATAACCGTCTTGCAACAAACAAGATCCAGATATAATGTTCATGCTCAATGCTGGCACCAAATAACAATTATTTAGGTCTAAAACTAACCCCGAAGGTAGATGTAGAGGTAGCGTGCCGACGGTGATCACATCGACTTTGGAACCATTTCCCACGCGCATCATCACCTCGTCCTTAGCTAATCTTCGTTTAATTCGTAGGCCCTGTTTCGAGTTACAAATATTAGCAACCAAACTAGTATCAATTACCCAGGTGCTACTACGAGCATTAGTAAGGTACACATCAATAACATGTATATCAAATATACCTTTGTTCACCTTGCCATCCTTCTTATCTGCCAAATACTTGGGGCAGTTCCGCTTCCAGTGTCCAGCCCTTTGCAGTAGAAGTACTCAGTTTCAGGCTTGGCTCCAGACTTGGGTTTCTTCGCGAGAGTAGCAATTGTCTTGCTATTCTTCTTGAAGTTCCCCTTCTTTCCCTTGCCCTTTTTCTTGAAACTAGTGGTCTTGTTAACCATTAACACTTGATGCTCCTTTTTGATTTCTACCTCCGCAGCTTTGAGCATAGCGAAGAGCTCGGGAATTGTCTTCTGCATCCCTTGCATATTATAGTTCATCATGAAGCCTTTATAGCTTGGTGGCAGTGATTGAAGAACTCTATCAATAACACTATCTTCGTCAACTTTACAACCAAGTTGAGTCATATGATTTTAGTACCCAGACATTCTGAGCAAGTGTTCACTAATAGAACTATTCTCCTCCATCTTGCGGCTATATAACTTATTGGAGACTTCATATCTCTCAATTCAGGCATTTGCTTGAAATATTAACTTCAACTCTTGGAACATATCATCTGCTCCACGACGTTCAAAACGTTGTTGAAGTCCCGATTCTAAGCCGTAAAGCATCGCACACTGAACTATCGAGTAGTCATCAGAACGAGCTTGGCAGATGTTCATAATGTCTGGAGTTGCTCCTGCAGCAGGCCCGTCACCTAGCGGTGCTTCCAGGACATAATTCTTCTGTGCTGCAATGAGGATAATCCTCAAGTTACGGACCCAGTCCGTGTAGTTGCTACCATCATCTTTCCACTTAGCTTTCTCTAGGAACACATTAAAAATCAAGGGAACGGTAGCACGGGCCATTGATCTACGATAACATAGATATGCAAAAACTATCAGGACTAAGTTCATGATAAATTAAAGTTCAACTAATCATATTACTGAAGAACTCCCACTTAGATAGACATCCCTCTAGTCATCTAAATGATCACGTGATCCAAATCAACTAAACCATGTCCGATCATCATGTGAGATGGAGTAGTGTTCAATGGTGAACATCTTATGTTGATCATATCTACTATACACGCTCGACCTTTTGATCTGCAGTGTTCCGAGGCCATGTCTGTACATGTTAGGCTCGTCAAGTTTAACCCGAGTATTCTCCATGTGCAAAACTGTCTTACACCCGTTGTATTTGAACTTAGAGCTTATCACAGCCGATCATCACAGGGTGTCTCGGCACGACAAACTTTCGCAACGGTGCATACTCAGGGAGAACACTTGTTCTTGAAATTTTGTAAGGGATCATCTTATAATGCTACCACCGTACTAAGCAAAATAAGAAGCATAATAAGATAAACATCACATGCAATCAAAATATGTGACATACTATGGCCATCATAATCTTGTGCTTTTGATATCCATCTCCAAAGCATCTTCATGATCTCCATCATCACCGACTTGACACCATGAACTTTATCGTAGCGTTGTGGTCGTCTCGCCAACTGTTGCTGCTACTACTATCGCTAACTCATAGTGATAAATTAAAGCAATTACATGGACTTCACAATTCATACAATAAAGAGACAACCATAAGGCTCCTACCGGTTGCAGATAATTTACAAAACATGATCATCTCATACAATAACGTATAACGCATCACGTCTTGACCATATCACATCACAACATGCCCTGCAAAAACAAGTTAGACATCCTCTACTTTGTTGTTGCAAGTTTTATGTGGCTGCTACGGGCTTAGCAAGAACCGTTCTTACCTACGCATACGAAAAGCACAATGAATTTTCGTCAAGTGTGTTGTTTTAACCTTCACAAGGACCGGGTGTAGCCACACTCGAATCAACTGAAGTAGGAGAGAGACAGACACCCGCCGGTCACCTTTAAGCAATGAGTGCTTGTAACGGTGAAAGCAGTCTCGCGTAAGCATACGTGTAATGTCGGTCCGGGCCGCTTCATCTCACAATACTGCCAAATCAAAGTATGACATGCTAGTAAGCAGTATGACTATTATCGCTCAAAACTCATTGTGTTCTACTCATGCATATCATCTACGCATAGACCTGGCTCATGTGCCACTGTTGGGGAACGTAGTATTTAATTTTTTTTCCTACGATCACGGAAGATCTATCTAGGAGAAGCATAGTGCTACTTCTCGAGCTTGCGTTGTATTCCCTCAAAGAGGAAAGGGTGATGCAGCACAGTAGCATAAGTATTTCCCTCAGTTTTTCATAACCAAGGTATCAATCCAGTAGGAGACCGCACGCGAGTCCCTCGCACCTGTGCAAACAAATAAGAACCTCACATCCAATGCGATAAGGGGTTGTCAATCCCTTCACTGTCACTTACGAGAGTGAGATCTGATAGATAGGATAGGATAATATTTTTGGCATTTTTGGTATAAGAACAGAAAGTAAATAAAGAAAATAAGCAACTGCAACAGAAATTGGCTAGTTGAAAGGAAACTAATATGATGAAGATAGACCCGTGGGCCATAGGTTTCACTAGTGGCTTCTCTCATGATAGCAGAATTCTACGATGGGTGAACAAATTACTGTCGAGCAATTGATAGAGAAGCGCATAGTTATGAGAATATCTAGGCATGATAATTATATATAGGCATCACATCCGTGAAAAGTAGACCGAAATGATTCCGCCTCTACTACTTTACTCCACACATCGACCGCTATCCAGCATGCATCTAGAGTATTAAGTTCATAAGAACAGAGTAACACCTTAAGCAAGATGACATGATGTAGAGGGATAAACTCAAGCAATTTGATATAAACCCCATCTTTTTATTCTTGATGGCAACAATACTATACGTGCCTTGCTGCCCCTACTGTCATTGGGAAAGGACACCACAAGATTGAAGCCAAAGCTAAGAACTTCTCCCATTGCAAGAACTATAGATCTAGTAGGCCAAACAAACCGATAATTAGAAGAGACTTGCAAGGATATTATAATCATACATAAAAGATTTCAGAAAAGAATCCAATATTGTTCATAGATAATCTTGATCATAAACCCACAATTCATCAGATCTCGAAAAACACACCGCAAAAAGATTACATCGAATAGATCTCCTCGAAGATCGAGGAGAACTTTGTATTGAGATACAAACCAGGAGAAGAAGCCATCTAGCTAATAACTATGGACCCGAAGGTCTGTGGTAAACTACTCACAACTCATCAGAGAGGCTATGGTGTTGATGTAGAAGCCCTCTGTGATCGATGCCCCCTCCGATGGAGCTCCAGAACAGGCCCCAAGATGGAATCTCACGGGAACAGAATGTTCCGGCAGTGGAATTAGGGTTTCTTTGTGCTCCTCAATGTTTTCAGGGTATATGGGTACATATAGGAGGAAAAAGTACGTCGGTGGAGCAACGTGGGGCCCATGAGGGTGGGGGGCGCGCCTACCCCCTGGGCGCGCCCTGCCCCCTAGTGGGCACCTCGTTTCTTCTCTGACATGTACTCCAAGTCTCTCGTAAAGATATCGTTCCAAAAATAACTCTCCGAAGGTTTCATTCCGTTTGGACTCTGTTTGATATTCCTTTTCTGCGAAACACTGAAATAGGCAGAAAAACAATTTGCATTGGCCTTGGGTTAGTAGGTTAGTCCCAAAAATAATATAAAAATGAATAATAAAGCCCATTAAACACCCAAAACAGAATATATAATAGCACGGAACAATAAAAAATTATAGATACGTTGGAGACATATCACATAGCAACGAGCGGGAGAGTGTGTCTACGTACCCTCGTAGACCGAAAGCGGAAGCGTCTAGTGACGCGGTTGATGTAGTCGAACGTCTTCGTGATCCAACCGATCCAAGCACCGAACGTACAACACCTCTGTGTTTAGTACACGTTCAGCTCGATGACATCCCACGAGCTCTTGATCCAGTTGAGCATCACGGTAGAGTTTCGTTAGCACGACGGCGTGGTGACGGTGATGATGAAGTTACCGACACAGGGGTTCGCCTAAGCACTGCAATGATATGATCAAGGTGTGTAACTGTGGAGGGAGGCACCGCACATGGCTAAAACGGATGTTTACTTGTGTGTCCTAGGGTGCCCCATGCCCCCGTATATAAAGGAGCAAGGGGGAGGCCGGTCGGCCCTATAGGCGTGCCCAAGGAGGGCTACTCCTACTAGGAATAGGAATCCTATTCCTAGTAGGAGTCCACCAGTAGGGAGAGGGGGAAAGAAGGAGAGGGAGAGAGGAAGAAGGAAGGGGCGCCCCCCTTTTCCTTGTCCTATTCGGACCAAGGGGGAGGGGCGCGCGGCCCAGCCCTGACCGGCCCTCTCTCTCTCCACTAAGGGCCCATGTGGATCATTAGTTCCCCCGGAGGGTAGCGATACCCCTTGGGCACTCCCGTTTAATTGGAAACTCTTCCGGAACACTTCCGGTGTCCGAATATAGTCGTTCAATATATCAATCTTTATGTCTCGACCATTTCGAGACTCCTCGTCATGTCCGTGATCACATCCGGGACTCCGAACAACCTTAGGTACATCAAAACACATAAACTCATAATACTGATTTTCATCAAACATTAAGCGTGCGGATTCTACGGGTTCGAGAACTATGTAGACATGACCGAGACTCATCTCCGGTCAATAACCCATAGCGGAACCTGGATGCTCATATTGGTTCTTACAGATTCTATGAAGATATTTATCGGTCAAACTGCACAACAAGATACGTTGTTCCCTTTGTCATCGGTATGTTACTTGCCCGAGATTCGATCATCGATATCATCATACCTAGTTCAATCTCGTCATCGGCAAGTCTCTTTACTCGTTCCGTAATACATCATCTCATGACTAACTCATTTGTCGTTTGCTTGCAAGGCTTATTATGATGTGTATTACCGAGAGGGCCTAAAGATACCTCTCCGACACTCGGAGTGACAAATCCTATTCTCGATCTATGCCAACACCACAAATAACTTCGGAGACACCTGTAGAGCATATTTATAATCAGCCAGTTACGTTGTGATGTTTGATAAAACACTAGGTGTTCCTCCGGTATTTGGGAGCACTAGTAGAAAAAGGGTCTAATGTGAAGCACATTAGTCCCGGTTTGTAACAGAACCGGCACTAATGTGACCATTAGTGCCGGTTCCAACGGCTAGGCGGGCGGAGATCATTAGTACCGGTTCGTGGGCAACCTCTAGTACCGGTTCATGCCACGAACCGGTACTAATGATGCTGTGTCAGGCTGTTGTCAGGCTAGTCACCTTTAGTATCGGTTCATGGCATGAACCGACACTAGAGTATCTTAGTAAGCTGATTTTTAGTCCCACCTCGCGAACAGAGAGGCACTAGGAGCGGTTTATAAGCCTTGGTGCACAGACAATGTGGGAGAGGCGCAATGTTCGCCTGCACGTTGCTTAGCTTCAAACCTTGAGGAATAGTGTAGACTGCACGGAGCTATGTGGAGTGCTTTGTACACTCTTCCGAAAGGCTTGAAGCTAATTAACGAGCATTGTGCCTTTTTTGAACTTATTTGAACTCCAGACTTTTTGTGTGTTCAAAATTCACCATTCAAATCCACATCATCAATTAGCAGCCCTTTCTGAATTCATTTGGTATTTTTCATTCATTTACTGATTAGTTTTGAGAGAGCTAAATGACAGTGAAATTGAAAAGCACTACAAATTGAACTCTGAAAGGTTGAAACTTGGCATGGTATCATCATTTCACCCACATGGCATGTGCAAAAAAGTAGAGAGGGTCACGACAAAAACTGGATGCACTTCGTGTACAAAATGGACAATCTCTTTCAAAGTATCAGGGTTTAGGACGAAAACTCATATGATACAAAGGCATTGCATTTTTTTGAACTCCAGAGTTCTTGTGTGTTCAAAATGCACCATTCAAATCCACATCATCAATTATTAGCCCTTTCTGAATTCATTTGGTATTTTTCATTCATTTACTGAT
>LR738712.1:641299323-641328659 GCA_902687465.1 Secale cereale
AGGTATCAGGGTTTAGGACGAAAACTCATATGTTACAAAGACATTGCATTTTTTTGAACTCCATAGTTTTCGTGTGTTCAAAATGCACCATTCAAATCCACATCATCAATTATTAGCCCTTTCTGAATTCATTTGGTATTTTTCATTCATTTACTGATTTTTTTGAGAGAGCTAAATGACCGTGAAATTGAAAAGTACTACAAATTGAAGTCTGAAAAGGTTGAAACTTGGCGTGGTATCATCATTTCACCCACATGGCATGTGCAAAAAAGTAGAGAGGGTCAAGGCAAAAACTGGATGCACTTCGTGTAAAAATGGACAATCTCTTTCGAGGTATCAGGGTTTAGGACGAAAACTCATATGTTACGAAGGCATTGCATTTTTTTGAACTTTTTTGAACTCCAGACTTGTTGTGTGTTCAAAATGCACCATTCAAATCCACAGAATCAATTATCAACCCTTTCTAAATTCATTTGGTATTTTTCATTCATTTACTGATTTGTTTTTAGAGAGTTAAATGAGATATAAAATGTTTGTTAGATAATTTTAGATATAGAAATGTTAGTTAGATATAAAATTTTAGATATAGAAATGTTAGATAGAAATTTTAGATATATTTGCGGCAATGTTAGATAGATAAATTTTAGATATAGAAATGTTAGTTAGATATAAAATGAAATACCATATAAAAAATTGTTTGCGCGCTACCTAGTGGGCCTGCAAGGCCCTGGGCCTGTATTTGCAGGCCCATAAAGGCCCAGCTGATTCACAGGGCAGCGCGGCAAAGTTAGGCCCACAAGCCTGCAGTAGAGAGGAGCTCGAAGGAGCAGTCGCGGCGGGGTTTATAAACCAGTGCGGCTACCCCTCGGCTAGCGAAGTGGGACTAAACTTGCCGCACCGCACCTGCGCCAGGGCACCCCTTTAGTACCGGGTCGTGGCACCAACCGGTACTAAGGGGGGTGCGCTTCCCGCCCCTTGGCCTGGCCAAAACAGGCCAATAGTACCGGTTGGTGGCTCCAACCGGTACTAAAGGTCTATCCTATATAAGAAAACACTTCAAAAATTTCAGTTTCTCATCTGCTTCTTCTCCTCTGCACCGTCGCCCGCCGCCCCCGTCTCCATATCCCTCGTTGCCGCCCCGTCCCCGTCGTCGCCGCCCCGTCGTCCCCGTCATCACCGCCGCCCCGTCCCGGCCCATCCCGCGTCGTCCCCGTCCACGTCGTCGCCGCCCCGGCCCGTACGTCCCTGTCCCCGTCGTCGCCGCCCTGTCCCTGTCCCCGTCGTCGCCATCGTCGCCGCGCCCGTCGCCAACCTTGACGCCGCGTCCGTCGCCGTCCCAATCGCCGCCGCCCGTCGCCTCTCTCCTCGCCGGTGAGCACACACACACACACATACATTTTTTTATTTTTAGTTATAGAAATAGTTATAAAAAAGTTAGAATTGTTAGAATTTTTTTTGTTTTTTAGTTATAGAAATAGTTATAAAAAAGTTAGAAAATTTTCCTTTTTTTAGTTCTAGAAATATTAGAAATGTTATAAAAATATTAGTTATATATATAGAAATGTTATAATTTTTCTTCTTCTGTTTTTTAGTTATAGAAATATTAGAAAGTTAGTTATATAGCATTGTTAGAAATGTTAGTTATATAGAAATGTTAGAAATTTTAGTTATCAAAATCCAATCATTAAAAAATGTTACTTTTTGCGGGCATATAGCTAGTATTTGTTCTCGACGATGCCCGGCCCGCATCCTCGCCGTCGACCCGTCCGCGACGACGTCCGGCTGACCCATGTCCGGGACTGGGCTCCGCCGGGCTGGCATTGGGAGGTGCTGCCTGGAGGGGCGCGCCGCTTGATGAGGAACCCGGCCCCGGGTTCCGTCGTCGACCCTGATCTCGTTTGGTGGCATTCGCGTGGGCCAGTTTCGGTGCGGAGGGAGCCGGCCCCACCGGAGGTGGTACGTCGCCATGTCTGGGAGGAGGACGAGCACGTCCATCGCTACATGGTTGCGTTAGAGGGCGGCAGGTTCTCCAATACCTGGCAGTTTCTTCAGGGATCTCACTTCAGCTATGATCCTGTGAGGGTTCCTTCTCTTTGGGTGTCCACCGCCCGCGCCGCAGGAACCGCGAGTGTCCTAGATTTTTCTGTAGTATTCGATCTTTATTAGATACCTAGCCGGTGATGTGTTCGATATTATATATTATTCGAGACGAAGTATTCGAGATTATATATTATTCGAGAGGATGTTTGCGAGAGTATATCTATTACTCGAGACGATGTATTCGAGATTATATCTATTATTCGAGACGATGTAATTTGAATACTAAATTGTTTTATATTTCTTTTGGATTAGTTAAATAAAAGCTATGGCGGACAATACCGGCAGAGAGGGAGAACAGACCCTGTTCGATATGATACGCCATCCTCGCGGGCCAGATGATGATCAGAATGAAGAAGATTATGACGGCTCCGAATTTCTAAACAACACCAGAGAGGGTGATATGATATTCGATCGCGACGACCGAATTGATGAAGTCATGAACTACGATTATGAGGATGACGAAGAAAATGTTGATCTTGAAACAACAAAGACCAGCGAGGTATATATATTTATATAAGCAGGCACATCTGCTGATCATCACATGTTTTAAATGAGTAGAAGATATATTAACGAATCGATCTTTCTTCTTTCAGCCATCCGGATCAAGCAAATCTTCAGGCAACAGGACGAAATGAGGCCCGAACAAAAAGTTGAAGGAGGGCGTAAAGTACAATATCGAGGCAATCAGACCTAATGGCGAACCATTAGCGCCTAAGAAGATTGCGGACAAGTTCGTTCGTCGGTGCGGAGTTCTTGTGAAGGACGAACTCCCGATCTCCCTTCAAGAATGGAGAGAGCCAGCAAAACCACGTCCAGATCTTACTTTTGTCGACGACAGACAAAAAAGTCTGCTTTGGGATACTCTCATGGAACATTTCACCCTACCAGATCATTTCACAGAAGCAGATGTGCAGAATGTCAAGGACGCTGCTCTTAGGAAGATGGCGGTTGCATTCAAGAACCACAAGAATCGTGAATGGGACAAGTACGTCAAGGGAGGAAGGAAGACTCCAGTATTCGAGGGAACACTAGAGAAGCAAAGTGCTCATTGGGACGATTTCGTGAAATTCAAGGATTGATAATTAGCTAAGGAGCGGTTGAGAATAAACAAGAAGAATGCCGAAAAAAGGATAAGTTACATAAGCTGGGGCCAGGTGGCTACGCGGTGGCAATGCCTATGTGGGATAAGTTTGAGAAAGAGATGTAGAATGCAGGTCTCACTCCGGTTACTAGGAGCTGGCCCCCAGGTGCAGGACTTGGTTCTATGCGCATGGGGGGGGGGAGTTGGACCCGAAGACAGGCAAAGTTTCGACGAAGGCATGTCTGAACGGAGCCGACGATAAGATACTTGTTGCAATAGAAGAGGCTCGATCAGGGGTGTTCCATCCCAACAGAGAGAACGACGACCTTACGCGTGCCCTGGGAAATCCTGAACACCCGGGAAGAACACGAGGCAAGGGCTCTATTCCGTGGTATGAGGGGTTTTCGGACTAGAACGCCGACTACAGAACCCGTGCGAGAAGGAAGATTGCGGAGGACAAGCAGAGGAAGATGGAGGAGGAGCAGAGGAAGCTGGACTATGAACGCCTTCAAGGCCTAGAATCAAAGCACACGGACTTGGCAGTCAAATTCCAGCGGCAGCAGGAGCAGATCGACTCACTTAGCCAGCAAAGGGGGTCTCAGCAGCTGCAGCAGCTAGCTGATGATCTAGCATTGGATACCACCGCCCCATCCATGCCGAGAAGCTGTGTGGGTTCCGCCCCGGGCGACGCAATGCTGGATAGATACCCCGTGGATGACATCATGGAGAACACTAACTGTGAGCTACACTTCAAAATGAAGAACATATCCATGAAGGTGGCGGACGCCGTTGCTTTGACAAATCCCCCCGAGGCAACCTTCCATTGCAACCCGATTCCAGCAGGCTATGCTCATGTCTTGGTTGATGAGGTGGTGGACCAATATTCGGGGCTAGATCTTGACATTCCTGGAGGTGACGAGGAGCACACACTCGGAGAGGCCAAACATCGTATCATCCTATGGAGAAAGGATTGCATCATCTTTCGAAGGCCACCGACACCGCGTCAGTCGACTCCTCGTCGAAGTCCGCCACCGAGTCAGCAGACTCCCGCTCCTACAAGTCCACCAATGCGTCAGGCCACTCCTCCTCCTCCAAGTCCGGCAAAGCGTCAGGCCACTCCTCCTCCAAGTCCGACACAACGTTAGATGTCCACTCCTTCTCCAAGTCCGGCACAACTTCAGGACACTCCTCCTCCAAGTCCGGCACAGCTTCAGGCCACTCCTCCTCGTCCAACTCAGCCCCGTCAGCCGTCTCCGCCGGCTCAGCAATCGCAGAAGAGACACCCCGCAGCTATGGTGCGTAGCGGTACGAGTCAAGGCAGTACAAGAAGTACAGGCGGAGGCAAGCGATATAAATATGGTCCAAGCCTCACTGATCCTTAGACGGCTTACGACAGGACCGAGGAGCAAACCAAGGTCATAGTGCGGGCAGAAGTGGACGCCCATTTCGGACCGAAACCGCCACCACCGCCAAGGGAGAAAGTGCCTGAGGAAAAGATTGACCACTTCATTCGTATGGCTCAACCGCCAACTCCCAAGCCTGTTGACATAGACTATGAGCGCCGCATCAGGAAGTTAAAATCGAGCACGTCTACAGAAGGAGGCGAGCTCGAGCTCGAGCAAACAACAAGCAGCTGTCAAAAAATGCGGGAAAACCGTTCCCCAGATGGGAGAACAGGCGGCGCAATCGATCCCTTCGCTTGTTGTGCCAACAACATGTGAGAGTACGCGCGCCCAATATTATTGTGGGCAAACAGTTTACGTTCCCGAGGTGGGCAATGTGGTAATAACCGAGGAGCATATAACGTAGGCTGAAATTCTCAACATCACTGTTGGACAACTCCTCGAGATCGAGCCCATGCCTGTGCTTACAGAGGAGGAAATAAAACGGAAATATGTCCGGGGCGGACCTTTGGTCAAGCCAGACGAGGTCAAGAAGCTCCCAATGAGAATGTATGAATTGCATCAATGGTACATGGACATTACCGAGAGTTCCAATCGAGAGTCCCTCATGGTGGAAGTCAAGAAGGATCATTACTACCATCAGAAAGCTGTGGTCGTTGAGTATAATGAACTGTTTCAGTTATACAATCAAGACGCACTCGACAAATCTATCGTCAGTTGCTATTGTCTATAAGTGATTTCTTTCTGTAATTTAAGTCTCAAGCTAGCTGTAGTGATCCTTTTGATCAATCATTACCTGTAATTATCCTCACTATATTCTTTTCTGTGGTATTATGCAGGATGAAGATGTATGAAATGAAAAAAGGTGGACGCTATGGCATTGGGTTCATTGACCCAAACACCTTTAATGAATACACATGGAAAATAGATAAATATCATGAAAATCATGTAGAGGACAGCATGCTAGAGTTCTTGAAGTGCCTCAAATACAATGAAGATATACTACTTCCTTACAACTTCCAGTGAGTCACACTGTCTTGTACTACAAATTCTCTATTTTTGCCTACTAGCTAGCTACATGTTTTTGCTTACATATGTCCGCTTAATTAAGACATCCAAATGTGTGTGCATGCAGATTTCACTGGATCTTGTGTATCATTAAAGTTGACGCCGGAACAGTTGAAGTACTCGACTCACTACTTATAAAACAAAGTGACTACACCATCTTGTTTGGGATAGTCAACAGGCAATTTCAATCATTATTAACTATATATCTCGGCCTATTTAGTTCGTCATTTCCTGATATGAACTATTTAATAAACCATTTATTCATTTTCTTTGTCGGCGGGCAGGGCTTGGGCAAGGTTCATCAGCGTCACTCCAGGCGAATGGAAACAAAGACTGCAATGGTTTCGACCCAAGGTAAGTAATTAAGTAGTACTAGCTAGCTAGCTAGCTGCCATTATCTCTTTAATTATCATGCTTGATTAATTATTATCTGATCAAATTCCATTCTCGTAAAGGCCCTGAAGCAGGCGCAGGGGATTGATCTGTGTGCATACTGCGTTTGCGAGAACATTCGCATGATGGCGTCCGAAAGGAGCAGATCTCAAAGACAGGAATGGATACGTTTGTCAGAACAATATTCACAATTGTTACACCATTATCGATATCTAGTCACACAACTAATAAACATGCATATTGATCTCCTTCTTAACAGTTCACAGAGGTGCGGGACAAGCTCCTAGAAACGGAGCGCGTACAAGCACTTCAAGAGGAAATAGCGGGATTTTTGCTCGACCAGGTCATAGATCCGAAGGGAGAATACCATTACCCGCTACCGCCCCCATGAACCACTTCCAATTGTCATCGTGCTCCGAAGGCACCAATTAGGCTACCGTGCATTCGCACGAGCTAGTGTTTTCTTAGTGGTTTTCATCCAACATTAAATTATTTCTGTTTCATTATAATATGTGTAACTCTTGTCATATGATTCTTGTATCTTGTCTCCTCAAACCACACTATAATAGTGTGAGGGGTGGAAAAAATGAATTCAAGAGTTTAAAGGTTAAATGGTTCGATTATAAAACTAAACAACGAAAACTATAGAATCAAAACGAAGATGGAAATGTAGTAGCAAATATATGTATGGTCGTTAAACATGGATACATATAGGATGCATATGCATTTTTAGCTGTACAACTTTATGAAATTTACTTCACTTCATAGTAGGAAATACTAAACCACCAAACTATTGATTAAATCTCGGATTACTACCAGTAGTAGTTTTAAGATATACTCCCTCCGTTCCTAAATATAAGTCTTTGTAGAGATTCCACTATAAACCACATACGGATGTATATAGATGCATTTTAGAGTGTAGATTCACTCATTTTGCTCCGTATGTGGTCCATAGTGGAAATCTCTCCAAAGACTTATATTTAGGAACAGAGGGAGTGTAACGTAGCAAATTCGAATTCACACTACTTTATACTTTTTCACTGTACTATACATTTTCTTTTCTGGTTATAACATCGTTTAATGCTTGATGATTTATACACAATAAGCTAAAAAAATCTGGTCTAGTCTATCACTACAACTTGTGGCTGTGGCATGAGAGCAGATACTTCTATATCTTTAGAGAAAAAAAAATCGCAAGATGCTAAAAAACATTATGTGAACTTGTATGATTCTACTTGTACAACTTTATGATATTTAGTTTATTGCATAATAGGAAATGCTAAACTGCAAAACTACTAATTAAATCTGAATTTAGCCCTTGCAATCGTAGAAATAATGATATGACTTTACACTAATTTGTACTTGATTGTTCTCTATGCATTTTCAGATACTTAGTTAATTCTAGATGATACACACACAAATAAACTTACTACAATTTTACATATAAACCAGAGCATTGTAACTCGTGTCTGCTGCATGAGCAGATATGTCTACATGTTGATTGGAGAAAACAATTCGCCAGATTCTATAAAGGTCCTATAGTCTATTAGAAATTTGGTTTGGCTTTGCATCTCATTTTGATTCACACATTAGTTCTATTGGACTACTCTTGATAATACTCGTATACACGGATCGTTCCCAAAAAATAAATTAACATAGTAATGATACAAACCATACCGATTAGTAGGTTTAATATATGCTTTCAAATATATTGGTAATGACATGTGCAAAATACACCTTGAACGATCAACAAAAATAGCAGTTCATCAAACATAGCACGCAGGCATAGGCAGCATAATTAGAAGCAACACTCTGGGTCTAAGAATTGCAAGCATACAAAAACATAGATCTGCCGTTGGGGCGCTGGATATAGACAATATATGTTATGCATTTTATAAACTTGACCATGGATGGCATTGGATTGAGAATTTCTTGTAAGGGTAATGATTAAGCATAACGATGAACAAAGCAAGAGTCATGAAGTGATAAACAGCTAGCTATATCTTTGTTCGTGGCATCAGCTAGAGATTGCTTGACCTGGTACTACGCAGGACTGTGGGAGCCCATCCGATTCATCACAACATTTGTGAACCCGATGCTGCAGTTTCTCCTATTGATGTAGCTTTTGGCATTTTATTTTTCTCCTTATCTCCATTTGGCGGCAAGATCTGCAACCACATTAGATAGATCGGTTGAGAGAGATTAAAGGCCATTTTCTCATCTTGGCCAGAAAGTTTTGTGAAAGTGATTTGCTACAAATTTGTACGTAATATAACTCGGCGATGATCTACGAAATCAATCTGGTTGGCCCGTCCTTTTGGGAAGAGAAAACAGCAATTAGATAGATATATACACATTGTAGATAGAAGAGATTAGTCAGTAGTGTAGTACCACATGCATACGTCTTGGCCTTCTTGAATTGGCCTTGACACCACATCACAATAGGATGACTCTCTCCAGCGTTGACGGCCCATGTGTATTTAGTATTTAGTACATCAAGTCCATATTGTACTACATAGATATGGTCTTTGACTTTGAACGTGAACAATGGCTAGGCATAATGAAGTATAGTTTATGCTGGTTCTACTTTGTGCTCAGCCTGGGCATGAAACCTAGGGTTCCAGTGTACCCGGTGATAAGAAATGAGTTAGATGGCAATGCGAATCAGACGAAACACATGCTCTATAAAAATTCACTGTACAAAAAGCAAGAAACAGAAGTAGACATATGATGTGTATAGAGTTGTATAGATCGAACCTGCATGGTGTTATTGCTTCACATATGGAGGACGGAGCTGGCGCTCGATGGCGTACAACAAGAGATCCTCGAGCTGGCTGGCACGCATCGTCACGGCTTCACCCTCGTTGGGAATTTTGACCAGATCGTGCTCATATGTATCCGACAAAGCAATGGCAGAGCTTTTCTCTTGTGATATGCACATATTCTTCTGTTCTATGATAAATATTCTTCGGAAATCATGTGGAAGACTTGAATAGTTGCTATCTATTGCGCAAATCATCTAGAAGACTTGGATAGTTGCCTAACTTACTACAGACAAAATAGACCACAAGGCTGGCAACGATCTGTGGTGGCAGCAGCTACAATGAAGCAAAAACTAACATTCTTAGTTGGGCTCAAAACCTACCTGAGTGCTCACCTGAGATCATGTAGCCATATTGGCCCAGAGTGCACGGGGAGGCATCTGCCTAGTGTTGTAGAAGTCTTCCCACACACACGCTAGCTAGCTCGACACCTCCACCTCACATTCATCTCATGGGGCATGGGCCACGTAATTCACCTTCTACGTAGCCGCCGCTTCTATGCAGGGCACCACGGCAAATAATGACACCTGTGCTGACCACTGAGTACTGCATCTCCTGCATGTGCGTGCAGCCGTGCATCGTCATGTTTATGTTTGCACTTGCCTCCAAGGAGAGCAAGGTGGCGAGGTGATTTCAAAGGAGAAGAACACACCAGTAGCCACAGTAGGTATCATCGTCACAGCGAGGTGATTTTCAAAGGAGAAGAACACACCAGTAGACACTATCAGGATCCTTGTCACGTGATGTGGAGTTCCCTTGGCGATATATGCTCTCGGAGAGCCGCATGGTCACGGCCTGGGCTCGTGTCTCCACGCAGCTGGGCACCGGGAAACCGGTGATGCTGCTCCTCTATGGCCGAGGATGAGGAGGGTGATGGATAGAGAAAGACCGGACGGTCAGACGTACAACTCTCGTCCGAACCATATCGAAAAGGGAGCAACAATAAGAGATCAACTCTCGTCCGGCATAGCATGAAGCAATCCAAGGGAGCCAAGATGATAGGAGGTCGGTTTTGTTTTCTGTTCGGAAAATAAGGAGAGACCGTCCATAGGGGATGCGTTCAACCTACAGGTTTAGATAGAGATCATCATGTCTTATACGGATGGAAAAACACTTAACCCCAGTGAATAGGAAAAAATAGGAGAGAGAAAGATTCCATATGGGATCCGTTCAACAAACAGCTTTAGATATATCATCACCCCCTAAAAAAAAGATAGATCCTAACATGTTAAACTTGTGAGATTTTTAGAGCATCAGAAAGAATGAGATTGATCCTTCCTAAAAAAGAAGATTGAGACAGATCCCTAAAAAAACAAATATGGAGATTGAGATGATTTTTTTCCCTCTGTTTAGATTGAGATTGATCCCTCAAAGAAAAAAAATATGAAGATTGAGATGAGTTTTTTTCTTCTATTTTTAGTTTGATCTACACCGTAATAATTCGGTCCCACCAAATCAATGGCTCGTAAATTCTAATTAACGTGGGATTTTCTTGGGAGTCTAGGATTAGTATAGTAATAGATGCCACTGGCTTTGAAGGCAACATGTAGGAGAAATTGTATATAGCTATACATGTGTGTATGTGTGAATTGGTGGTTTGTGAGACATTTGATGATATATATATGATTGGTTCTACTAGAAATTCTATATATATGCATAACGTGCACAATGTGTAGTATCGTAAAATACCAGCAAACAAAAAAGAATTAAATGGAAAACACAAAATTAAATGAAAAAGAAATCATAAAACCAAAAAAAAACCAAACCTTGTAGTACCGCTTGGTTCTACCAACCGGTACTAAAGGGCTCCCGGCCCCTGGAGCTGGCTCGCGCCACGTGGTTGCCCTTTAGCACCGGTTCATGCTGAACCGGTACTAAAGGGGGGGGGGGCTTTAGTGCCCACACTTTAGTGCCGGTTATGGAACCGGCACTAAAGGGCCTTACGAACCGGTGCTATTGCCCGGTTCTGCAGTAGTGGAGTTGCATAATATCATAGTCATAGGAACATGTATAAGTCATGAAGAAAGCAATAGCATAAAAACTAAACGATCATATTGCTAAGCTAACGGATGGGTCTTGTCCATCACATCATTCTCCTAATGATGTGATCCCGTTGATCAAATGACAACTCATGTCTACGGTTAGGAAACACAACCATCTTTGATTAACGAGCTAGTCTAGTAGAGGCATACTAGGGACACTCTGTTTCGTCTATGTATTCACACATGTATTAAGTTTCTGTTTAATACAATTCTAGCATGAATAATAAACATTTACCATGATATAAGGAAGTACAAATAACAACTTTATTATTGCCTCTAGGGCATATTTCCTTCATTGCGACATAGTTAGGTTAAAGTGGTTAAAATAGGACAAAGGACATGAGGAGTTTATACTGGTTCGGCCCCTTACGGTGAAGGTAAAATCCTAATCCAGTTTGAGGTGGTATTTCTAGGGTTTCGATTACCAGGGAGCGAATACACTTTGCCTGGCTTTCGATCCGTTGTCTCTTGCCCTAAGCCACTGCCGGGTCATCCCCTTATATACACGGGGTGATGCCCCACGTCTTAGAGAGTCCCCGGCCGGCTCATAGAAACGTTCCGGCCCGGTGAGTTATCTTACATGCCTTACGATACAAGTCACATATACATAGAGGTTTACACTTACGGGCTTTAAGCCGCCTTTGGGTCAAGGGCCCTTTAACAAGCCTACTACATGAACCGCCATCTTCAACATATTTATGGGCTTGGTTTATGAACCGCCATTGGGATAACCCGACCCCTCCTGGGCGGGTCATATCCAATAGTCATATCCCCAACATTAGGCCCCAGGTTGATTTCAACTTGTTCATGTCAATCTTCAACACATAGAAATAATCCTTCTTCATCTTCTTGTGAGATATTGTAACCCGCCATGATGTCATTCCCTAAGATTGCGGTAACCCGCCATGACGTCACATGTTATTAATATTACATACGTCCCAAATCTTAATAAATCCTCTCCTTTAATGAACCTCCAAAAATCGAGGCGCTCGCGCCGTCACATATCCATTTTCTTGTCTCCTCGATTCCCGCGCATGCCACTTATCCTTCCAGCCTTATAAATAGGGCCACGGGTTGTCTTTTCACTCTTCCCCTTTGCCTTCTCGTCTTCATCTTCTTCCTCGCAACACTTCAGCGCCCTCGAGCTCCGACGCCGTTGATCTTCGTCCACTACTTCAACTCCGGCCGCTGCATCACCCTGAACGAACTAGAACACCATGTCGCCTCTCCGCTGTTCATCAGCGTCGGTAAGCATTCACCTTTCCTCTTAATAGATCTGCCTTAGGGTTTCCCTATTCATCAGCGTTCATCACCGTTCCTCCTTCTCTTTCCTAGATTGCATAGTTTTGATCTGAAAACAACACAGATCTTGTGCGGTAGCATATTTAGCAATTGTGTTTTAATACAAGAATATATCCTCATTGCAACATATCTCATATGGGCATCCCCACTTTTCTGCTGCCGCCACCTTAGGTTTAGATTTTATTTCATTTCTCTGAACTGCTACAGATCCTATCTTATATCTCCTATCTGTGAAACCTGTTTGTCCCAACACTTAGTAAAATTTTCTCTTAGATAGATGTTGAGTACCATTGCTGTCACGGCAGCTTACATCACATGTGATAATTATCCATATATCATCAGGCCCTATTTAAGCCACCATTCTGAATATATACTGTAGCTTTTTTATTCCCGGCTTAATGAATCAATTTGAACTGGCAATTTTTTTTTTACTTTAGGCTTCTCTCGTCACAATTCCACGAAAGACAGTCTCTTCATGTAACTGGGTTCCCTCCATGTCACTAAGAACACACTCAAAGACTTTGTCAAAATCGGGTACTTGCCAACAAAGAATGTCATGCATTATCGTGCCCCTAATCCAGTCAAAGAAAGACCTCAGTCAAAGGATGACGAAGTCATCGTTTTTACTGATCACATGAATCGGGGCTTCTCACCGCCCGGTTCTAAATTTTTCCGAGACGTTTTGCACTTCTTTCAACTCCATCCTCACGACATCGGGCCCAATTCCATGTCAAACATCTGCAACTTTTAGGTCTTGTGCGAAGTATAACTTCAAGAGGAGCCCAATGTCGAACTCTTCAGGGAATATTTTTATTTAAACCACCAAAACGAGTTTACGAACGGACCTAGCTTGGAACTTGGCGGAATCTCAATTCAACGAAGAAGAGATGCCATGTTCTCCTATGCTTGCTTGCCGAGTCTCCCCAAGGATCGGAACCAGACATGGTTTTACTACGAAGATACCTATCCGGCTGATGAAAATCCATTGCCGGGTTATCGTCTCCAACGTCTTGACCCAAAGCATCATCTTCCTTAAAAGGTTGCCGTTGTTGAACGTAAAATGCTTGCCCCCACTATTGCGAAGGTCAAGGCTCTGCTGGGAAATGGGTTAACTGGTATTGACTTGGTTCGGTGCTGGGTTTCTTGGTGAATCATACCCTTGAGTCGCCGACCCGACTTAATGTGTACTTACACGGGTGGTACAGATGATCCATTAAGCCACAACTCCTTGCGTTTGACTGATGAGGCAATCACTGAAATGACAAAGACCCTTCTGAATGAAGATCCGGAAGACTACAACAAAGTGAGTCTGAAACCTTTCTGCAAACTTAACCCGCCACCAAATGTGAGTCTCTAACTTACTTTACTTTTACCTCATCATTCGAATATTCTATTAACTCAAATTTGCTGACTTTCATAGGCTGAATCCGATTTTTGGAAGAAAAAATATGACCATGAAGCTGCCAAAAAGGCTAGGGCTGCCAAGAAAGCTGCCAAGAAACATAAAAAGAAACCAAGTGCCTCTGAACTGTTTGAGCTGAATGACAACTCTGAGTCGGAGGTAGCCCTTGACTCCCTTGGCTATTTTTTCAATTATCTTATTCACATTGATTATTCTCAGGATGACACGGGGCCCAACCAAGCAATTGAAGAAGAGGTAACTATTATTCCCTCCGGCTAAGCACATTTGCCAAGACAGAAAATTCGACGAGTAACCCGGCAAGTAAGCTTTTCACACCCCTGAGCTCATTTGGATCCTCACTTTATTTTGAAGCAACAGCAGCACGAGAACCGGTGACAGACTCAGAACATCGAAGGTGAAGAATTATCCTCTGGCTTACCAAATACTCCAGTTCGACGAAAACGTCAAAACGAGGTCCTTCCGAACTTAAACAGTTTTTACCCACTAGCGTGTCTCATTCACCAGCCACTTAATTCTTCCAATTCAACCTACCAGGAGGTTTCTCGCTCTTCCTCCGGTGACTCATCACAGACCCAGCTGCCGGCTTTCAAAACTGCTCCTGGGTAACAACAATTAATTTTTATTCTGTACCTCGTTATGCTTTTATCATTGTACTAACTTGTCATAACCCGTGAAGTGGCCAAGCAAAGCCTAGTAAGAAGGCAAAGGTGACCAAGCCGGCTGAAGATCCTAAAGTCGTTGAACCAGAGCAGCAAGTCCCAGCATCAGATGCTTCTGAAAAACAACCAGAAGAACCTGCCCATGATGTTCTGCCTAAAATTCTTGATCTCCCCCTTAACCACACAAATATTAATTCTTTGAACACTGAATCATCAAGCCCACTTAAACCGTCAAAAGAGCATAGTGAAGATGTGATGATCACTGACACCGGCTTTAAAGAACCGGGAAATCCAACTGTCTTGGCTATGCACTCCGTCAAACAAGAGGTCATTGAAAGGCAGAAAGTGAGGTTCGACGCCACTATGCGCAATTGAGTAGTAGCGAAATATTTTCTGGCTACCTCAATCAAATACACACCAGCCATAATCTTGAAGTTGATATGGTGAAGCAGATGCATCAAAAATTTGAGGTATGAATTCCTGCATGAATAAGTTATGTACATCCTGCCAGCCCCCCTAGTCTACCGGGTATGATAAAATTGAATATGCTTTAGACTTAGAATAAGCATGAGCATCTTTAGTAGAATCCTTCCAAGGCCGGCTTTCACCATTATAATTAAATCGGATTTTAATTAACATTGCATCCGTAGTCCCCAAGGGCCGGTTTAATCAACATGAATGAGCCGGTCCTGTTTACCATTGTTTATAAAGAGAGCTTACATGTATAGCCCCCATAAACCAGCTGTGATTGTTTACGGCACCACCGGGTTATCATAAAGGAATAAGAAGATGCAAGCGATATGCATTAGCCCCCAAGTGCCAAGTATTCTTGCGTGCAAAGTGCTTGGGACTTATTTATATGAGCCGTTGTATGAAGAATGTTTAGGCATGCATTAGCCCCCAAGTGCCAAGTGTTGTTGTTTGCAAAAGGCTTGGGACTTATATTCCTGTAACCCGGATATGAATGTATTTGCAACTCTGTGTTTGTACATGATGCCACTGCTGAACTGCAATCACAATTGCCAGATGCAAAGACCCGGCTAGAGAATCAAGAATCTGAGACCCGGAAAGCTGAGTCAAAATTCCAATTTATCTTGGCTGAAATGGAATAGTTGAAGACCAGTTTTGAGGCGGAGAAAAACGCTTGGGCTAAAGAAAGGACCGCTTTGACGCAGCGAGCTGAAAAAGCGGAGGCGACTCTTCAAGAGGTGACCACTGAGCTCACCGGTTTAAAACACCATGTATCCCAGATGATTTCTTATAATGCCCAGTATGCGACTATGTCCCCCACGTGTCGAGGCACGACTTAAGGACATAAACGCATACTAGAATGATCTCAAGTATGGTATCTTTGCACAACTCATGTAAAATTCAGGGATGAAAGTGTAAAAATGATAGTTGGCTTACACTCGCCACGTCACACAACGAAATACAATAACATACATCATCCAAATAACATCAGAGCCTGACTACGGACAAAAACCAAACGAAAAGATACCATAAATAACACAAGCCCGGATCCTCCTAGTAAGAGCCACTACTGATCGTCGGGATAAGACACATAGTAACGTCCACGCTCTTCGTCGAACTCCCAGTACAGCTCTGAACCATCTCCTGTATAGTTGTCAACGGTACCTGCATCTGGTGTGTATTGAATATGTGAGCCACAGAGGACTCAGCAATCCCGTTCCCTGGTATCAAAACTACCAACGCCTTAAGGTGTGGAAAGGCTGTAAAAGTGTATGCAGCAATAACTAGCACTATCTTACGAGTCTAGAGCGAGAAGAGAACAAGTGCCAATGATCGCCAAGTTGATGAAGAAGTGATCCTAGCTACTCACGATCAAACATAACCCCATCGTGTTCACTTCCCGAAGCCCTTCGGAAAGAGACCATCATGGTTACTCACGCAGGTAGTGTATTCATGAATAAGGTGTCAAGATGTCTACAACCGGATATTAATAAATTCCCATCTGCCACATAACCGCGGGCACGGCTTTCAAAAGATCAAACCCTGCAGGGGTGTCCCAACTTAGCCCATCACAAGCTCACAATCTGCAGAGTCGCAACTCCAAAGTGGGAAGACCCGAGTATTCTCGGAATCCGATGCTCAAGATATTTCGACAAAGGTAAAACTAATCCAGCAAGACCTCCCGGCATGCCGACACCCTGATAGTAGCCGCGTGTATCTCTTCTCAAGCCATGACCGGATGTGACAACCTACAGGAAAATACCAATCCTCGAGTTTCCTCGTGGTGGCCCCACAGTCTGCCCGGTTAGACCAACACTCATGAGGAGCACTGGCCCGGGTTGTTGACTAAGAACTCAGGTTTATAACTCCCTATGCAAGTTTTTAGTTGTTAGGCAAATGTAAAACCAATGTTGGGCCTTGCTGGAAAAGCTTTAAACAGAGCGAATTATCAAGGGGGGCCCATAAACCCCAACCGTGTTAGGAACGCAAAATCAAGGAACATAACACCGGTTTGTCGGTTCCTAGGGTGGCATGAGTGGAGCAAAACACCAAGCAAGAGGCTTAGTCTTCCACCCATTACCAATGTATAGGTGAATTAGTTTAACAGGTATATATATTGTGTTATCCCAACAACAACTTCATCACGGAGCAGTATCTTCAAAACTTCACCTGCAACTAAAAACGCTATAAGAGGGGCTGAGCGACGCATACTTAGCCAAACAACGGTTTGCTTGGAAGGCGGTTAGAGTGTTTCATGGCAACAATAGGATGGCTGACAAACAGGAATAGGCATCGAGGCAATATCTAAAAGAATGTGACATCTAGCATAGGCAACGATAGAAGTGATATCCGGGAATGGTCATCTTACCCGTTGATTCCACGGAGGGATCGTAACTTTGCTCCTCAAACTCAGCCTCGTAAGGAACCTCGAACTCCGAATAATCTCTACCCAGCACAAGAACATAACAATGGCACAATATCAAACACGATATATTGCGCAATCAACATGATGCAAGACACAACATGGGATGCAAGTATGATGTGCGTATGCATGAGGATACTCTTGAGCCTAAGGAGAAGATGATGGAAAAGGCCTCATCTTGGGAAACCAAGCAAGCCACTGGATAGATTGGAAGATTTCAGTTGAAATCGATATAAAGATCACAGGAAACGGATGCACGGTTTGCAAATGACAAGCAAAACAAGATTCAAGCGAAACTGCAGTTTACAGCAACATGGCATCTTTGGAGCAAGAAATAATTATGATACAACACCCAAACATGGAGACAAAGGGCATGTATGTGAAATAGACATGATACTTAACAAGCATGAACTTAGATCACACCCAAAACCTTGCTGGAACACAATTAAACAAGCATGGCAAGTTGCAATAAATTTACAGAATTCTCAGACTTAGTGAAAATTACAAGGCATGGCAGAATTACAATGAATAGGCATGTTTGCAAGCTTCTGCAACTCTATTCAAAGCATAGCATGGCAAGTTAAGGTAACCCACAACAAGAAGACATATTCGAGAAGCTACTCATGACAAGAACATGCTCATAGGATGCATAGAACACTAGCTACACTCATGGCAAAACTGAACTTGTTGATAACATGCCGACAGATACATTTTATAGTCACTTGAGAGCATGAAAACAACAAGCTACAACAAGCCAACATGCAAGGAAAAGGCATGGCAACAACATACATAACATGCTTCATGAATAACCACATGGCTACTTCTATAACATACTAGAACATGTCCCAAACACCATGGCAAAAGTGCAAAAGTTTATCCAGACTTAGCAAAATTTGGGCATGCTGACAGATAAATTTTATAGCAACTTGAGGGACTCATAACAACCAGCTACAGCATGGCATCATGGCAAACAAGAGCATGGATAGCTAGAGCATAACATATACTTCAAGGAACACCCACTGGACAACTCTAAACATGCACATCAAAGACGGTGGCATCATGGATACATAGCATAAAAATTAACAGATTCACACTTAGCAGAAATTTAACAACAAGATGACATGTTAACAAGCTTGTTGCACTCATTTCAAGACATAACATGGCATGAAAATGAATTTATCATGTAGAGCACATTCCCAAGAGCAAAACTCATGTTGACACCTAGCTCATATGACTCATGGATTAATATGCACAAGCAAGGCAAAACATGATCTCATAACAAGCTCAAGAACTTATCAGCCAAATGCACTTTTGCAACAGAGATAAACATGGCAATATGACACCTAACATGAATGCTACAGCAACCATCATATAGAGGATTTCACAATGAAGATCTGGACATATCATTCACTCCATTCGGACCAACATGCACAAAGTAACTAGCTCACTAACATGCCAACAAATTTACATAGACAACAAGTGCTGAAATAGTTCATCATGATGCACTCTTGGCACGAAGATTAAGTCAACAAGATGAACTCTAACATGCATGAAACTGATGCTAACATGTAGAGCACGACGAGACGAACATTTCGACATATCATACACGCAAAACGGAGCACCGAGCACAAAGTTATCACATGGTGAAGGAGGCAACAAATTTAGCAGATCTGGGGACATGGTGGAATTTATACCTCACGAAAAGTTAACCCGGGACGAGGGGAACCGGGACGGGGAGGCGCGTTTGCTTCGGGGGAGTGGTGGATCTGGTCCCGATCCGGCCGGATTGGGACGAGGCGGCGGCAACGGCGGCTCGCCGGAGCGGGGCGGCGGACGGCCGGCGGGGAGCTCACCGGAGGGCTTGTGGAGGCGGCGGCGGCGTCGTTGCCGGGCCAGGGCGCGGAGGCGGATAGCCGGGCCGGCGAGCCCGCGCCGGGGTGGCGGCGGACGAGCGCCGGTCGGGGTGGCGGCGGACGCGGGAGGAGGCAGCGGCGGCCGGCCAAGGCGGCGTGCGCGGCGCGGAGGCGAGCGGTGGACGGGGCCACGGGACCGAGCCCGGGCGGAGGACGACGGCGGGTGGCGCGCGGGCTGGGTGGCCCAGTCCGGGCCCTGGCCGACGGGGAAGTGGGGCGGCACGGCGGACGAACCAGGCGTTGACACGTGGCGGCGGAGGAGGTGGGCGGATACGTCCGGCCAGGTCGGACGTGTCCGGCGGCGGCGGAGGAGGAGCTCGACTAGGGTTTGCCCGAAAATGTAGGGGGTGGACGTTTTTATAGGCATAGGGAGCTAGGAATGTCCAAATGAAGAGCGGTTTTCGCCCACACGATCACGATGCGATGACCGAGAGGATGGGAGTGGTTGTGCTGGGTTAGTGGGATGTTGTGGAGGGGGTCTTGGGCCAAAAGGAAGAGGAGCTTTTAGCCCACTAGGTTAACCGTCGGAGTATCAAACGATCTCCAAACGCGACGAAACTTGACAGGCGGCCTACACGTACTAAAACAACAACGCACGACAAGTCTCATCTCATTCCGAGAACATTACACGGCCACATACGAAAGAAGGACTCGGAGGTGCCACAGGCACGTGTGTGAGCATCGGTACTCGAAACGGACAAAGGGAAGAGATGAGAATGACCGGGTACATGTGACAACTCGAATGCAATGCAATGCACGTGATAACATGACATGGATGATATGCACACACGCACGCGGAAAAATGAAGAAACCCGAAATGAAAGAAGAGCCTAGAATGGAATTGATTAAGTCAACGAAGATTACAGCTCTGATACCAACTTGTAACGCCCTAGACACACCCGTTGGTGGTCGTTACTCCTGGCGGGATCTAGACTGGCTCCACATATCAATACTAGTCTTTTCTGCGCACTTTGTCCTCACTCATGCGCACCCGGGAGCAACTTCTCGGTCGGTCACCCATCCTGAAATTACTCCAAGCTAAGCACGCTTAACTTTGGAGTTCTGTCCGAATGGGCTCCCGGAAAAGAAGGAATTCCTTATTGATATGAGTAGTCGATCATCCCTAATAAGCCAGGCCATCACATACACACCCACTCAAAGGAACCGACATCCTCGTCGGGCCACATGAACGTTCCCTCTTGTCACAAATGTCTGTGCATCCAGTCCGATACATGTGTCATGCCCTGTGCCACGACGGGTCACAAACGTCATGAATAACATGATCGGGCACCTGTCCGCAAACATCCGTGTAACCACGAGGGTCGTCTCTGATACCAACTTGTAACGCCTCGGACACATCCGCCGGTGGTCGTTACTCCCGGCGGGATCTAGACTGGCCCCACATATCAACACTAGTCTTTTCTGCGCACTTTGTCCTCACTCATGCGCACCCGGGAGCAACTTTCCGGTCGGTCACCCATCCTGAAATTACTCCAAGCTGAGCACGCTTAACTTTGGAGTACTATCCAAATGGGCTCCTGGAAAAGAAGGAATTCCTTATTGATATGAGTAGTCTATCATCCCTAATAAGCCAGGCCATCACATTTCTGCTATCTTCGGTTATTCGCCTTGCTAATCATCAAAAGTGAATCTTTTCCTTGATATTATAAACCACCTCTAACCAATCTATGACTTACTCAGGTCGCAGGAGTAGCATTCTTAACCAAGATATGCTTGTGAAGCTCAAGGCTGTTTACACACTTGTTGAACAGCTATACACTGGAGCTCAGCGTGCACTGGCCAGAATTTCTCCGACTAATCAAGCACCTACTATCTTGATAGATGTCTTGAAAAAAACTTTCTGTGCTGCCTACTAGGATGGACGAAATGAAGCGATCGTCTGCAAGAGCCAGTGTCGTGAAAGCTTTGAGCCGAGCCAAGGCATGGTTACCAGAGGGAGACCCATCTGAGGTAGCTACTGGATATCCAAGCTTGAAATAAGGCAGCACTTCATTTGATCAAAAGGACTTCACTGCCTGAGTGAAAGAAATACGTCATCTGGCCAGTCTGATTGCAAATGAAACGGATTTGTCAAAATACCACCTGATTTACAGCATGGAGAATCAAAATATGCCCATGCTGGCTTATAAAGTGATGGATCTAATCCCTCCAATTCGTAAGCATACTTTCCCCCTGAAGTTGACCCGTCTGAACTTATAGATGATGAAGCTGAATTTCAAGCCTTGTGCGGCATCGATTGATCATCTCCAAACTTTCAGACGTCGGAGGAGGACGAAGAACTGGAGAAGGATGATCCAGAGACCTCAAGTCAGCAAGGCCAAGAAGAGTGATCCATCGGGCGGGTTATATATGCGATCCTTTGAAAAATAGTCGATCTTTATTGGCTCACTGAGTCATGTAATAGGCTGGTGAAACCTTGAACTGTCGTGCCATTGTGCATGTTTTTTTTGCGCAATACTGTTGATCCTCCACTTGAAAAGCTACTGCTTTATGCGTATGATATCATTGATTTGAGCAGATCAGATTGAACAGTACCCTGCACACAAATAGATTACAACTGCCCTGGCGGTTTACCGCCGGGCGGGTCACAATGCCCAAATTAAACCGTTGGGGATAAATAGTCCATATGTAATGCCCAGGATGGAGTTATACCTCCTACGTGTCGAGGCACGACTTAAAGGCATAAGTCCATCCTAGAATGATCTCTGAGTTTGGTACTTTGCCATTTGGCTTTTGCCCTTAGAGGGTTGTAGTGCTCTTAATGTATGATGTTTGAGACTTGTACTGTAATTCTGTGACGTGGCGAGTGTAAGCCAACTATTTTCAGTTTACTATCCCTCTTTTACATGATTTGTGCAAAGATTACCAAACTTGAGATCATTCTAGGATGGACTTATGCCTTTAAGTCGTGCCTCGACACGTAGGAGGTATAACTCCATCCTGGGCATTACACCATAACCAGGGCCGGGATGATTACAACTTTTTATATAACATGATATCATACCTGTGGTATTTACTTAAACTACAAGCTTTATCAGCTCCATGCAGTTAGAGCTTTTAGAGCCATAACTCTAAGCATAAAATTATTATTCTCTGACAACTTAGAGTCTGCCATTCTGGTGGGTTGCAAAGACCCGAAGATGCTTCAAATATGAGACATAAATAGGGCAGCTTGGCCCGATTCATAAAAACCATATCATAAGGAAAAAATATGATATAAAGCCAAAATAAAAAATCAAAAAATCCGAGGCTTTTGCAGGCCGCCAAGCCAAAGTTTCTTCTTCAATGAAACTAGCCTGATGGCCACTGGAAGGTATGCGCTTTCCGTGAGCCGGCTCTCACATGATCCAGTTGACATTTGAACCCAGATAAGTTTAGGTCTTATTTAAAGATAGAGTTATCAGGAGTACGCGGGGTCGTAGTAGCATCGTGCATCACAAGCCAATTTATCCAAGTTTCAAGGAAGGCAACTTATGAGCCTGGATCAATCCTGACTATCTGTAAGCCGTGCTCTCACATGACAAACTGGCGTTTTAACCTTAACAAGCTCATGATCTTTGGTGAATACACCGTAAAAGATTGATTGTTAAGAGTTCGGCGGGTCAATTGGGATTACCTGATGAAGAAGCAGCTGGTATACATGTAGGATGACCCGGAAAGGTTATGTACTCTTTGATGAATACACCTATGTTTGAACAAGATAACCTGGTCAAGAGAGTAGTAATGCTATGTTATCTTTGGTGAATACACCTATGTTTGAACAGGAAGCCCCAAGTGACATATTTATGAGTTGTGCTCGTCGGGGACCTATGTTTGAGCTGTGCTGTGCATCCAACTCTCTTTGGTCCCTGTAATTTGGGCGTCAAGCCTCTTAACTGAACATGTAAGACGATGATAAAGACTCCACTTCGAAGAAGTGAAACGACAGAGGCCCTGAATTATCAGGGATGCCGACTGTATTATACTGTTTCTAATATATACATCATCAAACTATGTACATCATGAGAGCCGGTAGCTCAAGTTTCGTAGGGCCGAAGATGAGCAATATTCCACGGCCGACGGGTCTCCTCCTCCAATGTGCGTGAGTCCTTGTGGTCTCGAACATCGATAAGATAGTATGACCCATTATGCAGATTCTTGCTGACCACAAAAGGTCCTTCCCAAGGCGGTGATAGTGTATGCATATCAGTTTGATCCTGGATAAGCCAGAGCACCAAGTCGCCTTCTTGAAAGGTCCTGGTTTTGACCCGGCGGCTGGGATAACTACGTAGATCTTGTTGATAAATCGCTGAATGAGCCGCCACGAGGTCACGCTCCTCATCCAACAGGTCAAGTGCATCCCGACGTGCCCTTTCATTATCAGCTTCAACATAAGCCGCCACACGGGGCGAATCGTGACGGATGTCACTGGGAAGAACCGGCTCTGCTGCATAGACCATGAAGAAAGGTGTATAACCCGTAGATCTGTTGGGGGTTGTATTGATACTCCATAACACTGAGGGTAACTCCTCCACCCAACAACCTGGCGTTCTTTGCAAAGGAACCATAAGCCGAGGCTTGATGCCTCGCGGAATCTCTTGATTAGCTCGTTCCGCTTGACCATCAAGAAATCGAATATGCTCTCGTTGACAAAACTCTTTCATAGCACCCTTAGACATATTAGTGCCATTATCCGTGATAATGTTGTGGGGAAAGCCAAAATGGAAGATCACCTTCTTGATGAATTGAACCGCCGTTACTTCATCACACTTGCTAACTGGCTCTGCTTCAACCCACTTAGTAAACTTATCAACTGCCATCGAAAGGTGGGTTTTCTTATCTTTGGACCTCTTGAAAGGCCTGACCATATCAAGCCCCTGATGACCCACAAGTGTAGGGGATCTATCGTAGTCCTTTCGATAAGTAAGAGTGTCGAACCCAACGAGGAGCAGAAGGAAATGATAGGCTGTTTTCAGTAAGGTATTTTTTGCAAGCACTGAAATTACAGGTAACAGATAGTTTTGTGATAAGGTAATTGGTAGCAAGTGAAAAAAGGTGAAAGTAAATAAGGTGGAGCAAGGTGGCCCAATCCTTTTTGTAGCAAAGGACAAGCCTGAACAAACTCTTATATAAAGGAAAGCGCTCCCGAGGACACATGAGAATTATCGTCAGGCTAGTTTTCATCACGATCGTCTGATTCGCGTTCGGTACTTTGATAATTTGGTATGTGGGTGGACCGGTGCTTGGGTGCTGTCCTTACTTGGACAAGCCTCCCACTTATTATTAACCTCTAATGCAAGCATCCACAACTACAAAAGCAGTATTAAGGTAAACCTATCCATTGCCTGAAACATATGGATCCAAATCAGCCCCTTACGAAGCAACACATAAACTAGGGTTTAAGCTTCTGTCACTCTAGCAACCCATCATCTACTTATTACTTCCCAATGCTTTCCTCTAGGCCCAAATAATGGTGAAGTGTCATGTAGTCGACGTTCACATGACACCACTAGAGGAGAGACAACATACATCGCATCAAAATATCGAACAAAGACCAAATTCACATGACTACTAATAGCAAGACTTCTCCCATGTCCTCAGGAACAAAAGTAACTAATCACAAGACATAATATTGTTCATGATCAGAGGGGTACTAATATGCATAATGGATCTGAACATATGATCTTCCACCAAATAAACCAACTAGCATCAACTAAAAGGAGTAATCAACACTACTAGCAACCCACAGGTACCAATCTGAGGTTTGGGTACAAAGATTGGATACAAGAGATGAACTAGGGTTTGAGAGGAGATGGTGCTGGTGATGATGTTGATGAAGATAGCCCTCCCCAAGATGGGAGAGTTGTTGGTGATGATGGCAGTGACGATTTCCCCCTCCCGGAGGGAAGTATCCCCGGCAGAACAGCTCTGCCGGAGCCCTAGATTGGTTTCCGCCTCGAGACGGCGGCGTCTGGTCCCGAAAGCCTCCTTATGATTTTTTTCAGGTCAAAACACCTCATATAGGATAAGATGGGCATCGGGGGACCATTGGTGGGCCCACGAGGCAGGGGGCGTGCCCAGAGAGGGGGAGGGGGGCGCCCCCACCCTCGTGGACAGCCGGTGGCCCCCCTCGTGAACTTCTTTCGCCACATATTTTTTATATTTTTTGAAATGGAGTTCTGTGGAGTTTCGGGGCTTTTAGAGTCGTGCAGAATAGGTTTCCAGAGTTTGCTCCTTTTCCAGCCCAGAATTCCAGCTGCCGACATTCTCCCCCTTCATGTAAACCTTGTAAAATAAGAGAGAAAAGGCATAAGTATTGTGACAAAACAAGTAATAACAACCCATAATACAATAAATATCAACATATAAGCATGATGCAAAATGGACGTATCAGCCCCCAGGTCAGAAACGACCAAGTAATTGGAATCATCCTCAACTCTTGAGCCGGAAAATGAGCTCGTCGTGAAAACTTCTGACAACCGTCACATTTGATGACCAAATCCCCAACATCAGCATGAGACATTAACCAATAAAACCCATGACGAAAAGCCTTGGCTACGAGATATTTAGAGCCGGCATGATGACCACAATCTCCTTCGTGAATCTCTCGCAGAATCTCATAACCTTCTTCAAGGGAGACGAAACGTTGAAACGCCCCTGTGACACTGCGATGGTGCAACTCCCCATTGAAAATCATCATTGACTTAGACCGCCGGATTATCTGCCTGGCCAAAATCTCATCCTCAGGCAACTCGCCCTGGGTCATGTAAGCCAAATACGGAACTGTCCAATCAGGAATGGCATGAAGAGCCGCCACCAATTGTACTTCCGGGTCAGGAATAGCAAGATCCTCCTCTGTAAGTAATTTGACAGAAGGGTTAAGCATAATATCCAGGAACGTGTTAGGTGGCACCGGCTTACGCCGAGACCCTAACCGGCTTAATGCGTCAGCCGCGTGCTTCTTCCTGCGATCAATATGCTCAACTTGGTAACCCTTGAAATGACCCGCAATAGCATCAACCTCTCGACGATAAGCCGCCATGAGTGGATCCTTAGAATCCCAAGTGCCAGAAACCTGCTGAGCTACCAGATCTGAGTCGCCGAAGCACCTCACCCGGCTTAAGTTCATCTCCTTAGCCATCTGAAGACCGTGGAGCAAGGCCTCATACTCAGCTGCATTGGTAGTACAAGGGAACATTAACCGGAGAACAAAAGAAAATTTATCACCTCGTGGGGAAGTCAAGACAACTCCAGCCCCCGAGCCTTCCAACTGCCTGGATCCATGAAAGTGAATAGTCCAATATGTGTTATCCGGCTTTTCCTCAGGCATCTACAACTCTGTCCAATCATTGATAAAATCCACAAGTGCTTGTGACTTGATGGCCGTACGAGGCACATACTTTAAACCATGGGGTCCAAGCTCAATGGCCCACTTGGGTACCCGACCTGTGGCTTCTCTATTTTGGATGATATCCCCTAAAGGAGCAGAACTAACCACCGTAATGGGATGACCCAGAAAATATTGTTTGAGCTTTCGGCTTGCTATGAAGACCCCATACACAAGCTTCTGCCAATGCGGATACCTCTACTTTGACTCAATAAGTACCTCACTGATGTAGTAAACCGGTGGTTGAGCCGGATACTCCTTGCCTACCTATTTCCTTTCCACCACAATGGCCACAATAACAGCCCGGCCATTGGCAGCCACATATAACAACAAAGGCTCCTTATCAATAGGAGCAACAAGAACTGGTGGCTCAACTAGTTGCTTCTTAAGCGCCTCAAATGCCTCATCAGCAGCATCACTAAACACAAAATTATCTGTCTTCTTCATCATCTGGTACAAAGGGATAGACTTTTCACCTAGGTGGCATATGAACCGGCTGAAAGCCGCTATCCGATCCGCCAAGTGTTGGACGTCATTAACACACTTTGGCTTAGCCAGGGTAGTAATAGCCTTGATTTTCTCCGCGTTAGCTTCGCTACCTCGGTCTGAAACCAAAAAACACAAAAGCTTACCCGTCGGTACACTAAAACACACTTGGCCAGGTTAAGCATCATTTTATAAACCCGGAGATTGTTAAATGTCTCCTTCAAATCATCAATCAGAGTCTCCTTCTTCCTGGATTTCACCACAATGTCATCTATGTAAGCATCAACATTACACCTGATCTGATTGTGAAGGCAATTCTGCACACCGCTGGTAAGTCGCCTGGGCACTCTTGAGCCCAAAAGTCATAGACACATAGCAGAAGGCGACAAACGGAGTAATGAAAGTTGTGTTCTCTTGGTCCTTAACTACCATTTTGATATGATGATAACAAGAATAAGCGTCCAAAAAACTCAAACGCTCACAACCCGCCGGAGCATCAATGATTTGATCAATACGAGGGAGAGAAAACATATCAGCCGGACAAGCCTTGTTTAAGTGTAATGCCCCATATGTAACACTTTCCAATAATGGCAATAAAGCTTCTCAATTTGATCCTTGTCATTATCCTTGGGGGTTCTTGTCATTTATTTCTTTGCATTGCCATATCATTTATTATTTTTTGCATCATTGCATTGCTCCTCATCATATCATCATGGCATACTAGTTTACTTTATTGTTGAGTGAGAGTGAGGCCTTGTGTATGTTGTGTGTGTGGGTTCTAGCTAAGCCTAGCTAAACTCTAAAAAACCCCTTTCTTTCCTCTTCTTCTTCTTCTCCTTTCTTTTCTTTCTGGCCTTTTCTTTGCTCCATTGTACAAGCAACCTAGCCAAGTGCTCTTATGTTCTTTCTTCTCCTATAAATCTTGCACCTTGCCTACAACCTCTCCACCAAATATCAGCCTATTTGGAAATGATTTGGTTGGGTTTTAAAATGACTTGAGTTTAAACCATATTCAAACTCCTTTTATTTTTCTGCCTCTAAAAATGTCGAAGTCAATTTATTTAAATAGGGCATAAATCTCTGAGCATGGGGATATTTTTCTTTTCCCATGACTCTTCTTCTTTATTTCTGTGTTTTTCTTTTTCTTTTCTGCTTGAGGATAAAAGAAAAAGGAAGAAAAGCAGCTCCAGCAGTGCACCTGGGCCTCCTCCTCCTTCTCTCTTCCCCCTAGGCCCATCTCTTCTCTTCTCTCCGCGGCGCCTGGCCCAACTCCTCCAGCAGGCCCAGCCAACAGGCCGCACCGTCGCGCCGTGGCTTTTTCGTGCCTGGCCCCACCTGTCTGTCTCACAGACCGCGTCGCTGTCTTCCTGCGTCGGCATAACAGAGCAGCGCGCGCGTGCGCCATCGTGCCATGAACTCACGGATGTCGAGGCCGTCGCCGCCCCCTTTTTAAACCCGCAGCTTGTCCTCTTCTTTCCCATAGGATTCCCCTTTCCCCTCATCACCGCCTAGAGAGCGAAGCACCCCTAGATCCGTCGATGCAGTCGATGCTCGAGCGCATCTGAGAGCGCGACCACGTCACCGGTAAGCTCCTCGTCGACCGCAACCTCGCCAACGTTATCTATCAGCTTCCACGACGTCGACTCCTTCGTCAACGTCGACTACGCGGACCCGATCGCCTCCACGACGAGCTCTTCTTCCTCTTCTTCCTCTCCGGTGGCCGTAGGTGTTCGAGACGCGCCGTCGTCGACTCCGTCCACGACTGGGCCAGCCGAGCACACCGCCGTGCTCGTGGTGAGCTCCTCTCTCTCCCCGTACCTTTTCCCCTTCCTTCGCGTCCTATAGACCCTAGTTCTTCGAGTGCCCGAGCGCATCGCCGTCGGACCTCGTCGCCGGCGAGTGTTCCGATCCCTCTGGTGCTTCACTAGCTGTTCGTTCGCTTCGTCTCATCGTATAGAAGCTGCCTGTCTAGTCAGTGCTCCGCATAGGCCTCTGCATCGCCTCGCCATTGCTCCGCCGCCGCCATTCTGCCGTTGCTCGTCGCCGGCGCTGTAGTGCTCAGTAGGTGCTGCTAGCGTGCTGGATGGATGCGGACCTCTTCCAGGAGCAATCTGCAACACTCCGCCGTGCTGTTTGGTCGCCGGAGCAGCTCCGACGAGCCCAGCTTATTCCCCTGTTTCAGCTTCTTGTGTCTATTCTTCAGATATGCTACATGTTCTCTATCGAGAAACTTTCAGTTGCGCAGTGGTTCGTCTCCTCGTCAGTTAGCAAGTGGTCGTGGGTTCGATTCCTTGTGGGCGCAGTGGATTTCGCCCCCTTTTTGCAATTTTCGCGAGAGGCTGACAGGTAGGCCCCACCTGCCAG
>LR738712.1:641328719-641404307 GCA_902687465.1 Secale cereale
CCCGCGCGCTCCCATGTTGCCATCTCAGCCCCGCCGGGCCCCCTTGTTAGTGCCTTGGGCTAGCAAGCCCTGGGTCACTCTGACCTAGCGCATTTTTCTGTTTTCTTTTCTGTTTTGTGTTTTTCTTTTTCTTTTTTGTTTTCTTGTTTATTTAATATCTGCATAAATATGTTTCCGATGAATATGCGTTATATATGAAAAGTGCTTAGAATTTTATGTAGATTATGAAAATGATGTTTGTTGCCATGTTTAAAAACATTTAAAATGCTGTTTGAATTTAAACTTGTTTTAAATATGCTTAAACTTGTAAAAATCATAACTAAATATCTACAACTCCAAATTTAACAATCCTTATATGCATTTGGGGTAGAAAAAATGTGTAGAATATTTTGGTGCTGTTGTTTAGCATGTTTGACAACTCTATCACATAAGTTTTTCAGATCTGTCCCAAATGCAAATAAATAAATATGGGAGTTTTTGTATATTGTTGTTATTTAATTCCAGCCCATTTAAATGTGCTAGCATGTTGCTGTTATGTCAGTTGCACCTTGCCATGTTAACCAACTTCTTTAAAACATGTTGCATGCTTGTTTGGACAACTACATAAACTTGTGAAGTTGTTCCTTTGCTTGTTTCATGCTTGTGTATGAGCTTGTTTGGTTATGATGTTATTGCACTCTTGTGACCCCTAGGCCATGCATCTTTTCTTCCATGTTCATATGCTTCCTGTTCATGCATCATGTGGTTGAGCACTGCATGTTGATTGATTTTGTTCCGTTGTTGCATTGTTGTGTTTGGTTAGAGCCCGATGACGATACGGAGTACGAGGTTTCTACCGAGGTTGAGTGTGAGGAGCAAGGTTACGTTCCCTCCGAGGATTCAACAGGCCAGATGACCTTACCCAGATATCACTACTATCTTTTCCTATGCTAGATGTCTCGCTCTTTAGCTTATTGCCTCGATGCCTATGTCTGTTTGTCAGCCTCCTATTGTTGCCATGAAACTCTCTAACCACCCAACCTAGCAAACCTTTGATTGGCTACGTAAGCTTCGCTCAGCCCCTCTTATAGCATTGTTAGTTGTAGGAAAAGAATTGAAGATTCTTGCTTCATGATGAAATTATTGTTGGGATATCACAATATATAATATGTTAAACTAAATGATCTATATATTTGGAAATGGGTGGAAGGCTAAGTATTTGCTTGGTGTTTTGTTCCACTCATGCCACCCTAGGAACCGTTTAAACCGGTGTTATGTTCCTTGATTTTTGCGTCCCTAACACGGTTGGGATTTATGGGCCACCCTTGATAACCCGCTTAGCGCTAAAGCTTTTCCAGCAAGGCCCAACATTGGTTTTACATTTGCCTAGTAACTAAAACTTGCATAGGGAATTGCAAACCCTTTTCTTAATTAACAACCCGGGCCAGTGCTCCACATGAGTGTTGGTCCAAACTAGGCAACCTACGGGGCCACCTTGGGGAAACCCGAGGGCTGGTAAAAACCTGTAGCTTGTCCCATCCGGTCGTGGCCTGAGACGAGATACGCGCGGCTACTATCAGGGTGTCGGCATGCCGAGAGGTCTTGCTGGATTAGTTTTACCTTTGTCAGAATATCTTGAGCACGGGATTTCGAGAACGCTCGGGTCTTCCCACCTTGGAGTTGCGACTCACAGATCGTGCCCGTGGTTATGTGGAAGATGGGAATTTATTAATATCCGGTTGTAGAAAACTTCACACCATGTTCTTAATACACTACCAGCGTGAGTAACCGTGCCGGTCGTTTTCTGAAGGGGTTCGGGAAGTGAACACGATGGGGTTATGTTTGACGTGCTTAGATAGGATCACTTCGTGATCACTTTGTCGATCGTTGGCACTTTCTCTTCTCGCTCTAAGCACGTAAGCTAGTGCTAGTGCTGCTGCAACCTTGTTTAAGCCTTTTTTACACCTAAGGCTTTGATTGTATTGCTACCCGAGAACGGGATTGCTGAGTCCTCCGTGGCTCACAGATTCTACACAACACCAGATGCAGGTACCATTGAGAACTACACAGCTGGTGGTTCAGAGTTGTATTGGGAGTTCGATGAAGAATGTGGGTGATACTACGTGTCTTACCCAGAGGATCAGTAGGGCTCTTACTAGGATGATCGGGACCTTGTGTTGCTTTATTTATGGTATCTTTCATTTGGATCTTCGTCCGTAGTCGGACTCTGATGTTATTGGATGATGTATGTTAATGTATTACATTGTGTGACATGGCGAGTGTAAGCTAACTACTCTTTTACATTTTCATCCCCTCTTTTACATGAGTTGTGCAAAGATACCTACTTGAGATCATTCTAGTATGAGATTATGCCTTTAAGTCGTGCCTCGACGCGTGGGAGGTATAGTCTCATACTGGGCATTACAAGTTGGTAATCAGAGCCTTCTCCGACCTAGGAGCCCCCTTGATGGATCGAATCATTGACGGTTGAGTCTAGGCACACACATGAAAATGTTTTGAGTCCTATATATATCGGAGAGTAGGATTTCTTTTTACTCCTCATCCCTTTATCACTCTGGTGAGGACTCCTGACGATTGCTCTATCTCTTCTACTCTCAAAAATTCGCTAATCTTTTTTTTAGGATCACGCGAGTATTTTTTGGATTGTTCTGATGTCTTTGTGACAAGAACATTGTTCTCGATGCCTCCTGTCATTTAGGGGTTGTGGCAGTGTCCCGGGGAGTTGAGCTCCGAGGTGTTGTCGTCACAAATCTATCACAGCAGTTCTGGAATACTTAAGACGGCCGACATCGAAAACTCTTCTATGCGGTTAGTGGTAAGATAACCCCGACATCACCCAGTACTGGGGAGGTAGTTCGGGAGTATTGCCATAGCTTGTATAGCAGATGCGTTTCGAAGGTCCGAGGTAAACGGTTCCCGAAAATAACTGGTTATGTGTTGAAGGATGGATACAGCTGGATGTTGGATTAGAGTTGAGTGTGCGGTGCTTCCCCTGTATCCCCAACACCCGATTGCATAACCGGAAACTTTCGGAAATTAATAGGTGGGTTCATCTAGTAGTTCATAGGCATTCTTCCAATGAATGCATGATATGGAGTTCGGGGTTCAATATTGAGTGAAGTGGTGTTATGGGCGTTGTTCCGATCGGGAGTTGCATCTTAAAGGGTCCTTGGCTATGCTGATCCGGGGATTGCAAAACCCTTTTGTAACACGTTCCATGAGCTTTCAGCACGAACATGTGGAACGAAGCTTCTATCTTGTATTTGTTCTATCTGCTCTTTGTTGTTTTTATTTACCTTTTTGTTCTCCCAAGTGGCTTCTCGAGAAGATTGTTGTACCATTGAACTTTGGATTACATTCATTCATTTTGTTCGAATGTTCTTGTGAAGACGTATGTTGCAATTCTAGCCGTTGATTCAGCTTATATATTTCAATCAATGGCTAATAGTTGTCAACTCATTGAGGATGGCTCCTAAGAAGGTTCCCAATGCTAACCCAGAGGGTGAAGAAGTTCCTGACCGTCCTCCTTCCCCTCCTCCTCCGTCTGAGGCCTGGAGAGCAATTATGCAAGCGACCAACCAGAACACCCAGATGCTTTTGCAAATGATGCAGAACATTCAAGACAACCAAGCAAATCAAGGTGGTCATGGGAACCAAGGCCAAGGCAATCTGTTCAATCAACCTCACTTTGCAACTCTCAACCAATTCCTGGCAAACCAACCGAAGTCATTCAGTTACTGTGTGGATCCGAGGACTGGATAACAGACATCAAGAAGCACTTTGAATCCAGTAACGTGAGACCTGAGGATTATGTCAAGTTTTCCGCCTTCCAACTCAAGGATCAAGTTGCTGATTGGTGTCAACAATACAAAGATTCCAGAGGTGGACGTGAAATCTCGTGGACTGACTTTTGCAAGGATTTCCGCTCTCACCACATCCCAACTAGTGTCATTGAAGGCATGCGTGAGCAATTCCGCAACCTAAAGCAAGGCACCATGTCCGTCTATCAATACAATGTCAAGTTCCAGAACCTTGCCCGCTATGCCAAGCAAGACATCCCAGATGCCAAGAGCAAGATTTATCAGTTCCATGGTGGTCTGAAGGATGAACTCCAACTAGCTCTCACCTTGTTCGAGCCGGATGAATTTGATCAATTCTATAACATGGCTCTTAAGCAAGAGGCAGCCCAGCTCAAGGTTGAAGCTTCCAAAAAGAGGATCAGAGATGCTGTTCACTCCTCCTCTTCTTCCCAAGTGGTTGCAAAACAGCAGAAGTTCTGGCTTCCGCCTCCTCCAGTGCTCCGTCCTCCAAACAATAACAAGCACTCACGTGGCCGTGGTTTCTCCCAACCACCCAACCCAAGCAATCAGTCCAAGACTCGGTTTCAAGCTTCATAGTCAAGTGGTCCTTATCACCGTCCTCTCTCAGAAGTGGTTTGCAACAAGTGCACTCAGAAGGGTCACTATGCTAACAAGTGTCCCAACCCAAGGCGCCTTCCGCCTCCTCCACCTGTCAGCACTGCTATTGTCAAGCAAAACCCCAAGGTTGCAAGAGTCAATCTGATGAATGCAGCTCAAGCAGAGAATTCTTTAGATGTGATACTTGGTAACCTTCTAGTCAACCTTAAACCTGCTAAAGTTTTGTTCGATTCGGGTGCATCATGTTCATTCATGTCATATCCATTTGCATCCAAGCATAATGTTCGCACCGAAGCCTTGCCAAGAACTTTGACTGTCATATCTCCTGGCAAGAGATTGAGTTCTAGTATGGTGGCTCCGGATATATCTATTCATATGGGTGATTACAGTTTTCTGGTTTCTCCGGTTATTCTCGGTAACTCCGACATTGATCTTATTCTTGGGATGGATTGGCTTTCCAAGCATGATGCAAACATTGATTGTGCAAATAAGGAAGTCAAGCTTACTCATCCTGACGAAGACGTGATTATCTTCGCCTCTCGAGATAACACAATCATGCTATTCTCTCTCAATGACAAGGGCGAGATTAATGCCATCTCTCAGATATCGGTGGTCAATGAGTATGAAGATGTTTTCCCTGAAGAGCTTCCAGGCATGCCTCCGCATCGTCAAGTTGAATTAGTCATTGAACTCGAGCCCGGTACCGAGCTAGCATGTCGGCGCCCGTACAACCTTTCTCCTGATGAGTTGAAGGAGCTGAAGAAACAACTCGATGAGCAAGAGCGTATGGGTCTAATCAGGCCTAGTACTTCTCCTTGGGGCTGTGGTGTTCTATTTGTCACGAAGAAGGATGGCACGGAACGCCTTTGCGTTGATTACCGACCATTGAACAAGAAGACAATAAAGAACAAGTATCCGCTCCCCAATATCAATGAATTGTTCGAGTAGATCAAAGGAGCAAAGGTGTTCTCAAAGCTCGATTTCCAGATGGGTTATCACCAGATCCGTATCCGTGAAGAAGATATTCCCAAGACTGCATTCAGAACCAGTTTTGGCTCTTATGAATACACGGTCATGTCTTTTGGCCTCACAAATTCTCCACCCACCTTCTCGAGGATGATGCACTTCATATTCAACCCCTACACCAATGAATTTGTTCTCGTCTATCTGGATGACATCTTGGTATTCTCCAAAAATGAAGAAGACCATGCCAAGCACCTCCGTTTGGTCCTGGACAGGCTCCGTGAACACAAGTTCTATGAGAAGTTCTCCAAATGTGAATTCTGGCTCGATAAAGTCTTATATCTTGGCCATATCATCTCTGCTGAGGGTATTTATGTGAACCCCGAGAAAGTTGAAGCTATTGTCAACTGGGAACCCCCGCAGAATGTCAAGCAACTCCAAAGCATCCTTGGTCTCGCTAGCTATTGCAGAAGGTTCGTTGAGAACTTCTCCAAGATTGCCAAGCCTCTTTCCAACCTGTTGCAGAAGAATGTCAAGTACTCCTGGACTCCTGATTGTGATGTGGCATTCAAAACACTCAAAGAGAAGCTCATTTCTGCTCCGGTTCTTACTCCTCCGGATGAGTCCAATACCTATGAAGTCTTTTGTGATGCTTCTTTACAAGGACTTGGTGGTGTTCTCATGCAAGAGAAGAAGATTGTGGCATACACTTCTCGTCAATTGAAGCCAAATGAGAAGAATTACCCCACACATGATCTCGAGCTAGCAGCTGTTGTACATGCCTTGATGACGTGGAGACACCTTCTGTTGGGCAGAAAAGTGGAAATCTTCACCGATCACAAGAGCTTGAAGTACATCTTCACACAGCCAAACCTGAACCTTCGCCAGACTCGTTGGGTTGAGATGATCGAAGAGTATGATCCAAGCATTGAGTACACACCTGGCAAGGCCAATGTCATTGCAGATGCCTTGAGTAGAAAGGCATATTGCAACAGTCTCCTTCTCAAACTGTTCCAGCCTGAGCTTTGTGAATCATTCAGGAAGCTCAATCTCCAAGTTGTTCCGCAAGGCTTTCTTGCAAACCTTCAAGTTGCTCCTACCTTGGAAGATCAGATCCATGAGGCCCGGCTAAGTGATGCTGTGGTGCAGAAAGTGAAACATGGTATTGCTAAGGGTACTCCCATGTACAAGTGCTATCGTGTTGATGAGAAAGACACCTTGTTCTTTGAGGACATAATCGTGGTTCCCAAGGGTGATCTCGGAAAGCTCATAATGAACGAAGCACATGACTCCCTCGTGTTGATTCATCCCGGAAGTTCTAAGATGTACCAAGACCTCAAGCAATCGTACTGGTGGACTCGAATGAAAAGGGAGATTGCCCAATTCGTGAATGAATGTGATGTCTGGAGAAGAGTGAAGGCAGAGCATCAACGTCCAGCCGGTCTCCTTCAACCTCTACCTATTCCCGAGTAGAAATTCGACCACATTGAAATGGATTTCGTCACTGGGTTTCCTTAGTCCAAGAATGGGAATGATGCTATCTTTGTAGTGATTGGCAAGCTAACTAAAGTAGCTCACTTCCTTCCTATCAAAGAATCCATCAACGCAGCTCAGTTGGCAGAGTTGTACACCTCCAGAATTGTTTCCTTGCATGGCATTCCTCAAGTCATCTCCTCAGACCGTGGAAGTTTGTTCACATACAAGTTTTGGGACTCCTTTCAGTCAGCCATGGGCACTAAGATTCGTTTCAGCACTGCGTTTCACCCTCAGACTAGTGTTCAAGTCGAAAGAGTGAACCAGATCCTCGAAGACATGCTGAGAGCTTGTGTCATCTCTTTTGGCATGAAGTGGGAATATTGTCTCCCGTTTACCGAGTTCTCTTACAACAACAGTTTCCAAGCAAGTGCCGGCAACGCTCCTTTTGAAATCCTCTATGGCAGGAAGTGCCGTATCCATCTCAACTGGTCCGAGATTGGTGAACTTCAACTTCTTGGCAATGATTTGATCTCAGAAGCCGAAGAGATGTGCAAAGTCATACTTGAGAATCTCAAAGCCGCTCAATCGCATCAATAGAGTTAACATCGTGATTTGGCTTTCGACATTGGAGATCATGTTTATCTCCGTGTTTCACCTATGAAAGGAACCCAAAGATTCGGTATCAAAGGAAACCTTGCTCCAAGATACGTGGGCCCTTTCAAGATTCTTGGCAAAAGAGGTGATCTAGCCTATCAACTTGAGCTTCCCTGCAACTTTGCTAATGTTCATGATGTGTTTCACGTGTCTCAACTCCGCAAGTGCTTCAAGACACATGGACGCACCATTCTGTTCGAGGAGATTGATCTTCAACAAGACTTGTCTTATCATGAGCACCCTGTTGCTATCCTTGAGGAAACCGAGCGCAAAATCCGCAACAAGTCAATCAAGTTCTTGAAAGTTAAGTGGTCACACAATACCGACCGTGAAGCTACGTGGGAACGAGAAGATCACCTTCGTTCCGAGTATCCTTCATTCTTCCAGTCCTAGATCTCGGGACGAGATCTTTTTGTAGTGTAGGAGAGTTTGTAATGCCCCATATGTAACACTTTCCAATAATGGCAATAAAGCTTCTCAATTTGATCCTTGTCATTATCCTTGGGGGTCTTGTCATTTATTTCTTTGCATTGCCATATCATTTATTATTTTTTGCATCATTGCATTGCTCCTCATCATATCATCATGCCATACAAGTTTACTTTATTGTGGAGTGAGAGTGAGGCCTTGTGTATGTTGTGTGTGTGGGTTCTAGCTAAGCCTAGCTAAACCCTAAAACCCCCTTTCTTTCCTCTTCTTCTTCTTCTTCTTCTTCTCCTTTCTTTTCTTTCTGGCCTTTTCTTTGCTCCATTGTACAAGCAACCTAGCCAAGTGCTCTTATGTTCTTTCTTCTCCTATAAATCTTGCACCTTGCCTACAACCTCTCCACCAAATATCAGCCTATTTGGAAATGATTTGGTTGGGTTTTAAAATGACTTGAGTTTGAACCATATTCAAATTCCTTTTATTTTTCTGCCTCTAAAAATGTCCAAGTCAAGTTATTTAAATATGGCATAAATCTCTGAGCATGGGGATATTTTTCTTTCCCCCTAACTCTTCTTCTTTATTTCTGTGTTTTTCTTTTTCTTTTCTGCCTGAGGATAAAAGAAAAACGAAGAAAAACAGCTCCAGCAGTGCACCTGGGCCTCCTCCTCCTTCTCTCTTCCCCCCAGGCCCATCTCTTCTCTTCTCTCTGCAGCGCCTGGCCCAACTCCTCCCGCAGGCCCAGCCAACAGGCCGCACCGTCGGGCCGTGGCTTTTTCGCGCCTGGCCCCACCTGTCTGTCTCACAGACCGCATCGCCGTCTTCCTCCGTCAGCAGAACAGAGCAGTGCGCGCCCGCGCCGTCGTGCCGTGAACTCACGGATGTCGAGGCCGTCGCCGCCCCCTTTTTAAACCCGCAGCTTGTCCTCTTCTTTCCCCTAGGGTTCCCCTTTCCCCTCGTTGCCGCCTAGAGAGACGAGCACCCCCAGATCCGTCGATCCAGTCGATGCCCGAGCGCATCTGAGAGCGCGACCACGTCGCCGGCGAGCTCCTCGTCGACCGCAGCCTCGCCAATGTTGTCTATCAGCTTCCACGACGTCGACTCGTTTGTCTACGTCAACTACGCGGACCCGATCGCCTCCACGACAAGCTCTTCTTCCACTTCTTCCTCTCCGGTGGCCGTAGGTGTTCGAGACGCGCCGTCGTCGACTCCGTCCACGACTGGGCCAGCCGAGCACACCGACGTGCTCGTGGTGAGCTCCTCTCTCTCCCCGTACCTTTTCCCCTTCATGCGCGTCCTATAGGCCCTAGTTCTTTGAGCGCCCGAGCGCATCACTGTCGGACCTCATCGCCGGCGAGTGTTCTGACCCCTCTGGTGCTTCGCTAGCTGTTCGTTCGCTTCGTCTCGTCATATAGAAGTTGCCTGTCTAGTCAGTGCTCCGGCTAGGCCTCTGCATCGCCTCGCCGTTGCTCCGCCGCCACCGTTCTGCTGTTGCTCGTCGCCGACACTGTAGTGCTCTATAGGTGCTGCTAGCATGCAGGATGGATGCGGACCTTTTCCAGGAGCAATCTGCAACACTCCTCCGTGCTGTTTGGTCACCGAACCAGCTCCGACGAGCCCAGCTTATTCCCCTGTTTCTGCTTCTTCTGTGCATTCTTCAGATATGCTACCTGTTCTCTGTCGAGAAACTTTCAGTAGCGCAGTGGTTCGTCTCCACGTCAGAAAGCAAGTGGTCGTGGGTTCGATTCCTTGCGGGCGCAGTGGATTTCGCCCCTTTTTGCAATTTTCGCGAGAGGCTGATAGGTAGGCCCCACCTGCCAGTCTCACAGCGTGTCTCCACCCCCCCCCCCGCGCGCACCCACGTTGCCATCTCAGCCCCACGGGGCCCCCTTGTCAGTGCCTTGGGCTAGCAAGCCATGGGTCACTTTGACCTAGTGCATTTTTCTGTTTTGTGTTTTTCTGTTACTTTTCTGTTTTCTTTTCTGTTTTCTTGTTTATTTAATATCTGCATAAATATGTTTTTGATGAATATGAGTTATATATGAAAAGTGCTTAGAATTTTATGTAGATTATGAAAATGCTATTTGTTGCCATGTTTAAAAATATTTAAAATGCTGTTTGAATTTAAACTTGTTCTAAATATGCTTAAACTTGTAAAAATCATAACTAAATATCTACAACTCCAAATTTAACAATACTTATATGCATTTGGGGTAGAAAAATGTGTAGAATATTTTGGTTCTGTTATTTAGCATGTTTGACAACTCTATCACAGAAGTTTTTCAGATCTATCCCAAATGCAAATAAATTAATATGGGAGTTTCTGGACATTGTTGTTATTTAATTCCAGCCCATTTAAATGTGCTAGCATGTTGCTGTTATGTTAGTTGCACCTTGCCATGTTAACCAACTTCTTTAAAACATGTTGCATGCTTGTTTGGACAACTACATAAACTTGTTAAATTGTTCCTTTGCTTGTTTCATGCTTGTGTATGAGCTTGTTTGGTTTTTTCGACTATGTACTGCAAGGCAACAGCCTCACAGTGTTTTATTAAAATAAAGACCCAAAGAGGGTGAAAGTTACAAAAGGAACTAAATATATACAAGGGAGAAGGAAGAGGTTACTTACAACTAAACTACTGGAGGGAGGCTATCCAAGATAGAAGCTTATCTCTATACTTACATTTGATTCTATGAGCAAGTAAAGAAATATCATAAACAAAATTTCGTTTCCAGGATCGGAAGCTGGGATGCTCATTTCTGAAAATTTTGCCATTCCTCTGAGTCCAAATATTCCAAGCGGCAGTGAAAACTACCTCAGTGAAGAAAGGTTGACCGAAATCCTGTCGAGCTGCCAAAGCCATTGAGTATGTGGATTGATGACCATCTCATGTCCAAGAAATACCAAGATAATTCCAAACTCGCTGACTAAAGTTACAGGCAAAGAAGAGATGCCCCCGGTCCTCAAGATGAGGGAGGAGGCATAAAACACAGTTGGCGTCATCGACATGCCAATGCCTTCGTTGCATCATATCTCTTGTGTTGAGACGATCCATCAACAACAACCACCCAAAGACTTTAATCTTTAGTGTGCAGGAGCATTTCCAGATCCATTGGAAGATTGGATCCACCACTATATGAGAGAAAGTGAAGTTGTAGTACACTTTGGACTGGAAGATGCCTAATTTGGAGGGCCATTGCCAGATATCATTGGTTGATGGGTCAAGCTGAAGAGGAGCCAACAGAGAATGTAGTTGCTGGAGTTCATGATAGGCTTCGATGGACAAAGGTAAATGAAAGTTCTGGGCCTCTGTCGGTGCATCAAAAAAATCCTTGACAGTGATGAGGTTATTAAGCACAAATGAGTAGAGATGTGGTAATCTGGTCTGGAGCGAAATAACCCTACTGTCGATATGCCACTTGTCGACCCAAAACAACACGGTGTCTCCTGCATGAACTTGCGGGACGGCGAGAGTGCAGAACTGATCATATAGATTGAGGATATCCCTCCACCAGAAAGAACCACAGCTTCGAGTGGCTCGAGGTGGGGAAGAACCATAATAAGAGTCCCAGATCAATCGAACCCAAGGTATATCAAGTTTGTTGAAAAACTTGTAGAGATGCTTCATGAGCAAGGCCTCATTCTGAATGCCCAGGTGTGTAACTCCAAGGCCACCATACTTCTTGGGTCGGCATATGAGGTCCCAGGCAGCTAGAGATTGACGTGGGGTCTCCGAGTTGCCCCTCCAGAGGCATTGACGCATAATTCTCTCGAGCTGCTTAAGAATGCCCTTTGGGAGAGATAAAGAGCAAAAGAAGTATATTGGCATGGAAGCCAATACAGACTACAACAGCTGTAAACGACTACCCTGATTCAGCAAACAGGAAGAAGCAGAAAGCCTCCTCTCCAGACGATCTACTAGGGGCGATAGCTCAGCCACGGTAGGTCTAGAAGTGCCCATAGGTAGACCTAGATATGTGAAGGGCAGAGAACCCACCTCACAGCCCAAGAGTGCAGCAATGCGAGAGCCTTCCTCAGCAGACAAATTCAGAGGTATCAAGGATGATTTGCTGAAGTTGACGCATAGACCGGTGGCTCGAGCAAACTTTTCAAGCATCTGTTTGAGCGCAATGATTTGATCATCAGCAGCCGGGAGGATAATCAGTGTATCATCAGCATATTGAACTATTGGATAGTCATTTGAGCCAGTAGGAATTGGCATTCGTAGGACATTGCGAGCACACATATCATTCACCACTGATTGAAGAAGGTCCACAACAATGACAAACAGAAGCGGGGATAGAGGATCACCCTGACGCACACCAGTGCGACAATGAAAATGTTGACCAGGGACCCCATTAAGAAGCACCGAGGAAGAGCCAGATGATAATAGTGTGTCTACCCAGCCAGACCAGCGTTCATCAAACCCCTTATAGTGCAACATTTGGAGAATTGTAGCGTGCTCAAGCGTATCAAAAGCCTTTGTGAAGTCTAGCTTGAGAAGGACAATAGGTCTTTTAGAGGCTTTACACCGGTGTATATACTCAAAACACCAAGCTAAGCAGTCCTGAATTGAACGGCATCGAAGAAAACCATACTGGGTTTTATGAATACATCGGAGGATCACCTGTTGAAGTCTGTTAGCTAACAGTTTCGTGAGAAACTTTAAGCAGGTGTTTGTAAAGGATATTGGCCGAAAGTCCCCCACCACCTCAGGGCTTAATTTCTTGGGAATGAGGGTAATGAGGGAAGAAATCAAGCATTCCAGATCACATGAGCCCTCATAAAAAGCCCTGACAAGCGATAAGAAATCAGATTTCAGAATGGGCCAACACTTCTTCAGAAACAACCCCGTGAAACCATCGGGTCCCGGAGCACGATCAACATGCATATGTTTAATCACATCCTCAACTTCTTTATCTGAAAAAGGCCGGGACAAAGCCTCAAGCCCGTCCACCTTAGCAATAAGTGAGGCAAGATCAAAATCCAATTGAATTCCCTTAGCATGGCCCATTCGCTGTTTGAAGTCAGCCCAGAACATAGCAGCAAGCTGTTGGTGATCAGAAATCACATCTCCCGCCGCGTTTTTGGGAGAGGAGATTGTGTTCTTGCGATATCTCTCAGTTGCCATTGCATGGAAGAATTTAGAATTCTCCTCTCCAACTTTAATTGATCTGATGGTGCAACGCTGCATCCAATAAATGTACTGCATGTTTGGTTATGATGTTATTGCATTCTTATGACCCCTAGGCCATGCATCTTTTCTTCCATGTTCATATGCTTCATGTTCATGCATCATGTGGTTGAGCACTGCATGTTGATTGATTTTGTTCCGTTGTTGCATTGTTGTGTTTGGTTAGCGCCTGGTGACGATACGGAGTACGAGGTTTCTACTAAGGTTGAGTGTGAGGAGCAAGGTTACGTTCTCTCCGAGGATTCAACAAGCAAGATGACCTTACCCAGATATCACTACTATCTTTGCCTATGCTAGATGTCTCGCTCTTTAGCTTATCGGCTCGATGCCTATGTCTGTTTGTCAGCCTCCTATTGTTGCCATGAAACTCTCTAACCACCCAACCTAGCAAACCTTTGATTGGCTACGTAAGCTTCGCTCAGCCCCTCTTATAGCATTGTTAGTTGCAGGAGAAGAATTGAAGATTCTTGCTTCATGATGAAGTTATTGTTGGGATATCACAATATATAATCTGTTAAACTAAATCACCTATATATTTGGCAATGGGTGGAATGCTAAGCCTTTGCTTGGTGTTTTGTTCCACTCATGCCACCCTAGAAACCGTTTAAACCGGTGTTATGTTCCTTGATTTTTGCGTCCCTAACACGGCTGGGGTTTATGGGCCCCCCTTGATAACCCGCTTAGCGCTAAATCTTTTCCAGCAAGGCCCAACATTTGTTTTATGTTTGCCTAATAACTAAAACTTGCATAGGGAATTGAAAACCCTTTTCTTAATTAACAACCCGGGCCAGTGCTCCACATGAGTGTTGGTCCAAACTGGGCAACCTATGGGGCCACCTTGGGGAAACCAGAGGGCTGGTAAGAACCTATAGCTTGTCCCATCCGGTTTTGGCCTGAGACGAGATACACGCGGCTACTATCAGGGTGTCGGCATGCCGGGAGGTCTTGCTGGATTAGTTTTACCTTTGTCGGAATATCTTGAGCAGGGTTTTGATCTTTTGAAAGCCGTGCCCGCGGTTATGTGGCAGATGGGAATTTGTTAATATCCGGTTGTAGAAAACTTGGCACCATGTTCTTAATACACTACCAGCGTGAGTAACCGTGACGGTCGCTTTCCAAAGGAGTTCGGGAAGTGAACACGGCGGGGTTATGTTTAACGTGCTTAGATAGGATCACTTCGTGATCACTTTGTCGATCGTTGGCACTTTCTCTTCTCGCTCTAAACACATAAGCTAGTGCTAGTGCTGCTGCAACCTTGTTTAAGCCTTTTCCACACCTAAGGCTTTGATAATATTGCTACCCGGGTATGGGATTGCTGAGTCCTCCGTGGCTCACAGATTCTACACAACACCAGATGCAGGTACCGTTGAGAACTACACAGCTGGTGGTTCGGAGTTGTATTGGGAGTTAGATGAAGAACGTGGGCGATACTACGTGTCTTACCCAGAGGATCAGTAGGGCTCTTACTTGGATGATCGGGACCTTGCGTTGCTTTATTTATGGTATCTTTCATTTGGATCTTCGTCCGTAGTCGAACTCTGATGTTATTGGACGATGTATGTTAATGTATTACATTGTGTGATGTGGCGAGTGAAAGCCAACTACTCTTTTACATTTTCATCCCCTCTTTTACATGAGTTGTGCAAAGATACCTACTTGAGATCATTCTTGTATGAGATTATGCCTTTAAGTCGTGCCTCGACACGTGGGAGGTATAGTCTCATACTGGGCATTACATTAAGTCCATGTAGTCCACACACATTCTTGAAGTGTCGTTCTTCTTAAGCACCAACACCGGGTTAACCGACCACTCAGGATGAAAAATTCAACGATTAACCCGGCCACCAAGAGCTAGGACACTTCTTCACCACTAGAGCCAGGTGACCCGGATTGTCAACCCGGGGCAAGTGCTCCTCATGACTCCATACAATAGGTTGCTCCGACCACCGCAAATGACGCGGCACCGCTGGCTTAGTAGCATTGACTGCCCTCTTATAAAGCTTCTATCCCGCTTACACAAGCTAGTAGTGAAGACATGGTACTGCCCACTATTCAATTGCTTCGGGTTGCTCTGATAACCAGACTATTGCTGCTGCTGATTCCCCTGATTATTCTGCTGGCTGTAACCACCTTGATTGCCTTGGCCGTGAAACCCAGAATTTGAGCTACTGCCTCCATGACCCAGACCATGAGGGTCGGACCCTGAACCTCCATTCGAACCATGGTTGTGTTGGAAAGACTCCCTGAATTGTCTCATAATACTACAATCCTTCCACATATGGGTAGACGGCTTCTCCTATGTTCCGTGCTTTGGACATTGCTGATTCATTATTGCTTCAATGTCAAATTTTGTCCCTTGAGCCGGCCTCCCCTTACGATGCTGGTTATAATTCCGTGCACCGGTGTTAGCCACAAAATCATCAGCTTTGCGCTTACCGTTACCACACTGATTGGCCTGGTTATGATGTTGTCCCATCATACCGCTACTCTTCTTTCCCTTTCCCGATCTTTCATCCTCAGAGTCGGGGTCCTTGGTACTATCAGAGTCAGCATATTTGACAAGAGCCGCCATGAGTTCCCCCATATCACTGCAATGATGTTTAAGCCGCCCAAGCTTCTGCATGAGTGGAACAAAATGACAATTTTTCTCCAACATTAAAACTGCTGAGCCGACGTTGATATTATTTGAAGAATGTATGATAGTCGAGACCCGGCGCACCCAGCTGGTCGTCGATTCGCCCTCGGCTTGAACACAAGAAACCAAATCCTTGATTGACATAGGCTGCTTGCACGTATCTTTGAAATTTTGGATAAACCGGGCCTTCAGCTCTCCCCACGACCCAAAGGAGTTGGCAGGTAGCCCTTTCAACCAAGTACGAGCCGTCCCTTCCAGCATCATGATGAAATACCTAACATATTGATAACCCACAAGTGTAGGGGATCGCAACAGTTTTCGAGGGTAAAGTATTAAACCCAAATTTGTTGATTCGACACAAGGGGAGCCAAAGAATACTCTTAAGTATTAGCAGCTGAGTTGTCAATTCAACCACACCTGGAAACTTAGTATCTGCAGCAAGATAGTTTAGTAGGAAAGTAATATGATAGTGGTGGTAGCAACAATAAAAGTAACGATAGTATTTTTGTAGTTTTTGTGATATAAGCAACGGAAAAGTAAATAGCAACTAGCAATATAGGTAAAGCTCATAGGCATTGGATCGGTGACGGGAAATTACGTCGGATGCAATTCATCATGTAGAAGTTATAACCTAGGGTGACATATAACTAGCTCCAGTTCATCAATGCAATATAGGCATGTATTCCGAATATAGTCATACGTGCTTATGGAAAAGAACTTGCATGACATCTTTTGTCCTACCCTCCCGTGGCAGCGGGGTCCTATTGGAAACTAAGGGATATTAAGGCCTCCTTTTAATAGAGTACGAGACCAAAGCATTAACACATAGTGAATACATGAACTCCTCAAACTATGGTCATCACCGAGAGTGGTCCCGATTATTGTCACTTCGGGGTTGCCGGATCATAACACATAGTAGGCGACTATAGACTTGCAAGATAGGATCAAGAACACACATATATTCATGAACACATAATAGTTTCAGATCTGAAATCATGGCACTCGGGCCCTAGTGACAAGCATTAAGCATAGCAAAGTCGTAGCAACATCAATCTTAGAACATAGTGGATACTAGGGATCAAACCCTAACAAAACTAACTCGATTACATGATAGATCCCATCCAACCGATCACCATCCAGCAAGCCTACTATGGAATTACTCACACACGGCGATGAGCATCATGGAATTGGTGATGGAGGAAGGTTGATGATGACGATGGCAACGATCTCCACTCTCCGGAGCCCCGAACGGAGTCCAGATCAGCCCTCCCGAGAGAGATTAGGGCTTGGCAGAGGCTCCGTCTCGTGAAACGGGATAATTCCTTCTCTCTTATTTTTTTCTCCCCGAAACGAAAAATATAGGATCCGGGGGTACGTCGGTGGAGCATCAGGGGGCCCTCGAGGCAGGGGGGCACGCCCCCACCCTCGAGGACAGGGTTGGACCCCCCGCTGAGTATCTTCTTGCAGATATTTTTTATATGTTCTGAAATAATTCTCCGTTGATTTTCAGGCGATTCCGAGAACTTTTTATTTGTGCACAAAAACAACACCATGGCAGTTCTGCTGAAAATAGCGTCAGTCCGGGTTAGCTCCATTCAAATCATGCAAGTGAGAGTCCAAAACAAGGGCAAAAGGGTTTGGAAAAGTAGATACGTTGGAGACGTATCAACTCCCCCAAGCTTAAACCTTTGCTTGTCCTCAAGCAATTCAGTTGATAAACTGAAAGTGATAAAGAAAAACTTTGACAAACTCTGTTTGCTCTTGTTGTTGTAAATATGTAAGCTAGCATTTAGGTTTTCAACAAGATCATTAACTAACCACATTCACAATAACTTTCAGGTCTCAAGACTACTCACATCGATAGCATAATCAACTAGCGAGCAATAACAATAAACCTCGGATGACAACACTTTCTCAAAACAATCATTATATGATATAACAGGATGGTATCTCGCTAGCCCTTGCTGAGACCACAAAACATAAATGCAGATCACCTTTAAAGATCAAGGACTGACTAGACATTGTAATTTATGGTAAAAGAGATCCAGTCATGAGATGCAAATTAATAGTAATACATGCTACGATAGAGGTGCTCTCCTACGGGTGCTTTTTGATAAGAGGATGATGACTCTACATAAAAGTAAATAGACAGGCCCTTCACAGAGGGAAGCAGGGATTTGTAGAGGTGCCAGAGCTCGATTTTTAAATAGAGATTGAATAACATTTTGAGCGGTATACTTTCATTGTCAACATAACAACCAAGAATCTCGATATCTCCCAAGCTACGCACAGTATAGGCGGTTCCCAAACAGAATGGTAAAGTTTATACTCCCCCAACCACCAACAAGCACACTACACGGCTAGCCCGAAACAACGGGTACCGTCCAAACCAGCAACATCCCTGGGGGAGTTTTGTTTAATTATTATGATTTTGAGCATGGGACAGGGCATCCCGATTACCAGCCATTTTCTCATGAATGATGAGCGGAGTCCACTCATCGTGAGAATAACCCACCTAGCATGGAAGATATAGACAACCCTAGTTGATACATGAGATGTTCGAGCATACAAAACAAAATTTCATTTGAAGGTTTGGAGTTTGGCACATACAAATTTACTTGGAACGGCAGGTAAATACCACATATTGGAAGGTATGGTGGACTCATATGGAACAACTTTGGGGTCCATGGAAGTGGATGCACAAGCAGTATTTCCGCTTAGTACAGGTGAAGGCTATAAAGAGACTGGGAAGCGACCAGCTAGAGAGCAAGAACGGTCATGAACATGCATTAAAATTAATCAACAATTAATGCAAGCATGAGTAGCATATAAATCAGCATGAACATAAATATCGTGAAGGCTATGTTGATTTGTTTCAACTACATGCATGAACATGTGCCAAGTCAAGTCACTTAAATCGTTCAGAGGAGGATACCACCCATCATACCACATCACAACCATTTTAATATCATGTTGGCATGCAAGATAGACCATTAAAAAATTTCAGCTAATTAAGCATGGCATAAGCAGCTATGATCTCTAATTGTCATTGCAAACATGTTTCATTCATAACAAGCTGAATCAAGAACGACGAACAATCATATTTACAAAAACAAGAGAGGTCGAGTTCATACCAGCTTTTCTTATCTCAATTAGTTCATCATATATCATCCTTATTGCCTTTCACTCGCATGACCGAACGGTGTGGATAACAATAATAGTGCACGTGCATTGGACTAAGCTGGAATTTGCAGGCATTTAATACAAGAGAGAAGACAAGGTAGTATGGCTCAAGGTTAAATCAATAACAAAGCATATGAGAGCAACTAAGCATTTTAATCATGGTCTTCTACTCTTAACCCCTAGAGAAAAGAAAAGAAACTATTTACACGGGAAAGCTCCCAACAAGCAAAAGAAGAACATGAAATCTTTTGGGGTTTTCATTTTTAACTACTACTACAAGCAAAGAAAGTAAACTAGATAGAAGCTACAACTAATATTTTTTTGTTTTTCTGGGTTTTTCTAGCACACAAGAAAAATAAATTGAAACTAAGCATGGAAGGTACAGTGAAAGAGTGTGAGCACCGACAACTAGAATAAGTTTGAACATGAATGTAAGTCCGTGAGAAACACATACTCCCCCAAGATTAGGCTTTTGGCCTAAGTTGGTCTATGGCCACGGATCGAAGCCACTCCCTCCAGTGTACTGAGATGTATCCTCTGGGCGCCACTGGTTGGCGAGCTCGTCCAGCTCCCACCCATAAACAGATTGACGAGAAGGATCAAGTGGAGGTTCTGGCTCAGGCTCTGAAGCTTGTACCTGGCCTTGGTACTTGTAGAAGGCATCTGATGTAATGAGATACTTGCTTGTGGACAGATAAAAAAAATAATGGTGCAGGCAAGGTAGCAATTTCACAGTATATTTCATCAAACCTTAACTTATAATTAAGCTGCATATTCCTATCTTTAACAATAAAGTCATGAGCTACCATGCTCTTGTAGTCTAGATAAACAGGGGCGAGCAATTTTTCTTCCTTCTCATGATTCCTAATAGGTATATTAAAATATTCAGCAAGGCGAGAAGCAAAGATGCCTCCAAAGACGCGCCCCTTTGAGCGGTTCAGACTCAATCGTTTGGCAACGACGACGCCCAAGCTAAAAGTTGTGTCATGAAACAAAGCATGGCGTAAAATGATAATATCAGGGGCACTGAGATTCCCACTGTTCCCGCGACCAATTAAACACCTACTAGCAAATAAAGCGAAGTAGCGCAGAACAGGGAAGTGTATACTAGTGATTCTTGCCCCTGAAACTTGTCTAGTTTCACCTACGGCTATCATATCAATAAACCCTTTGACGTCTTCATGACGTGGTTCATCAAGTCTACCTCCAAAGGGTACTTTGCATATTTCACAAAAATCTAAAAGTGATATCTCCTTACTCTCATCATATAAGCGAAACTCCACCGTAGGTGGTGTTCTCCTAGAATGAAAATGGAAACTTTGCGTGAAAATATTGGTGAGTAAGAGATACTGTTCTTTTTGGCTGTTGAGGAAGTCGCTGAGGCCTAAATTATTCGCCAACCAATAAAAGTCTTCGTAAATACCGGCGGACATCAAAAAATTATGACACGACCATTCGCACGGTCGAACTTCCGCCATGCGAGGAAGATTATACTTGGGCTTCTTATTTTCTTCTTTCTTCTTCTCCTCTGAACTCTTGCTAGAGGAGCCCCTCAATAATCTTTTTAACATTTACCTTTTCTGAAAATTTCTGAAATTTTTAGTAACTTCAATAAAAGTTAACTAAAATCAACAAGATTGATAGCAACAACTCCTATAAGTGCCTAGAGGCTATATCATTCATTAGAACTACTTGGGACCAAGAAAATTTGACATGCAAGCTCAAGAACAAGGTCACTACAGCAGCATAAATTTGCAACAAATAAAGCACTAGAACAAAAACTAATTGGACCAATGGAGGAGTCACATACCAAGGAACAATCTCCCCAAACAGTTTGGTGAATGGTGCTTTGAGCAAGGAGATCGAAAATGACAGCAAAATGAGCTCGAACTAGGTTTTGAGCTGGTTGGGGATTTTTTTGGGAGGAAGAAGAAGAGCATGGGTGAAAGGATAAGTGGAGGGGGCCACGCGGGGCCCTCGAGGCAGGGGGGCGCACCCTGTGCCCTCGAGGCCATGTGCTGGCTCCCCTCGCTGTGTGTTCAGTGCCATATTTTCTTAAATATTCTAGAAAAAAAATCATATTTCATTTTCATGGCTTTTGGAGAACTTTTATTTTCGGGACATTTTTTATTGCATGGATAAGTCTGGAAACAGACAGATTGCCACATCCCTAGATCAACCCCTGTGGTCTTTGCCTGATCATCATGTCATCATGTTTAAATTTTGTTAAACTTGAAATGGGAAATGTTCAAACCCTAGCACCAAAAGAACCCAACTAGGTTCAACCTAAAAATATTTTCATTGCACCCAAAGTGCCTCAAGAAAAGTTCATGATTTTTGGTTAAGGTAGAAACCCCTGCCAAAAATGATGAATATATTTCTAGGACATTTTTGGATTTTTGAATTAATCCATATTGTATTTGAATTTGGGCATTTAAAATTCTTTAAATAGTTTAAATTCTCTAATAATTGTGAAACTAGTTGAGGGCTGTTAGAAATATTACAATAGGTGCCCACAATTTATTTCATGATTTATCAAAATGGTTTGGTCTTTGAACTAAATCAAAAACATACAAAAGAAATAGAAAACAGAAACAAAACCAGAGTTAGAGAGAGGGAGAGTTTTACCTAGCAGCCCACTTACCTAGTGGCCCAGCCGAAATGGCCCAGCCCGCTACCGCCTCCTCCCTGTCGTCTTGCTCCTCTCGCCAGGAGGACGGGAGGCGCGTGCCCGGTGCCTGCGGCCACACGCCATGGCCACCTCCTCTCCCCTTGTCTGCCTGCCCCTCCAAAACGTCGCTGTGGACGCCACGCACACCCCTGGAACCCCCTCGACCTCTCCCCATGCTTCTTTCCCCTCCTCTGTCTCTCTCCCCCGCTTCCCTCGCTCGCGTCCGAGGCCGCCGACGAGCACCACCGTAGCCACCGCGCAAGTCTCGCCTCTCCGCTGCGTCCAGTCGCTCAGCCGACGTCCGTGGCCCCTCCACGCCGACTGAAACAAGCCGAGGAGCACTAGGTCATCGCCTTCGAGCTCGTCACCGCCGCATCTGCTCGCCGGACTTCATCGATTGATTCGCCGCCCCCAACGCGTCCCCGAGCCCACTGACCCTCCCAACGGACTCGCGGTGAGCCCCCGAGCCGTTTCCCCCTTCTCCCTAGTCGCGTTTGACCTCTAGGCCATAGCTCCGCCGCGGCAGAACCCCGGCCGCCGCTGAACTTGTCGCCGCCGTGGCCACAGCCGCCTCTGCCCATTTTTGAGTGCGTCACCGTGCTCAACACATCACCAGGAGGCCGTAGTACCCAGCCATTCATCCCCTCGTGCACCACAGCATTGACTCCGTCGATGCCCAATCGCCGGCCGCCGCCGCGAGCTCGTTTCCAACGAGTTCCGGCCACCCCAGCGACCGCTTCCACCACCAAACGACGCGGCCCGATGTGCTGCATCCGTAGAACCCAGCCACGCGAGCTCCCGTCGCTGGAAACAGCCGGGAGGGCAACTCCGGCGAGCCACCGCCGCGTTTTTGGTCGCCGGCGCCTATCGCTGACGTGGCCACTTACTTAGGCGCTAATCACCCCACTAACTAACCACCTGGCCCACTGACACATGGGCCCCACACACTTAAGTAAGCACAGTTTAGTTTCTGTTTAGTTTTAACTAAGCACAGTGGCCCCACGCGTCAGCATTGACCACGCTGACGTGGCCCTTGATCGGCCCCACATGTCAGCGACCCTAACCAGCCCTGGGTCACTGACCAATGGGTCCCACGCGTCAGGTTTGACCCTGGCCGACCCTGTTAACTAGGTGACGTCAGAGTGACACAGTGCTGATGTCATAAATGCTTTTCTGCAATTTTAAATAAATCAGAAATGATTTATTTATTTCAGAAAATAGCCAAAACTTCTAAAAATCACAGAAAATAATCTATAACTCAGATGAAAATAATTTATATATGAAAATTGATCAGAAAAATCCAAGGAATCTGTTTATGGCATTTTCATGCATGTTAGAACAACTTATAGCTACTGTTTTGGACAAATCAAATGTATGGCATTTAAATAACCATATGTGGAGTTTGAATTTGAACCTTGGGTTCAAACCAACTACACTTAATTGTGTTGCTAGTTGCATTAGGCCAAATCACATCATATTGCCATGTCATGTTCATGCATCATATTGTTGCATTGCATTGATTGTGTTCTTTCTCTGTTTGCCGGTTTTGTCCCCTCTCAGTAGACGATGTTCCGATGATGAGTTCGATGACACCGATGAAGAACTATTACTATCTTCGGAAGTGCCAGGCAAGCAGAAACCCCTTGTTCATTCCGATACAATCACACTCTCTCTTTCTCCTGCTCTCTTTTACTGCATTAGGACAACAACAATTTGAACTGCTTTTTGTTGCGGTAGCTGAACCCCTTTCCACTGCATGACCTGTCATTGCCACAGTAAATAGTTGAAACCCACTAGCATGAGTAGGAGTTGTTTGAGCCCTGTTGTGCCTACTCATTCATGCTTTCTGGTTATGCCTGCTATTGCTTAGAGTTGTGTCAAGTCTGATTCATCGGTGATGAATTGGAATGTGGTGAACATGTCCTACTGTGTGTGAGCTAAGTGTGTGAACATGATTTGGTAAAGGTAGCGGTGAGAGGCCATGTAGGAGTACATGGTGGGTTGTCTCACTGGAACCGTCGTTAAGAACCGAGTTCTGTGTAAGTTGTCCAATGACTAGCTACTACCACACATTGGGTTCCGGTAACTCGACCCCTCTCAACTTATTAATCAACTAGATCTCTGTCCAAGAGTTGCAACTAGTTTCCGGTGTTTGTAGGTAGTGCTAGTAGTCTACCAAGTGGCACACGGTACATGTGGGCTTCGCTCAGACTAGGCACCATGGCACGATGTACCAAGCATAGATCCATCCATCAAGGTGGGCTTGGGAACCCTGCGCACATCATTTGGGGCCGTGAGCGACACCCCGGCCGGATCTCCCCACGGATGGAACCTGAATAGGCGATAAACCTGGACTAGAGTCTTGTGTGGTTAGTCAGGTCGTGGCCGACACCCTCGCCAGGCTTCCGCTTGAAGGTTGTCGAGATACACGACGTGTACATGCCGGTAAGTGGCGAGAGCGTGTGTGAAGAAGTACACCCCTGCAGGGTTAACATGATCTATTCGAATAGACGGGTCCGCGGTTATGGACTTCTTGGATGCTTACGTGGTACATAGACAAGTGAAAGTGGATACTCTAAAATGCTCAAGCCAAGTGTGAGTGATATGGATGTCCTTCTCGTAGGTAGACAGGAATGGATCCATTGTGGTGTATTGATTGGTGAATATGTGGACTCGTGTGTGCCACCTCAAAGAGTTACTTGCAGTCATAATTCAGGATAGCCACCGAGTCAAAGCTGGCTTGCTGCAGTCAAACTCCACCACCCCTTTTGATGATACTGATGCATATGTAGATAGATCTGATGTAAGTCTGGCTGAGTACCTTTGTACTCACGTTTGCTTAATTTATGTTTTTGCAGAGAGACTTCAGTCTCACTAGTGGTTCCGTGTGGACTTCGACGTTTAGCTTGTTACCTCAGCTACGATCTTGTGCCCTTGGGAGGGTCTTGTAGATAGTCAGGCTTCTCAGCCTTTTTCATTTGTAGTTGTCTGTACTCAGACATGTTATGCTTCCGTTGCATGTATGCTCTGTATGTTGGGTCATGTGACCTCTGTTTGTAATAAATGCTATGATGGCTCTTCTGGGCCTTTATCTATATGAGTTGTTGAGTTATGTTGTGATGCCATGTTGTAGAGCACATACTTGCATGTTATGCGTACGTGTAATGTGTATTGCTATGTGTGGGATCCGACACCTAGTTGTTTACCTTTGGTAGCCTGTCTTACAAGGAAATGTCTCCTAGTGCTTCCATTGAGCCTTGGTAGCTTGCTACTGCTCCGGAACACTTAGGCTGACCGGCATGTGTCATTCTTCGTTCCTGTGTCTGTCCCTTAGGGGAAATGGCACGCGTTGTTCCTTTAAGTCCTTGTAGCTTGCTATGACTTGGGTTCATACGTTGATGACCGACACGTTCGTTGCTGGGTCATGTATGCATGTCTCTGTAATTTAGCGCCACTTTTGGTTTATAACTAGTCATGTCGGCCCAAGTTCTCTGTCATATGCATGCTAGCGACACTATCATATACGTGTGCCAAAATGCGCAAACGGTCCCAGGCCAGGTAAGGTGGCAACCGTGGGGGATACCGTGCGTGAGGCCGCAATGTGATATGATGTGTTACAGGCTAGACCTATGTGACTTAGGATCGGGGTCCCAATAGCTTTGGTATCAGAGCCCGACTGCCTGTAGGATTAGCAAGCCAAACTGGTCGAAGTCGTGTCTAGAAACTCTTTAGTTATATAAGGGAACTGATTGTGGAAGGGAACGTAAGGCTCTTTTTACTCCTTTACCTTATGACCTTCTGATCTGAGTCACCTTCTTCTATTCTACAGGGATTAAGAATTAGGCTTACTATTCTGTCTATCATGATCACGTTAATTGTGGATTCAACTCTCAGTTCAGTTTATTCTACTACTGTGTGTTCAACTGTTGATCTCAGAACCTTGACATTATGATATTGAGTGGTTGTGCTATCTTTGTGCATGAGTCTCAAAAGTATTTTCGAGCATTTACAGCAGTTATGCTGTCCGAGTCATCCCAGGTGTCTAAACAATCTAATGCATTTGCAAATCATTCCTTCATGTTCTTAATGTCCTTTTAGTCCAGATTAACCACACTAGTCGGTGTGTGGAGGTACTCCATTACCTCGACACCTATGTTGCAGTTATTATTATGAACCTAGGTGTCTTAGAAGATCACCCAGTAATATAGTAATGCTTTATATTCCCAGTGTGATGATTCTGGCCATCATTCTAGAAAGCATACCGTGATGCCATTTAGTTAGTAGGCATTCTACTCCTGGGTTCTTGAACCCAAGACTCACTCCACTTACCTCCTGTTGGTAGTATTTGCTCGTCCCTTTAGGATATTAGTAACCTTGTGATAGTCCTCGAGGTCCGTGGTATATCATTCTTCCAAATACCATGAACCATCCTTGGCAAAAGTTCTCCCGAACCAAAAGATCACAACCAGAGTGCTCCGAGTAGTACTCCATTCATATTGTGACTCTGCCAGTCCTACCTTTCTGCATGGATTATCCGGAAGAAACATGTTGGACTAGTTTGACATATTAATCTATGCATCCACAACTCGGAAAGTTATATGTTCCTTTGAGTTGTCCCTCTTTGGTTGTATTATGACCCTCGTCTATCAGTTGATAGTCAAGAGTAGTTGTGCACTCGTGTTCATCGATGCCTTTTACCCTTGTGGTCCGTCAAGCCATTCTATTCTGGATTGAATAGGAGAAATAAACTCCAGTACCTTATCCATATCCAGGATTAGGTCAAAGCAGTTGTACTCCGCAGATCAAAATGACATTCCATCTTTTGAATTCTGTTCTAACTTGGAGTATTACCATCTTTATATCAAGAATGTCATGGGAATTGCACACTATCCAATGAATTTTTGATACAGTGATACTTCTCGCCCTCATTATTCATTCCTCGGTCCCCGTGTTATTGTAACTGGAACGCCGACAAGTGAATCATGATGTGTGAATCAATACCCCTAGCAACCTTGTTGCTTGGTGGTTAAAGGACAACAATTTCATTCTTAGTGTGTTGGTTACCAGATCATCAGTCTAAGATTGATCGTGCTACCTAGTTCATTGTTCCTAGTGCACTTTTCGATCAATGAGTTAGGATTGTATCAATCTCTCGCTCTTTTGATCATATGGACTTGCCCTGAAAAGCAAGATTGTTCCCGAGCTTAATAACATAGTGGTGCTCCGTGATTTCCGAATATCTTCGCGGAAGTATTACCAGGTTGCTCCCTGACCGTTATGTTGAGCTCGTGATCAAGCTGGTTTCTCTCTAAACCACCCTTTCTCCCAGAATCTGTGTTGGATACCCTAAGCTAGTCGGTTAAGCTAAACGACAACTTGGAGATTTGGAAGATAAAAGCTTGACTGACTTAGTTCCTTCCAAGGGATATCTTTTGTGTGTGTGTTGAAGAAAGATGATATCTTGATCGATTGATCCTCGTGATCAATTGTTGGATCTATTGTCTTGTCCAAACTTTGATTTGAGTGTGGGCTATCGTCAAGTCAAATCAGAACCAATGGTATTCATAATGTTGTCTTACTCTTGGTTGATCCCTCGAGCATACACCGTTACATCTATTGGTCTGACCAATGCTATCACCTTGTTCACATAGTTATGGAATTCCATTTTATGGAAGCCTCGATGAATTGTTGTTGAGCCCATCGGCAACATGTTTATCCCCTCCATCATTCATGTTGAACATTAAAGCTAGTGTTGGAAACTTTGTAAGAATTGCCTTCATGTCCCATTCACGAGGTATATGTTCGATGAGAGGAGAGACTTTCCCTAATTCATGTGTAATTGATGTAAGTTGCCACCGTGAGTTCAAGAAAGTTGTTTTGCTTCCTGTGGAATCATCCCAAGTCAGTCATGCATACGTGCGAAGTATTCTTTGGTTTGGAGGCTTGCAACCTTCACTCTATATGTATCCCTAGCACACCAAGCCATAGATTGATTTGTTCAAGTAGAGGAAGTTTCATCATAAGAGCTAGTCATATGACTTATGTAAGGACTTCGGTATCCTAGACGATGGTTCCCAACCAGAACTCGGTAGTGTTTTATCATAAGACTACTACGTGGTCATGCTTGTCTTGGACAACGTGTTCACAGGTTTGTAGGAGAACCAGCTCATGTTTTGGAGCTTGCTATCGTAGTCCATATCCCGAGAATCTCGCAACGTCATCTCGTCGATTTGTGTTGCAAACTTTCATTTTTATTTCCAGACTCGATGAGTCTGGAATATCCTGACACCAACCAGAACTGAATCTCAGGCAGATATGATGGTTGGAGAATTTTCCAAGAACTATAATATTGGTCTCTCGATAACCGGTAAAGTGGATGTCGTGGCAAACACACCCAGCCGGAAGACCTATTGTTGTAGTATCTTGATTGAAGAAGTTGGCCACCTCCCCATAAGGATTTCGCAGGAGTTACTTCCTAGTTGCTTCTTATGGATTCTTGTGCTTCCGAAGTCCGACCTTTACTTGATATTCAAGATACTAAACATATCTATGAATGGATTACGCTAACACATCAAGGAGAACATTAGAAGCGGAGTGCTAAATGTCTCTTGGTCGATCATCCAGATTTTGCTTCCTTGGCTCCGCTAAGGTAAAATCTGAGACAGTGTTATCCTCCTTTGCATCTGCATCCTCCATCACCGTTCATCATGGTAGTATGTGGTGTTGCCAGAATCCTTGACACGGGTATTGGTAAAACCTTGATGAATATGGGAATGCTCAAGTTCTTGAGAGCACGCACAAGCACTAGGTGTTATCACCGGCACTAACCGGGATTGCTCCCAGTGCTCTTAGTTATGCTATAACCTCTCAAATAGTAGATTCACTCTCTACTGTTGGGGTTTCTTCACAGTTACTAGAATCATTCCTAGCATTTGCATTTTGTTCCCAGCTTGCACCACCATTGTGCCAATTACCATGGGCTGCCCTTTTCAGCAATTGCTGTTCAGGATCATCTTCAAAAGTGGACTTACCATGGGTCCCATTCATTTCCGATGATAACCAAATCATCCCTTGTGTTGTCTTCAACAAGGTAGTCCACATCATCCATTCTGGCCCGAGAATGTCATTCTTTCGGACTCCGTCAAATGATCGTTTGTGCATACCTTAAGCTGGTATAGAGAATATCAGTGATCTCTATATCAAAAGTAATTCTTTTTGCCACTTAAGGGGATAATTCTACGAGTCACCTTCTCTAAGGTGCCCCGTCTGGTGACCTCGATCACCATCTTCTTAGGTGTGGAATTTTGCCTGCCAAGTAAATCTTCATCGTTTGTTCACTCCATCCCTCTGGATGTGTGTTTTGTATCTCGGCTCAAGAGATGTTTCAACGTCTCACTCCATGAGTTGGTCTTGAGTTGCTCGATCTTTCAGAGGATCAATTTTGTAGAGTTTCTTTCGTCTTCACCGTGTTGGACAAAGACCTCGAAAGCAAGGATGCCAAGATCAACATGATGCAATGAATCAACAGCTTCGAGGAGGACAGATGAAACAAGAAGTTTGTGATGTCTTTGTGTCCCCTCTGTTTTCTTACCTCACGTCTTGAATCTCGGGACGAGATTCTTGTTTTAGTGGGGGTGAGTTGTCACATCCCTAGATCAACCCCTGTGGTCTTTGCCTGATCATCATGTCATCATGTTTAAATTTTGTTGAACTTGAAATGGGAAATGTTCAAACCCTAGCACCAAAAGAACCCAACTAGGTTCAACCTAAAAATATTTTCATTGCACCCAAAGTGCCTCAAGAAAAGTTCATGATTTTTGGTTAAGGTACAAACCCCTGCCAAAAATGATGAATATATTTCTAGAACATTTTTGGATTTTTGAATTAATCCATATTGTATTTGAATTGGGGCATTTAAAATTCTTTAAATAGTTTAAATGCTCTAATAATTGTGAAACTAGTTGAGGGCTGTTAGAAATATTACAATAGGTGCCCACAATTTATTTCATGATTTATCAAAATGGTTTGGTCTTTGAACTAAATCAAAAACATACAAAAGAAATAGAAAACAGAAACAAAACCAGAGTTAGAGAGAGGGAGAGTGTTACCTGGCAGCCCACTTACCTAGTGGACCTGCCGAAACGGCCCAGCTGCAGGCCCAGCCCGCTACCGCCTCCTCCCTGTCGTCTTGCTCCTCTCGCCAGGAGGACGGGAGGCGCGTGCCCGGCGCCTGCGGCCACACGCCATGGCCACCTCCTCTCCCCTTGCCTGCCTGCCCCTCCCAAACGTCGCTGTGGACGCCACGCACACCCCTGGAACCCCCTCGACCTCTCCCCGTGCTTCTTTCCCCTCCTCTGTCTCTCTCCCCCGCTTCCCTTGCTCGCGTCCGAGGCCGCCGACAAGCACCACCGTAGCCACCGCGCAAGTCTCGCCTCTCCGCCGCGTCCAGTCACTCAGCCGACGTCCGTGTCCCCTCCACGCCGACTGAAAGAAGCCGAGGAGCACTAGGTCGTCGCCTTCGAGCTCGTCACCGCCGCATCTGCTCGCCGGACTTCATCGATCGATTCGGCGCCCCCTACGCGTCCCCGAGCCCACTGACCCTCCCAACGGACTCGCGGTGAGCCCCCGAGCCGTTTCCCCCTTCTCCCCTAGTCGCGTTCGACCTCTAGGCCATAGCTCCGCCACGGTAGAACCCCGGCCGCCGCTGAACTTGTCGCCGCCGTGGCCACAGTCGCCTCTGCCCGTTTTTGAGCGCGCCACCGTGCTCAGCACATCACCAGGAGGCCGTAGCACCCAGCCGTTCGTCCCCTCGTGCACCACAGCATCGACTCCGTCGATGCCCGATCGCCGGCCGCCGCCGCGAGCTCGTTTCTGACGAGTTCCGGCCACCCCAGCGACCGCTTCCACCACCAACCGACGCGGCCCGATGTGCTGCGTCCGTGGAACCCAGCCACGCGAGCTCCCACCGCTGGAAACGGCCGAAAGGGCAACTCCGGCGAGCCACCGCCGTGTTTTTGGTCGCCGGCGCCTATCGCTGACGTGGCCGCTTACTTAGGGGCTAATCACCCCACTAACGAACCACCTGGCCCACTGACACATGGGCCCCACACACTTAATTAAGCACAATTTAGTTTCTGTTTAGTTTTAACTAAGCACAGTGGCCCCACGCGTCAGCATTGACCACGCTGACGTGGCCCTTGACCGGCCCCACATGTCAGCGACCCTAACCAGCCTTGGGTCACTGACCAATGGGTCCCACGCGTCAGGTTTGACCCTGGCCGACCCTTTTGACTAGGTGACGTCAGAGTGACACAGTGCTGATGTCATAAATGCTTTTCTGGAATTTTAAATAAATCAGAAATGATTTATTTATTTGAGAAAATAGCCAAAACTTCTAAAAATCACAGAAAATAATCTATAACTCAGAAGAAAATAATTTATATATGAAAATTGATCAGAAAAATCCAAGGAATCTGTTTATGGCATTTTCATGCATGTTAGAACAACTTATAGCTACTGTTTTGGACAAATCAAATGAATGCCATTTAAATAACCATATGTGGAGTTTGAATTTGAACCTTGGGTTCAAACCAACTACACTTAATTGTGTTTCTAGTTGCATTAGGCCAAATCACATCATATTTCCATGTCATGTTCATGCATCATATTGTTGCATTGCATTGATTGTGTTCTTTCTCTGTTTGCCGGTTTTGTCCCCTCTCAGTAGACAATGTTCCGACGATGAGTTCGATGACACCGATGAAGAACTATTACTATCTTCGGAAGTGCCAGGCAAGCAGAACCCCCGTGTTCATTCCGATACAATCCCACTCTCTCGCTCCTGCTCTCTTTTACTGCATTAGGACAACAACGATTTGAACTGCTTTTTGTTGCGGTAGCTGAACCCCTTTCCACTGCATGACCTGTCATTGCCACAGTAAATAGTTGAAACCCACTAGCATGAGTAGGAGTTGTTTGAGCCCTGTTGTGCCTACTCATTCATGCTTTCTGGTTATGCCTGCTATTGCTTAGAGTTGTGTCAGGTCTGATTCATCGGGGATGAATTGGAATGTGGTGAACATGTCCTACTGTGTGTGAGCTAAGTGTGTGAACATGATTTGGTAAAGGTAGCGGTGAGAGGCCATGTAGGAGTACATGGTGGGTTGTCTCACTGGAACCGTCCTTAAGAGCCGAGTTCGGTGTAAGTTGTCCAATGACTAGCTACTACCACACATTGGGTTCCGGTAACTCGACCCCTCTCGACTTATTAATCAACTAGATCTCTGTCCAGGAGTTGCAACTAGTTTCTGTTGTTTGTAGGTAGTGCTAGTAGTCTACCAAGTGGCACACGGTACATGTGGGCTTGGGTCAGACTAGGCACCATGGCATGGTGTACCAAGCGTAGATCCATCCGTCGAGGTGGGCTTGGGAACCCTGCGCACATCATTTGGGGCCGTGAGCGACACCCCGGCTGGATCTCCCCACGGATGGAACCCGAATAGGCGATAAACCTGGACTAGAGTCTTGTGTGGTTAGTCAGGTCGTGGCTGACACCCTCGCCAGGCTTCCGCTTGAAGGTTGCCGAGATACACGACGTGTACATGGCGGTAAGTGGCGAGAGCGTGTGTGAAGAAGTACACCCCTGCAGGGTTAACATGATCTATTCGAATAGCCCGGTCCGTGGTTATGGACTTCTTGGATGCTTACGTGGTACATAGACAAGTGAAAGTGGATACTCTAAAATTCTCAAGACAAGTGTGAGTGCTATGGATGGCCTTCTCGTAGGTAGACAGGAATGGATCCATAGTGGTGTATTGATTGGTGAATATGTGGACTCGTGTGCGCCACCTCAAAGAGTTACTTGCAGTTATAGTTCAGGATAGCCACCGAGTCAAAGCTGGCTTGCTGCAGTCAAACTCCACCACCCCTTTTGTTGATACTGATGCATATGTAGTTAGTTCTGATGTAAGTCTTGCTGAGTACCTTTGTACTCACGTTTGCTTAATTTATGTTTTTGCAGAGAGACTTCAGTCTCACTAGTGGTTCCGCGTGGACTTCGACGTTTAGCTTGTTACCTCAGCTACGATCTTGTGCCCTTGGGAGGGTCCTGTAGATAGTCAGGCTTCTCAGCGTTTTTCATTTGTAGTTGTCTGTACTCAGACATGTTATGCTTCCGTTGCCTGTATGCTCTGTATGTTGGGTCATGTGACCTCTGTTTGTAATAAATGCTATGATGGCTCTTCTGGGCCTTTATCTATATGAGTTGTTGAGTTATGTTGTGATGCCATGTTGTACAACACATACTTGCATGTTATGCGTACGTGTAATGTGTATTGCTATGTGTGGAATCCGACACCTAGTTGTTTACCTTTGGTAGCCTATCTTACAGGGAAATGTCTCCCAGTGCTTCCACTGAGCCTTGGTAGCTTGCTACTGCTCCGGAACACTTAGGCTGACCGGCATGTGTCCTTCTTCGTTCATGTGTCTGTCCCTTAGGGGAAATCTCACGCGTTGTTCCTTTAAGTCCTTGTAGCTTGCTACGACTTGGGTTTATACGTTGATGACCGACACGTTCGTTGCTGGGTCATGTATGCCTGTCTCCGTAATTTAGCGCCACTTTTGGTTTATAACTAGTCATGTCGGCCCGGGTTCTCTGTCATATGGATGCTAGCCACACTATCATATACGTGTGCCAAAATGCGCAAACGGTCCCGGGCCAGGTAAGGTGGCACCCGTGGGGGATACCGTGCGTGAGGCCGCAATGTGATATGATGTGTTACAGGCTAGACCTGTGTGACTTAGGATCAGGGTCCCGACACATATAATGCTATTTTTCTTTTATTTCACCTAATTAACAGGAAGTAAAAGAGGGTACAGTAGGTTTGTGCTATCTAGATTCACCTGTCCCGTGCTCATCAAAAGGAATCCATTAACAAGGTTGATCAGGTCTTGTTAATAAACTCTTTCCGAGTAACATGAAACCGGAGAATTTTTGAATAACACTATGTTACCTCAATGGGGATATGTATGTCCCCAACAATAATTATGTCATATGCCTTCTTGATAGTTGGAATAGGAAACTCAAAACCTCCAATAGTAATAGTTGTTCCAATATAATTGATACTATGAACCTGAGGTTGTTTCCTCGGAAAGTGTACCATATGCTCATTACCATTGACATGAAAAGTGACATTGCCTTTGTTGCAATCAATAACAGCCCCTACAGTATTCAAAAAAGGTCTTCCAAGAATAATAGACATACTATCATCCTCGGTAATATCAAGTATAACAAAGTCCGTTAGAATAGTAACATTTGCAACTACAACAGGCACATCCTCACAAATACCGATAGGTATAGCAGTTGATTTATCGACCATTTGCAAAGATATTTCAGTAGAAGTCAACTTACTCAAGTCAAGTCTACAACATAAAGAGAGAGGCATAACACTAACACCGGCTCCAAGACCACACAAAGCAGTTTCAACATAGTTTCCCTTAATGGAGCAAGGTATAGTAGGTACTCCTGGATCTCCTAATTTCTTAGGCATTCCACCCTCAAAAGTGTAGTTGGCAAGCATGGTGGAGATTTCTACTTCAGGTATCTTCCTTTTGTTGGTATAATATCTTTCATATACTTGGCATAAGGATTTGTTTTAAGCACATCAGTCAAACACATACACAAAAAGATAGGTCTAATCATTTCAGCGAAGCGCTGAAAATCCTCATCATCCTTTTTCTTGGATGCTTTTGGAGGAAAAGGCATGGGTTTCTGAACCCATGGTTCTATTTCCCTACCGTGCTTCCTAGCAACAAAGTCTCTCTTATCATAACGTTGATACTTTGATTGTGGGTTATCAAGATCAACAGCAGGTTCAATCTCTACATCATTATCGTTGCTAGGTTGAGCATCATCATGAGCATCATTATTAATATTATCACTAGGTTCATGTTCACTACCAGATTGTGTCTCAGCATCAGAAACAGATATATCATTGGGATTCTCAGGTGGGTGAGCTACAGGTTCACTAGAAGTATGCAAAGTCCTATCATTTTTCTTTTTCTTCTTCTTGGAAAAAATAGGTGCATCTAAATTAGCTCTCTGAGAATCTTGCTCAATTCTCTTAGGGTGGCCTTCAGGATACAGAGGTTCCTGAGTCATTTTACCACCTCTAGTTGCAACTCTAACGACATAGTCATTATTCTTACTATTTAATTCATTGAGAAAATCATTCCGAGCCTTAAGTACTTGTTCTACTTGAGTGGTGACCATGGAAGCATGTTTACTAATAAGTTTCAGTTCACTTCTAGCACTAGACAGATAATCACTCAAGCGTTCAATCATAAAAGCATGGTGTTGTAATTGTCTACCAACATAAGCATTGAAGTTTTCTTGTTTCACAATGAAATTGTCAAACTCATCTAAGCATTGGCTAGCAGACTTATAACGAGGAATATCACCTTCATCAAATCTATAAAGAGAATTTACCTTTACTACCTGTGTCGGGTTATCAAGACCATGAATTTCTTCAATAGGCGGTAAATTCTTAACATCTTCAGCTTTAATACCTTTTTCTTTCATGGATTTCTTTGCCTCTTGCATGTCTTCAGGACTGAGAAATAGAACACCTCTTTTCTTCGGAGTTGGCTTAGGGGCTGGTTCAGGAAGTGTCCAATTATTTTCATTGGCTAGCATATTATTCAGTAGTAATTCAGCTTGTTCCACTGTTCTTTCCCTGAAAACACAACCAGCGCAACTATCCAGGTGGTCTCTGGAAGCATCGGTTAGTCCATTATAAAAGACATCAAGTATATCATGCATCTCAAGAGTATGATCAAGCAAAGCATTAAGTAACTGGAGAAGCCTCCCCAAGCTTGTGGGAGACTCTTTTCTTCAGTTTGAGCAAAGCTATATATTTCACGTAAGGCAGCTTGTTTCTTATGAGCGGGAAAATATTTAGCAGAAAAGTAATACATCATATCCTAGGGACTACGCACACAACCAGGATCAAGAGAATTAAACCAAGTATTAGCACCACCCTTTAACGAGAACGGAAATATCTTAAGGATATAGTAGTAGCAAATCTTTTCATCATTGGTAAGCATAGTGGCTATACCATTCAACTTGGTAAGATGTGCCACAACAGTTTCAGACTCATAGCCATGGAAAGGATCAGATTCAACCAAAGTAATTAACTCAGGATCAACAGAAAATTCATAATCCTTATCAGTGACACAAATAGGTGAAGTAGCAAAAGCGGGGTCATGTTTCATTCTAGCATTCAAGGACTTTTCTTTCAGCTTAGCTATCACTTCTTAAGATCATATCTACCATTGCAAGCAAGAAAGTCTCTAGCAGTTTCTATATCCATAACATAACCCTTAGGCACAATAGGAAATTCATATCTATTGGGAGTAATTTCATCATCACTTTCATAAATATCATCAACATTTGCACTCTCCCTAACCTTAGCAATTTGTTCATCTAGAAATTCATCTAGTGGCACAGTATCAGGCATAGAGGTAGTTTCATCGTACATAGCAAAAGTAGCATCATCAAGAACATACGCCATATCAGATTCAATAGCAGGAGTAGGTGTCGCAAGTTTACTCATAACAGAAGGAGAATCAAGTGCAGAGCTAGATGGCAGTTCCTTACCTCCCCTCGTAGTTGAGGGTAAGATCTTGGTTTTTGAGTCCTTGAAATTCTTCATAGTGATAAACAGATATAAATCCCAAGTGACTTAAAGAATAGAGCTATGCTCCCCGGCAACGGCGCCAAAAAATAGTCTTGATAACCCACAAGTGTAGGAGATCGCAACAGTTTTTGAGGGTAAAGTATTAAACCCAAATTTGTTGATTCGACACAAGGGGAGCCAAAGAATACTCTGAAGTATTAGCAGCTGAGTTGTCAATTCAACCACACCTGGAAACTTAGTATCTGCAGCAAGACCGTTTAGTAGCAAAGTAATATGATAGTGGTGGTAGCAGCAATAAAAGAAACAATAGTGTTTTTGTAGTTTGTGTGATATAAGCAACGGAAAAGTAAATAGCAACTAGCAATATAGGTAAAGCTCGTAGGCATTGGACCGGTGATGGGAAATTACGTCGGATGCAATTCATCATGTAGAAGTTATAACCTAGGGTGACACAGCACTAGCTCCAGTTCATCAATGCAATGTAGGCATGTATTCCGAATATAGTCATACGTGCTTATGGAAAAGAACTTGCATGACATCTTTTGTCCTACCCTCCCGTGGCAGCGGGGTCCTATTGGAAACAAAGGGATATTAAGGCCTCCTTTTAATAGAGTACCGGACCAAAGCATTAACACATAGTGAATACATGAACTCCTCAAACTATGGTCATCACTGGGAGTGGTCCCGATTATTGTCACTTCGGGGTTGCCGGATCATAACACATAGTAGGTTACTATAGACTTGCAAGATAGGATCAAGAACACGCATATATTCATGAAAACATAATAGGTTCAGATCTGAAATCATGGCACTCAGGCCCTAGTGACAAGCATTAAGCATAGCAAAGTCATAGCAATATCAATCTCAGAACATAGTGGATACTAGGGATCAAACCCTAACAAAACTAACTCGATTACATGATAGATCCCATCCAACCCATCACCGTCCAGCAAGCCTACGATGGAATTACTCACACACGGCGGTGAGCATCATGGGATTGGTGATAGAGGAAGGTTGATCATGACGATGGCGACAATTTCCACTCTCTGGAGCCCCGAACGGACTCTAGCTCAGCCCTCCCGAGAGAGATTAGGGCTTGGCGGCGGCTCCGTCTCGTGAAACGCAATAATTCCTTCTCTCTGATTTTTTCTCCCCGAAACGGAAGATATAGGATCTTGGGGTACGTCGGTGGAGCATCGGGGGGCCCTTGAGGCAGGGCGGCGCGCCCTGGGAAGGGGGGCGCACCCCCACCCTCGAGGACAGGGTGTGGGCCCCCCGGTGAGTATCTTCTTGCAGATATTTTTTATATTTTCTGAAATAATTCTCCGTTGATTCTCAGGAGATTCTGAGAACTTTCTATTCTGCACAAAAACAACACCATGGCAGTTCTGCTGAAAACAGCGTCAGTCCAGGTTAGTTCCATTCAAATCATGCAAGTTAGAGTCCAAAAGAAGGGCAAAAGGGTTTGCAAAATCAGATACTTTGGAGACGTATCACATATGCAGCCTCACTAACATCCAGCATAGCCATAGCCATCTCATAACTCTCCACCCAAGCCTCAGGGGGCTGATCTGATGAGTAATTAGGCACCTTACGAGGGCCCTTGAAGTCCATGGGCAGAAGCTCGTTTTGTAGAGCCACCGTTAAACACGGCTATCAGTGTCGAAACCGGCGGATCTCGGGTAGGGGGTCCCAAACTATGCGTCTCAGGATCGATGGTAATAGGAGGTTCGGGACATAAAGTTTAGCCAGGTTCATGCCCTCTCGATTGAGGTAATACCCTACTTCCTGCTATATTAATATGGATGAATATGAATACAAGAGTTGATCTACCTCAAGATCGAATTGGCTACACCCTAAAGTCTAGCCTATGAGTATTTGAGATTCTCCATTAGCCTCTACGGACTAAACCCTCTGGTTTATATACACGCTAGAGGGGCCTAGGGTTTGTACATACCATCTTGCAGAGGAAGGAAAGATTACACCCGAACCTAAAACTTGCCATTACATGAATTCAGGAGTCCTATCCGGATACAAGAGATGATATTCGACTATGATCTTCACGGCCCACCAATCCGGCCCACCAAGAGTTATGTGGCCTCCCGAGGACCCCTCTATACAGGACTCCCTCAGTAGCCCCTGAACCTGTCGTCGATGTCGATGAGTTCGGCTTCTGTATTGTCTTCGGCATTGCAAGGCGGGTTCCTTCTTCTGAATATATCTTCTGCAAAAAGTGTATTGTGTTCGACTCTGCATGGTTTGTACAACCCTTAGCCTCGAAGGCAAGGCTTTTTAAGAAAAATGAATAGTGTGTCTATACTGACAATTGTTTGGTGAAGCGTCGCGTCCGTCCCACTAATATATCGAACCATTTTATTTGGTCCTAGTTACGCGTTTCAAGGTATATCCTCATTGACACGTCTCATCAGAATAGAGATCGTGCCTGCTTATTGTGTGATCCGTATCAATATGACGTGAGCAACCATGCCGCGCATTACGCACGACCGCTTTGGGAACCGGCGAGGTTTATGGCTAAAGTGGGGGGACGCTCTGTATTCACAGCATTATAAAAGGATACCGATGACCCACAAGTGTAGGGGATCTATCGTAGTCCTTTCGATAAGTAAGAGTGTCGAACCCAACGAGGAGCAGAAGGAAATGATAGGCAGTTTTTAGTAAGGTATTTTCTGCAAGCACTGAAATTATAGGTAACAGATAGTTTTGTGATAAGATAATTGGTAGCAAGTAACAAACGGTAAAAGTAAATAGGTGCAACAAGATGGCCCAGTCCTTTTGTAGCAAAGGACAAGCCTGGAAAAACTCTTATGCAGAGTAAAGCGCTCCCGGGGACATTTGGGAATTATTGTCAAGCTAGTTTTCATCATGATCATCTGATTCGCGTTCGGTACTTTGATAATTTGGTATGTGGGTGGACCGGTGCTTGGGTGCTGCCCTTACTTGGACAAGCCTCCCACTTATGATTAACCTCTAATGCAAGCATCCACAACTACAAAAGAAGTATTAAGGTAAACCTAACCATAGCCTGAAACATATGGATCCAAATAAGCCCCTTACGAAGCAACGCATAAACTAGGGTTTAAGCTTCTGTCACTCTAACAACCCATCATCTACTTATTACTTCCCAATGCCTTCCTCTAGGCCCAAATAATGATGAAGTGTCATGTAGTCGACGTTCACATGACACCACTAGAGGAGGGACAACATACATCTCATCAAAATATTGAACGAAGACCAAATTCACATGACTACTAATAGCAAGACTTCTCCCATGTCCCTAGGAACAAAAGTAACTACTCACAAGACATTGTTCATGATCAGAGGGGTATTAATATGCATGGATCTGAACATATGATCTTCCACCAAATAAACCAACTAGCATCAACTATAAGGAGTAATCAACACTACTAGCAACCCACAGGTACCAATCTGAGGTTTGGGTACAAAGATTGGATACAAGAGATGAACTAGGGTTTTAGAGGAGATGGTGCTGGTGAAGATGTTGATGAAGATAGCCCTCCCCAAGATGGGAGAGTTGTTGGTGATGACGGCGGTGACGATTTCCCCCTCCCGGAGGGAAGTATCCCCGGCAGAACAGCTCTGCCGGAGCCCTAGATTGGTTTCCGCCTCGGTTCCGCCTTGAGACGGAGGCGTCTGGTCCTGAAAGCCTCCTTCTGATTTTTTCTAGGTCAAAACGCTTCATATAGGAGAATATGGGCACCTGGGGCTCACCGGCTGGCTCTCGAGGCAGGGGGGCGCGCCCTGGGAAGGGGGGCGCGCCCCCACCCTCGAGGCCAGCCAATGGCCCCTCTCGTGGATTTCTTTCGCCAGATATTTTTTATATTTTCCAAAAAATTGTTCTGTGGAGTTTCGGGGCTTTTGGAGTTTTGCAGAATAAGTTTCCAGGGTTAGCTCCTTTTCTAGCCCAAAATTCCAGCTGTCGACATTCCCCCTTCTTCATGTAAACCTTGCAAGATAAGAGGGAAAAAGGCATAAGTATTGTGACAAAACATGTATGAACAGCCCATAATGCAATAAATATCAACTTTTAAGCATGATGCAAAATGGACGTATCAACACCCCCAAGCTTAGACCTCGCTTGTCCTCAAGCGAAAGCCGATATCGAAAAAATGTCCACATGTTTAGAGATAGAGGTGTCGATAAAAACAGAATACGGACATGAGGGCATCATGATCATTCTCATAACAACAACTTATATAAATATAGTCATATGATCATTATGCTAAAGTAACAATTCATTCACAATATCAAGTATGCATCATAAACTTCATTAGAAACTAACAAACTTTGGTCTCGGTCATTGAAGCAATTGCAATTTATCGTCACATCGGAAAGAGTCAATATAAGAGCTTTTCAGCAAGACTACATACTCAACTATCATAGTCTTTCACAATTGCTCACACTCACGCAATACTTATGTTTATGGAGTTTTAATCGGACACAGAGAAAGATAGGGGCTTATGGTGTTGCCACCCAACCTTTTACCTCAAGGGTAATGTCAACAGTAATAGATCATGAAAACTCACATCCAAGTGGGTATATATATCAGGATCTTTCCAACACAGTGTGCTTTCCAAAGGATAAAATGAAAAAGAAAAGGTGGATCTCACATTGACACTTATAAGACAAGAATAAAGGATAGGCCCTTCGCAGAGGGAAGCAGAGGTTGTCACGTGTTTTTATGGTTGGATGCACAAAGTCTTAGCATAGAAGAACTTCGCTTTATATTGCCACTTGTGATAAGGACCTTTATTATGCAGTCCGTCGCTTTTATTACTTCCATATCACAAGCTCGTATAAAGCTAATTTCTCCCACACTAATAAATCATACATATTTTAGCGGATTTACACCATGACAACTTACTTGGAAGGATCTTTCTCAATCCATAGGTAAGTATGGTGGACTCTCATGGCAAAACTGGGTTTAAGGATATATGGAAGCACAAGTAGTATCTCTACTTAGTGCAAGGAATTTTGGCTAGCATGAGGGAGAAAGGCAAGCTCAACATGTTGGAAAGATCCATGACAATATACTTTATTTCGGATATAAGAAGACATAACCCATTATGTTGTCTTCCTTGTCCAACATCAACTCTTTAGCAAGTCATACTTTAGTGAGTGCTCACAATCATAAAAGATGTCCAAGATAGTATATTTGTATGTGAAGCTTCTCTTCTTTTATTTCTTCCTATTAATTGCAACGATGACCAAAACCATGTTTGTCACCTCCCAACAACTTTTATTTATCATAGTCTTGTATGTGAAGTCATTACTTCCCATAAGATCGATACGATCTTTTTGATACACTTTTTGTTTTCTTTCTTTTTATCATGACCCAAGTGAGGAAATCAAGCCCTTGACTCAACACTAATATTTATTATATAGCTCACGGACTCGATTACAAAGGATTAAGCTCACAAAGCAAAAGCTCACAACTAGATCATGCTAACTTTATTCTTATAGATCAAGATACTACCAAAAGGATCGAACTACGTAAAACGGTAAAGATAGGAGTGATAGTGATACGATATCGGGGTCACTCCCCCAAGCTTGGCAGTCGCCAAGGGGAGTGCCCATACCCATATGATTACGTCTCCTTCTTCGGGGTTGGTGATGATGTGGTTGTTGCTGCTGTAAGCTTGTTGTTCTTCCAAGGCATGGGCTCACCATCATAGAAGGATGATCGAGTCTCCGGGATACTCAAATCTGTAGCCAAACTCATGTTCTTGAATCTATAATCATACTCACAGTTTTGGTTTTGCAGGTCATAGATCTGGGCTTGGAAGTGATCGATCTTCTCTTGAAGATTGGAGATGGCTTCCCCGAAGATCCTGGAGTTCATCTTGAGATTGTTGGCAAGCTCCGAGATCATCCTGTGGTTGGCGTCGAGTCCTCGTTCCACCATACCTTGGCACTTGAAAACTTGTTGCTCCATTGCTTTCGAGTCTTGTCTCCATGCTTCCGGTCCTTCTCGGCCCTTCAACATCACGGATGTGCAGCACCCCCTCATGCAACTCCATGGTTTTGGGGTGGTGCAGCACCTCCGCAAGGTAGGGGTTGATGACCTTCTCGAAGAACTGGTCCTTGGGGGTGTTGGAGGACGCCATGATGATCTGGATGTGTCAAAAACAGCAGCTCGAAACGAAAACAGAGGAATTCTGCGTGATACAGAGCTCAAAACCTTCGGGAGTATATATAATGATTTTTTTTCGAACGAAAGGAGTAACCCACAAGAAAACGGAGTTCAGGGGACACACGGGGTGCCCTCGAGGCAGGGGGCGCGCCCCCTACCCTCGAGGAGGCCCCGTGTCTCCTTCGGACTGCGGTTTATTTTTCTATTTTTCTAAATAGTCCAAAACAGAGAAAAATTGCCTTTAGAACTGTTTTGGAGTCGATTTACTTACTGTATCATGTATCTCTTCCTTTTCGGAGGCTGAATCGTTCTGGAAAGTGTCCCTTATTTATTCCTCCGGGGTTATGGTTTCAATAATATTAGTTTCAACATTTATAGGATTACCTGAGATATAATATTTGATCCTTTGTCCATTCACCACCTTCGGATATGTGCCCTCGAAGTTGTTGATTTTTATGGCACTGGAATGATAGACCTCCTCGATAACGTAAGGCCCTTCCCACTTGGAGAGAAGTTTTCCTGCAAAAATCCTTAAACGAGAGTTTAATAGAAAAACATAATCACCTACGTTGAACTCACGCTTTTGTATCCTTTTGTCATGCCATCTTTTAACCTTTTCTTTAAATAACTTGGCATTCTCGTAGGCCTGGGTTCTCCATTCATCGAGACAGCTAATATCAAACAGCCTCTTTTCACCGGCAAGTTTGAAATCATAATTGAGCTCTTTGATAGCCCAATATGCCTTATGTTCTAGCTCAAGAGGTAATTGATAAGCTTTTCCATATACCATCTTATATGGAGACATACCCATAGGATTTTTGTATGCAGTTCTATAGGCACATAATGCATCATCTAGTTTCTTGGACCAATTCTTTCTAGACCTATTAACTGTCTTTTGCAAGATTAATTTCAACTCCCTATTACTTAGTTCTACCCGACCACTAGTCTGTGGGTGATAAGGTGATGCAATTCTATGGTTGACATCGTACTTAGCAAGCATCTTATGGAAAGCACCATGAATAAAGTGTGAACCACCATCAGTCATTAGATAGCTAGGGACTCCAAACCTCGGAAATATAACTTCTTTAAGTATCTTAATAGAGGTTTTATGATCAGCACTACTAGTTGGAATAGCTTCTACGCACTTAGTAATGTAATCAACATCAACTAGGATATGTGTGTACCCATTAGAGGCAGGAAAAGGTCCCATATAATCAAAGCCCCAAACATCAAATGGTTCAATAACAAGTGAATAATTCATAGGCATTTCTTGACGTCTACTAATATTACTTATTCTTTGACACTCATCACATGATAAGACAAACTTACGGGCATCCTTGAAGAGAGTAGGCCAATAAAAACTGGATTGCAATACCTTGTGTGCAGTTCTGTCTCCCGCATGGTGTCCTCCGTCAGCTTTGGAGTGGCACTTGCGTAGGATATGTTCCTGTTCATGCTCAGGTACACACCATCTAATAATACCATCTACTCCTTCTTTATAAAGATGTGGGTCATCCAAGAAGTAATGTCTCAAATCATAAAAGAACTTTTTCTTTTGCTGGTATGTGAAGCTAGGAGGTATAAACTTAGCAACAATGTAATTAGCACAATCAGCATACCAGGGAGCAGTACAAGAAGTACTTATGACAACTAATTGTTCATCGGGGAAGCTATCATCAATAGGTTGTGGGTCATCAAGTATATTCTCTAACCTAGACAAGTTATCTGCTACGGGGTTCTCAACTCCCTTTCTATCAATAATATGCAAGTCAAATTCTTGCAGCAAGAGAACCCATCTAATAAGTCTAGGTTTAGCATCTTTCTTTTCCATAAGGTATTTGATAGCAGCATGATCAGTGTGAATAGTTACTTTAGAATCAACGATATAGGGTCTAAACTTATCACAAGCAAACACAACTGCTAAAAATTCTTTCTCAGTGGTGGCATAATTTCTTTGCGCACTATCTAGAGTTTTACTAGCATACTGGATAACATTCAATTTTTCATCAACTCTTTGCCCTAAAATAGCTCCTACAACATTATCACTAGCATCGCACATAATCTCAAAGGGTAAGTTCCAGTCAGGAGGCTAGACAATAGGTGCAGAGATCAATGCTTTCTTAAGTATTTCAAACGCTTCTAGACAATCATCATCAAAGACAAAAGGAATATCTTTCTCTAAAAGATTAGTCAGAGGCCTGGAGATTTTGGAGAAGTCCTTAATGAACCTCCTATAAAACCTGGCATGACCAAGGAAACTTCTTATACCTTCGATATCCTTAGGGCATGGCATCTTTTCAGTAGCATCAACCTTAGCTTTGTCGACTTCAATACCTCTTTCAGAAATTTTATGTCCCAAGACAATGCCTTCATTGAACATAAAGTGGCACTTCTCCCAATTCAAGACAAGGTTAGTATCTTCACATCTCTGCAAAACTCGATCAAGGTTGCTTAAGCAATCATCAAAAGAAGTTCCATAAACGAAGAAATCATCCATGAATACCTCAACAATCTTTTCACAAAAGTCAGAGAATATAGCCATCATACATCTTTCAAAGGTAGCAGGTGCATTACATAAACCAAAAGGCATACGTCTATAAGCAAAGGTACCGAAAGGACAAGTAAAGGTAGTCTTTTCTTGATCCCCTTTTGACACAGGTATTTGAGAGAAACCAGAATAACCATCTAGAAAGCAGAAATGAGTATGTTTGGATAACCTTTCTAGCATTTTATCAATAAAGTAAGGGGTAATGATCTTTCTTAGTAGCTTTATTTAGCTTACGGAAGTCAATTACCATCATATAACCTGTAACTATTCTTTGCGGGATCAATTCATCTTTATCATTAGGGACGACAGTCATACCTCCTTTCTCAGGAACACAATGGACATGACTTACCCACTGGCTATCAGCAATGGGATAGATAATACCTGCCTCTAGAAGCTTTAGAATTTCCTTCCTTACCACATCTTTCATCTTAGGATTTAACCGTCGATGATGATCAATAATCAGCTTAGCATTTTCTTCCAATTTTATCTTGTGTTGACATATAGTAGGACTAATGCCCTTAAGATCATCCAGAGTATATCCAATAGCAGCTTGGTGCTTCTTCCGAGTTTTCAATAATCTCTCTTCTTCATGATCTGAAAGGTTAGCACTAATAATAACAGGATATATCAGGCAAAGGTTTAAGTTCAAACACGGGATCACCCTTGGGTGGAGGAGGATCCCCTAGGATTTCGACAGGCAAGTTATTTTGCAATACGGGTCCCTATGTAAGGAATTTCATCTATCTCCCTTCTCTCATTTATTTGCATATCATTTTCATGGTCTACTAAGTATTGTTCTAAAGGATCATTAGGTGGCACAGCAATAGAAGCAGGACCAATAAGTTCATCCTTACTATGTGGTGCCTTTTCAAGGGGTTGTCTACGGAACTTAGCAAAGTTAAAATCATGAGACGTGTCTCCTAATCCGACAATGACAATATCTTTCACACAGTCTATCTTGGCATTAACGGTATTCAATAAGGGTCTGCCAAATATAATGGGGCAAAAAGCATCTTGTGGGGAACTAAGAACAAGAAAATCAGCAGGGTATTTAACCTTCCCACACAAGACTTCAATATCTCTAACGATCCCAACTGGTGAAATAGTATCTCTATTAGCCAGCTTAAGTAACATCAATCCCTTCTAACTCAACACGTGCAATATCATGCATAATTTCGTTATACAAATCAAGGGGGATAATACTCGCAATAGCACCTACGTCACATAAACCATGATAGCAATGATCTCCTATCTTAACAGAGATAATAGGCAGGCCTACAACAGGTTTATATTTATTCCTAGCATTGGGTTTGGCTATTCTAGCAGACTCTTCTTGGAGATAAATAACATGTCCATCTAAATCTTCTACCAAGAGGTCTTTAATCATAGCAACACTAGGTTCAACTTTAATTTGCTCAGAGGGTGTAGGTGTTCTAGTATTACTCTTACGAACTACAGTTGAAGCTTGAGCATGATCCTTTATCCTAACAGGGAAAGGTGGTTTCTCGATATAAGCGATAGGAATAACGGGATCAACATTATAAGTGATAGTCTTTTCTTAAACTTTAATAGGTTCAACTACTTTTACTTCAATAGGGGGATGGTATTTAAACCACTTCTCCTTGGGGAGATCAACATGAGTAGCAAAAGATTCACATAAAGAAGCTACTATCTCAGAGTCAAGTCCATATTTAGTGCTAAACTCACGGAAAACATCGGTATCCATAAAAGCTTTAACACAATCAAACTTAGGGGTCATACCTGACTCCTTACCTTCGTCGAGATCCCAATCTTCAGAGTTGCGTTTAATTCTTTCCAATAAATGCCATTAGAACACAATAGTCTTCATCATAAAAGAGCCAGAACAAGAACTATCGAGCATGGTGCGATTATTGAGAGAAAGCCGAGCATAATTTTTTTGGATGATCATCTTTCTTGAAAGCTCATGATTGGGGCATGAATATAACATTGACTTAAGCCTCCCCCAAGCTTGAGCGATGCTTTCTCCTTCGGGAGGCCAGAAATTATAAATATAATTACGATCACGATGAACCTGGTGCATAGGGTAGAACTTATGATGAAATTCCAACTTCGCACGATTATAGTTCCATGATCCCATATCATCGCATAGCCTAAACCATGTCAATGCATCTCCCTTCAAAGATAAAGGGAAGACCTTCTTCTTGATAACATCCTCGGGCATACCTGCAAGCTTAAACAATCCACAAACTTCATACACATAGATTAGGTGTAAGTCGGGGTGAAGTGTTCCATCTCCTGTATAGGGATTCTCAAGCAGTTTCTCTATCATACCCGAAGGAATCTCCGAGCACATATTTTAAATAAGTGCAGTAGGTTGAGGAGCAATTCTTTGCTCTTCTGCTCGGGGTGAAGATACCCAGAACAAGCCCCTCAAAGGATTTTGAGCCATAGTAACAAGTGACAATAAATTTCAGCACACTATATAAATTTTTCCTTACCAAATTCCACTTACCAAAGGCGCTTCACTCCCCGGCAACCGTGTCAGAAAAGAGTCTTGATGACCCACAAGTGTAGGGGATCTATCATAGTCCTTTCAATAAGTAAGAGTGTCGAACCCAACGAGGAGCAGAAGGAAATGATATGCAATTTTCAGTAAGGTATTTTCTGCAAGCACTAAAATTATAGGTAACAAATAGTTTTGTGATAAGATAATTGGTAGCAAGTAACAAACAATAAAAGTAAATAGGTGCAGCAAGATGGCCCAATCCTTTTTGTAGCAAAGGACAAGCCTGGACAAACTCTTATGCAAAGTAAAGCGCTCCCGAGGACATATGGGAATTATCGTCAAGCTAGTTTTCATCACGATCATCTGATCCGCGTTCGGTACTTTGATAATTTGGTATGTGGGTGGACCGGTGCTTTGGTGCTGCCCTTACTTGGACAAGCCTCCCACTTATGATTAACCTCTAATGTAAGAATCCGCAACTACAAAAGAAGTATTAAGGTAAACCTAACCATAGCCTGAAACATATGGATCCAAGTGAGCTCCTTACGAAGCAACGCATAAACTAGGGTTTAAGCTTCTGTCACTCTAGCAACCCATCATCTACTTATTACTTCCCAATGCCTTTCCTCTAGGCCCAAATAATGGTGAAGTGTCAGGTAGTCGACGTTCACATGACACCACTGGAGGAGGGACAACATAGATCTCATCAAAATATCGAACGAAGACCAAATTCACATGACTACTAATAGCAAGACTTCTCCCATGTCCTTAGGAACAAAAGTAACTATTCACAAGACATAATATTGTTCATGATCAGAGGGGTATTAATATGCATAATGGATCTAAACATTTATATTCAAACAAGTCTTAAGATATCACTATGTTCTCCTCTTAAGACTTGGGGGCTACTGGTAATATGCATATAAAGGAGGAACATATTCAAATTCTCAGTTTCGGGAAAACCAGGAAGATTAATTGTGTGACCCGGCGTTGGCAACAATCATAACCCGGCGTCCATAAACAATCATGACCCGGGATCATCAATTTTTATAACCCGGCAAATTTTGCAATGATAAACCGGCAAGTTCTTCATTCTTAAACTGGCTGAAGAACAGATGAATATTTCAAAGACCAATATTTTTTATTAAGCATTGGGAGATGAGTCAAAGGAGTTATTCTTCACAATATTTCTCCGTAACAAGCCAATATCAGCAAATTGATTATGAAGCTGGCCTATTGAACCCGACTTTCTAAGAAGAAGGAAATGACAAGGACTTAAGGACGATCAGGATCAGTTTAACATGGATAAATCCAAGCTAAATTGGGGGCTAATGTTGGGGATATACCCCGCGATATGACCCGGCTGGAGTTATAACCCGGCGGACAGCTAAGACAGATGATAAACCAGATGGTAAACCGGCTCACAGTTAAGACAGATGATAAACCAGATGGTAAACCGGCTCACAGATAAGTCAGATGATAAACCAGATGATAACCCGGCAGACAATCATAAACCAGCAGACCATCATAAACCGGCAGACAATCATAAACCGGCAGACAATGATAACTCGGTGGCCGAGACATTATGAAGCCCAAGACGATGAGAAGCCCGTGAAGAAAATTCATAATAGTTAAGTCTTAAGTCCGAGTTGGACTCTACATGTAACCCGCCCCTTCAGCTTATATAAGGAGGGGCAGGGCTCCCCGAAGAGGGACAAGTTCTCACAAGTTGGAGGCACCATATTCTTTAGGGCTAGACACTACTAAAGGAGAGCCGGTTTACCGGCGACTCCATGAGGGTCATAATGAGATCTAGCCTCAAACAACATGTAGGGCTATTACCGGATGATGTTTCCCGGGGCCCGAAGTTGTCTAAATCCTTGTCTTGTGTGTTGCGACTCTCGATTCCGCTCAACCCCTCTCAAGCTACCACATAGATGCATTGGCCTCACGATTAAGTCCTTACGCTAGGACATCTACCGTGACAATTCCACGACACTCACCATGAGTTGTGAGTAGTTTCCTACAGACCTTCGGGTCCATAGCTAGTATCTAGATGGCTTCTTCTCTCTCTGGATCTCAATACAAAGTTCTCCTCGGTCTTCGAGGAGATCTATTTGATATAATCTCTTTTTGCGGTGTGTTTGTCGAGATCCGATGAATTGTGAGTTTATGATCAAGATTATCTATGAGAAATATTTGGTTCTTCTCTGAACTCTGTATGTGTGCTCATAATATCCTTGCAAGTCTCTTCGAATTATTGGTTTGGTTGGGCCTACTAGATCTATAGTTCTTACAATGGAAGAAGTGCTTGGCTTTGGGTTCAATCTTGCGGTGTCCTTTCCCAATGAAAGTAGGGGCAGCAAGGCACGTATTTTATTGTTGCCATCGAGGATAAAAATATGGGGTTTATATCATATTGCTTGAGTTTATCCCTCTACATCATGCCATCTTGCTTAAGGCGTTACTCTGTTCTTATGAACTCAATACACTAGATGCATGCTGGATAGCGGTCGATGTGTGGAGTAATAGTAGTAAATGCAGGCAGGAATCGGCCTACTTGTCTCGGACATGATGCCTATATACAATGATCATGCCTAGATAGTCTCATAATTATTCGCTTTTCTATCAATTGTTCGACAGTAATTTGTTTACCCGCCGTAGAATATCGCTATCATGAGAGAAGCCACTAGAGAAAACCATGGCCCCCGGGTCTATTCTCAACATATCGATCTACATCTACTTTACTTTTATTGCTTTTATTTGTTGTTCTTATACACTAAAAACACCAAAAATATAAACTATCATCTCTATCAGATCTCACTTTCGTAAGTGACCGTAAAGGGATTGACAACCTCTTATCGCGTTGGCTGCGAAGTTCTTATTTGTTTGTGCAGGTGCGAGGGACTCGCGCGTGGTCTCCTACTGGATTGATACCTTGGTTCTCAAAAACTAAGGGAAATAGTTACGCTACTGTGCTGCATCTCCCTTTCCTCTTCGAGGGAATACAATGCAAGCTCAAGAAGTAGCACTCCTCTGTATCTTGCTATATCATGGCGTATGTCCGATGGTTGTGATATTCGGTATTGACCCCAAACTGGTATGTCACCGGCGCGATTGGCTTGATAGACGACATCCCGTGCGGGAGCCTGGTCCCTAGGTCGGTAGATAGACCTGGTCTTGCTACCTTTTTTGTTCAGGTGCTCACGCGGATCGTGTTTTCGGACCTGAGCCGCACCCTCTTTACCTTTACAGGGTGGTGGTGCGGACTTGTGTATGCCATTGCTAGCGACTCTGTCCCGTCCGCGAGGTGGTCGGTCCGGCTTGTCGTCGGTGTTGTTCTTGGGCAGGACGGGCGCGGCGGCCTCGTCGTCAAATCATGCAGTAGTTTATGCTTGGGATAGCCTTTGGTTTGGCTATTATAGCCATGTTTCTGCTTGCATCTAGCACCTCGTTCCATCTATCATTAAGCATGTCATGTGCGCTCGAAGCTATCTCTGCTGCTTTTTAGGCTCCGTGCTGTGGCAATAAGCCTCCGATGGAAGCGCTTTTGTTCTGAAGGTTCTTCTAGGACGATGTACTCATCGTCGTTCATGCTAACTTCTTCTTCGGAGACAGGTTCATAAGTACTGTCTTCGGCATCGCTGTCATCGAGCAGCGGCTTCGGACTCCGTTCGCCGTCCTCTCGCTCCTCCTGCTCCATTGCTGGGTCTGCGGGGTCTTTAGCTTGTTCTGGAGTGTCACCATTGTTAGTGACAGTGTTGCTATTTCTTCCTTTACGGGATTTAGTTCAGCGTTTTGGATGCCGACGTTTGGGAGGTTCTTCGATGGGCTTGTCCTCTACGGGATTGTTTTCGCCGTCACACTCCACCTCTTTGGGTGTATCCACCATGTCCACGCCATATGAAGACGTAGCTGTCCACCGCCCAGTTACAGGCCGTTGATATGGATCCGCTTCAACTTCGAGGTCCATCGCTTCGAAGTCTTCGGAAGCATAGTCAAATAGATCAGTTAGATCTTCAACCATGGCTACCAAGTGGGTGGTGGGTGGGGAGTAAAATTCTCCATCAGCCTCCAGTTCGAACCGAATACAATGCGGTTGCATGTCCCCATCTAGGGAGAGGGATTTTAGCGATCTCAGTATGTCACCAAAGGGTGAGTGCTAGAATATATCCGCAACACTGAATTCAGCGATAGACGCCTAATCTGGTCGAAGGGCACATATGGGAATGATTCGGAATCCAAGGCCAGAGTTAGGTCCGAGGTTCCGATCACACAAACCTCGCCTAGAGTTGGGTTGGTGTGCGGCTCCAACGCCGTTGAGTCCGCGGCTTTCCTGGCTGGGTTGAGCTCCCGGCCTCGGGCGGTGCGGACTGATCCGAATCTTGGGCCAGAACTATTGCAGGTGCTATTTCCTGATCCGATGACAGAGCTAAGGCTTGTTCATCGTGAAGGCGGAGAGAGGTTGCCGCTGGCTCGAATCCGGCGAGGATCAAGTCTCCATGGATATCAGCAACGTAGTGTAAACTTCCAAATCAGACTTGATGGCCAAGAGTGTAGCTCTCAATCTACTTGAGATGGCCTTCAGTGTTGGCGCGTAGCGCGAAGCCACCAAACACGAACAGTTGTCCAGGAGGGAAGATTCCCTCGGTGCTGTCGCTGTTGTTGATGACGTGATCCATCGATCCTTCCGTCGATGATATAGTGGAACTCTCAATGAAAGCACCAATGTGATGGCTTCTCGCCCCTCGTTGGTTACCCCAAGTGGAAGGTTTGAGATGTAGCGTAGCGGCAAATTTCCCTTGGCAAAGCTACCAAGGATCGAATCCCGTGAGACTCCCAGGGTCGACAAGAAGGTGTCAATAGCGCCAGAAACTTTTGCTTGACAGGACCTGCACACAGATACAAATAACTTTGCTCCCAACGAGTACAGAGAGGTTGTCAATCCCTCCAGCCTTGTCGTTTACAAAGGATCAAACGCAAGAGATAATAGTAATAGGTATGACTGCAACTAGGAAATAAGAACAGGAAGTAAATAGAGGGTGTGATCAGTGATGGTAATATAGACCGGGGTCCCATGATGTTCACTAGTGATGTCTCTCTCCCAAAAGACGATAAAACAACTAAGCGAGGTAAACAAATTACAGCTGGGCAATTGACATGATTATGTGCGCAAACCAATGCTAACTATGCTGTAAAGAAAGGTAGAGGCTCAAAAGCATGGGTGGTACGCCAAGGCAAGTAGACCGAAATCCATCTGCATCTACTACTAATCATCCACCTTGAGATATCTATCCAGAACATCTCGCTGGTATTAAGTTGCGAGTCCCACCTATAGTGTAAACTCAAAACAACAGACAACTGCATTAAAAGAACTTTGCGTAAAGTAAACAATCCTTGCACACGCAAGTACAAGCACCGTTGTTTTCCCCCTTGTGGCAACATCACATCCCCTAGACTCATGTTTCTGTCACTCAAGCTAGTCATCGAGGGGCATGAACCCACAATCAAGCATAACCTTCCCTCTTGGAGTTACTACCTACTACTTGGCCAAAGCAATAAACAGCAACGGAGAACATGCAAGAATTACTCAAGAACATAAATATAAAAGAGGTGAATCAAATATATTACTCACACACAATCTGAATATAATCTCATAATCCATCGGATCCCAGCAAACTCAACATAGCAACAGCATAAAGATTACATATGTGCCTCGATCATGTAGGGCAGCTCACGAGGTCTAATCCATGAAGAACAAAGAGGGGAGGAGAACATCACATAGCTACTGGTCATGGACCCATGGTCCAAGGGGGACTACTCACAACTCATCCGGGAAGCATCCATGGTGGTGGAGAAGCTCCCGATGGTGATCCTCCCCTCCGGTAGGGTGCCGGGAAGAGTTCTCCTTGTGCTCCCGATCTTGGAAGAGCGGCGGCGGCGGAACAGAGATGAGATCGCGAAAAAGGGTTCCGTCCTCGAGGGTTTCGGGACGCGAGGTAAATATATGCCAAAGGGGGGCACCAGAGGAGGAGGTGGGGCCCCAGGCACCCCCCTGGCGCGGCCAGGGGTGGGGCCACTCCGGGTGGCCGCCTGCCCCCCCCATGCTCCCCTCTGGCCTTGCCTTGGTTTTTCCGGAAGCTCCCGATACGCTGATTTTTCCTGTATTTTTCCCGGAATTTTTAGGGCACTTTTAATATGGGGGAAACCTGAAATAGAAAAACAACAAAAACAGGAACTGGCACTGGGGTGCACTGATTTAATAGGTTAGTCCAAATATGATCAAAAGTGTATGGAAGTGCATAAATATCATAGCAATATCACACAAAAGAGGCATGGAGCAAGCAAAAATTATAGATACGTTTTGGACGTATCAACATCCCCAAGCTTAATTCCTGCTCGTCCTCGAGTAGGTAAATGATAGCAAGCATAATTTCTGTGGTGACATGCTATCAACCATATAAGAACTTTTAAGTAAAGTAATCAAGGCATGTAATTCAATTCAAGTCATAACAAGCAAGAGTCTATATTAGCATTGTAACAAGTAACATAAGAACATAAAGGTGCAAGAGCTCTCCCTGTCCGTGACTCGAATGTCTCCAAATGGCGTTTGCGTGCAAGAAAGGGGATAGGGATATATGAGAGAGTAAAACATAGTTTTTGTATTGTTGAGAACTTAATCTACTAAAGTTTCACACTTGGTCTTCTTTGGAATCTTATCTTGACTCATCCCCAGACCGTCAGCCAGGTACAAGTCAAAATGATCCACTCCCTTTCGATATTTTGAGCACTCATGCAATGGATGAGCGTAAGCAAGAAAGTTGACACTTAGGATGGCAAAGAGAGAAAAATGATAGAGGGGGAATACAAAAAAGGTGTGAAAGGCTCACATCAATGAGGACAATCATCGGCGAGAGAAAGCCAAATGATAGATATGATGCGAGGAGTAGGGATTGCCATGCAACAGATGCACATATGAGCTAAGGTAAGCTCTCCAATGGAACTAGTGGGGGTGCATCCAACTTGCTTGCTCAAGAAGACCTAGAGCTCTTTTGAGGAGGCTCATCATTGGAATATACAAGCCAAGTTCTATAGTGTAAAGGTCCCCACATAGCTATATGCATAAATGATAATCTCTATGGAGTACAAGGTATAAGATGGAGTACGAGTGTGGATCTCTCAAAAGAAATAGTAGTGTGCCCCCTTCTCTCTTTTTATTTCTTTTTCTCTTTTTTCTCTTTTTTTATTTTTTGTGGCCTCAATGGCTCTTTCTATTTATCTCTCATTTATCCTCTTTGGGATCTTTTGATTTTGTCCTCTTTGGGATCTTTTGATTTGTCCTCTTTGGGATCTTTTCCTCACTTTAGGGGCAACACTCTATGTATTACAAGAAGTATAGAAGATCTTTCACACTTTACAAAAGTACTCAACATAAAGAAAATGAAACTATCATGATGTATACAAATGTATGCCTCTGCCAGTGTAGCAGGATATGCAATGATACTAGCGCGTCATGTAGCAATGATTAGGGCAAGGCCCAACTAGCATGCGGCTCATCGATCAAGCAAAAAGCATGTATGACATGAAGATCAAGTCATGAGAGGATGGATGTTGCATGGCAATGTATCTCGGAAAGGCTATGTAAATGCCTTAATAGGTAGGTATGGTGGCTGTTTTGAGGAAGGATATAATGAGGCTTATGATGATAGAGCGTATTGTGCCATGGATTTGGATGCACCGGCGAAGTATGTGCCAACTCTCGAGGTGAGAAAGGGCAATGCACGGTACCGAAGAGGCTAGAAAAATATGGTTAGGTGGAAGTGTCAACCTTCGAATACTCACATTAGTCCGAAGAACTCATGCACTTATTATCGGTAACTCTCAATCTAATTAGGAGGTTCACAAAGAGACAAGTACCTCGAGGAGGAGTGTATGGGGATTTGGTTATCCTTGCGCATCCTCGACCCATGGTACGTGAGTGTACTCTAATATTCGATCCCTCCAAAGATTAGTGATCCATTTAGTAGCTAAAGTTCTCAACTATTTTGTAGGTTTTCGAAAATAAACACTGATTGCCCAAAATACGACATGTATCACTAATAGGCTAAAGCTCTTGACATGAAAAGTTCAGACATTACTCATGGCAATACCTCAAAACTATTGCAAGTTACTACTAAAATTAAATAGCAACCTCAATTACCTACTTTAAGTTAAGACACACAACTCAGTGCAACAGACAAACTCTCTTAACAAGATAAACATGAAAACTCAAGAGAGTTCAACAACCAACTAAACAAAAGCTCTTTAAAAAAGAAAAGCATGAAAACTAAGAGCTAAACATGACAGTAGCTATGGAAAGACAAAGAACACACACAGCAAAGATAAGCATGAAAATCCTATGTTGTGTTCTAGGTTGAAGTGGAGTGTGTTTCTCTCCCACACAAAGAAAGCTGGGTTCTAACTCGTTATGAACAGCAAGCAAAGCTAAAGAAAACTAAAAAGGAAACTAAAAGCAAGACGCTCCAAGCATAGCACATAACACATGAAGTGATTAAAATATAGTGGAACGACAGACGAACTGATAATTGTTGATGGAGAAGGGGATGCACGGGGGCATCCCCAAGCTTAGACGCTTGAGTCTTCTTGAATATTTCTTGGGGGTGCACGGGGGCATCCCCAAGCTTGAGCGTTTGACCCTCCTGAATCTTTTTATCATCTTCCCTCGCACACTTGAAAACTCCCTTCATACATAACTCATCATAATCTGATTAGCGAGGTTAGTACCCATAATAAAATAACTTTTCCCTGCTGGAAATAAAGATAATCTTGAAGAGCTACAGTTTCTCAAGATTGCCAAAAGGTTTTTTCAAAGAAAAAGCAAGCTCAAGGTTTGCAAAACGATGAAAAGGCAAAACAGGACAGAATCTGTGAAAAACAGACCAGCAGGTAGTAAATAATTTTTTCGGGGCACTTCTGCAACTCAAATAAAAAAACTCAGAACAGAAGCATGAAAGCCAATTGTATAGAGCACGTTTTCAAAAAAATTCAGATCAAAAAGATGATCTGGTGATTTTATACGAATTTTTCTATCCTAGGACAGAATCTGTTTTCTGGACTGCACGTCACAACTTTTGAACTTTCTTGCAATCGGAGGCTAAACTTGGCACAAAGCTGAAAAGAAAAGATACAATGATGATTCTACTGTAGTAACAAACATCAAGACACAACAAAAGCAAAATAAAACTTTATTCATTGTGGGCTGCCTCCCAAAAGCGGTTTCTTTTATGCCTTTAAGCTAGGCATGAGACTTTAATGATGCTCTCGTAGGAATAAGAGTTGAAGAACAAAAGAGAGCATCAAGAAGCAAATACCAAACACATTTAAGCCTAACATGCTTCCTATGCATATGAATATTGCAATAGAATAATTCATTGAAGCACAAAGCAACTAGCATAGGAAGGCAAAACAAGCATAACTTCAAAATATTCACCATAAAGAGAGGAAACTTCTTATTATTAAGATATTTAGAACCAAGTCTCCCTCTCTCATTACAAATTTCAGTGGAATCATGGATGAACTCAACAATATAACTATCACATAAGGCATTATTTCCATGATCCAAAAGCATAAAAGTGTCATTACTCTTCATATAAGCAAAATCTTTCTTATTAGGAATAGTGAGAGTAAGACTATCATAACCACCATGGTAATCATCGTATTTAGGAGGCATATCATAATCATAATAAATTTTATCCTCAATATTAGGTGGACTGAAAATCTCACATTTATCATTGTAATCATCATATATAGGAAGCATAGTATCATCAAAGTAAATTTTCTCCTCAAAAGTTGGGGGACTAAAAATATCATGTTCATCAAACGTGTCATCCCCAAGCTTAGAGCTTTCCATGTCATTAGCAATATTGATATTCAAAGAAAGCATACTAATAACATCACCACCATCATGATTGTTATGCAAATAATAAAGTTCCATAGGTTTTTTAATTTCCTCTTCAAACACATCATGTCCCAAAGCAAGGTAGAACTTATAAAGCTCTCTCATATTTTTACATCTCAAAACAGAAAGGACTACTAACAGAAAAGCAAATATTTTTTTTTGTGATTTTTGATAAGGGACACTAAGGCAAAAACTGAAAGGTAAACTAACAAGACTAAAAAGCAAAGATAAAAGATAGCGTGCAACTCCCCTATCTTGAAGAGTGGAGTCCCCGGCAACGGCGCCAGAAACTTGCTTGATGGCTTCTCGCCCCTCGTTGGTTACCCCAAGTGGAAGGTTTGAGATGTAGCGTAGCGGCAAATTTCCCTTGGCAAAGATACCAAGGATCGAATCCCGTGAGACTCCGAGGGTCGACAAGAAGGTGTCAATAGCGCCAGAAAATTTTGCTTGACAGGACCTGCACACAGATACAAATAACTTTGCTCCCAACAAGTACAGAGCGGTTGTCAATCCCTCCGGCCTTGTCGTTTACAAAGGATCAAACGCAAGAGATAATAGTAATAGGTATGACTGCAACTAGGAAATAAGAACAGGAAGTAAATAGCGGGTGTGATCAGTTATGGTAATATGGACCGGGGTCCCATGATGTTCACCGGTGATGTCTCTCTCCCAAAAGACGATAAAACAGCTAAGCGAGGTAAACAAATTACAGCTGGGCAATTGACATGATTATGTGTGCAAACTAATGCTAACTATGCTGTAAAGAAAGGTAGAGGCTCAAAAGCATGGGCGGTACGCCAAGGCAAGTAGACCGAAATCCATCTGCATCTACTACTAATCATCCACCTTGAGATATCTATCCAGAACATCTCGCTGGTATTAAGTTGCGAGTCCCACACATAGTGTAAACTCAAAGCAACAGACAACTGCATTAAAAGAACTTTCCGTAAAGTAAACAATCCTTGCACCCGCAAGTACAAGCACCGTTGCTTTCCCCCTTATGGCAACAACACATCCCCTAGACTCATGTTTCTGTCACTCAAGCTAGTCATCGAGGGGCATGAACCCACAATCAAGCATAACGTTCCCTCTTGGAGTTACTACCTACTACTTGGCCAAAGCAATAAACAGCAACGGAGAACATGCAAGAATTACTCAAGAACATAAATATAAAAGAGGTGAATCAAATATATTACTCACGCGCAATCTGAACATAATCTCATAATCCATCGGATCCCAGCAAACTCAACATAGCAACATCATAAAGATTACATATGTGCCTCGATCATGTAGGGCAACTCACGAGGTCTAATCCATGAAGAACAAAGAGGGGAGGAGAACATCACATAGCTACTGGTCATGGACCCATGGTCCAAGGGGGACTACTCACAACTCATCCGGGAAGCGTCCATGGTGGTGGAGAAGCTCCCGGTGGTGATCCTCCCCTCCGGCAGGGTGCCGGGAAGAGTTCTCCTGGTGCTCCCGATCTTGGAAGAGCGGCGGCGGCGGAACAGAGATGAGATCGCGAAAAAGGGTTCCGTCCTCGAGGGTTTCGGGACGCGAGGTAAATATATGCCAAAGGGGGGCACCAGAGGAGGAGGTGGGGCCCCAGGCGCCCCCTGGCGCGGCCAGGGGTGGGGCCGCGCCGGGTGGCCGCCTGGGGCCCCCCAGGCTCCCCTCTGGCCTTGCCTTGGTTTTTCCGGAAGCTCCCGATACGCTGATTTTTCCTGTATTTTTCCCAGAATTTTTAGGGCACTTTTAATATGGGGGAAACCTGAAATAGAAAAACAGTAGAAAACAGGAACTGGCACTGGGGTGCACTGAGTTAATAGGTTAGTCCAAATATGATCAAAAGTGTATGGAAGTGCATAAATATCATAGCAATATCACACAAAAGAGGCATGGAGCAAGCAGAAATTATAGGTACGTTTTGGACGTATCACAATGTCGGTGTCAAAATCGGCGGATCTCGGGTAGGGGGTCCCGAGCTATGCGTCTGAGGATCGATGGTAACAGGAGGATGGGGACACGATGTTTACCGAGGTTCATGCCCTCACAATCGAGGTAATACCCTACTTCCTGCTATATTAATATGGATTAATATGAATACAAGAGTTGATCTACCTCGAGATCGAATTGGCTAAACCCTAAAGTCTGGCCTATGAGTATTGGAGATTCTCCGTTAGCCTCTACGGACTAAACCCTCTGGTTTGTATACACACCAGAGAGGCCTAGGGTTTGTACATACCATCTTCCAAAGGAAGGAAAGATTACACCCGAACCTAAAACTTGCCATTACATGAATTCAGGAGTCCTATCTGGATACGAGAGATGATCTTCGACTATGATTTTCACGGCCCACCAATTCGGCCCACCAAGAGTTATGTGGCCTCCCTCAACAGCACACCCAAGCTTTAGAAGTCACACCTGCCTCCAGTGAAGTTGTCGGGTAAACCGGAGCGTGCTGATGAGCCGCCGGCTCAGCCTCCCAGCGCGCTCTGCCCTGGTCCACCAAATTTTGTGCATTTCACCATTGCGCGTTGGGTCATTTCCACGAGGTTGGTTACGGCGCTGCTCAGTACTCGAAACTGTTGACGAATCAATGTGCCTACTGTAGCTCCGGCTTGGACGAGGGGTTGAATGAATCCGGTCATGACTATAAGAATAAGCCTGCTGTTGTACTAGTGTTGTTTGAAGAAGTTCCCTGGCCCTTTGGGTTTCAACCGCCGTCGGAGTATCGCCCTCGACTGGCAGAGCCACCAATCGCGTAGCTGCAACAATCATATTGTCTAAAGGATTGGAATAATGACCCGGCTGCGCTACCACATGCTGAGGCGGGGTGTTATTCACATGGGGAGAACATGTCACGCGCGGCTGAAGCGGTGCTCGACCCCCTGGTGCTTCAGCCATTTGGTTTATCACCGGCGGGTTACTGGTCCCTGCTCCAGATGTGTTGAAGAGATTCCTCGACTCATAAACCAAAGGCAGATGACTCCGGTGTTTTCTACTCAAGACTTTGTTTGAAGTGTTCTGATCCACCGTGAGCCGGTATGAATCCTCTTGAATCCGCTGTGCTTGAGCGTTCAAAATGGCCCGCTATGCGGTCATCCTAGCGTTCTTCGCTACCAGCTCTTCCTTGGCTTGTGCTATCTCATCACGCAGCTTAGCCACATCCACCTTATGCTGTTCCTGGTTGTCCGAGGTTACCTCCACTCCCATCAGAGTTGCTAGAGCCTCCAACAAATTTGTTAAAACTTGAGCTGGCGGGTGTGCTGATCTACCAACACCTACTACTGTTACCGCTGCTGCGCTGGAAGTCATAGCCGTGGTGGCTGTCGAGCCGAGAACCGGCTGGGTGCCAGCCATGAAGATCGCCACCCTGTCCGGCAGCTCATGGGGGTCCAAAATACTGTCACCATCGGAACAGCCCCCAAGCCATCCGTCTTGTAGTTGATACATTGAGTTGGTCTCACCCGTGGACGATTCACTATCAGAGTAGATGGCCGTCTCATCGCGAGACACAGAGCCTTCCAATTCAGCCCCATGGATAAACCCAACAAAGGTACGCTTCACGGCTGGTTAAACCCGGGCGGTCGTGCACGCTGAGCCATCTCGATGATGTCGGTGCAGATGTCCGGTTCAGGGCCTGTTTCGCCGATCTTGCCGACGAAGATGTGGATTCCACCGAAGGGGACCCGGTACCTGTACTCAATTGAGCCGTCCTCGGGGCCCCAGCCTGCATCATCGAAACCACCGTGCGTTCGCCCCATGGGGAGTGCCAACTGCCATGGAATTGTCACGACAGATGTCCTAGTGAAAGGACTTAGTCATGGTGCCATTGCGACGTAGTTAGCTTATAGGGGTTAAAACGGGACAAAGGACACGAGGAGTTCATACTGGTTCGGCCCCTTACGGTGAAGGTAAAATCCTAATCCAGTTTGAGGTGGTATTGCTAGGGTTTCGATTACCAGGGAGCGCATACACTTAGCCTGGCTTTCCATCTGTTGTGTCTTGCCCTAAGCCGCTGCCGGGTCGTCCCCTTATATACACGGGTTGACGCCCCGTGGCTTACAGAGTCCTGGCCAGCTCATACAAACGTGTCTGGCCTGGTGACTTATCTTACATGCCTTACGAGACAAGTCACATATACATAGCGATTTACACTTATGGGCTTTAAGCCGCCTTTGGGTCAAGGGCCCTTTAACAAGCCTACTACTCGAACCACCATCTTCAACATATTTATGGGCTTGGTTTATGAACCGCCATTGGGATAACCCGACCCCTCCTAGGTGGGTCATATCCAATAGTCATATCCCCAACAGATGGAGAAGTAAACAATGGTATATTTGATAAAGATGTTATTAATGTGTACCTCATTAGTGCTCGTAGTAACCCCTAGGTAGTTGATACATGTTTGATTGCTAAGATTAGTAACTCAAAACAGGAGTTGCAGAATAAACGGAGACTAGTTGAGGGTGAGGTGATGATGTGTGTTGGAAATAGTTCCAATATTGATATGATCATCATCGTACACTCCCTGTACTTTCGGGATTAGTATTAAACCTAAATAAATGTTATTTGGTGTTTGCGTTGAGCATGAACAAGATTGGATCGTGTTTATTGCAATATGATTATTCATTTAAGTGAGAGAATAATTGTTATTCTATTTAAATGAATAAAACCTTCTATGGTCATACACCAAAGGTGAATGGTTTATTGAATCTCGATCGTAGTAATACACTTATTCATAATATTGAAGCCAAAAGATGCAGAGTTGATAATGATAGTGCAACATACTTGTGGCACTGCAGTTTAGGTCATATTGGTGTAAAGCGCATGAAGAAACTCCATGCCGATGAACTTTTGGAATCATTTGATTATAAATCATTTGATTCTTGCGAACCATGCCTCATGGGCAAGATGACTAAAACTCCGTTCTCCGGAACAATGGACCGAGCCAATGACTTATTGGAAATAATACATGAAGATGTATGCCGTCCGATGAGTGTTGAGGCTCGCGGCGGGTATCATTATTTTCTCACCTTCACAGATGATTTGAGCAGTTATGAGTATATCTGCTTGATGAAACACAAGTCTGAAACATTTGAAAAGTTCAAAGAATTTCAGAGTGAAGTAGAGAATCATCGTAACAAGAAAATAAAGTGTATATGATCTGATCGCGGAGGCGAATATTTGAGTTACGAGTTAGGTCTTCATTTAAAACAATGTGGAATAGTTTCGCAGCTCATGCCACATGGAACACCATAGCGTAATGGTGTGTCCGAACGTCATAACTGTACATTATTAGATATGGTGCGATCTATGATGTCTCTTACCAATTTACCACTATCGTTTTGGGGTTATGCATTAGAGACAGCTGCATTCACGTTAAATAGGGCACCATCTAAATCCGTTGAGCCGACACTGTATGAACTATGGTTGGCAAGAAACCTAAGCTTTCATTTTTTAAAGTTTGGGGTTGTGATGCTTATGTGAAAAAGCATCAGCCTGATAAGCTCGTACCCAAATCAGAGAAATGCGTCTTCATAGGATACCCAAAACAAACAGTTGGGTACACCTTCTATCATAGATCCAAAGGCAAGATCTTTGTTGCTAAGAATGGATCCTTTCTAGAGAAGTAGTTTGTCTCGAAAGAAGTGAGTGGGAGGAAAGTAGAACTTGATGATGTAATTGTACCTTCTCTCGAATTGGAAAGTAGCTCATCACAGAAAATCGTTCCCGTGATGCCTACACCAATTAGTGAGGAAGCTAATGATGATGATCATGAAACTTCCGATCAAGTTACTACCGAACCTCGTAGGTCAACCAGAGTATGTTCCGCACTAGAATGGTACGGTAATCCTGTTCTGGAAGTCATGTTACTAGACCATGACGAACCTACAAACTATGATGAAGCGATGATGAGCCCATATTCCGTGAAATGGCTTGAGGCCATGAAATCTGAGGTGGGATCCATGTATGAGAACAAAGTGTGGACTTTGTTTTACTTGCCCGATGATCGGCAAGCCATAGAAAATAAATGGATATTCAAGAGGAAGACAGACGCTGAAGGTAATGTCACTGTCTACAAAGATCGACTTGTCGCAAAAGGTTTTCGACAAGTTCAAGGAGTTGACTACGATGAGACTTTCTCACCCGTAGAGATACTTAAGGTTTTTCGAATCATGTTAGAAATTGTCGCATTTTATGAAATCTAGCAAATGGATGTCAAAACTACACTCTTTAACGGATTTCTAAAAGAAGAGTTATATATGATGCAATGAGAAGGTTTTGTCAATCCTAAAGGTGCTAACAAAGTATGCAAGCTCTAGCGATCCATGTGTGGACTGGTGCAAGCGTCTCGGAGTTGGAATATACACTTTGATAAGGTGATCAAAGCATATGGTTTTATACAAACTTACGGTGAAGCCTGTATTTACAAGAAAGTGAGTGGGAGCACTACATTATTTCGGATAAGTATATGTGAATGACATATTGTTGATCGGAAATGATGTAGAATTTTTTGGGAAGCATAAAGGATTGTTTAAAAGGATTTTTTCAATAAAAGACCTCGGTGAAACTACTTACATATTGGGCATCAAGATCTATAGAGATAGATCATGATGCTTGATAAGACTCTCAATTAGTACATACCTTGATAAGATTTTGAAATAGTTCAAAATGGATCAGTCAAAGAAGGAGTTCTTGCCTGATTTGTAAGGTGTGAAGTTGAGTAAGACTCAAAGCCCGACCACGAAAGAAACATATAGAGAGAATTAAAGTCATTCCTTATACCTCAACCATAGGTTCTATAAAGTATGTCATGATGTCTACCAAACATGTTATGTACCTTGCTAGAATTGTATTAATCAGAAACTTGATACATGTGTGGATACATAGACAAAACATCGTGTCCCTAGTAAGCCTCTACTAGACTAGCTCGTTAATCAAAGATGGTTAAGTTTCCTAACCATAGACATGTGTTGTCATTTGATGAACGGGATCACATCATTAGGAGAATGATGTGATGTACAAGACCCATATATTACCTTAGCATAATGGTCGTTAAGTTTTATTGCTATTGCTTCTTCATGACTTAAACATATTCGTCTGACTATGAGATTATGGAACTCCCGAATACCGAAGGAACACCTTGTGTGCTATCAAACGTCACAACATAACTGGGTGATTATAAAGATGCTCTACATGTGTCTCCGAAGGTATTTGTTGGGTTGGCATAGATCAAGATTAGGATTTGTCACTCCGGATATTAGAGAGGTATCTCTGGGCCTTCTCGGTAATACACATCATAATAAGCCTTGCAAGCAAATGACTAATGAGTTAGTCACGGGATTATGTATTACGTAACGAGTAAAGAAACTTGCCGGTAACGAGATTGAACTAGGTATGAAGATACCGACGATCGAATCTCGGGCAAGTAATATACCGATGGACAAAGGGAATTACATATGTTTTCATAACGGTTCGACCGATAAAGATCGTGATGGAATATGTAGGAATCAATATGGGCATCCAGGTTCCACTATTGGTTATTGAACGGAGAGGTGTCTTGGTCATGACTACATAATTCCCGAACCCGTAGGGTCGCACGCTTAACGTTCGTTAATGCTAGAGTAGTATTGAGATATTTGATGAGTTGTAACGAAATGTTGTTCGGAGTCCCGGATGAGATCCCGGACGTCACGAGGAGTCTTGGAATGGTCGAGAGGTAAAGATTTATATATGGGAAGTCATATTTTGCATTCCGAAAAAGGTGCAGTTTTCTCGGTATTGTACCGGTAAGCTTCCAGAAGGTTTCGGAGTACTCCGGAGGGGTCTGGATGTCCACAAGTAGGTTCACCACGTCCCAAGGGCTGGCATGGGCTAAGGGGAGGGGCCCTGGCCTTATTGGTCCAGGCGCACCAAGTCCTCAAAAGCCCATGTGGCTAGGGAAGGCAAAAAAGGAAAAGAGTCCTAATAGGAATAGGATTGGACATGTAGTCCAAGTCCTCTCCCCTATTTCCGCGCCCTAGGGCTTGTAGGGGCTGTTTGCCACACCCATCCACATATATATAGAGGGGAGGGGCGCCCCAAGAGGACACACCAAGCCCTTGGCGCCCCTCTCTCTCCCGTTACTCCGTAGTTCCATCGCCTACTCCCGGCGACGCTTAGCGAAGCGCTGTCGGTGCTCCACCACCACCATCACCATCACGTCGTCGTGTTGGTAGTGATCCCATCTACTTCTCCTCTCCCTCTTGCTGGATCAAGAAGGAGGATACGTCATTGAGCCGCACGTGTGCTAAACTCGGAGGTGTCGTACGTTCGGCACATGATCGGTTGGATCGTGTAGTTGGATCATGCAGTTGTTCCACTACACACTACTAGAAAAAAGGTTGTTAGTGGCGCACTATAGGTGCGCCACTATTACCACGCCACTAGTAATTGTTAGTAATGGCGCACCTATAGTGCGCCATTACTATGCCTAGAAGTGCGCCATTACTATCTGACTTAGTAATGGCGCACCACATAGAAGTGCGCCATTACTAACAATTTTTTTCAAAATAAAATTCAGAAAAAATTCAATTTTTTTTCATTTTTTTCTTAATCTCGGATCACTATGGCTTAATCTCGGGTCAGTGTGCCATTATGATGCCTAGAAGTGCTCCATTACTACCTGACTTAGTAATGACGCACCACATAGAAGTGCACCATTACTAACTAAAATTTTCAAATATTTTTCAGGATTTTTTTTCGTTTTTTGCTTAATCTCGGGTCACTATGGCTTAATCTCGAGTCAATATGCTTAATCTCGAGTCAATATGCTTAATCTCAAGTACAATCGCACTCCGTGGTCAAACTTCCCGGAAGGTCACCCATCCTCACACTACTCCAACCCGATGGTCAAACTTCACGGAAAGTCACCCATCCTCACACTACTCTAGCCCGAGCACGCTTAACTTTTGAGTTCTATCCAACCCGAGCATCGGTTCACTTAACGGGCACTTGTTGATATATCTATCATATCAATCTTATTAAACCTTGTTGATGTCTAGGACTTTGTTCATATTCATGAGTGTGATTAAATTTTGAAAAAATATTTCCAACTTCCCGGTCATATTACGTATCATATTTTGAACATTTTTTTCCAAGAAAATCGAAACCAATTTTTTTCTGTTACTAGTGGCGCACCTGGCAAATGGTGCGCCATTAGTAAGTTTGTTTTTTTTCATTTTCCCCCCTCTAGATCTTAAAAGCCACGTAACTTTCATTCTGTTAGGTTTTTGGGGATTCTAAAAATCTTCAACGGGGTACCGCCCCCTCCCTAGTTCAATTCGGATGTAACTTTTCGAGTAGATGATTTTTCATATAAAAAACTTTTTAATCCGAGTTCGTATGCAAAAGTTCTGCCCATTTTACTAAATTCCAGAGAGATTTTGCAAATAAAGTCGAAATTTATATTTGTAAATTTTCCCAACAACTAGACCACATATCACATGGGAAACTTATTTTCTTTTATTTTTTGACATTTCCATCATTTTCTTTTATTTATTTTTAAACTGAAACGATGGTCCATCGGGGGGGTGCATTTGGTGAAATTTGGACATAGTAATGGCGCACCTTTACAAAGTGCGCCATTACTATGTGTATGACTTGGTCAAACCTTGGTCAAAGTTAGTAATGGTAGACTTTGTATAGGTGCGCCATTACTAAGTTGACATAGTAATGGCGCACCTGGTGTGCGGTGCACCATTACTAGTTTTGAAAAAAAAATGTTAGTAGTCGCGCACCGTGGGTGCGGTGCGCCATTACTAGTTAAACTAGTAATGGCGCAGTATACCCTGGTGCGCCATTGCTAAGTCTAGGAAGGGGTGTGGGGCTAGGACAAAACTAGTAATAGCGCACCACACGCCAGAGGCGCCATTAGTAATATGGCCATTAATGGAGCACCTATATCTGGTGCGCCACTGCTATATAGCAGTGGCGCACCACATACATGGTGCGGCATTAATGTCCATATTAGCTATAGCCATTTTTCTTGTAGTGACATCAACCGCGTTGATATAACGCTTCCGCTTACGGTCTACGAGGGTACGTAGACACACTCTCCCCCTCTCGTTGATATGCATCTCCTAGATAGATCTTGCATGATCATAGGAAATTTTTTAAACTGCATGTTATGTTCCTCAACAAAAATATCCTACCTGTACTATTGGTTTTGATTGGTTGGCAGCAGAGCCATCAACTAGACTAGTTCGTGGCCTTGGGGCCGGTGATCTCAAGTGCGTACGCGGGAGAGGATTTGTGTCACGCAAGTCTCATGTCATTGAGTCCCTCATGCGTGCTTTTATTTTTGGCTTCCGATTTTCAAACTTGTATATCTTTTGAACGAATAGTCCAAATTAAATTTTGTTTTCATATTTGTGTTTGTTGGGACGGGGCCTTCAAATAAGATCCATTTTAACTACTTTTTTTTTATTAATTTTGATAATAAATGTTAAGTTTCAACTCTTGAAACTTAGTTCGCACAACCGATAAATTATATTTTTTTTGCCTACAACTAACAATCTTAAAATAATTATCTTCAAAACTGGTAAGAGCGAGCGACAAAATCACATGTTTCAAATACAAACTCATAAGTTTCAATGACTGAAACACAAAACTTACTGCTCCCCCGTGTGTGATCCAACTACTTCATGAATCGAGAGGTGATCAAACAACCGGATAAGACTTGACAGGTGTGTGCCCCCCCCCCCGCACCTGTGTGGTGTAACGCCCAGGATGCGGCTATAGCTCCTACGTGTCGAGGCACGACTTAGAGTCATAACCGCATTATGGAATGGTCTCAAGCATGGTATCTTTACACAACCCATGTAATGAACATGATGAAATAGAGTTTAATAGTTGGCTTACACTCGCCACCTCACACAATTAATACAGTAAGCATACAATCATCCAGAGAACAAAGTGTCCGACTACGGACAAAATCAAACGAAGAAAAAGATAGCACACAGGCTAATCCCGACCGGCCCTAGTAGGAACCACTACTGATCGTCGGGGTAGGTCACATACCACTAGTGCCGAACCGGGCTATAGCACCGGTTCGGAGGGGCCATTAGTGTCGGTTTTGTAACCGGCACTAAAGGGTGGGGACTAAAGGTCCCCCCCTTTAGTAAGTCTTCAGGAGCACTAGTGGAAGTCTTCAGGAGCGTCGGTCTTGGGGCGTCACAACTCTCCTACACTAATAGAGGATCTCGACCCGAGATCCCAGAGATGGCACCAGATAGAAGAGGATAAGGGAGAGGTAAAACAAAGTTGCTTCTTCGACAAACGAGTGAAACCACGAGCCTTGAGATGTTGAACAAATTGAAAGAAAGAATACAATGGAGATGAACGAGATTGCAAACACTCCGATAGCAAATAGGAACAAGGAACATTATGAGAACCTTGTAGGTTGAAAGACATGAACAAGAGCTCACGGATGAGGAAAGAATTTAAAAACCACTCCGGTTAAAACAAGATAGAGAAGGAATAAGAATGAAAGAATCCAAACAGCACTCTAACTGAAAATGGAAGGAATTAACATGACCTTGACAAGTTGGGATGATACTTGATGACATCAACAACACACTACCTGTGAAACTATTGAAAGAATGGCACAAAGGGTAAGAAGGATTTCAGATAGCACTCCGGTTGAAAAGAGGCAAAACTTGGTAAGACGAGAGAACTTGGATGGAGGACATGACACTCCTGTTAACTGGACCAGAAAGGAAAAGAACATGATCTTGATATGACAAGATGATGGTTCACAAAGAGCAAATCACAATACCTCCGGAACGAATAATGAGTGAAAAGAAGGAAGAAGAACAACATCTTCTATTAGATATGAATTTGAAAACATCCTTACAAAGAAGGGTTGAGCAGGGTTTTTGAAGAGTCAACAATCAAATGATATACTCCTCGTGGACTTATGAAAACATGTCAAAACTAGAGGTGAAATTCTGCCACTAATGGGAAACAATTGCTTGCCTTGGCTCAACGAAGAGATGAAAAACTTCTTCCACCAAATTGATGAAGAGATAACATAGATCATTGATAAGCACCACAATAGCAACATTCCCAATGGAAGGCTTTAGGTGAAATCTATACCAAGATACACCAACAAAGAAATTATTATGGGTTGAAACAACTCATAATCGAAGATAAAATGATTGTTTAACAATATCTCATTCCTAACGACTTGTGAAAGATGAAACACGAAGGGAAAATGTCAAGAATGACATAACACCACCTCAAATGATAAGGTAGAAAGAATTGCACTTCGGGTATGAATTAAATCATGATGAACCACCATGAAGAACTCCGATAACAAAAGGATGCAATGATTTAGATGGATCTTCATGACGAGATAATAGAGAGATCTTAGAACACCGAGAGACAAGACGAACAACTTGAAACCAAGAATTTGTTCCTCCTGAACAAACTCCGAAGGAATGGATTAATCACTTGGATGAAACAAGAATAAGAATTACGTTATGCGTATCCTTCCCCAATATAAATTGATGAGAAGCATTGGATTGGCATGCTACTTATTCGCGTTAAAAATGATTAAAGGGAGATATAGTGCAAACTTGAGAAAAGTCTTGAATGACACATCACTAGGATTTGGAAAGAACAAATGAAATGATATGATAAGAACAAAAGTGGAAATCTTAAACGAACAACCATAAGAATTGAAACTGAGTGGAGAAAAAGAATGATCCACCAGGAGGAAATAGAAAAACAAATACAGAACTTGGGGAAATTTATATACAAGAGAACGAAGAGATCGCGTACTTACTAGAGAATACTTGAACGAAGCACCGGAAGAATATGGAGACGAATGAAGAGGCATCAATTAAGAATAGTTAGAGGACGAAGTTGAAAACTGAGAACAAAGAAATCTTCTGAAATAATGGCCTTTGGAGGAACACAAAGGAAATAATTCATGAAATGCTTCGGATGATATGAAAAGATTTTCAACAAACGAAATAATTTGCGAGAATAGCATGAAGCTAGAACTACGAATCTTAAAGAGAAAGGACCAAGATTTAGTAGAAATTCTTCTTTGGTCTTCAAATGTTGAGAATGACAAGGATAAACACCTCGAAGAATTTGTGAGATACTCATGAAGAATAAAAAGATGGAAGGTTTAACCAAGCATGAAAAGAATTTGAAAGCAATCTGGGAGAAGGCATATGACTGATGGAATCCATACTTATGTCACACTTTTAAAAGAATTTGAGAATAACTCCAGAAAAATTTAAAAGTGTCAGTTAAGATCCTGGGAAAGACCTGTCAGTTAGGGCCCACTCAAAAGAAACACCAATGGAAATGATTCTTAAAATAGAGATTGCACCGGTTGAATTAAATGGATTGAATGAGATAACAACCTCAAGATAGATTGAACAGATTAAGAATGGAAACGCGAATCTTCTGAGATATCTTCAACACTCCGGAACAAATGAATAGCGAGAGGTGAACGATTAATTGGTGCACCGGAATGAGAAAGCATTGTGAAATGAGGAAAGGGTTAAGATCAACACTAAAATCTTGAATTAAATCCACCGGAGAAGAAAATGAGAATGGAACAACGATGAAGTTGAAGCTTCCTTTGCGTCTTCATGATAATCACCGGATAAGAATATTGAAGGAATAGAATGAAGAGACTTTACATGAATATAATAGATACTAGATTAAAGAATTCTGGCTCCATAAAGAAAAAGGATGGGAGGGTGGAAAAAATAAAGGCAACTTGGGATGAATGAAACAGACATCGTTGAGAAAAACCAAGAATTGGTCTTGCAAGTGAAAAAATGATTGGATTAACTTGAAGAGAGGCACTCAGGTTGAAAAGAATTTAACATGATAATCTCGATGATCAAGAACGACTAGCACTCCCATAAAAATATGAGAACACGACTTAGGAAAGGTATAGAATCAATACTTGACATTGAAGCAACTTGAATACCACAACTCAAAACAAAACAAAGGATTTGGCCTGTAAAATAAGCCAAAACAAACATATGATAAAAACTCCGTCCAAAGTTTTCATGATGAGCCCCCCCCCCCCGGGCACGACGTTACAAAGGACATTGCATCCCCGAATCAGCATAGCCAATGATTCTTTAAGATGCAACGCAACAAGTGTAAAATCGACCATGACAAGCGAATCACTAGACGTTGAAGCCCAACCTCATATCATGCATTCGTTGGAAGATTACCTAGAGCTACTTGAATTCCCACCTATTAATTCCCGAAACTTTCTGGTTATGCAATCTGGTGTTGGGGATACATGGGGAGAAAAATACCTCACCCAACTAACAATACCTACATCCGGTTGTATCCATCCTTCAACACATAACCAGGCACCTTCAGAAACCGTGTACCTCAGACCTTCGAAAAGCATCCGCTATACTAGCTGTGGCAATACTCCCGAACTATCCCCCTAGTACTGGGGGACGTCGGGGTTATCTCACCACCAGACATGCATAGAAGTGTTTTCAATGTCGGTCACCTCTGGTATTCTGGAACTGTAACAATACACAATGCAACGACAAGACCTCAGAGCTCAACTCCTTGGGACTAAGCCTAAGCAAACGGGAGGCACCAAGACAGAATTCTCGTCACAAAGATATCAGAACGATCCCAACAATACCTGCAGGGGCTCCTAGGTCGGTGAAGGCTCTGATTACCAACTTGAAACGCCCAGGATGCGACTATAGCTCCTATGTGCCGAGGGACGACTTAGAGTCATTACCGCATTCTGGAATGGTCTCAAGCATGGTATATTTACACAACCCATGTAATGAACATGATGAAAGAGAGTTTAATAGTCGGCTTACACTCGCCACATCACACAATTAATACAATAAGCATACAATCATCTAGAGAACATAGAGTCCGACAACGGACGAAATCAAACGAAGAAGAAGATACCACACAGGCTAATCCCGATCGGCCCTAGTAGGAACCACTACTGATCGTCGGGGTATGTCACATACCACTAGTGCAGAACCGGGCTATAGCACTGGTTCGGAGGGGCCTTTAGTGTCGGTTCTGTAACCGGCACTAAAGGGTGGGGACTAAAGGTCCCCCCCCCTTCAGTACCGGTTCAACATGAACCGTCACTAAAGGGCCACCACGTGGTTGGAGATAGCGCCGGGGGCGGGGATCCCTTTAGTACCGGTTGGTAAAACCAACCGGTACTAAATGCTTTAGGTGGTTTTGGGTTCATGATTTCTTTTTTCTTTAATTTTGTGTTTTCCATTTAACTCTTTTTCGTTTGCTGGTATTTTACGATGCTACATATTGTACACGTTATGCATATATATATATATATATATATATAAATAGAATTTCTCATAGAACGGATAATATATATATATATATATACAGTCGGTCTATTCTCATAACATTATGAGAATAATATTCTCATAACACTTCTGACCTGCTTTGTGTTACTGCATTGAAAAACTATGCGCACTGCACAGATATTGCAACAGAACTTCATGTTTGGAAAAACTGTGCGTGTTGTTTTTTCGGTACCATTTTTGCTCTAGTTTTTCAACCATTTATTGGAATTATGCGTGTAATATACCGTTGAAAAGCTATGGAGTAGACGCAACTTCGCCATGTTGAACACTTTTCAAAATTCATCATAGTTTAAGAGCAGTTTCGAAAATCGTGTGGCTCACAATGAATGGTAGCGAGCGATTTTTTGCGTTTTTTTCTAAACCGCTCGTCAGAATGAAACATATGATACACCGTTGGAAAGATATCGTCGGCGCACATCTTTTTAATATCTATTATTTTTTCTAATTCGCTACGGTTTAAGAGCAGTTTTGAATTTACTAAATCGCAGAATTGTGTTTTTCGAATTTTTTCAAATTTCGGTACTGTTTTCACTCCAGTTTTCTAACCGTTTGTCGAAACAAGGCGTGTAATATACCGTTGGAAAGCTACGAACGAGGTGCAACTTTCATATGTTGAAATGTTTTTGAGATTCCTTACGGTTTTTAGTTATTTGTGAAAATCGTGCGGCTGACTACGAAGGGCAGTGGCCGTTTTTCGTGAAATTTTTACAAAACGTTGGTCGAAATGATCCAAATGATACACCGTTGGAAAGATATCGTCGAGACACTACTTTTTCATGTAGAACACCCCCTCTAATTCATTACGGTTTAAGAGCAGTTTTGAAATTACAAAAACGCAGAAATTCTGTTTTTCGCGACACCCAAATCGACGCGTGCACTGCATCGGACAGAAAAGCGCACTGCTTCAAACTGAAAAACGCACTGCATCAGACAATAAATCGATTATTTTGTTGGACGTAGATTTTTCTTAGAGGAGTTTTGTTGTCTTTTTTCTAACTTTTTTTTCGAAGGAGAGTGGACCGCAACACTCCCGAAAGTGAAGCGGAACACTACCAAAAGTGAACCTCATGATTTGCTGTTGTCTTTTTTCGTACTAATTAATTTTGTACGCGCGTTGAGAAGTGTTGAGAAGTGAGCTGCTTTCCGATGTGTTTTTGTTTTTGGATCACCTAGTGAACCACAAAGGTTTTTTTATGGCCAACTTCGTGAGAGAACAAAGTGAGCTTCAAAGAGTCCTTTGCAATGGACTTTTTTTAGACCAAAGTGCACTGCATTTGTTTGTTTTTTAAATGTAGCTTGTTCTAAATGGAGTGTATTGAAGAGTCCTTCGTAGTGCACCGCAATGGCATGTTTTTGATGTAATCGACTGGTTTCTGAAACTGACGAAACAAAATTGCACTTCATACATAGGGGTAATGAGCTGGTACACACAAAGGGATACTATTTTTGTCTTCTTCAAACATTTTTAATAAAGACATCCGTACTATAGATGGTATGAAGTGTAATGAAAAGTAAACGAAGTTTTGATGGGTTTGTTTTTATCTCTGTTTTACAAAGTGAACCACATCAAAAAATGAATAAGTGAACCAAGAACTTTTCTGTACACTGCACACACCCACACGCCAAACTGATCACACCCACGCGCCGCACTGCACGCACATGCTGCGGGCGGCCTGACCCGAGCTGCAAGAACCGCGAACCACTCCAGAACATAACCGCAGGGGGTGTGAGCAACTGAGCACGCATGCGTCTCCTAGTGGACTGCATTCACATAAATCCATCCAAAATATAACCGCACTGCAACACCTTGTTTCAGGAACCATGCGACAATGCACAATATTTTTCGAACTACTATGACGATGGATTTTTCATTCGTCTCATGCAAAAAATTAGCAAGTTGAAACCGCAGTAGCAGGAATAGCAAACTGCAGTGCATAGATTTTTCCTCCCAAAATTAAAAAAGTGAGTTGTGATAACAACCCCAAACGCTAAGGTGTTTGTCTGTTCGTTAGAAGAGGAGAAGAAGCAGGGGGTGTCGGTTTGCTTGGGAGAACTTCCTGGCCGGGGAGGGCAGGCTGCAGTGGAGCTCAAGGTGGACTGCAGGGGGGTAGTTGAGCGCGGGGCAGCGCGACTTATGGGACGGCTAGGCGGTAGCAGCCGTGGTGCATAGCGCGGGTGGCTGGCCTGATCCGGTAGTGGTGCACGCGTGATGAGCTCGGGAAAGGAAGTCGCCGCATGGAGGACGGGGGAGGCTGGACCTCTGATCCATGGAGGCAGCGGTGTGGTGGCTCCGATGTGGTGGAGAGAGGCACCATGGCCGCGCGTGGAGGAAGAGGCGCGGCAGTGCTCTGCTCTATTCTGTTGACAGCTCGGCGGATCCAAATCGGGGCAGTGGTGGGGGATGGTGGTGAAGGCTGAGAAGGGCCGGGATGGATCTGGTGGTGGTGGGTTGACTGGGGCAAGCTAGATCCGTTGGGGGGAGGTTGCGGCGGCGAGTTGAAGTGCACAGCCTGGGTCGGGGTAGGGAGGTTGCTCCGACGACTCTTTTCAGGTCGCAGTGGATGTGGATGTAGATCTCCGGCGACTCTGATCAGGGCACGCCATGTCCGAAGTCCACTGAAGCGCCCGATCGCGACCCCACTGGCGCACAGGGTGGGAGGAGGAGGTTGGGGGGAGGCTGGCCGGCTCAGGGTGG
>LR738712.1:641404335-641428111 GCA_902687465.1 Secale cereale
AGATGGTGGGGGGAGGGAGGGAGGCGGGGTGGGGAGGGGGCCGTGGTGTGCGGGCGCCGCCGCGCTAGAAGACTGGGTGGGGAGGGGTGTGGGGGGGTGTTATGAGAATAAGGTTAGGTGTTATGAGAATAGACCCACCCTATATATAGGACTAATTTTCTGTACTCCTGGGAGTACGTACTCCCATCGTCAATATACCTCTTGTACGCATGGATTATATCCCTCTATTATTCTCAATATACTTCATTAAGTATTCTTAGATACCCCAATACGAGTTTGGTTGAAAAAAATATCATTTGTGACGTACTTTTTGTAATATACCTTTTTCACGTACGAACAAATCAGTATATACTTAACCCTTCGAAAATATGTAGACTCACATAATTTTTTTTCATGAAACTCATTTTGGGGTATCTAATAATTACTAATGAAGTATATTAAAAATAATAAAAAGGTATAAAAGATTCATCTATGTGGTATATGAGGAGCGGGAGTACGTACTCCCAGGAGTACACAACCATTTTCCTATATATATATATATATATATATACCTAATTGTATATATATATACAATTTCTCCTACATGTTTCCTTCGGAGCCAGTGGCATTTGCCTTGGTGCCTTCGGAGTACGATGACAATTGGGAGTGGTTCATGGGGGCGCTAGCTGGTAATGGTATTCTCCGTCAGGATTTATGACCTCGTCGACCAAAAATCCCGCTATTTCCTCCTGAATTGCTCGTATCCAATCCTCCGGTAGGTCTAATCCCTGAAATGTCTCCAACGTATCTATAATTTTTTTATTGTTCCATGCTATTATTATGATGTTTTGGATGTTTAATGGGCTTTGTCATACACTTTTATATCATTTTTGGGACTAACCTACTAACCCAAAGGCAAGTCCAGATTGTTGTTTTTTGCCTGTTTCAGGGTTTTGCACAAAAAGAATATCAAACAGAGTCCAAATGAAATGAAACCTTCAGGAGAGTTATTTTTGGAGAAAATCACACACGGGAGACTTGAGAACCACGGAAGGGGAGCCACGAGGTGCCCACGAGGGTGGGGGGCGCGCCCCCCTTCCCAAGGCGCTCCCCTGCCTCTTGGGCCCCTCGAGCGTCCCCCGGTGTCCTCCTTCCTCCTATATAAGTCTACGTACTCCGAAACCATCAGCAACAGAGAGAAAACCCTAATTCCACCGCCGTAACCTTCTGTTCCTGTGAGATCCCATCTTGGAGCCTATTCCGGAGCTCCGCCGGAGGGGGGACCCATCACGGAGTGCTTCTACATCATCATCATCGCCCTCACCATGAGTTGTGAGTAGTTTACCACTGACCTTCGGGTCCATAGCTAGTATCTAGATGACTTCTTCTCTCTGTCTGGATCTCAATACAAAGTTCTCCTCGGTCTTCGAGGATATCTATTCGATGTAATCTCTTTTTGCATGTGTTTGTCGAAATCCGATGAATTGTGAGTTTATGATCAAGATTATCTATGAGAAATATTTGGTTCTTTTCTGAACTCTTTATGTGTGCTCATAATATCCTTGCAAGTCTCTTCGAATTATTGGTTTGGTTTGGCCTACTAGATCTATAGTTCTTGCAATGGGTGAAGTGCTTGGCTTTGGGTTCAATCTTGTGGTGTCCTTTCCCAGTGACAGTTGGGGCAGCAAGGCACGTATTGTATTGTTGCCATCGAGGATAAAAATATGGGGTTTATATCATATTGCTTGAGTTTATCCCTCTACATCATGTCATCTTGCTTAAGGCGTTACTCTGTTCTTATGAACTCAATACACTAGATGCATGCTGGATAGCGGTCGATGTGTGGAGTAATAGTAGTAGATGCAGGCAGGAGTCGGTCAACTTGTCTCGGACGTGATGCCTATATACAATGATCGTGCCTAGATAGTCTCATAATTGTTTGGTTTTCTATCAATTTCTCGACAGTAATTTATTTACCCGCCGTAGAATACCGCTGTCATGAGAGAAGCCACTAGAGAACACTATGGCCCCCGGGTCTATTCTCAACATATCAATCTACATCTACTTTACTTTTACCGCTTTTATTTTCTGTTCTTATAAACAAAAATACCAAAAATATAAACTATCATCTCTATCAGATCTCACTTTTGTAAGTGACCATAAAGGGATTGACAACCCCTTATCGCGTTGGCTGTGAAGTTCTTATTTGTTTGTGCTGTTGCGAGGGACTCACGCGTGGTCTCCTACTGGATTGATACCTTGGTTCTCAAAAACCGAGGGAAATACTTATGCTACTGTGCTGCATCTCTCTTTCCTCTTCGAGGGAATACAACGCAAGCTTGAGAAGTAGCAAGAAGAATTTCTAGCGCCGTTGCTGGGGAGGCTTACGCAAAAGTCATATACCAAGTACCTGTCACAAACCCTTATCCTTCACATTACATTTTTTGCCTCTCATTTTCCTCTCCCCCACTTCACCCTTGCCGTTTTATTTGCCCTTCTTCTGACGTGTGTTTATCGTTCGCTTGCTTCTTGTTTGCTTGTGTTGCTATGTGCCCTCAATTAGCTTGCATCTTCGCTTTCTAAAGTATGGATCCTCATCCACTTGCTAATCTCTTTAATACATCCCATTATGTTGAACCAATTGCTAGTGAGCTGCGTGCACTAGATTATCTTTATGGGGTTTTGCTTGAAATTTATGAATCTGAAAATTGTGAGGAATTGTTAAAAGAAAAAGTGATTCATGTTAGCTCCTTAAATAAAAAGCATTATTGCAATGATACTATTATAAACTCTATTAATGTCAATTGTGTTAATGATATGCAAAACCCTAAGCTTGGGGATGCTAGTATTGTTATGTCCACCACTTGTTGCTATGATCATGATTAGGGTGATTCTTCTTATGATCTTGAAAATTTATTTAAGCCCCATGATGAATATGATATTGATAATAATGTTTGCAATAATATTAAAAGTGGGTTTGGAGAGGTCATGACTTTAGTTAATATTGATCCCACTATTTTGGAAGAGTGTTACTTTGTATGCATGTGGATCGTGTTGATAATATGTTATGAGATAGCTATATTGTTGGATTTACTTATGATCCTACATGCAATTATTATGAGAGAGGAAATATGGTCATAGAAATCTTCATGTTACTAAATTACCTCTCTTCATGTTGAGATTGATCTTGTTTCTTTCTTCTTCCTTGCATACGCTAGATCTTGCTTGCTATGATAATTTGTTTGCTTATAAAATGCCTATGCATAGGAAGTATGTTAGACTTATTAGATGTGTTTGTCACATGTTTTATGATGCTCTCTTTGTGCTTCAATTCTTATGTTTCATGTGAGCATCATTGAATTCTCGTGCCGAGCTAGGGGCGTAAAACGATAGCGCTTGTTGGGAGGCAACCCAATTTTATATTTATTTTTTGCTTCTGTTTAGGAATAAATATTGCATCTAGCTTCTATTTAGATGTGGTTTAATGTTTTGTTTAGTGTTTGTGCCAAGTAGAACCTTTGGGAAGACTTGTGTGAAGTTTATGTGATCTTGCTGTGAAAAATAGAATCGTTAGCGCTCGCTAGAATGGTCATCAGATTTTACTGGAGCGTGCTATTTAGTTGATTCTTTTTGCAGATGATTAATAGAAAAATTCCTCACGTTTACCAATTTAGTTTGAACTTTTTGGAGTTGCAGAAATATGCGAAACCTGCAGATTACTACAGACTGTTCTATTTTTGACAGATTCTGTTTTTCCTGTGTTGTTTGCTTATTTCAATGCATCTATGAGTAATATTGTGAAGTATGAACCATAGAGAAGTTGGAATACAGTAGGTTTAACACCAATATAAACAAAGAATGAATTCATTGCAGTACCTTTGAGTAGTGGTTTGCTTTCTTATACTAACGGAGCTCACGAGAATTTTTTTCTAAGTTTTGTGTTGTGAAGTTTTCAAGTTTTGAGTATTGCTTTGATGGACTATGGAACAAAGAGTAGCAAAGGCCTAATATTGGGGATGCCCATGGCATACCAAGTAAAATTCAAGGACAATCAAAAGCCTAAGCTTGGGGATGTCCCGGGAAGGCATCTCCTCTTTCGTCTTCATCCATCGGTAACTATAATTGGAGCTATATTTTTATTCACCACATGATATGTGTTTTGCTTGGAGCGTCATGTATAATTTGAGTATTTACTTGTTATTTTGTCACAATCATCCTTGCTGGACACACCTATTTTAGAGAGTTAAATATGGCCTAGGAATTGTTAGAACACTCTATGTACTTCACTTATATCTTTTGAGTTGAATAGTTTTGCTCTATTGCTTCACTTATATCTTTTAGAGCACGGCGGTGATAATATTTTGTAGAAATTTCTGAACTCTCATGCTTCACTTATATCCTTTTGAGAGTCTATTAAAACAGCATGGTAATGTGTTTAGGCTATAAAACTAGTCTTCACATGATAGACATCCAATGTCAATGTAGTAAAAACTTTCACACTAAGTGCATTGAATATGATGAGATGTTGGATGCTTGATAATCGTTTTGAGATATGACGATAGTGATATTATAGTTATGCTAGTGGAGTTATTGTCAAATTGAGAAATACTTGTGTTAAGGTTAGCGATTCCCGTAGCATGCACGTATGGTGAACCGCTATGTGACGAAGTTAGAGTATGAGGTATTTGTAAATTGTCAACCTTTGTGTGGAGGTCGGGGGCGCGCGATGGTTAACTCCTACCAACCTCCCCCCTAGGAGCATGTGTTGATTGCTTTGTTTTGATGACTTGTAGATTTTTGCAATAAGTATATGAGTTCTTATGACTAATGTTGAGTCCATGGATTATACGCACTCTCACCTTTCCACCATTGCTAGCCTCTCTTGTACCGCGCAACTTTCGCCGGTACCATACACCCACTATATATCCTTCCTCAAAACAACCACCATATTATTCCTCAAAACAGCCACCATACCTACCTATCATGGCATTTCCATAGCCATTCCGTGATATATAGTCATGCAACTCTCCACCATTCCGTTCATATGACACTGTCGGTGTACAAAAAGAGGGGTACACTTTTTGTACCCCTATGACTGTGCACGGGCAGTCTGAGCCACGGGCACCACCATGCTAAGCATGGAAAGGGAGGTGAGCCAGGGTAAGACTGAAGCTCGATGGAACTGGAGCAACACCAAGAACAATACCACAAAGAGCAAAGGGACGAAGCGGCTTCCCCCGGCAAGATCCTTGCCGGGAGCCAGCTTCAGCAGCCCTGGCAAGATCCTTGCCGGGGCCGGCTCTGGCAGCCCCGGCAAGACCCTTGCCGCGGCTACTTGCCCCACGCCTACGGAGCGGATCACCCTTGAGTCCACTGCCCCCATGGGGCAAGGATTCGGGAGATATCCCCGTGGTGGCCTGCAGATCTTTGTGAAGACATTCAAGATCAGATACACACACTAAGAAGACGACGACCCTTGGCGGGATCCCAGCCAAGGAGGACCACAAGACCCCCGCCAAGCACCTTGCCGAGGATGACAGCAGGCGCTGCGGCAAGACCCTTGCAGGGGCCCCGGCAAGGCCCTTGCCGGGGACATCCGCAGTGCCACCATCAGGCCAACGCCAACTAAGCTTCCACCGCCCCATGCAGCTGCCGACCCAACCAGCTGGGCAGGCACCTGCGTGGCAACATGCGGATCTTCGTGGAAGACCCACCATCGTGCCACCTCAGCTGCCTGCCTGCCTACATGGCGTCTCAGGCATCACTGGCCAGGGCGCGTCTCAACACAAGAAGGAGCGGTGATGGACAAGATGGATGTCTCCCCCATCCCCGATAAAGTAAGGACACCTAAGCTAGGCACATTAAATGCACCTTGTCATGTAATGCGAGGGATAACTTCGCATCACTCTACCCTTTCCACCTCCTGTGTGCCACTGTGGCAACCCCTTTTCCCTATAAAAGGAGGCCCGAGGCGACCAGGAGAAGGATTCGGCTCGTTAGAACTCCTCACGACTCGGCTTTTTGGAGCTCCTCACGTCCCTTAGCTAGCTGAAGAACACAAACATATAATCCACCAAAGCAGGAGTAGGGTTTTACGCATCTTTGCAGCCCGAACCTGGGTAAAGGAACCATGTGCTAACTGTTGGATCCGCTCTTCTCTCAACCCCGCGCCCCGCAACCGTAGTAGGGATTCTTGTGATCCCATAGGTGTCGATCCAATACCCCGACATATTTGGCACGCCAGGTGGGCGGCGCAGTTGTGAGAATCGGCTTTAATAGTCAGTTCGATGCTTCTTCATCATCATGGTGCCCAAGAAGAAGACGACGGTGGAGGTTGGCCAGTCGGAGGCCGAACAGCCCGTCCCAACACGGGCGAGCAGCGGACCGGTCGCGGAAAGGACCCGGGGCGCTGCTCGCGAACACCAACGCCATCCCAGCAGCCGAAGTTTGGGAGGTGGCGATGTTTGTGTGCCCGGTAACGGGACACACACCGCCAGGTCCAAGGACGGAGCCGAGCCCTCCGCGAGTGGCACGGGGCCTTCCAAGGTCATTGCCGCATCACCCGAAGGCGACGCAAGGGCCTCCAGGACTCCCACGCTGGCGCCCACAGCACGCTCTTCCAAAGTAGCGCGCGACGAGCGGCGTCATCGCGCCGAAGATCCCGGGCGTCGCCACGGGAAGAGCCCCGAGCGCCACTCCCGGGACGTAGAAGACATGCCCGCCCGCCAGAGAGTTGGTGGAAATGGCATGCGACTGCGGGATCGTGACGGAGCTCCTCATGACACGGTCAGGGGTCGAAGCGCGTCGCGGTCCGTGCAGGTTTCGCTACCGCTAACCCCAGCCGAAGCCCTGGCGCACGCGCAGTTGCTCCTCGACTTTCTTCCCGTTACGTGGAAACTCGACGAATGGAGAGCCACCATCCGAAGGCTTGTCGCAGTCGCCAACAAGGATGAACCAAATCCAGCGGAGCTCCCACGTCGACGCTCCGATGGAGTCCCACGCACCGGCGGCGGGAGGACCGGAAGCGCCGTGGCCACGGTGCATTCGCCTCCTCCTCGCCCGGTACCGCGTGTGTCGACTCGTCGAGACGTCGCGGGTGACGCCATCTCCATAGCGTCGTCTGACCCACGGACCCACGGCGACCAGCGTCAAGTCCTTTAGGAGCGAGCTCATGAAGACGCTCGAACCACCATCGGGCGCCGGCGCGGAGCGCGCCACCAGTCAGACAGGCGAGCGGGGCCTGCTATGGACCGCCCGGCACCGAAGAGCCCAGGAGGCCTACCTTACGAGGTAGTCTGTCCGGCTTTTACCCGTGAGCTGCAGCAGTTCCAGTGGCCCACTAACCACACCTTCAAGCCCGACGTTGGCGAGAAGTACAACGGCAAGACCCACCCGTCGGAGTTCCTCAGCATCTACACCATCGTGTTACAGGCTGCCGGAGCCCGCGACGATAAGGTGCTTGTGAATTACTTTCCGTTGGCTCTTAAGCCCAACGCCATGTCGTGGTTGATGCACTTGCCGGTAAACTCTATTTCCTCCTGGTCGGATTTGTGCCATGAGTTTGTTGGCGCCTTTACTGGAGGTCACCAAGCCCATGGCCAAGCAAGTGATCTGCACGTCATACCCCAGAAGGAAGGCGAGACACTACGCAAGTACATACAGAGGTTCAGCCGGGTACAGTACAATATCCCTGACGTTCACCCTACCGCCATCATCAGCGCGTTCCATCAGAACGTGCGTAACCGCAAGATGCGTGAAGAACTGGCGATGACCAAGGTGAAAGATGTGGCAGAACTCTATGTTCTTGCTGACAGATGTGCCCGGGCTGAAGAGGGAAGGAAGTACCCCGGCGAAGATGCCGGCACGGAAACCGAATCTTTAGATGAGGATACTATCGCCCCGGCGAAGAAAGGCCGACACCGCAACAGGAAGCGAAAGGGTAAGGCCGTGCTTGCCGTCGAGGGATCTGATGATGCCGGCTCCGCCAAGAAAACCAGGGCAGGTGACCCCGGCATAGAAATTGCAGGGTGTGTCGCCTGCCGGGCCTTGGCGGCTGCCGAGAAGCCAGGAAACTCCGGCAAGCGATCCTGCAAGATCCATCGCACCAAGGGCCATGATCTCCAGGACTGTTGACAGGTTGAGCTCCTTGCTGAGAAGCAGAGGGCTGAATATGAGAGGCGGGACAAGGAGAAGGGCCAGGATGGTGCTGAAGGGTCCGTCAAGAAGCGTGATGGCCAACCAGGCCGTCGCGGCAAGGATAAACAGCAAGAGAGGCCCGCCCGGGGCTGTGACAGAAGGTCCGGAGACGACGATCATGAAGAGGACGACGAGTCCGGCGAACAAGAATTTCATAAAGCTACGGAGGCCATGTGCGTCGATGGCGGGGCCTCGCTGCATACTTCTCACCGCCAACTTAAACAGTGGGCGCGCGAGATTACAGCGGCAGAGCCGTCGTCCGGTGCCCAAAAGCCGCTGAAATGGTCCGGCACACCTATCATTTTTGACACTGAGGATCACCCTGATCGCACTACTGCGGTCGGGTGCTTGCCATTGTCGGTTTCACCAACAATACGCAACCTCAAGGTGACAAAGATGCTAGTCGATGGCGGGGCCGGTCTGAACCTACTCTCGCCCACCGTGATCGAGAAGCTGCAAATTCCTGAGGGAGACCTCGAAGAGACGGGCATGTTTCAGGGGGTCAACCCGGGGAGAGGTCAACCAAAGGGGAAAGTCACGCTGCCCGTGACTTTTGGAAGTGATCTTAACTACAGGACGGAGAGGATCGTGTTCGATGTTGCCAAGATCCCCTTGCCTTACAACGGGATCCTTGGCCGCCCAGCGCTGGCCAAGTTCATGGCAGCGTCACACTACGCACACAACACCCTGAAGATGCCAGGACCTGTGACGATCATCACCATCCCCTCCGATAAGAAAGATGCGCTGATTTGCGCTGACCAACTATACCAGCAAGCGGTTGCAGCAGCTGCCGCCACCAGGGCACTTGGTCCTACCGCTGGAGCCCCGGGAGGGAAGAAGAAGAAGACTGATGAGATCTCGGGCACCCACTCCGGCAAGCGCACCTCTTCGGAGTGTTGCGCTCCCATCAAGGACGTGCAGAGAGCTCCACCGGCAGAAACAAGAGGTCCAGGGCCACACCGCCGGGAACCAAGAAGGTTTCCGTCAAGGAGGACGACACAGGAGGGTGATGGCTTCTCGCCCCTCGTTGGTTACCCCAAGTGGAAGGTTGAGATGTAGCGTAGAGGCAAATTTCCCTTGGCAAAGATACCAAGGATCGAATCCCGTGAGACTCTAAGGGTCGACAAGTAGGTGTCAACGACGCCAGAAACTTAGCGGTTGATGGGACCTGCACACAGATACAGATAACTTTGCTCCCAACGAGTACAGAGAGGTTGTCAATCCCTCCGGCCTTGTTGCTTACAAAGGATCAAACACAAGAGATAATAATGATAGCTATGACTACAACTAGGAAATAAAAACAGGAAGTAAATAGAAGGTGTGATCAGCGGTGGTAATATGGACCGGGGTCCCATGATGTTCACTAGTGATGTCTCTCTCCCAAAAGATGATAAAACAGCAAAGCGAGGTAAACAAATTACAGCTGGGCAATTGACAGGATTATGTGCGCAAACCAATGCTAACTATGCTGCAAAGAAAGGTAGAGTCTCAAAAGCATGGGCGGTACGCCAAGGCAAGTAGACCGAAATCCATCTGCATCTACTACTAATCATCCACCTTGAGATATCTATCCAGAACATCTCGCTAGTATTAAGTTGCGAATCCCGCCCAAAGTGTAAACTCAAAGCAACAGACAACTGCATTAAAAGAACTTTGCGTAAAGTAAACAATCCTTGCACCCGCAAGTACAAGCACCGTTGTTTTCTCCCTTGTGGCAACAGCACATCCCCTAGACTCATGTTTCTGTCACTCAAGCTAGTCATCAGGGGGCATGAACCCACAATCAAGCATAACGCTCCCTCTTGGAGTTACTACCTACTACTTGGCCAAAGCAATAAACAGCAACGGAGAACATGCAAGAATTACTCAAGAACAAAGATATAAAAGAGGTGAATCAAATATATTACTCAAACACAATCTGAACATAGTCTCATAATCCATCAGATCCCAGCAAACTCAGCAAAGCAACAGCAGAAAGATTACATATGTGCCTCGATCATGTAGGGCAGCTCACGAGGTCTAAACCATGAAGAGCAAAGAGGGGAGGAGAACATCACATAGCTACTGATCATGGACCCATGGTCCAAGGTGGACTACTCACGACTCATCCGGGAAGCGTCCATGGTGGTGGAGAAGCTCCCGATGGTGGTTCTCCTCTCCGGCAGGGTGCCGGGAAGAGTTCTCCTAATGCTCCCGATCTTGGAAGCGCTGCGGCGGCGGAACAGAGGCGAGATCGCGAAAAAGGGTTCTGTCCTCGAGGGTTTCGGGATGAGAGGGATATATATGCGAAGGGGGGCAGCCAGAGGCGGAGCAGGGGCCCCAGGCGCCCCCCTGGCGCGGGGGGGGGGGGGGGGGGGGCCGCGCCAGGTGGCCACCTGGGCCTCCCCTGGCTCCCCTCTAGCCCATCTTTGGTTCTTTGGGAAGCTTCCTGTACGCTGATTTTTCCTATATTTTTCCTGGAATTTTTGGAGCACTTTTAATATGGGGGAAACCTGAAATAGAAAAACAGCAGAAAACAGGAACTGGCACTGTGGTGCACTGAGTTAATAAGTTAGTCCAAATATGATCAAAAGTGTATGGAAGTGCATCAATATCATAGCAATATCACACAAAAGAAGCATGGAGCAAGCAGAAATTATAGATACGTTTTGGACGTATCAACATCCCCAAGCTTAATTCCTGCTCGTCCTCGAGTAGGTAAATGATAACAAGCATAATTTCTGTGCTGACATGCTACCAACCATATAATAACTTTTTAAGTAAAGCAATCAAGGCATGTAATTCAATTCAAGTCATAACAAGCAAGAGTCTATATTAGCATTGTAACAAGCAACATAAGAACATAAAGGTGCAAGAGCTCTCGCTGTCCGTGACTCGAATGTCTCCAAATGGTGTTTGTGTGCAAGAAAGGGGATAGGGATATACGAGAGAGTAAAACATAGTTTTTGTATTGTTGAGAAATTAATCTACTAAAGTTTCACACTTGGTCTTCTTTGGAATCTTATCTTGACTCATCCCCAGACCACTAGCCAGGTACAAGTCAAAATGATCCACTCCCTTTCGATATTTTGAGCACTCATGCAATGGATGAGCGTAAGCAAGAAGTTGACACTTAGGATGGCAAAGAGAGAAAAATGATGAAGGGGGAAGACAAAAAAGGTGTGAAAGGCTCACAGCAATGAGGACAATCATAGGCGAGAGAAAGCCAAATGATAGATATGATGTGAGGAGTAGGGATTGCCATGCAACGGATGCACATATGAGCTAAGGTAAGCTCTCCAATGGAACTAGTGGGGGTGCATCCAACTTGCTCGCTCAAGAAGACCTAGAGCTCTTTTGAGGAGGCTCATCATTGGAATATACAAGCCAAGTTCTATAGTGTGAAGGTCCCCACATAGCTATATGCATGAATGATAATCTCTATGGAGTACAAGGTATAAGATGAAGTACAAGTGTGGATCTCTCAAAAGGAATAGTAGTGTGCCCCCTTCTCTCTTTTTATTTATTTTTCTCTTTTTTCTCTTTTTTTATTTTTTTTGTGGCCTCAATGGCTCTTTCTATTTAACTCTCATTTGTCCTCTTTGGGATCTTTTGATTTTGTCCTCTTCGGGATCTTTTCCTCACTTTAGGGGCAACACTCTATGTATTACAAGAAGTATAGAAGATCTTTCACACTTTACAAAAGTACTCAACATAAAGAAAATGAAACTATCATGATGTATGCAAATGTATGCCTCTGCCGGTGTAGCAGGATATGCAATGATACTAGCGCGTCATGTAGCAATGATTAGGGCAAGGCCCAACTAGCATGCGGCTCATCGATCAAGCAAAAAGCATGTATGACATGAAGATCAAGTCATGAGAAGATGGATGTTGCATGGCAATGTATCTCAGAAAGGCTATGGAAATGCCTTGATAGGTAGGTATGGTGGCTGTTTTGTGGAAGGATATAATGAGGCTTATGATGACAGAGCGTATCGTGCCAAGGATTTGGATGCACCGGCGAAGTATGCGCCAACTCTCGAGGTGAGAAAGGGCAATGGACGGTACCGAAGAGGCTAGAAAAATATGGCTAGGTGGAAGTGTCAACTTTCGAATACTCACATTAGTCCGAAGAACTCATGCACTTATTATCGGTAACTCTCAATCTAATTAGGAGGTTCACAAAGAGACAAGTACCCCGAGGAGGAGTGTATGGGGGTTTGGTTATCCTTGCGCATCCTCGACTCATGCTACGTGAGTGTACTCTAATATTCGATCCCTCCAAAGATTAGTGATCCATCTAGTAGCTAAAGTTCTCAACTATTTTGTAGGTTTTCGAAAATAAACACGGATTGCCCAAAATACGACATCTATCACTAATAGGCTAAAGCTCTTGACACCAAAAGTTCAGACATTACTCATGGCAATACCTCAAAACTATTGCAAGTTACTACTAAAATTAAATAGCAACCTCAATTACCTACTTTAAGTTAAGACACACAACTCAGTGCAACAGGCAAACTCTCTTAACAAGATAAACACGAAAACTCAAGAGAGTTCAGCAACCAACTAAACAAAAGCTCTTTAAAAAGAAAAGCATGAAAACTAAGAGCTAAACATGACAGCAGCTATGGAAAGACAAAGAACACACACAGCAAAGATAAGCATGAAAATCCTATGTTGTGTTGTAGGTTGAAGTGGAGCGTGTTTCTCTCCCACACAAAGAAAGCTGGGTTCTAACTTGTTAAGAACAGCAAGCAAAGCTAAAGAAAACTAAAAAACGAAACTAAGAGCAAGACGCTCCAAGCATAGCACATAACGCATGAAGTGATAAGAATATAGTGGAACGAAAGACGAACTGATAATTGTTGATGGAGAAGGGGATGCATGGGGGCATCCCCAAGCTTAGACGCTTGAGTCTTCTTGAATATTTCTTGGGGGTGCACGGGGGCATCCCCATGCTTGAGCGTTTGACCCTCCTGAATCTTCTTTTATCATCTTCCCTCGCACACTTGAAAACTCCCTTCATACATAACTCATCATAATCTGATTAGCGAGGTTAGTACCCACAATAAAATAATTTTTCCCTCCTGGGAATAAAAATAATCTTGAAGAGCTACTGTTTCTCAAGATTGCCAAAAGGTTTTTGCAAAGAAAAAGGAAGCTCAAGGTTTGCAAAACGAAGAAAAGGCAAAACAGGACAGAATCTGTGAAAAACAGACCAGCAGGCAGTAAATAATTTTTTCGGGGCACTTCTGCAACTCAAATAAAAAACTCAGAACAGACGCTCGAAAGCAAATTGTATAGAGCATGCTGTCAAAACAATTTAGATCAAAAAGATGATCTGGTGATTTTATTCGAATTTTTCCGTCGAAGGACAGAATCTGTTTTCTGGACAGCACGTCACAACTTTTGAACTTTCTTGCAATCGGAGGCTAAACTTGGCACAAAGCTGAAATGAAAAGATACAATGATGATGCTACTGTAGTAACAAACATCAAGACACAACAAAAGCAAAATAAAACCTAATTCGTTGTGGGCTGCCTCCCCAAAGCACTTTCTTTTATGCCTTTAAGCTAGGCATGATGCAAAAAGAGAAGATCAAGTTTTATCAAGAGTAAGAGAATAGCTAGCCCGTGTAACGGACTCAAAAGGCAACTTAATCTTCTTTCTAGGGAAGTGTTCCATCCCTTTCTTGAGAGGGAATTGGAATTTTATATTCCCCTCTTTCATGTCAATGATAGAACCAACGGTGCGAAGAAAAGGACGTCCCAAAATAATTGGACATGTAGGTTCACATTCAATATCCATAATAGTAAAATCAACGGGAACATAATTGTCATTGACAATGATAAGAACATCGTCGATCTTCCCCAAAGGTTTCTTTACGGAAGAATCAACAAGACGAACACCAAAAGAACAAGGATCAAAAGGTTTCAATTAAAACATATCATACATTCTTTTGGGCATAACGGAGGTACTAGCTCCAACATCACATAAAGCATAGAAAGAGAAGTTATTCAACTTAATTTTAATCATGGGATCCCAACTATCTTCTAGCTTTCTAGGTATGGAGGCTTCTACCCTAAGCTTCTCCTCCCTAGCTTTGATAAGAGCATTAGTGATATGCTCTGTGAAGGCAAGGTTAAGTGTGCTAGTGTGGGGGTCTTTAGCCATTCTTTGTAAAAAGGTGACAACTTCTGAGAGACTACAATTATCAAAATCAATTTTATCATTATTGAGAAGAATTGTAGTGTCATCTTCTTTGTTTGAATTGCTCTCTATTATAAGAGTTTGGACGTCTTCCCAAGTTTGGGGAAGTGTGGGAGCAACTTTAAACAGGGGCTCATACATTTTTCCTGGAAGACCATGCCATGGGCATAACTCTCCATTAAAACTAACATAATCATTAGGTTTATTACTTTTGTAGATCCCGACAGTGGTGATTGGCGTGATGGAAGAAGGGGTGTACTCCTCCCACTTAGTGTTTTTGGTGGAACCCATAGCAACAGCAAGCAAGATAACTATTTTTGTGATTTTTGGTAAGGGACACTAAAGCAAAAACTGAAAGGTAAACTAACAAGACTAAAAAGCAAAGATAAAAGATAGCATGCAACTCCCCTATCTTGAAGAGTGGAGTCCCCGGCAACGGCGCCAGAAACTTGCTTGATGGCTTCTCGCCCCTCGTTGGTTACCCCAAGTGGAAGGTTGAGATGTAGCGTAGCGGCAAATTTCCCTTGGCAAAGATACCAAGGATCGAATCCCGTGAGACTCGAGGGTCGACAAGTAGGTGTCAACGGCGCCAGAAACTTAGCGGTTGACGGGACCTGCACACAGATACAGATAACTTTGCTCCCAACAAGTACAGAGAGGTTGTCAATCCCTCCGGCCTTGTTGTTTACAAAGGATCAAACACAAGAGATAATAATGATAGCTATGACTGCAACTAGGAAATAAAAACAGGAAGTAAATAGAAGGTGTGATCAGCGGTGGTAATATGGACCGGGGTCCCATGATGTTCACTAGTGATGTCTCTCTCCCAAAATACGATAAAACAGCAAAGCGAGGTAAACAAATTACAGCTGGGCAATTGACAGGATTATGTGCGCAAACCAATGCTAACTATGCTGCAAAGAAAGGTAGAGGCTCAAAAGCATGGGCGGTACGCCAAGGCAAGTAGACCGAAATCCATCTACATCTACTACTAATCATCCACCTTGAGATATCTATCTAGAACATCTCGCTGGTATTAAGTTGCGAATCCCACCCAAAGTGTAAACTCAAAGCAACCACTACTAGCAAAAGGCCTACTAATGGCGCACCTAATTTGGCCATTAATGGCGCATTAGTGGTGCGCCATTACTAGCACGCCATTAGTATATTTTACTAATGGCGCACCTCTGGTGCGCCATTAGTATCTGGTATACTAATGGCGCACCGCAGATGCGCCATTAGTATGCACAGTATTGCGCCATTAGTATGCCTCCCAGGGGCCATGTGTAGCCAGGTGCTTTGGCATACTAATGGCGCACTCCAGCAGGATGCGCCATTAGTAATGTCCGCATAGTAATGGCGCACTGGCTGGTAATGCGCCATTAGTATCCTTTGGCATACTAATGGCGCACTCTGCTGTGATGCACCATTAGTATGAATATTAGTTTTTTTAAATATTATTTTTCTGTTTTTTTGCACAGATAACAAAATGTATAATTGCACAGAATATTGACAGCACACATCAACAACAAATTCATCGAATACAATAGAAGATTAGTCTCTGAATACAATTCATCATATTAGTCTCCGAATACAATTCATCATATTAGTCTCCGAATTGAAAAGACCGAACAAAGATAGAACAATATATTACAAGTCTCGAGACCGCGAGTAGCAAGTTTGTCTTCATATTACAAGTCGATATCGATCATCTAAACTACCATCACATAGAAGAGAGCTGCGGTCATCACGATGAGCATCATCACGATGAAACTCGTCTTCATCCGGTTCCTCCAACGCTCCCTCCCTTCTCCCGCTAGATAGCGGGCGTATCTAGATTCGGCCTCGGCCCTAGTGGTGTACCCTTTGTAACTGTTACCATTGAATCGGTGAACCTGTCTCCGACACTCCTCCCAGTCGTCGTAAACTCCGGGAACCTTACCCTTGTACACGACATACGACGGCATCGCTATGCACTACCAAACGAAACGTTAGTACCAATTCACAGACAATTCATAAGCAATATATAAGTATGCAACAGAACGATCGAAAGAGAAAAGCAAGACATTAATAGCATCGATTACATTTAAGTTGAACGACTCTCGAAACCAAAGAGACATACTACAAGTTCATTAAAGTTTAATTACAACATGAGCCAATCGATGATTCAGAACTAGACACAGCATCACTGCTTTCGACTCGAATCAATGCACCGGAGCATGGATGAAGCCGCCGTCTATCGTGGGAGTCATGAAATCACGGGCGTTGTCAGCCTGCATTTGTAGCATTGTGTCGATGTCACTGTTCGACGGTTGATTTCTGAGGTAGAACTGCCCCGAGGTACGAAGGACATCTTGATGGATGATTTCCGCAAACTCCGACTGGATGCGAAAGAAATCTTGTCTAATGTCCGCGTCCTGGATTGCCGACACGCTCGCGGCCCAATCTTTGAGTTTACTCGGTAGCAGAAGTTGATGATGGTCCCGTACGATCGCCCGCATGTGATGGATGGCGTAGTAGGCACCCTTCTGACCGCCAGGCGGCTGCTTGACGCAGCAGAACGTCGTGTTGTGGGAGAACACGTGCTTGCCGTACTTACGAATAGGCCTGGTGAAGGTGCCTCCAGATTTGGCGTAGCCGGGGAGAACATCATCAAGAACCTTCTTGACATTTGTGTAGTCTACTTTCGATTGACGGTCCGGGTCGAAATACGTGGCCATGGAATATTTGGGGCTTAGGAGGATGAGTGTGCACTGTGTGTCACTGCAGAAAACACGGAATGTTAAAAGAAGAACGATCGAAATCTAAGAATTCATATGTTACGGGGCGGTTGAGGCGGATGACTTACTCGGGAAAGTAAGGCACGAGGAAGTTATCCTTATCTCGGTTTGCCAGAATGACGCCTTCGAGGTAAGAACTCGCGACTTGCCGGTCCCCAACGCTGCCCAAGAACTTGGCACAGATGTAGAAGGGGTCGACTATCACGATGTCCGGGGTCTTGTCGCGAATGATCCGCATCTCCATACTCAGCGAAAATAGCCGAACGAAGGTGTAGTGCAGCGGAAGAAGGTTCAACATAGCGTGGATGTCATCAAACCGCAGGACGATCGTACCCCCGATGGATTTATCCACAAAGCCCTTGCCCTCCGGCACCTTGGCCGCGAAAACCGGGTATGCCACATCCTTCTCTCTGAGACGCCGCTTCTCCAAAGAAAGAACACTGTCATGCAGACTCCGCATAGCACCGGTTGCAGCATCGAGCATATTTGTCGGTAGCATCGGCCTACCCGCCACATGCACCCTCCTCATTACATCCTCAGGTGAAGGTGGCCCGTCCTGAGCACGGATCGTACTCGGTGCCGGCTGGCTCGCACCCTTGTTAGTTTTCTTTTGCGTGCCTTCTTCTTGATCTCCTAAATTGGGACCGAGTTCTGCTCAGAGACCGCCTTCTTTAGTGTGTTGGGGCTGATAATATTTCACACCTCGCCTATCTGAGGCTCGGTGAAGTCGGCAGCTGGAGGCGTCTCCTGAGAGCTGAATGGCAGACGACGCCTGTTGCAACTTGGCTTCTCCGGAGTACCGGCTTGATCGCGCACGTCTTTTGTTGGGTTGGGTTCTTGAGAAGGAGGCCCCATGAAGTCGTCACCATACCCATGATCGGCAAAGTACTGATCGACTTTGGCAAATGTATCGTCGTCGTCGTCGTTCTGATCCTGTGCCATATGCATGTTTGGATCCAGTGGCATAGGGATGTTCGGCACCGTTGCGGCGGACTTGCCATGGGGACGACTTGGCGCCTGCACGACTGGCGGTGTTGTCTTTGGGGTGGTTTCCCCCGCCCCCAAACGAATCTGGCTCTTCGGCCAAAGCTGGGGCCAGCTCAGGCAGGCGCTGAGGGTCATGACGTCATCATCGTCGGCCCCGACGGGTCGAATCGGAGGTAACACCTCGTCGCAGCCTGGCAGCACCCGAACCAGTTGAACCCTAAACAAGTTGGGTGGCATCTGGGTACCGTGGAACAAGGGCTGGCCCGGTTGAACGATTTTGCCCTTGGCGACATCGACCAACTCGTTGTTCACGAAGTGCAGGAGAGTGCACGGAACGTCGGCGGCGCCCTGCGAAAACATGCAGGGCGTCAGGGATGCCCAGTCAAAGGCAAGGAGATGAAGTCCTTGGCCGAGAGAGGCTTAATTAGTTACCGTGATGATGGCGTCGAGCTCGGCTAATGTCGAGGCACCGCCAACGGCGGGCGTGCAGTTGACGGAGGGGCCGCTTGCTGCAGAGGTGCCGGCCGGCATACACACGGGTGCATTAAGCTCCCGTGCCGGCGTCGGAGACACCAATGCCGCCTCCACCGGAGACACCAATGGCCCCGCCATCACGTTCTGCGAGTTGCTGGCCGTGAAGCTGGGAATCGGGGGCGGCCCCTGTTGGCCGCCAGCAATCCACGCCTGCAACCCCTCGATCAAGCTAGGCACAATGGCGGTGATCGTCGCTCCGAGCTGTTGTTGCACTTGCTCTTGGAGAATCTCCGGAAACCGCGCCACCTGTGCCTTGAGTTCTTGAACCTCGTGCGCCTGGCTTTCCGATCTGGTCTTTTTCTCCTTTCGCCCACCAGCGTTATAGTATGACGACCATTTTGTCGACAAGCCTTTGCCGGCCACACGACCAGCTGACGTCGGCTTCTCGAGCTTATCCTTGTTCTTCATTACATTCAACACCCTATTTAGAGTCGTGTCCCAAGGGCCGCTCTTAGTCGACCCCGCGCTACTGCTTTCAGTCGCCTGCGGAAGGAATGTGAATCATTTAGAAATTTGGCTTCATTAATTAGAATGCAACCATATGGAGCTAATTACGCGGGGGTGTATTCCTTACCAGAACAGCCTCAAGCGCCCTGGTCTTCGGATCCGTGGTCAGCTCCTTTGTTTTCGGGTCCTTCTTGTACTGGGCCCTGACAAAGTTCCTGGTCTGCTTGTCACCGTATTTATTGAAGAGGGGCGGTAGGCCTTGCTCGGCACGGTCCGCCTCCTCCTTGTCCCATATAGGCTACGCCACTCTGTACCGCCGGGACCGAGTGTGTGTTCCCCTAAGTTGAGCTCCCACATTTCTTTCCCCCACTGACTTGATTCGGAGTGTGCGGTGCTCGAGCAATTGATCTTGAAGTCGTTGTAGTCATCTTCGGTGATCGAAGGATGTTTCTCCTTGATCTTCTCATAACTCTCACCTTTCTCGATCATTCTCTTAACATTGGTTTTCCAGGTAGACAGGGCCTTTCTCATCTTCGTGAGGGCAGCATTGTTCACTTTATTCCCTTTGAGGCTTGTGTTATCAAATTGAGCGGGGAACTTGTATCGTTTGTGCAGCTTCGTGAAGAGGAGGTTGCGGTAATTCCCGTTGTCAGGATGCCTCAGGTTCTCGCTGTTGATCGAGACGGTGCTCCGGAGAATGCACCCGAGCTGAAGCGAGTACCCCTTGACTATTCATTCGGGCGCCGTTGGATTCCCGTCGGAGTCCACTTCAGTAACTTCCTCCTTGAGGGTGCGGAGCACGGTTGGGCGCCGGTCCTTCTGTTGCCTCTTCGGTTGGCTGCCATCTGTGCGTGCGCCGCCATCATCAGTGGTGGCATTCTCGGCGGCACCATCAGAGGTGGCGTCAGTGGGGTCATCCTCCGCGGTACCATCAGTGGTCTCAGGATCGGTGGGGAAGGCGGCGTCCTCATACAAGTGAGGTTGTTCTTCCATCTCCTGGGACAGCTCCCAGAATGCCTTCCCGCCCGAACCGTCGGCCTCATTGTTGTTGGCCATGTTTCTCTCTAAATAGGAACAAAGTTTGGTCAAAAAGTTGGTTATTGTCAAGGAACAAGATCATGGTCTCATCATTTAGGGTTTGTCGACACCGAGGCATCCTAAAAGCTAAGCTTTTATAATTGAGGGTTTTTCGACGCCGAGGCACCCTAAAAGCCTAAGCTTTTATCATTTTGGTTTTTATCGACACCGAGGCACCCTAAAAGCCAAGGTTTCATAATTTATGGTTTGTCGACACCGAGGCATCCTAAAAGCTAAGCTAGGAAGGAGAATTCTAAGTTGGGCCTAATCACTTGGCTCTATTATTGCCGCCTATGGTTTAATGTAGCTAGAATAAAGGGGCACTTGATCCTACCTAATTAACCACTAAGATACCCCGGCCCATGCATTAGTCACAAGTACCCCATATGTCCTATTTTTTAGCAAAGTCATGCTAAAATTCACGGAAAATTTCAGCATGACCTTTGCTGAAAATAGGACATATGGAGTACCCGAATTTGCCGGAACGGAAGTTAATCGACATTCCAGCAAACTCAAGGGCCTCTCGGGGTACCTGCAAAACTATCACGACACGATGGTCGGGGACAAAACCCAGCAAAAATCTGGATGGAGTGCATCGGGCTTTCAACTCCACTTTAGACTATCCAAAAGATCACACTGAGCTCCAGCTGAGGGATCCATCAGCCATCATGCCAGCCAGCCAGCAAATTAAGCTAGCCTGGAGCAAATAAAAATACAATGCATACATACATACTAAAGCATAAAGATAGATAGATAGATAAGCATGTTTAGTTTAGTTTACAAGAATGAGTGCATGCATGTCAAAAGTTGGCATCTACTACTTGCCTTTGCTTTTTCAGCCCATGTTCATGTAGATAGATAGATAAGCCCATTTTATTTGACACATTAGTTAACTGAATTTTGACACAGTGGTTAACTGAATTTTTACCCAGTAGTTAACTGAATTTAATTAACAAACTAGAAAACAGAAAAAACTAGACTGCATGGAGTAGTAACAAATTCAGTTAACAAACTATGCTGCATTTAATCTGAATAATACTCCAGCAATATACTCCATGATTATAAACTACAGGTCTTTCTATTTACCAGTACAATAATGATGCTTCTGTTGTCATTCACTTTAGTTGTAAATTAATACTCTATTAATCTACATTGAATGAGTTTGGATATTTGTGTATAACAAGCATGACTTCATTCATATAGCATGATGGTGTTTTTACCCCTTGAACTGCAGCCTAGGCCATGTATTTAATCACTTGAACTATATTATTTTAAACACCACACCACAGGAGCTCCCCTGGGTCAAGTGGCCAGGTTACTACAATTTTTAGCAAATGATGACAGAATAAAGGAACACCCTGTACTAGCCTAAAAACATATAATTAGAGTAACTTCATATTGTCTAAAATCCCCCTTTTCTTTTCTTTTTCTTTTTCACCTGAGGGCATGTAAATCATGTACACCTTTTTATCTATTAAAAAAACACCACAAGCTAGCTAAGCTAGCTGTGGCACAAGCTTCATCCTTTTGTTCTTGGTTGCTTTTCATACTAGAGTTTATCTATGTACAACTTCATATTAGAGCAACTTTATATTTAACTTAACCTAGACAAGCTAGCTGTGGCACCATCCTAGGCTCATTAGGCCATGGTCTAACCACAAGCCATTTTCTCTAGTTAGACTAGTTTAACTGAATTTTACTCTAGTTAGTAATTTTACACTACTAACTAGTCTAACTACTAACTAGTCTAACTACTGACACTAAACCTGAAAACACTAAAACTACTGTAACTAGTCTAAAACTACTGTAACTAGTCTGTAGGCTACCTCAGTTTCTTGCCTCAGACATACTTTTAAAATTGTCTGCATGCCTGTCTGACTATATCTTTTCAGTTCGGCCAAGAAACTTCATCACCAGTGGTGACCACCATTCTTTCACGGCTGCTTCCTATTCTAAGGTCTTCAGAGGTAATTTCTTTTATCACCAGTTTTCCTAGTTGAGCGATAATTCCAGCTAAGTGCCTTTATGATGTGCCATTATCAGGGACTAGACAATATATTTGTTGGAAACACAGCGGTAACTCTTGGAAGGCTTTCCTTGGTCTGGCCAATGACCGTGTCAGTTCATCTTAAACGGTCTATGCAAGCATGGTGCAATGCCTTGTGCATGTGAGTATTCGAGGCAAAGGGGGTTAAGAAAGGGTCCCATTCTTTTCTAGCTTATTAATTTCTACTCCCTTGCAGGGCAAGAGGTGATTTAGAAAAAGAAGAAGGTTTTTCTGGTCTGTGTGAACTATTTACCAACAAAATGAGCGCGCTTTTTGTAGGTGGAAGCAAACCTATCAAGGGCTGTGGGTTCACTGGCTCATGTGTGCAGAGCCTTTGCAAGCACTAAAACTAGGAAAATTGGTGATGAACACTACTGAAACTACTATCTAAATACTGGCTCATCCTAGCTACTGTAACTAGTCTAACTACTGAAACTACTGTCTAACTACTAACTAGTCTAACTACTGACACTAAACCTGAAAACACTAAAACTACTGTAACTAGTCTAACTACTGAAACTACTGTCTAACTACTAACTAGTCTAACTACTAACTAGTCTAACTACTGACACTAAACCTGAAAATTTACAGAGCGAGTGGGGAGGGGGGCGGTGGGTGTGGTAAGCGGCGCACCTGGACTGCGAAACCCTCGAGGAGGTCCTTCTCGACGATGCCGTGAGCAATCACGGCGGAGGCCGGCGGCGGCGCTCCCTTCACGTGCCCCGAGTGGCCCTCGTCGGCTCCGAACCAACCGCCGCTGTGCGCCGAGTCGTCGCCGAACTAGGGTTAGGAAGCTCTTGTGCGCGGCCTGGGTGATGCCCAGGCGTCGAGGAGAGGGGGGCGAGGGAGTCGGCGGTGAGGGAGAGAGAGGCATCGGGGAGAGGGAGGCGAGGGAGTCGGCGGTGAGGAAGAGAGAGGCGTCGGGAGAGGGGGGCGAGGGCGTCGGCGGTGAGGGAGAGAGAAGTGTCGGGGAGACAGGGGGGAGAGATCTGGCGAGAGGGAGAGAGATGAGGGTGCGGCCGTATGTATGTGGGATTACTAAGGGCGCACTTCTGCTATGTGCGCCATAAGTATGTGGACTCTAATGGCGCACCGCCACCAGGTGCACCATTAGTATTGTGAGAAAGCAATATCTTTCACCTAACCCACTACCTAACAGAACCCCCACACTAGCCCGACTGGTCAGCACTCTACATACCCACCAGGAGGTCCTGGGTTCGATTCCCAGCCTCCCCAAATTTTTTTTTGCTTTTAAAAAATGCAGTTTGACACTTATTTGTGTTTAAATATGTTCAAACTTGTTTAAATCATAACAGTAATATTTTTTTATAAAAAAGTAATAATTTTTTAAAAATATCATCAAATTTGTTATTTGAAAATATTTATGAATATGAAAAAATATCATCAAATTTATTATTTTGAATATATCATGGGTCGGCGGCGGAGGTTGAGTAGGGGAATCGAGGGTGCAGGGGGTCGGCGGCGGCAGCCGGTGGACCGGGGGGTGCTCGGCGGCGGTGGTTGAGTAGGGGAA
>LR738712.1:641428214-641489075 GCA_902687465.1 Secale cereale
AGGGGAATCGAGGGTGCGGGGGGTCGGCGGCGGCGGTTCAGTAGGGGAATCTAGGGTGCGGGGGGTCGGCGGCGGCGGCCGGTGGACCGGGGGGTGCTCGGCGGCGAGGGGGACCGGAATCTGGCGAGGTGGGATAGCGATCGAGATGGAGGGGGGGGGTCGAGATCGAGTGTCCATGAAATTTAAAAATATTCATGATAGTTCAAAAAGTGCCCATACAATACAATCGAGGAATGAAGGGTACGATTTAAATACAATCGATCTTAGCTAGCTATCTGTTCAGAATCTTCTTGCCCTTCTTTTTCGCAAATGGAGTTCTTCTGTGGAACGGACGTCCTTTAGGTAGGGTGGTCCTGCTTCTTCTTGTGGTGTAAGCTGCTACTTCATCATCGTCGTCATGTTCGATCCTCGGGTCGCCGTACTTGTCGAAGTCTTGCTCATTGGCTACTCCATCCATTCCGATGATCTTCCTTTTGCCTCTCCTCACGACAACACGACTGGGCTTTGACGGATCCGTAATGAAGAAGCATTGGTCAACTTGGGAAGCCAGTACCCATGGCTCATTTTTCGCGGTGACGTTTGCGCCCGCGGTCTTGGATTTGGCTTCGGGTATAACCATGGTGGTGAAATACCGGTCTTCTTTTAGGACACTCTTGGCCCATCTGACACGGAACATCGGGACCTTCTCTCCAGCGTAGCTCAGCTCCCAGATCTCCTCGATCATTCCGTAGTATCTGTCCTTGTCATTACCGGTGTAGGATTCCATCGTTACCCCAGAGTTCTGATAACCATCGCTCTTCATGTCCTTGGCCTCGGTGTAGAATGTGTAGCCGTTGATATCGTACGCCTCATAGGTCATCAGGTTGTGCTCGGCGCCCTGTGGCAAGGCGAATATGAGTTGTTCTTCCGCGAAAGAATCATCATGTAAAGGGTACGACAGAAGCTTCTGCTTGAACCAACGCGTGAAACATGAGTTGTGCTCTTTGATTATATCTCCGTTCGTCCTCTGTTGGCCTCGGTCATTGTATGTCTTCTCAATAAAGGTTTTGTGCTGAACCACCCAAGGTTCGACCACGTCTATGTGTTGTAGCGCGACTAGGTTTGCTCTTTCAAAGTCGGCGAGTCGACCCTCGAAGTCGACATGCATTTCGCGGCGACCCTCACGGTGACCCCATCCAGCGAGCCTGCCGAGGTGCCTGTTGACGGGCAGACCAACGGGGTTCTTGATGCCTAGATAATTCGTGCAGTAGGAGATGCACTCTTCGGTCAGAAAGCCCCTGTCTATGCTTCCCTCTGGACGTGACATGTTGCGAACGTATCCTTTGATGACACCATTCATCCTTTCGAACGGCATCATGCTGTGCAGGAACGTCGGCCCGAGCTGGATGATATCGTCCACGATATGGACCAGCAGATGCACCATAACGTCGAAGAATGCGGGCGGGAAGTACATCTCAAGCTCGCATAGTATCACCACTATCTCTTCCTGTAGCCTTCTGAGTTGCCTCACGCCAACAGACTTCCGAGAGATGACATCGAAAAAGTTGCATCGGCCAAATAGGGTTTCACGGACGTGCGCGTCCATGATACCACGGATTGCAACTGGAAGTATCTGCGTCATCAGCACGTGACAGTCGTGAGACTTCATCCCGCTGAACTTCAGCTTCGCCTGGTCTAGGTATCTACTTATCTTCCCCGCGTAACCGTAAGGAAGTTGTACTCCTAGGAGGCAGGTGAAAAACTGCTCGATCTCCTCCTGACTTAGAGTGAAGCACGCGGGAGGGTAGTCATTTCCGGTCTTCTTGGCCTTTTTGCCTTTGCGACAACTTTCCGTGTCCTGCTTCGCCTCATCATCATCATGATCATCATGATCATCATATATAGCGTGAAGCTCATGCCTGATGCCCATTGATTTCAAGTCTGCCCTTGCTTTCGGCCCATCTTTGGTCCTCTCTGGCATGTTGACCAGGGTACCAAGCAGACTCTCGCACACGTTCTTCGTGATATGCATTACATCAAGGCTGTGAGCCACACGGTGGATCTTCCAGTACGGCAAGTCCCAGAAAACAGACCTCGTTTTCCATACCTTCAGCAGCGGCTCTGGCGCCTTTCGCTTCTTTCCCGGCTCTGGCGCCTTTTGCTTCTTTCCCGGCAGTGGGCAATCTTTCCAATTTTTCAACAGCTCGTCTATTTCCTCGCAGCTCCTCGTACGCGGGCGTCCTCGGGGTTCGGTTTCACCATCGAACAGATCCTTGCGTTTTCTCCATAGGTCATCGTCGCGAAGCCACCTTTGATGTCCCATGAACACGGTTTTCGAAGACCCGGGATCTCTATCTAGCTGGCGATACGTTGTGTCATCCATGCACCTGACGCATCCAGAAAATCCGTGGACCACCTGCCCCGCGACATATCCATAACCGAGATAGTCGTGCACCGTCGTGAGCAGCGCGGCTCTCATAGGGAAATATTCTTTCTTTGCGGCGTCCCACGTATTGGCTGGCGTTTTCCACAGCGTGTCTAGCTCCTCTTTCAGCAGCCCCAGATACAGATTGATGTCGTTCCCTGGTTGTTTCGGTCCTTCAATTAGCATACTCATGTGAATGTACTTCCTCTTCATGCACAACCAGGGGGGAAGGTTGTACATCCACACAAACACAGGCCAGGTGCTATGTGTGCTTCTCTGGCTGCCAAACGGATTGACTCCATCGGTGCTCGCACCCAGCACGATGTTCCTTGGATCGTTCCCAAATTCTGGGTCTTCGAAGTTCAACGCTTGCCACTGGCTCGCATCCTTAGGGTGACTCAGCATCTTGTCTTTTTTATCTATCTCCGGATCATTTGCGTCATCTTCTCGCTTCTTCTCCTCCCTATCCGCGTGCCAACGCAGGAGCTTTGCTACCTTAGGGTCCGCGAAATACCGCTGCAGACGAGGAGTGATCGGAAAGTACCACACCACTTTTCGAGGAGCTTTCTTCCTCTTCTTGTATCGAGTGACGCCGCACACCGGACATATGGTAGACTCCGCGTGCTCGTCCCGATAAATGATGCAATTGTTCATGCACACATGGTATTTCACGTACGGTAAATCCAGAGGACACACGATTTTCTTCGCCTCCTCCAAACTGGTGGGGCACTTGTTCCCCTTGGGAAGACGTTCGTGCCAGAATGACATGTTCTCATCGAAGCATGCGTCGGTCATTTTGTGTTTTACCTTCATCTCTAGAGCCATGAGCGTTAATTTCATGCGGGTATCCTCGGGCCTGCATCCTTCATACAATGGAGTAACCGCGTCTAACTCAAGTTGATCCATCTTGGCTTTCTCTCGGGCGGCAGCTCTTGCGTTATCGGTCTGCTTGAGAAGCAACTCTTGAATATGAGGGTCCTGCACCCAGCCCATCGATGGTTCAGCGTCGTCTGCTCCGTCGGCATCATCATCTTCATGATCATGCCCGTCGTCTGCTCCGGCATCTTCCTCATCATCATGTCCTGCATCTTCTACATGATGACTGTGTACAGCATCACCGTCGTGATCATCTCCTGGGGATTCTTCGTCTTCTCGCCCGCCCGAGCCGCGGTGGTTGTCTTGCTGCCCTTCCTCATTTCTTGCCCGGCCCCCATGGACAACTTTGTAGTCATCTTCATCACCTTGCCACCGATAGCCATCCATGAAACCACGCAAGAGCAGGTGGTCCCGCACTTGCCCAGAATCCGGGTCCGCAATAAGGCTCTTCAGCTTGCATCTTCGACACGGACATCTTATCTCCGTCTCGTTCTTTTGAAGCATCTCGGCCTTCGCGGACCTCAAAAACCTATTCACGATGCCTTTGGTCATCATGCGCACCATGGTCGCCTGCGGGGTAGAGCAAAACGATATTTTAGAACCAAGAAAAAATTTGCCATGACTTTCCCTAAAAATAGGACAAAAATGAATGCTTAATGCCAAAATTCTCACCGAAACGGAAATGAATCAACATTCCGGGAAAATATTGGCAACTATCGCATTTCAAATACCGGTACACCTCCAAACACAAACACATATGCAACACAACAAACATATGCAACACCACAAACATACATAGATCTAGCTAGGCCATAAAAAGTGCATGTGCACATTGTTGTATGGAGAACAACATAAATATAGCTTCCCCCCTTACTTACCTATCAAAACAAGGTAATTTAACCACTTAATTTGAATGAATATATGGTGGAAATGAGGTGAAAAAGAGGAGGGACCCGAGAGGAGAGGAGGTGGAGAGAATGAAGAAGTGGGGGGGGGGGAAGTGAGTGTGGTAGGAGAGGCTGTCCAAAATATCTTGTTGCTGCCCGCTTACTAATGGCGCATCAACTATAAATGCGCCATTAGTAATCAATGTTACTAATGGTGCATTTATAGTAGGTGCGCCATTACTAGTTTTGCAAAAAAAAATAACATACTAATGGCGCATTGTCGCACAGGGCGCCATTACTAGTTCAAACTAGTAAATGGCGCACTCTCGGACAATGCGCCATTAGTAGTTTTGTAAAAAAAAGAATAAAAAATATCATAAAAAAAGAGAGCATTAATGGCGCACTTTACTGCTGGTGCGCCATTACTAGTTACAACTAGTAATGGCGCACTTTGTCTGGATGCGCCATTAGTATGTTTGGACAGGCGCGCTAGTTCAAAAAAAACTTCTTGATACTAATGGCGCACTTTGGCCTTGGTGCGCCATTAGTAGTTCGAACTTTAATGGCGTATCTGTTGCTGGTGCGCCATTACTATATACTAATGGCGCACTGCTTGTCTGGTGCGCCATTAGTATCAATTCCATCTATAGCCCTTTTCCTAGTAGTGAACAGACAACTGCATTAAAAGAACTTTGCGTAAAGTAAACAATCCTTGCACCCGCAAGTACAAGCACCGTTGTTTTCTCCCTTGTGGCAACAGCACATCCCCTAGACTCATATTTCTGTCACTCAAGCTAGTCATCAGGGGGCATGAACCCACAATCAAGCATAACGCTCCCTCTTGGAGTTACTACCTACTACTTGGCCAAAGCAATAAACAGCAACGGAGAACATGCAAGAATTACTCAAGAACAAAGATATAAAAGAGGTGAATCAAATATATTACTCAAACACAATCTGAACATAGTCTCATAATCCATCAGATCCCAGCAAACTCAGCAAAGCAACAGCAGAAAGATTACATATGTGCCTCGATCATGTAGGGCAGCTCACGAGGTCTAAACCATGAAGAGCAAAGAGGGGAGGAGAACATCACATAGCTACTGATCATGGACCCATGGTCCAAGGTGGACTACTCACGACTCATCCGGGAAGCGTCAATGCTGGTGGAGAAGCTCCCGGTGGTGGTTCTCGCCTCCGGCAGGGTGCCGGGAAGAGTTCTCCTGATGCTCCCGATCTTGGAAGCGCTGCGACGGCGGAACAGAGGCGAGATCGCGAAAAAGGGTTCTGTCCTCGAGGGTTTCCGGACGAGAGGGATATATATGCGAAGGGGGGCAGCCAGCGGCGGAGCAAGGGCCCCAGGCGCCCCCCTGGCGCGGCCAGGGGTGGGGCCGCGCCAGGTGGCCATCTGGGCCTCCCCTGGCTCCCCTCTGGCCCATCTTTGGTTCTTCGCGAAGCTTCCTGTACGCTGATTTTTCCTATATTTTTCCTGGAATTTTTGGAGCACTTTTAATATGGGGGAAACCTGAAATAGAAAAACAGCAGAAAACAGGAACTGGCACTGTGGTGCACTGAGTTAATAAGTTAGTCCAAATATGATCAAAAGTGTATGGAAGTACATCAATAGAGGGGCTTTCACCATAAGCTCAACCCTTGACGAAAAATAGGAAGACGCGCTCGTCACCTTTCTGCGGGCGAATGTCAACGTGTTTGCATGGCAAGCATCCAACATCCCTGGCATTCCCAGGGAGGTGATTGAGCACCACCTTGCTGTCTGTCCTCATGCGCGGCCCGTCAAGCAGAAGGTTAGGAAGCAAGCTTTGGAACGACAAGAGTTCGTCACAGAGGAGATCCGGAAACTGGAAGCAGCGGGTTTGGTAAGAGGAGTGCTCCATCCAACGTGGTTGGCCAATCCAGTGATAGTGCGCAAGGCAAATGGGAAGTGGAGGCTGTGTATTGATTACACAGATATCAATAAAGCTTGTCCCAAGGACCCCTTCCCGTTGCCGCGCATCAACCAGATTGTTGACTCCACGGCTGGGTGTGACCTGTTGTCATTCCTCGATGCCTACTCCGGCTACCATCAGATCTTCATGGCAAGAGAAGACAACATTCATCACCCCATGTGGTACGTACTGTTTCGTACGAATGCCTTTCGGGTTGAAGAGTGCTAGCTCGACGTTTGCAAGGGCAGTCCAGATTGGTTTTGAACCCCAGCTCCATAGAAATATGGAGGCTTATATGGATGATATAGTGGTCAAAACCAAGAACATGACAACCCTTATACCGGGTTTACAAGAAACATTTGTAAATCTACGCAAGATCAATCTCAAGCTGAACCCTAAGAAGTGCGTCTTCGGCATCCTGTCCGGCAAGCTTCTCGGGTTCTTTGTGTCGCAGCGTGGGATAGAGGCCAATCCGGACAAGATCAAAGCTATAGAGCAGATTGAAGCACCCAGACGGGTCAAGGATGTGCGCCGGCTTGCTGGCTGCGTTGCCGCCATGAGCAGATTCATTTCCAAGTCTACCGAGCGCGCCCTCCCCTTTTTCAAGATTTTGAAAAAGGCAGGCCCGATGGAGTGGACACCAGAAGCTGAAGCAACATTACAAGATTTGAAGAGGTATCTTTCCTCCACGCCAATACTAGTTGCGCCTAGGCCACAAGAACCGTTGCTGCTATACTTGGAGGCAACAAACCAGGTGGTCAGCGCCGCACTAGTGGCGCAGAGAGAAATTGATGATGAGGTGATAGAAGCGACAGAGCCTGATGCCACTGGTGCAGAGACGACACAGCCGGTTGGAGTGCAGCCAAGGAAGAAAATGATGCAGAACCTGGTCTACTTTGTTAGCTCCCTCTTGCAGGGGGCTAGATCAAGGTACTCTGGTGTGCAAAAATTGCTCTTCGGCCTTCTTATGGCCTCGAGGAAGCTGCGTCACTACTTCCAGGCGCACGAGATCACTGTCGTCACTCGCCTCCCTCTACAACGGATATTGCACAATCCAGATGCAACGGGAAGAATTGTAGAGTGGGTACTGGAGCTGTCCAGCTTTGGCCTCAAGTTTGAAAGTACCTCGATGATTCAAAGCCGAGTCCTGGCGGAGTTCGTTGCAGAATGGACCGCGACGCCTGATGAAGAAGTCCAGGAAACTGCTCTCCCCGGCAAAGAGGCGAGTTGCAACTGGATCATGTACTTTGATGGAGCTTTCTCCTTACAGGGTGCCGGGGCTGGCGTACTGCTGGTCGCGCCCACTGGAGAGCACCTCAAGTACGTGGTCCAGAGGCACATCGCCAGGGAGGTATCAACGAACAATACTGCTGAGTATGAGGGGCTGCGTGCTGGTCTTAGGATCGCGACAGACCTCGGAATCAAGAAACTCATCGTCAGGGGCGATTCGCAGCTTGTCGTCAAGCAAGTCAACAAAGATTACCAGAGCCCGTTGATGAAGGCCTACGTCGATGATGTGAGAAAGCTGGAAGAGCGCTTTGATGGTATACATGCGGAGCACGTTCCCTGAGCGGAGAACGACATCGCCGATTACCTGTCAAAGCGCGCTGCCCACAAGCTACGTGTGGAACCAGGTACCTTTGTGCTTCAGCTTTCTCAGCCATCCGTTGATCCATCAACAGAGCAGAACAAGAGGAGGAAATCAGGGCCCGACAAGTACTTTCCCGCCGAGCTCCCCAGAGCCGCCGGTAAGGATGATGCCGGAGACACTGAGCCCGCCACTGGACGGCTAGCTCCGGCGGAGCGACGAGCTCTTGCCGTCGAGACAGCCGCTCCCATGGCGGAGGAAATGCCTTTAGTCCTCGCCGTCGAGCCCCAGGCTCCAGCGTGGGCACAACATACCGTCTGATTCCTCCAGACTGGGGAACTTCCTGAGGAGCAGGAAGAAGCGGAAAAAGTAGCCCGTCGGTCTGCTATGTATCAGTTCGTCGATGAAGTCCTGTACAGAAATAGACCGAACGGCGTGAAATTGAAGTGCATCCCTCGAGAGGAAGGACTGGGGCTGTTGGCAGAGATACATGGAGGCATATGTGGATCCCACATAGGGTCAAGAGCCCTTGCCGGCAAGGCATTCCGGCAAGGCTTCTTCTGGCCCACTGCCCTCCAGGATGCGACGGCACTGGTCACCAGGTGTGAAGCGTGCCAATTTCATTCAAAGAAACTTCATCAACCAGCTCAAGCCCTTCAAACCATTCCTCTCTCCTGGCCCTTCTCGGTTTGGGGGCTCGACATATTGGGCCCTTTCCCCCGCGCTGCCGGGGGCTTTGAGTACTTGTACGTCGCAATCGACAAGTTCACAAAGTGGCGAGAGGTGGAGGGAGTGAGGAAGGTCACAGCTCAGTCAGCCGTCAAGTTCTTCGAGGGACTAGTGTGCCGTTTTGGTGTACCCAACAGGGTCATTACCGACAACGGCACACAGTTCACAAGCCGCACCTTCATGCAATATTCCCAAGACCTCGGCAGCAAAGTCTGTTTCGCTTCCGTTGCTCACCCCCGGAGCAATGGTCAAGCTGAGAGGGCAAACGCTGAAGTGCTGCGAGGATTAAGGACAAAGACCTTTGATAGGCCGCACAAGAGAGGGAGGCGCTGGATTGATGAATTGCCGATGGTTCTTTGGTCGATCAGAACGACGCCAAATCGAGCCACTAGCCAGACACCCTTTGCCCTGGTATACGGGGCAGAGGCAGTCCTCCCCACTGAACTCATATACGGGTCACCTCGAGTGCTCGCTTATGATGAGCTTGAGCAAGAGCAACTGCGACAAGATGACGCAATGCTCCTTGAGGAAGATCGTCTTCGGGCGGCTGTGAGAGCAGCACGCTACCAGCAGGCCTTGCGCCGCTACCATAGCCGCAAGGTCCATGCCTGAAGCTTTGAGGAAGGCGACCTTGTTCTTCGGCGCGTTCAATCGGCCAAGAATACAAACAAGTTGATGCCAAAGTGAGAAGGCCCTTATTGGGTAATACGAGTCACCAGGCCTGGCACAGTCCACCTGGAGACCGAGAATGCTATTCCGGTGAGCAATTCCTGGAACATTGAGCATCTTCGCAAGTTTTACCCATAAGGCGCGGCTTGCCGGGCCCCCCAGCAAGCCACCCTTTTGTACAAGCTTTGCCGGCAAGGCATGTAACCCTTTGTACAAAGCCAAGCGCAGACCCTGAGCATAAATAAATGAAGCGCTGGCGCCCTAAGTTATAGCATGCATGCTGAGTCAAGTCTCGTCCTTGGTTAGGGTTGATAGTGCTTAGCGGCGGCTAACCCCTAGCTTAGAGGTCGAGTTTGCATCCCTTTGTCTTCCTTTTATCCTCTTTGGTTCACAGGACACACAGATATCCTTGTCGAAACCACTTGGGGAGAAGAAAAAGGAACGGACCAGCATCGAGGCCCCGGCAAGCCAGTGTTGCCGGGGGCTACAAGAGCAAAGATTCACCCACGGCAAACCAGGGTTGCCGGGGGCTGCAGCTTCAGATAAGTTCTTCATCCCTTGTCATGTATTCCATTATGGACTGAGGTGTGTGAAACCTTGTTTTTTTCATTAAAACTACCGTGCTGCCATAACTCTAGGCCCTAGGACTCGTTCCTGGGGCCAAGTTTGGTCGTAGTCATGGCGGCGAAAGGATGAAGCAACGAGCCTAAACCCACTTCATCCCTGCCTCCGCCAAAGGCGTGATAAAGGTCGAGCGGAGTGGGGAGACGGCAAGGACTGTTGCCGGGCGAGAAAATGTTTATCTTAGAGATATTGGGGACTTGTTCCCTGTTGTGGGTTCTACCTGCGAACAAATGACCCGGCAAACATTCCTTTTTCATTAAAAACATTCCACTCAGGTACAGTCCATAGGGAATGAAAAACATGAACAAGGAGATTACAAGTTTTAAATTTAACAGATGCCCGAAGGCTTATAAACTAAAAAGAGATAAGATGCCCGTAATGCCTTTCATGTCCCTCTCCTTAGGAGGTAGGTCAAGGAGGCGAGAAGGGCAAAAGGAGCGCCTAGGTGAGCTACGGGTGGCAGAAGACACCAAGAGGACATCTTGGTGGCCGCCCAAAGGCTGGGTGGTGATGGTGGTGCCGGAAGCAGAGCTCGAAGACGAGGTGGCAGGACGTCAGTACGCGTCAAAGGCGTCGGTGCCCCCGTACTCCAGCATGACAACCTTGCCGCCCTCCCTCTTCCTCTTCCTCTTCCACAGCCTCCGTACGCCAGCCGCCAAGGGGACGGCCCCGAGAAGTTCAAGGAGCCGGCGACGCGGATGATGGGGTCGCCGGTGCCATCGGAACCGGCGCCCGACACCTAGTTGGACCCGTCATCCTGCCGCGTACCGCCCTCGTCGTCGCTGCCGCTGTCCTCCTCATCACCCTCGTTCGAGGAGGAGTCTTCTTCATCGGAGGAGCTCTCCACGCAGCACCTTGCACGATTCCCAAAGTGCCCGAAGACCTTGACGGAGAGATGACCATCCTCCATCAACTTGAAATGGAGGGTGAGCCCATCCGTCAGGCTGTGGATACGAGCAAACGTCTTCCATCCCTGACGAAGATACATCACGTGAGGAGCAGGGAAGTCGACGTGGACCCGCGTGCCGCTGATCCCGCAGCCCCTCATGTGCAGCCGCAGCGACTCCGGCGGATCCAGCTCCATCTCTCGTGCAAATGGGATCGGGAGACGAAGGCGACGGCGCGGCGGCTGCCGCAACCTGACGAAGAACTCGCAAGGGTCATCCCCAACATGGCCCTCCACTGGAGGAGGAGCTGCTGACGGGGGCGAGGCCGGCGGGCTGCCACGTCCTCCTCTTCCCCGAGCACCCCGGCCTCGCCCACGGCCTCGCCCCTCCCTCTTCCCCTCGTGGCCGACTCTGCCGCCGCAAGTGCAGGAGAAGGAGGGACGCGTTGTCGAGCGGCGACCCTCGCCGCCACCGTTGAAGGGACGGGATTTCCTCTCTCCATGGCGAACAGAAGAGAGGAGCAGAAGCTGAAGGAGAAAGAAGATGGAAGAGTGCGGGGCGCCATCCCTCCCCTCCCGTTCTTTATAAAGGGGCGGGGCTGGGGCTCGACTGCGCCGCTCGGCCAATCAAGACGCAGAAGGCGCAGGGAGCCGGGACCGACCCGCCGCCCCAACCGACGACGGCCCGGTTTCCCGCCTCCACCGTTTGCCACCCCAAGGGCATGGGAGGCACGTGGCAGACGTGCAGAACCGAGGGGACGAGTGAGGTGACCTCTCCCAACCCCGTGATCGTGGGGAGTGGACGCCTTGAGGACCGTGCCTAGGCACCATTCAGTAAATGGGCCGCGTCTCCACACCTCCCCCCGGTTATGGGGAAGGCGCGAAGCCACCTCTTTACTGCGACGTGACGCATGCCTGCGGAAACCGCCCCGCGCATGCCGCCTACATCACGAACGCCCCTCCACCCCGCGCCATGCGCGCGGGTCGTGGGAGGCGCAGCGCGTGGAAAATCTTACCACGGTGAAAACCGCCCCGCCTGCCCGCGCACCATTCTGGGCCTAGCCCAACAACGCGTCGCGCTTATGTGTGGCCCAGGCCCGAGGGCTCCTGTCGATGTACAAAAAGAGGGGTACACTTTTTGTACCCCTATGACTGTGCGCGGGCAGTCTGAGCCATGGGCACCACCATGCCAAGCATGGCACGGGAGGTGAGCCAGGGTAAGACCGAAGCTCGATGGAACTGGAGCAACACCAAGAACAAGACCACAAAGAGCAAAGGGACGAAGCGGCTTCCCCCGGCAAGATCCTTGCCGCGGCAGCTCGCCCCACGCCTACGGAGCGGATCACCCTTGAGTCCACTGCCCCCATGGGGCAAGGATTCGGGAAATATCCCTGTGGTGTCATGCAGATATTTGTGAAGACATTCAAGATCAGATACACACACTAAGAAGACGACGACCCTTGGCGGGATCCCAGCCAAGGAGGACCACAAGACCCCCGGCAAGCACCTTGCCGGGGACATCTGCAGGGCCACCATTAGGCCAACGCCAACTAAGCTTCCACCGCCCCATGCAGCTGCCGACCCAACCAGCTAGGCAGGCACCTGCGTGGCGACATGCAGATCTTCGTGGAAGACCCACCATCGTGCCGCCTCAGCTGCCTGCCTGCCTACATGGCGTCTCAGGCATCGCTGGCCAGGGCACGTGTCAACACAAGAAGGAGCGGCGACGGACAAGATGGATGTCTCCCCCGTCACCGATAAAGCAAGGACACCTAAGCTAGGCACATTAAATGCGCCTTGTCATGTAATGCGAGGGATAACTTCACATCACTATACCCTTTCCACCTCCTGTGTGCCACTGTGGCAACCCCTTTTCCCTATAAAAGGAGGCCCGAGGCGACCAGGAGAAGGATTCGGCTCTTCAGAACTCCTCACGACTCGGCTTTTTGGAGCTCCTCACGCCCCTTAGCTAGCTAAAGAACACAAACATATAATCCACCAAAGCAGGAGTAGGGTTTTACGCATCTTTGCGGCCCAAACCTTGGTAAAGGAACCGTGTGCTAACTGTTGGATCCGCTCTTCTCTCAACCCCGCGCCCTGCAACCGTAGTAGGGATTCTTGTGATCCCATAGGTGTCGATCCAATACCCCGACAGACACGCATCATATTGTCATATTGACATGCATGATCATGTAGTTGACATCATATTTGTGGCAAGGCCACCATGCATAATTTTTCATACATGTCACTCTTGTTTCATTGCACATCTCGGTACACCGCCAGAGGCATTCATATAGATTCATACTTTGTTGTAGTATCGAGTTGTAATATCGAGTTGTAATGAAAGTGTGATGATCATAATTTTTAGAGCATTGTCCTATGGGAGGAAAGGCTAAATCAATAAAGCCCCTCCGCCAAAAAAAGACCAAAGAAAAAAATAAAGGCCCAAAAAAAGGGACAATTGCTAATATATTTGTTCCACACTTGTGCTTCAAAGTAGCACCATGTTCTTCATTGTAGAGAGTCTCATGCTTAGTCACTTTATATACTAGTGGGAATTTTCGTTATATAACTTGGCTTGTATATTCCAACGATGGGCTTCCACAAATGCCCTAGGTCTTCGTGAGCAAGCAAGTTGGATGCACACCCACTAGTTTCTTTTGTTGAGCTTTCATACATATTTAGCTCTAGTGCATCCGTTGCATGGTAATTCCTACTCACTCACATTGATATCTATTGATGGGCATCTCCATAGCCCGTTGATACGCCTAGTCGATGTGAGACTATATCCCTCCTTTTGTCTTCTCCACAACCACCTCTCTATACCACCCATAGTGCTATCTCCATGGCTCACGCTCATGTATTGCGTGAAAGTTGAAAGGTTTGAAAGAATAGAGTATGAAAACAAGTGCTTGGCTGAAATCGGGGTTGTGCATGGTATGAATATTTTGTGTGATGAAGAGGGAGCATAGCCAGACTATATGATTTTGTAGGGATAACTTTCTTTAGCCATAGTATTTTGAGAAGACATGATTGATTTGTTAGTATGCTTGAAGTATTATTTCTTATGTCAATATAGACTTCTATCTTGAATCTTTCAGATCTGAACATTCATGCCACAATTAAAAGAATTACATTGAAAAACTATGTTGGTTAGCATTCCATGTCAAAAATTTTGTTTTTATCATTTACCTACTCGAGGACGAGCACGAATTAAGCTTGGGGATGCTTGATACGTCTCCAACGTATCTATAATTTTTGATTGTTCCATGCTATTATTTATGATGTTTTGGATGTTTAATGGGCTTTGTCATACACTTTTATATCATTTTTGGGACTAACCTACTAACCCAAAGGCCAGTCCAGATTGCTGTTTTTTGCCTGTTTCAGGGTTTTGCAGAAAAGGAATATCAAATGGAGTCCAAATGGAATGAAACCTTTGGGAGAGTTATTTTTGGAGAAAATCACGCACGGGAACTTGAGAACCACGGAAGGGGAGCCACGAGGTGCCCACGAGGGTGGGGGACGCGCCCCCCTTCCAAGGGCGCGCCCCTGCCTCGTGGGCCCCTCGAGCGTCCCTCGGTGTCCTCCTTCCTCCTATATAAGTCTACATGCCCCGAAACCATCAGCAACAGAGAGAAAACCCTAATTCCACCGCCGTAACCTTCTGTTCCCGTGAGATCCCATCTTGGAGCCTGTTTCGGAGCTCCGTCAAAGGGGGGGCTCCATCACGGAGTGCTTCTACATCATCATCATCGCCCTCACCATGAGTTGTGAGTAGTTTACCCCAGACATTCGGGTCCATAGCTAGTATCTCTCTCTCTCTGGATCTTAATACAAAGTTCTCATCGGTCTTCGAGGAGATCTATTCGATGTAATCTCTTTTTGCGGTGTGTTTGTCGAGATCCGATGAATTGTGAGTGTATGATCAAGATTATCTATGAGAAATATTTGGTTCTTTTCTAAACTCTTTATGGGTGCTCATAATATCCTTGCAAGTCTCTTTGAATTATTGGTTTGGTTTGGCCTACTAGATGTATAATTCTTGCAATGGGAGAAGTGCTTGGCTTTGGGTTCAATCTTGCGGTGTCCTTTCCCAGTGACAGTAGGGGCAGCAAGGCACGTATTGTATTGTTGCCATAGAGGATAAAAAGATGGGGTTTATATCATATTGCTTGAGTTTATCCCTCTACATCATGTCATCTTGCTTAAGGCGTTACTCTGTTCTTATGAACTCAATCCACTAGATGCATGATGGATAGCGGTCGATGTGTGGAGTTATAGTAGTAGATGTAGGCACGAGTCGGTCTACTTGTCTCGGACGTGATGCCTATATACAATGATCATGCCTAGACAGTCCCATAATTATTCGCTTTTCTATCACTTGCTCGATAGTAATTTGTTTACCCGTCGTAGAATACCGCTATCATGAGAGAAGCCACTAGAGAACACTATGGCCCCCGGGTCTATTCTCAACATATCAATCTACATCTACTTTACTTTAACCACTTTTTTATTTTGTTCTTTTAAAAAAATACCAAAAATATAAACTATCATCTCTATCAGATCTCACTTTCGTAAGTGACCGTAAAGGGATTGACAACCCCTTATCGCGTTGGCTACGAAGTTCTTATTTGTTTGTGCAGGTGTGAGGGACTCGCGCGTGGTCTCCTACTGGATTGATACCTTGTTTCTCAAAAACTGAAGGAAATACTTATGCTACTGTGTTGCATCTCCCTTTGCTCTTCGAGGGAATAGAACACAAGCTCGAGAACTAGCAATCCCGCATCTCATTGAACTTCAAAAAAAGGAGATGAATATGCATGTGTTAGTTGTGTGATAGATATCGACAATGATGTAAAAAATGTGAGTAGTGTTCTGGCAAACATACCCATAGCTGTCTTTCAGATTTGGTACTTTGGGACGCCATCATGCGAATGTTCTCGCAAATGTAGTATGCACATAGTTCAGTCCCGTGCGCTTGCTTCAGGGCCTTTAAGAGAATGGAATTTAGTCAGATAATAAATAATCAAGCATGATAATTAATTGTATTGAAACAAGAATTAAAGAGACTAGTCGTCAACCCGTGCATTCGCACGGGCTAGTGTATATTTTTTGCGGATTTATTCTTTTGTTTGAATTCAAATATGTATAACTTTTATAGATGGTACCATTACATATTTATCATTTAAGAATTTTCGCGTATGAACAGATGAAATTTGAAATTATATCTTTATGTGCCTTTTCAGAAAATATATTTACAGTTTTTCAATATGCTGCAGCATTTGGTTTACTGTACAAAATTGCTAATATATATATTTATAACATGAGTTTATATCATATTTACTCTAAGTGTAAAGACAGAAAAATAAATTTCCTACTCTGGATTCATAGTGCTTAATATAGATTCGGCGTAACATTTTTGGAAACCATTAAAGGCTAGCTATCAAAAGCCAAACATATATAGGTGATCTCTGTTCCAAATGGACTTAGATAGAAATGAAGCAACTACTCCCTCCGTTCCTAAATGTAAGTCTTTTTAGACATTCCAAATGGAATACAACATACAGATGCATGTAGACATATTTTAGAGTATAGATTCACTCATTTTGCTCCATATGTAGTCATTTGGTGGAATCTCTAGAAAGACTTATATTTGGGAACGGAGAAAGTACATTATATTGAGATCCTTAAGTGCTTCCTGTGAATATATTTACCGCATGATTAGGAATTACTGAAAATGGGAGAGGCTCCCCACTGGTACTAAGTTAGAAGGGAAATTGGCAAGTGACTTGCAAACAAATAAAACAGAGAAACAATTATAAGAAAATTAGAGATAGAAATAGAGTGAGTATACATAATGTTGCATGCTTACTGGAACTGTATGCAATACTGCCCCAAATTAATACTATATGTGGTAAATAAAATATAAGTTCCGTAGTACTTCCAATATTTAAATTATAAATAGTATGTTGACTTGGCAGATCAGATATATGCAGTAAACAGCAGGTTAGCACAGAATTAATTTATGGAATCCTGTAAACATCATCGGTGTTCCAATCCTTCGTCCTTGTAGAGATAGATAATATGCACCCCTATTTATTTAAGCACTAACGTTAAGAAAATTTATATCTTGACACACCATGGTGTTTCAGTACACTATATGGATGGATATCAAGAACCGACACTAAAAATTCCACGAAACTATTAGTTTTATTCTAATCAGTTTATGAGAGAACTAAATTAACTCATGTTGCTTGTAGACCGTATCTAATTACTTCCCTGCTGCCTGGGACAAAATACGACTACAGGATCAAATCAGGACTGCCCTACTACTACTCTGTTTAAAATTATGCTACATCGATGCTTATTTATGTACCAAAAATCGAAATATTGAATCCGGGCAGCAACACTTCCTCTCCTGCTGCCTCAATCACTTCCTCGAATTCAACTACAACCCTGCCACCATGTGATTTTTGTCTTTGAAATGTCCTTCATTTACCGCATTAACATTCTTATTTATGCAAGACGACAACTTCACGATTTTTATATCGTGCGATGAACTGTATACATTGCCACTGCTCGATGTTGCGTTTTCCCCTTGGTTGGCTACTTGCTGCCAAATTTCTTCTTCCCCATGTCCAGGAGGATAACACTAATATGTTTGCATTCTTCTTAATTTCTCACCATGCAGAACTCCACGGGGCCTCAAAGAAGAGTCTGTATGTGAATGCATGCCGTGAGGGAGAGATCCACACTCTTTTTTACGGATGTGTTCGGAATCATTACCTAGTACCTTGCTAAGATACTTTCAACCATGAGACTTCTATTTTATTTGTATCTCTTCCGAGAATCATAGAGCATCTTCTGGTTATCACTGGTACTCCTGCAATAATATAGAACATGAAACAAACAATAATTAGAATACATTCATGCATCCACCCACCTAAAACCAACTAAACTGCATTTAAAATCTGATTATTTCAAGTCAAAGAGGATCAAATAATTTGGAAATAATATATTGAGAGGATCATTATTTCCTTTGAAGCGCAATAAAAGCCTAATTCAGTTCTAGTCGTTAAAGGAATTAATCCAGAAGCAATTTGTTAGTTAAACGTGCTAATTAGGATCCAATCCCCCAAGCACGTAAGTATCCTATGGCTGTGTGCATCAAGATATGCAAGGCCGGGGGTATTCGTCCTTTTCTAAAAAAAGAAAATAAGTACCGTGGGCCTGTCCGCACTCCCTGCAGCTTTCTGCGTGTAGGTTATGCTTGCAGTATCCCTTATCTTACTTTCCCACTTTGATATGCATGTGTTATCTCCGATGACCCAGACCGACCTAATTTATACAATATCTGCAATCACGGAAAATCCAATGACAAATCACAAAAGGTAGCGTAGAAAAATTGGCTATGATTGCATAGGGATGGAAGGAAACCTGGGAATCAATCGATTCATGCACATCAACTTGTGTTGTTGTTAGTTCAGCGGGAATCTTGATGTGGCAAGAAGTCCTGCAATCTGTTTGCTTCATGCTCGACACATCACGGGGTTCATTTTTACCCTCATTGACGCCGGTTTTCCTTTAACTTACAACATGATCAAAAAAATTCCTTGTTGAAGTCATCAACTGTGGCAAGGTCTTGGTCATGCTACCAGCGAGGAACGTGCAATGCGGGCACTGGACGGGAGGAGCGACGCGGACGGCACAAATCATAGTAGCTCTGTCCTTCTCCATAAACCCCACCCCCTGCACATCACCGAGTTGATGATTGAGTTAGGTTTAATGAGAGGAGAAAATAGAGATCCACCCGTGCATGAAAGATTGACAATGGACGTGTCTTTTTCTACAATGCTCAGAAGACAACCAATCCCTAGATCAACAATTAGCATAAATCTCTCCAATCATCTGTCAACGTTCCAACTAATAACTAATTAGAGTTTACCTTTTTCCCTAGATCAATTAATTAGTATGAATCTCTCCAATCATCTGCGTGGAATCATCTTCCATGGGAGCATACGAAGTCTCCTTCTTCCCTTGTCTTCTCATGCTTGAATTTACAGTAGCTTTGGTCTCCTCAAATTGGTTGTAGCCTTCTCTCTTCCAAGTAGACAAAGGGAGCAGTGCATTGACGCAACAACAGCAGATTGAATCGTGTGGCTACAACGGCAACTCCATCCTGCAAGCAGCGTAACTCAGAGTAGTAGAACTTGATGGCCACTGTGAGGAATAGCGGCATGGCGATCAGCAGCAGTTTCAGGCGGCCAGAGCATCACATGCATGTGTTTGACGGTTGGCCAGATCAATTCTTTTAGGCCGGGAATACTGAACAAAGGATTATTACTCACACGTACATGTTTGACATCTAGTTTCTTTGACATGGACAATTTCTTTAAACTGTATTAGTTTTAGGATCAACCAATCCCTAGATCACATACGGGAGCAATCTTGTTTAGCATGGACTCTTTCTTTAAACCGTTTTGGTTTTATGTTGATCATGTTTTATTCACAACAGAGAAAAAAATTAACAGTGAATTAAATGGATCAATCTACACCGTTATATCTCGGTCCCAGCAGATTAACGGTCGGTAATTTCTAATTAATGTGGGAATTTCTAGGGAGTGCCTAATTAGTATAGGTATAGATAGCTAGCTACTACTACTTAATTACTTACCTTAGGTCGAAACCAATACAGCTTTTGTCGCCATTTGCCTGGAGTCACTTTGATGAACTTTTCCCAAGCCCTGCCCGCCGGCAAAGAAAATGAATAAAGGGGTTATTAAATAGTTGACATCAGGAAATGATGAACTAATAGGCCGAGATATATATATAGTTAATAATGATTGAAATTACCTGTCGACTATCCCCTTCATGATGGTGTAGTCACTTTGTTTTCTCCATAGTGAGTCCAGTACTTCAACTGTTCCTTCTTCAACTTTAATGACTGACAAGATCCAGTGGTAACTGCATGCGCACACGTTTGCATGTCTTAATTAAGCGGGTATGTGCATAACACTCATCAACTACCCTAAACCATATACACTTAATTATTAACATCTAGCTAGCTAGCTAAGAAAAAACAGAATTTGTAGTATACAAGATAGTGTTACTCACATGAAGTTATAAGGAAGTAGTATATCTTCATTGGTATTGAGGCGCATCAAGAACTCTAGCATGTTGTCCTCTACACCTTTTTTACAATATTTCAAATTCCATAAGTATTCATTAATGGTATTTGGGTCAATGAACCTAATGCTATAGCGTCTAGCTTTTTTCATTTCATACATCTTCATCCTGCATAATACCACAAAAAAGAATATAGTGAGGGTAATTATAGGTAATGATCGATCAATGAGAACTACAGATAACAATTAAGACTTCAATTACAGAAAGAAATCACTTACATGCAATAGAAACTGACGAGAGATTTGTCGAGTGCGTCTTGATTGAATAACTGAAACATTTTTGAATACTCAATGGACAGAGCATTCCCATGGAAGTAATGATCTTCCTTGACATTCACCATGAGGGACTCTCGATTGGAACTCTTGGTAATTTTCATGTACCAGTCATGCAGTTCATACATTCTCGTTGGGAGGTTCTTGACCTCATCAGGCTCTACCAAAGGTTGTCCGCGGACATATTTCCGTTTTAGTTCCTCCTCTGCAAAAGTATCCATGGGCTCGAGCCCTAGGAGTTGTTCTACAGTGCATCCAATCTCTCTAGCCTGCCTTCTATGATCGTCGGTTATTAGCACATGTGGGGAGATATTCGGTGGTACAACAAGCGGGGGGGTCGATTGCGCCGCCTGTTCTCCCAGCTGGGGAACGGTTTTCCCGCATTTTTTGCCAGCTGCTTGGCTCGAGCACGAGCTCGACTCCTTCTGTAGTCGTGCTCGATGTGCCTTCTTGATTTGGCGCTCATAGTCTGAGTCAACAGGCTTGGGAGCTGGTTTTCTTGCCATATGAATAAAGTGATCAACGACTTTCACAGGCACTTTCTCCATTTGCGGCGGTGACGGTTTCAGTCCAAAATGGGCGTCCACTTGGGCCTTCACTATGGCTGTGGTTTCCTCGTCGTTCATGTCATAAGGCCTCTGAGGAAGAGGAGTGAGTCTTGGATCATATTGAACTCGCTTGCCTCCGCCTGTACATCCTGTACTACCTTGACTTGTTGCGTCGGCTCTCTTCCGCGACTGCCGAGGCAGCGGAGACGGCTGACGTGGCTGAATCGGGCGAGAGGAGTGGCCTGACGCTGTGTCGGTCTTGGAGGAGCGGGAGTCTGCTGACGCGGTGGCGGACTTCGAGGAGGAGTCGGCTGACGATGTGTTGTACATGGAGGAGGAGTCGGCTGATGGTGTGCCGGACTTGGAGGAGGAATCGGCTGACACTATGCCGGACTTGGAGGACAAGTCGGCTGACGTGGTGGCGGACTTGGAGTAGCAGGAGTCTGCTGACGCGGCCGAGGACTTCAAGGAGTCGAATGACGTGGTGTCGGTGGCCTTTGAATGATGATGCAATCCTTTCTCCATAGGATGATACGATGTATGGCCTCTCCCAGTGTGTGCTCGTCGTCACCTCCAGGAATGTCAAGCTCTAGCCCTAAATATTGGTCCACCACCTCATCAACCTAGACATGAGCATAGCCGGCTGGAATCGGGTTGCAATGGAAGCTTGCTTCTGGGATTTGTATAAGCAATGTCGTCCGCCACCTTCATGGATATGTTCCTCATTTTGACGTGTAGCTCACAGTTTGTGTTCTCGGCGATGTCATCCACATGGTATCTATCCAGCAGTGCGTCGCCTGGGGCGAAACCCACGCTGCTTCTTGGCATGGATGGGATGATGCTATCCAAAGCTGGATCATCCGCTAGGTGCTGCAACTGTTGAGACCCCCTTTCCTGGCTAAGTGAGTCGATTTGCTGCTGCTGCTGCAATTTGAGCGCCAACTCCGCGTGCGCTGATTCTAGGCCTTTTAGGCGTTCTGCTTCCTTCTTCCTCTCCTCCTCCTCTAGGTTCTTCCTTCTCACACGGCTTCAGTAGTCGGCCCTCCAGTCCGAAAAGCCCTCATACCACGGAATAATGCCCTTGCCTCGTGTTCTTCTCAGGTGTTCAGGATTTCCCAGGGCGCGTGTCAGGGATATTACTAGCAGGTATAAACCGGCTAGGGAGATCCGGATTATGGTAATGTAGCTGTGTAACTATAAATTCAGTAGAGGTTACGGCCCATGAAGGCCTAGGGCCCATGTGTAAAGTTTACGGTTTGTAAACCGTCCTATCATGTAACTTGAGACACAAGGAAGAAAGAGCAGAGACCGAGGCAGACACAATTATGAGCCAGCCTCGGGACACTGTAAACCGGACCAGGCGTCGCCTCTTATATAAAGGGATGACCCGGCGACGGTTCAGAGACAGGAAACAATCCATCGAGAGACAGTCAAGCAATCTGCTCCCTGTTCATCGACGCCCAAGCAATACCAAACCAAACTAGACGTAGGCTTTTACCTTCATCGAAGGGGCCGAACTAGTATAAACCCTCTGTGTCCTTTGTGTGCTTTTAACCCCTTCAAGCTAACCTGTGCGATGGTTCCGCTACTAAGTCCGTTAAACCGGACATCTGCCGTGCTAATTCCACGACAGTTGGCGCCCATCGTGGGGCCTCCGCACGATGGTTTCGTGTTCTTGAAGGGCAGCTTTGAAGGACTCAAGGGCTACACGGTCGGCCGGATGACCAAGAGTCGCCGCGGCCGGATCTACATCGATGACGCAGGCTGGGGCCCGCAAGCTGATTCAATCGAATACGGGTACCGGGTTCCCTTCGGCGACATCCACGTCTTCATCGGCAAGATTGGTGAAACGGGACTTGAGCCGGACATCTTCCCCGACATCATCGAGCCGGCTCAGCGTGCGAGATCGGCCCGGATTCAGCCTGCCATGAAGCGCGTTCTCGTAGGAGCAATACATGGAGTCCAAGCCGAGGACGGATCAGATTCTGGTGGCGAGACGGTTGTCTATTCCAATGATGAATCCTCATCCGAAGAGACTGAATCCTTGTATCTGTTGCGGGACGGCCGATCCGAGGGTGTGTCCGACGGGGATAGTATTCCGGACCCCTTTGATCTGCCAAACCGGGTGGCTGTCTTTATGGCCGGATCACAACCTACGCCACAGCCCACGGTGACCGGGGCGTTCACAGCTGGGGCAGGGGGGAGCGGCCAAGCTCCCTCGTCCTCTGACGCTCTATCCGCCTTGATAGAGGAGTTGACAACATGGGCAGTAGCAGTGGTGGCTCCCGCTGACAAGGCGCGGCATGATGCAGAAATCCTACAGCTGAAGGGCCGGATCAAACAAGCCAGACAGGATCTAAATGCGGAGAAAGCTATGATAGCAACAAGGCAGGCAGAGCCTGGATTCTCAGGCTTTCCAGCTCAGGATGGATCAGGCCTCTGCACAGGGAGTAATGAATAGAAGGAATCAGTCTCGTCTACCACCGGTCTATGAGGCGATGAATCTCTTTGGAACACCAGGAGTGGGAGCCAGCAATAATCTAAAGGCAAACGGAGGGGAGCCCCAGTGACACGTGAACCGGTTCAACAACCCACTGCGGAGCAAGATCGACGGGTTATACCCACGCCTCACATCCCCACTCCTCCTGGCCACTACTCAAACCCCCTGGATAACATTTTCGCTGCCGCTTCACGCCTGGCCGCCTTACCCATTGAGGGGACATCCCCCGTGGCAATGGAAGCACGCAGGGTCAAGGATCTGCTCAACACGGCATTGACACAGCAGCAGGCTTACTCCTACAGCAGGGAGAGACTTCATTCAACACCCCGCCACAGCCGGAGTTATACTAGGCATTGGGATGAACCGGAGGTGTCCAGTAGTGAACGGAGGCGACACCGTCACAGACAGGATAATCCGGCGGGCGCACAGGCGCAAGCTCAGGAGGCGGTAAACCGGGCTAGACCTACGGCCCGCGAGGATATCCGCCAAATGACGCCGGTTCACACAACCACAGCAGAGACGGGAGTCACGGCGAGTTCCTTTGGAGTGCAATGTCTTATTCCCGCTTTACAAAGCATAAGATTACTCAAGGATTTCAAGGGTCCACGTAAAGTGCCTAACTACACAGCAGATTTGGCTCCAGAGGCTTGGATTGAGAGCTATGAGATGGCTATGGAGATGCTGGACGTAGATGAAGCGGCATGCGCAAAGTATTTTACCATGATGCTTGAGGGTACAGCCCAGGCCTGGTTAAAGGGCTTACCACCTAACTCCATCGGATCATGGGGTGAGTTGCGCTGCCAATTTATCAAAAATTTCAAGGACACGTGCAAACAGCCAATGTCAGTGGTGGACCTAGCGGCATGTATACAAGGAGATCAGGAGCCTATGAGTGCATGGGTACGGCGAGTGTCAGAAATCTTGCACTCTTCGAACAGTATCAGTCCCAGTACGGCAATAGTAACGCTGGAAAACAATTGCCGGTTTGAGTCTCTGAAATTGAAGCTGGGAAGGCTCAAACGGGATTGTAATGACATGGGAACTCTCATGAGCGCTTTGGTAAAGTATGGGGACTCTGACAACACTAAGTATCCAGAAGCGGATGGAAATACATCCGGAAAGGCAAATAAACCTGCTAAACCGGCGCAAGCTAATCCGGTCGGAACAGGCTTCAACGGTAAGCGAAAGGCAGAGGGTGGCTCTGATTTTGTGGCCAAGACCAGAGTTCAAGGAAGCTTTCAACGCAGCAAGGGTAGACTACCTCCACAGAGCGGTGGAGGGTTCATTAATCTGGAGCGACATTTGAATGAGCCTTGCCTGAAGCACAGCATGGAGGAACGCCCAGCTAAACACAGATGGGGGGAATGCCGGGTCATGATGGAGGCCATGAACCGGGCCAGATTCAACAACGGACCACCGGGCGGCGGTTCAGGCCCCGGGTTTCATGGGCCGGGTCACCAGGGTAATGCCTCCGGATCAGGATACCATGGCAGCAACAATAGCTACAACTCAGGCAACCATCAATATGGTCAGGGCGGTTACAATAACCAAGGCAACCATCAGTATGGCCAGGGCGGTTACAATAGCCAGGGCAACCAACAGCAGGGCCAAGGTAATCACAACAACCAAGGCAATCAGCAACGTCAGTAGCAGCAACAGTCCGGTTATCAGAGTAATTCGAAGGAGCTGAGTAGTGGACAATATCATGTGTTCACTACGAGTTTGTGCAAACGAGATCAAAAAATCCTAAAGTGGGCGGTACACACAGTTGAACCGGCCGCACCACGATTCCTGCACTGGTCGGAACAACCTATTGTATGGAGCAGAGAGGATCACACGCCGCGGGTTGATAATCCGGGTCAGCTGGCCTTAGTAGTGGCACCACAGGTGGGTGGCTACAAGTTCACCAAGGTACTCATGGACGGCGGCAGCATCATCAATATCTTATATTATGAGACCTTCCGTCGCATGGGGCTGACGGATAAGAAGTTAAGACAGTCGAACACGGTATTTCATGGTGTCGTGCCAGGTAAATCAGCTTACCCAGTTGGGAAAATTGACCTAGAAGTTACCTTTGGAGATGAACAGGATTCCAGGTCAGAGACGATAACCTTTGAAGTTGTAAAGATCCGGAGCCCATATCATGGCCTGTTTGGACGTCCGATTTACGCCAAGTTTATGGCTAGGCCGTGCTATGTTTATCTGCAGCTCAAGATGCCGGATCACAAAGGAACCATCACGGTTCATGGAAGTTGCAAGATCGCATTGGAGTGCGAGGAAGGAGACGCTGCTTATGCAGAGGAAGTATGTGCTACGAAGGAATTGAAATTTTACAAAGACAATGTTGATCCGGCAGATATGTCCCCGTTGAAGAAACCGACTACAGAGCATGATCCGGCGTTGAAGTTCAAATGGCAAAGAAAATCAAGCAAGTCGACTTTGTGCCAGGTGACTCATCCAAGCAGTTCACTATCAGCTCTAACCTTGATCCTAAATAGGAAAGCGCGCTCATCGAGTTCATCCGTGAGAACCGGGATATCTTTGCATGGAAACCTTCTGACATGCCAGGTATACCGAGGGAACTCGCTGAGCACAGTCTTAATATTGATCCGAAGTTCAAACCGGTCAAGCAGTATCTGCGCCGCTTCAACGAAGAAAGGCGCAGGGCTATAGGGGAAGATGTGGCCAGGCTTTTGGCCGCAGGGTTCATAGTCGAAGTGTTCCACCCGGAGTGGTTGGCTAATCCGGTGCTAGTGTTAAAGAAAAATGGAAAGTGGAGAATGTGTGTGGATTACACGGACCTAAACAAAGACTGTCCAACCGATCCTTTTGCTCTCCCCCGTATTGACCAGATCATTGATGCTACGGTGGGATGTGAGCGGCTAAGTTTTCTGGATGCATATTCAGGGTATCACCAGATCAAGATGGCAGTTAAGGACCAGGAGAAGACAGCTTTCATAACTCCTTTTGGTGCCTTTTGCTATGTGTCTATGCCTTTTGGGCTAAAGAGTATCCAAGCAACTTACCAGCGTTGCGTACAGAATTGTCTTAAGGGGCAGATAGGGAAAAATGTTCACGCTTATGTGGATGATATCGTGGTGAAATCAAGGAAGGAGGAGACATTGATAGAAGACCTCAAGGAGACCTTTGATAACCTTCGGGCCTATAAGATGATGCTTAATCCGGAGAAGTGTGCTTTCGGTTTTCCGGCGGGCAAGCTCCTCGGATTTTTGGTGTCGAACAGAGGAATAGAAGCCAATCCGGAGAAGATCAAGGCAATCACGTCCCTAACTAAACCAGCTTGCATCAATGACGTTCAGCGTATCGCCGGCCGGATTACCGCGTTGAGCCGGTTCATCAGTCGTCTGGGGGAGAAGGCAATTCCGCTTTATCAGATGTTAAAAAAGACAGATCGGTTTATATGGTGCGATGAGGCAAACGCTGCGTTTGAGGATTTAAAGCGGCAACTGGCAGAACCACCAGTCCTTGCCGCCCCTGTTGATAAGGAGCCGCTGCTGTTATATGTCGCCGCCAATGCACGGGCAGTTAGCGTGGAAATCATGGTCGAGCGCAAAGAAGCAGGAAAGGAGTATCCGGTTCAACGTCCGGTTTATTATGTCAGTGAGGTTCTCATTGAATCCAAGCAAAGGTACCCGCATTGGCAGAAGCTGGTATATGGCGTGTTCATGGCAAACCGAAAGTTGAAGCATTATTTCCAAGGCCGCCCAATAACTGTTGCCAGTTCAGCTCCATTGGGGGATATAATCCAGAACAGGGAAGCCACTGGCAGAGTGGCGAAGTAGGCCATTGAGCTTAGCCCGCACGGATTGAAGTATGTGCCACACACCGCTATCAAATCCCAAGCATTGGTGGATTTCAATGATTGGACAGAATTGCAAGCACCAGAGGAGAAGCCGGATCATACATACTGGACTATTCACTTTGACGGTTCGAGGCAATTAGAGGGCTCGCGGGCTGGAGTTGTGTTAACTTCCCCGCGAGGTGACAAGTTTTGTTATGTCCTCCGTCTAATCTTTCCTTGTACTAACAATGCAGCAGAATATGAGACATTGCTTCATGGCCTGCGGATGGTTAAGGAGATGAACTTGAGCCGGGTCAAGTGTTTTGGTGATTCAGATTTAGTGGCACAGCAAGTATCCGGCAAGTGGGATTCTAAAGACCCTCTCATGGCAGCATACAGACGAGAAGTTGAAGCAGTCGCAGGATATTTCAAAGGGTATCAGGTGGATCACATAGACCGGCGAAAAAATGAAGCGACCGATGCTCTAAGCTGGCTGGGTTCTCAGCGTAAACCGGTGCCACCGAATACTTTTTTGGATGAGCTACACAGTCCATCAGTTCAGGTACCGTCGGAGGAAGATCTGGCCGTTCCTGATCCGGAAGCACAGCTAGTTGCAGCACTTCATGTTATTCCGGATTGGACACTCCCTTACTTGGCATATCTAAGCCTTGGTGAGTTGCCAGGTGATGAGATTGAAGCAAGACAGATAATCCGGCGATCCAAATCCATGACAATTGTAAACGGAGAACTTCACCATTGCAGTGTTTCTGGAGCATTTCAGGGGTGTGTATCATCCGAGGAAGGCTGTGACATCCTTCGAGAGATTCATGAAGGGGATTGTGGTCATCACGCCGGATCAAAATCCTTGGTGGCTAAAGCTTTTCGACATGGGTTCTATTGGCTGACAGCCCATGCAGATGCGGAGGATCTAGTCCGTAAGTGTGATGCATGCCAGAAATTTTCACGACGTGCTCTTGTTCCGGCACAGGAGCTGCGGATGATACCAATTACTTGGCCGTTTGCGACTTGGGGGCTCGATATGGTTGGGCCTTTTAAACGATCCCAAGATCAAAAAACTCATCTGCTGGTTGCTGTGGATAAATTTACAAAGTGGATTGAGGCAGAGCCTGTGGGCAAGTGTGATGCGGCAACAGCGGTTAAATTCATCAAAAAGGCAATTTTCCGGTTTGGCTTTCCACACAGCATCATCACAGACAATGGCACCAATTTATCTAAAGGAGAGATGGAAGAGTTTTGTCAACAGGAGCATATTCGCCTAGATGTGTCTTTTGTAGCTCACCCTCAATCCAATGGTCAAGCTGAAAGGGCCAATCAAGAGATTTTGTGAGGTATCAAGCCCCGGCTTATGACTCCCTTGCAAAGAACACCAGGGTGCTGGGTTAAGGAGTTACCATCTGTCCTCTGGAGCATCAATACTACGCCAAACCGGTCCACGGGTTATACACCTTTCTTCATGGTGTACGGTGCTGAAGCGGTCCTTCCAAGCGATATCCGCCATGATTCACCACGAGTGACGGCTTATGTTAAAGCAGCCAATGAATAGGAAAGACAGGACAGTTTGGACCGGCTAGATGAAGAGCGTGACATAGCAGCAGCACGATCCGCGATTTATCAGCAGGACTTGCGCAGATATCACAGCCGCCGGGTCAAAACCAGGACGTTCCAGGAGGGGGATTTGGTACTCCGGCTCATCCAAGGTCAAACAGATGTGCACAAGCTATCCCCGCCTTGGGAAGGGCCCTTTGTGGTCAGTAAGAATCTACACAACGGTTCATATTATCTGGTGGACGTTTGAGAGCATAAAGACTCACGGACATCAGAAGAAGAGACAAAGAGGCCGTGGAACATCGCTCTACTGCGGCCCTACTACACCTGAGCCATGAGCTCTGCTATATCCTATGTATATATTATGATTAATGAATAAACCGGCACCCTTGGTAAACCGGGGGATCAGCCTTTTTTCTTTTAAATATATGTCCTGTGAAAATTATTACAGATATTTAGAAGTAAATTATTTTATGCAGAAGGGACCAAACTAGGGGGCTACGGATCACATGTGACTCCTCGCTAAAAGTCTTTTCTGGTCAGGTCTACATGAATATCTTTGTATCAAGCGCCCTTTGGATAAACTCCATCGATTGGCAAAAACCTGTTCTTGTCCCTAGGGAACCTTCCTTTGATGGCAGATGTAATATTCTTGTCCCTTGGTTGATCATTCCCTTTGATGGCAATAGAAAAAAACATGTTCTTATCCCTAGGGAACCTTCCTTTGATGGCAGATGTAATATTCCTGTCCCTTGGTTGATCATTCCCTTTGATGGCAAAAGAAAAAAAACCTGTTCTTGTCCCTAGGGAACCTTCCTTTGATGGAAGATGTAATATTCTTGTCCCTTGGTTGATCATTCCCTTTGATGGCAAAAGAAAATTTGTTCTTGTCCCTAGGGTACTTCCTTTGATGGCAGATGTAATATTCCTGTCCCTTGGAAGATACATACCCTTTGATGGCAAAAGAAAAGTTCTTATCCCTAGGAGTACTTCCTTTGATGGCAGATGCAATATTTCCTGTCCCTTGGAGTACATCCTTTGATGGCAAAAGAGTACATCCTTTGATGGCAAAGTTCTTGTCCCTAGGAGTACTTCCTTTAATAGTCATAGCCTTTTGGGTCGCACCCTTTGATTGGCACATAGGGAGCCTGACAGCTCGCAAAAAGCCTCGACTGCATGGTTTTATTTGCAAACCTGTGTTTTTGTATTTGTGATTTTTTTTCATGTGTTTTATATGGTTTTTTAATCCGGAGTTGGACAACTTCAAGGTTGACCACATATTTTCAAAAGTCTGGACACAGAGCTCCAGCATTATTTAAACCGGTAGTTCCTATAAACCCGGAATAATTATTGGGTACACCCCAACAAAGCCAAGAGCTTCCTCAGAAACAACAATGTTTGCCGGATAAAGGATATCAAGCATACTTAATCACATGTATGAAGTTATTTTTGGTATAAAACAGACACTTGTTTGATATATATATGAGAGCGCTTTAATCGGTCCGGCGGTAAACCGCTAGGACATCTTTTTAGTGTTATCTATGCAGATACAGATAATATATAAGATCAACCATGGTAGACAAGAGATTAAGATTTGCAAATGCCTAATCAAACATCTGACATCCGGATCAAGACGGACAATGTTTCGATCTATCCTATTACAAGGCACGGCAGGCCTGAATGGATTAAAGTTTTTTTCGACAAAAGAGTACAACAGCTAAAAGTTAAACTAAGCAGCTCATGCTTCTTCTTCCTGCTGCGAAGGCTGAGGATCGACATGTTCCAGAGCTTCTTCGTCCTCCTGAAGCGGCTGAAAATCATGAGCGCGCCAATCGATCTTGGATAAGGCACGGAAGTACATCTCTTCAGTAATGAGATCAGACGGATCAACATCTGGGGCGAAAGTATGGGGGCGCACTGGTGGGATTAGATTTTTGATATCATAAACCGGCCAATCCACCCGCTCATTCTTTAAGTCATACGCCGGATGATACCTGGTCAAATCCGATTCATCAGCAAGATTGCTGGCAAGAGGACGCATCTCCTTAGTCAAAGCATGAAGATCTTTGCCAGAGAAGGCCGATCCATCTTCCTTGGTGCTGGGGTACCCATTCATAGCTTCTTCCGAATCAAAGTCCAGAACCCACGCCTTGGCTCTGGTCAGCGCTACAAGAGAACCGGCTCGGGCAGCAGATTTCTTCGCCTCTTCCAAGCGTACAGGCAAGATAGAAAGCTTCTCCAAAGTGCCTTGGATAGTGGTGGGGGCCGTTTTATTAAAAGACATCGCACTTATAATCCTTTCAGCGCCTGAATACAGCTGCTCAACTAGAGTATAAGAGGCCTTGAGTTTCTTCTGGAGATCATCCCCAAGATGGGTGACGCGGCGCCCTGCATATGATTATCACAGTTAAACCGGAGCGGAATAAAGATTGCGGAGATGAAAGCATGTGCAAGTTAAGTATTTACAAAAGACGGCAGAGGTCATAAGCTCTATTTGCTGCTTTAAACCGGTCAGCTCTTGTGTCACCGGGTTGAGGACCTCTTCAGCATCCTTTGCTCTTTTTTCGAGAGCATTCCTTTGCACTTCCCAGGTTGTCCGTTCCGCTTCAAAATATTTCTTCAATTTTTCAGAAGTGGTTAAGCTCAACGCAAGATCTTTTTTGGCCTTGGCAGCAGCAATTTCAGTCTCAGCAAGTCTATTCCAGAGCTCAGTTATTTCTACAGCCCTCCGGGTCAAGTCAGCCTGCAAGAAAATCAAGTGGAATAAATGACCATTCAGACAAGTTTCAAGCACATAACCAAGTTATCTACTTGACACTTGGGGGCTAATGGGCAGTTGAAGTATCAAAAGGTGACAATTTAAGACAAGTCTCAAGCACCTAAGAAAGTTATCTACATGACACTTGGGGGCTAATGGACAATTGCAGTATCAAAAGAGAGATTCAGACAAGTCCTAGGCACATAACACAAATTATGACCCTGGCACTTGGGGGCTAATGTAAGTTTCGTTTTCCATACATTTGGAAGTACCGGTTCACCTACAACAAAGCTAAACCGGTACTTGGGGGCTATTATGGCATAAAGACAGAAGTATAAAGAAGGCAAAGCACAGACAAGTAAGGTACCTCGTATTTGTCCTTCATCATGTTAACCAAGCTCATTTCATATTCACGGCTTGTATGAAGCCGGTTCAGGTACCCGGAGTAAAGTTCCTGGGCACTCAGTTCAGCATAATTGGATAAATCTGTACTCCATGTGCCTTTCTCTTGCTGGAGCTTCTCCACTTTAGCAGTATGTTTGGCTAAGACGATAGGCTCAGCAGGAGCGGTAAAACCCGTCCCGGTTATTTGAATGTCCGGAGAGGAAGCAGTATTTGGCTGTGAAGGAGCAGCAGTATGAGCCGGACTAACGGGAGCGGGGCTAGTCCGAGGCGGGCTGGTCCGGACAGGACTTGCCAGTTCATGGACATCTTCAGCATTGGTAGTTTCAGGAGCAGCAACATAATCATGATCCATGGGAGCATGATCGTCAAGCTGAATTGTAGGCTCGTTTTCCGGAGGGATGACCTCATCCGGATCAGCTGCCGGATCAGCAATAGCAGTCTCAACAGCAGCTTTGCTGGCCTTGGCCTTTTTGCTAGGCTTGGGCTTGCTGAAAGAATTGAAAAAGAAATCAGAGTCACAAAGGAAAATACAAAAGTAAACCGGATGAGATAAAGGACTTACCCAGGGACGTTTTCAGAATCGGGACCTGTGTGGCAGTCGATTTGCCAGAAGATGATAAAGGTGTCTCCTGATAGTTAGGATCAGACGGTTTAAGTGGTTTGCGTATAAGTCCGGCCTTGGGATGAAGAAGAGTTGGAGAAAGTAAAACCTCAGAGCGGCGCCTCCGAGCCGGAATGAGAGATATTCCGGAAGACTCGACTACATGGCCACTATGGCGTGTAGTCCGGGGGGCTTCATGTTGCTGCTTCTTCAAAAGAAAATTGGGGTCCAGTTGAGCGTAAGGATGAGAAAAAGGTTACTTCCGAGATGCCTTATGAATCTTGGGCACCGACGGTTCAGAATCTGAAGAAAGAGTGATACCTCAGTTTCTGCCGCTTTATCAGCCTCCGCCAAATCCTGTGAAAAGACACTGTTAACATAAATCTGGATAAAAGAGATCAAAGCATATCAGGATCAACTCATACCTCAGAATCCGGATCATCTTCCTCAACATGTGAACCGGAGCCAGCAGCTGCCTTTTTCTTCTTAACAGCGAAGGTTTTCCGGCGTGGCTGTTTGCCTGACTTATCCTGAGATTTCCTTTTCCAAAAAGGATCATCGGCCTGTGTAGAAGATGAAAGATAAATGGAAGATAATTTAAATGGACGGATTAGAAGCAAACAGAAGAGATTAAAGCTTACTGCTGGCAGTTTGTTCTTCTTGTAATATGGAGCCTATCCGGTTTGGCTACATTCCTCCAAAGAGATGTTGAGCATTTTCTTAGTAGATTCAATAACTTCCTTCTCAGGAAGTATTATGTCACTATGGCGTTGAGGATCATCTGTCTTTCCACTATACTGACACATTAAACCAGAGCACCGGCTTAAAGGAAGAATGCTCCAGGCAAGCCAACAGCGCACGAAGTCAACTCCAGTTAATCCGTTGGCCATAAAGGCTTTGAGCTTGGCAAGCTGAGGAGCAAACCGGGCTCATTCAGTGGAAGTAAGACGTTGTGGCAAGGGATGATCTTCTGGAATACGATGTTTGCGATAACCCGGCAGTGGGTTCTCTCCTTCAGGCGAAGTATCTTGGCAGTAGAACCAAGTTTGGTTCCAGTCCTTGGGGTGTGTATGAAGAGCAGCGTGAGGAAAGACCACATCTCTTCTCTTTTGAATGCTAACCCCACCCAGTTCTTGATGATGTCCGGTAGTAAACTCTGTCCGCCGGTTTAAGTGGAAGAAATCCCGGAACAAGTCGACTTATGGCTCCTCTTGAAGGTACACCTCGGAGAAGACTTGAAAATTGCAGATGTTTGATACAGAATTTGGACCTATGTCCTGAGGATGAAGCTCAAAAGCGGCCAGCACGTCCCGGAAGAATTTTGAACCGGGGGGACTAAAGCCCCAGGCTATATGATCAAAGAAGACAATAACTTCTCCTTCTTTGGGGGTAGGGGGGCATTCATCCACTGGGGCCCGCCATTTCAGAACTGCTTGAGGGCCCAGAGTGCCAATTGCAGCAGCATTAACTAAGTCCTCTTCCGTAATGCGGGAAGGGGCCCAGTTGCAAGAAATGAACTGCTTGGCAGACATATTAGCAGAAGGAAAGTGCTGAAAAAGTGAAGTGCAAAATCCGGATTATTCAAGTGATGAAGCGTAAACCGGAGTGTATCAACAAAGTAAATCGACGGTTTAGATGGAGGGCTAATGGCATTGACAACCCGGAAGCAGATGGGAGTCGAACTGCTACCGGTTTATGATAACAAAAAAGAAGAAGCTAAACCGTCGATTTCATAGTTGATGCGTTGCAGGAGTAATATATGGTTAGTTAAACCGGTGAGTAACTTGCAGATCTATCAAGACGAAGAAACATGTTTCTACAGAAGGCTAAGGTAAAATAGATCTGAGCAGTAAGAAAAAGAGGAAATTTACGCAAGTTTATCACAAGAAGAACTGCGAAGGTCTTATACAGATCAGATGAATCTAAGGATTGAATCTAAAAATACCAAGTCTAAGTTCAAACTACAGAGCAGGGGTGCATTTGAAACAACCTCAGGGTTCGAAACTACTGCAGAAATAGCCTATAGGATGAACAGACAGAGCTTCGAGGTCTCTTGGCGGAAGCAATGGAGGAACCCTAGGTTATAGATCTGCAGCGAGAGAAGAGGAATACCTGAGGATGGAAGAGACGGCGACGGAGTAATCTGGTCGCGTTTCAGGGTGATGCAGCAGCCTGGTCGTCGACGGCGACGAGCTCGAGGGCAGCGGTGAAGCTTCGGGCGACGGAGGAAGAAGACGAGCGGAAGGAAGAAAGGCAAAGGCGCGGCGGTATTTATAAGGGTTGAGAGATGAAACGGCAAGCGCGGGATTTGAGGAGGTCAGAGATTGGATAAAGATTCTCATGTCGCCTCGATTTTCGGGATGGCCTTTAAACAAAGGTAACAAACATCTGTGCGCAATAAATGTGGAGGTGATGTCACGATCGAATCAAATGATTTCCAGAGATGACGTCATAGCCGGTTTACAAAACAGAGAAGATACATGAAAGAAGTTTATGCAAGATTTTGAAGACTGACATGAACAAGTTCAAATCATTCTGGGGCCTAATGTCAGGGATATTACTAGCAAGTATAAACCGGCTAGGGAGATCCGGATTATGGTAATGTAGCTGTGTAACTATAAATTCAGTAGAGGTTACGGCCCATGAAGGCCTAGGGCCCATGTGTAAAGTTTACGGTTTGTAAACCGTCCTATCATGTAACTTGAGACACAAGGAAGAAAGAGCAGAGACCGAGGCGGACACAATTATGAGCCGACCTCGGGACTCTGTAAACCGGACCGGGCGTCGCCTCTTATATAAAGGGACGACCCGGCGACGGTTCAGAGACAGGCAACAATCCGTCGAGAGACAGGCAAGCAATCTGCTCCCTGTTCATCGACGCCCAAGCAATACCAAACCAAACTAGACGTAGGCTTTTACCTTCATCGAAGGGGCCGAACTAGTATAAACCCTCTGTGTCCTTTTTGTGCTTTTAACCCCTTCAAGCTAACCCGTGCGATGGTTCCGCTACTAAGTCCGTTAAACCGAACATCTGCCGTGCTAATTCCACGACAGCGCGCGTAAGCTCATCGTTCTCTTTGTTGGGCGTGAATTCCCCATTTTGAGCTTCTTCTATTGCATCAAGTATCTTCTTTGTGGCTCCTTTAAGAGATGCCTTCGTTGATACATCGCCTGTCTTCGGGTCCAACACCGCCCCCCATGCGCATAGAACCAAGTCCTGCACCTAGGGGGCCAGCTCAGTGTAACTGGAGCGACCCCTGCATTTATCATCTCTTTCTTAGAGAGATCCCACTTAGGCATTGCCACCGCATAGCCACCTGGCCCCGGCCTATGGAACTGCTCCTTTCTTGTGGCATTGGCCTTATTTTTTTCCGACCGTTCCTTAGATAATTATGATTCCTTGAATTTCACGAAAGCGGGCCAGTGTTCTATTCCCTTCTCCAGTGTTCCATTGAATTCTGGAGTCTTCTTTCCCCCTATTACGTAGTTGGCCCATACAGTTTCCTTATGGTTGTTGAATGCAATTGCCATCTTCCTAAGAGCAGCGTCCTTGACTTTCTTCTGGTCATCCTCTGTAAAATGATCTGGTAGGGTGAAATGTTCCATGAGTTTTTCCCAAAGCAGAGATTTTGCTCTGTCGTCGACAAAAGTAAGATCTGGACATTTCTTTGCTGGCTCTTTCCATTCTTGAATGGAGATCAAGAGTTGGTCCTTCACAATAACTCCGCACTAACGAACGAACTTGTTCGCAACTGTCGTAGGTGCTACTGGTTTGACATCAGCTCTGATGGCATCGATGTTGTACTTTACGCCCTCCTTCAACTTTTTGGCCGGGCCTCGCTGTCCTGCTGCTTGTAGATTTGCTCGATCTGGAAGGCTGAAAGAAGAAAGATATCGATTCGTGAATATATCTTCAAATCATTAAAAACATGTGATGATCACCAGATGCCTGCTTGTATAAATATACCTCGACGGTCTCTGTTATTTCAAGATCAACATTTTCGGCGTCATCATCGATATCATAGTTCATGACTTCATCAATTTGGTCGTTGCGATCGAATAGATTATCACCCTCCCTGGTATTGTTCAGATTGGGAGCCGTCATCTTCTTCATTATGATCATCTGGCCCACAAGGGGAGCGTATGATCTCGAACATGGCATCTTCTCCCTCTTTGCCGGTATCGTCTGCCATAGCTTTTATTTAACTAATCCAGAAGAAATATAAAACAATTTAGTATTCAAATTACAATGCATGCATGCAACCATTAAGGAAAAACTGAATCATAGTATAATATGCATCGTATCGAATAATATATAACCTCGAATACATCGTCTTGAATAATATATAACCTCGAATACATGGTCTTGAATAATATATATAATCTCGGATACATCTATAGTCTCGAATATTATATGTCGAATACATCACTAGCTAGCTACCTAATAAAGATCAAATACTACAGAATAATCTAGTTCACTCGTGGTTCCCGAGGCGTGGGCGGTGGACACCCAAAGAGAAGGAACCATCACAGGATCATAGCTCCGGTCATCTTCCCAAAGAACCTACCAGTTATTGGAGAACCTGACGTCCATAGCAGCCATGTATCAACGGACGTGCCCGTCCTCCTCCCTGACACAGCGACGCACCACCTCCGGCGGTGCCGGCTCCCTCCGCACCGAAAGTGGCCCACGCGAACGCCACCAAAGGAGCTCAAGGTCGATGACGGGACCCAGGGCCGTGTTCCTCACCAAGCGGCGAGCCCCTAAAGGTAGCACCTCCCAGTGCCAGCCCGGCAGAGCCCAGTCCCGGACATGGGTCCTCTGAAGCAGGACGTCGTCGCGAACGGGTCGACAGCCAGGATGCGGGCCGGGCATCGTCGAGAACAAATACTATATGCAAACGTAACATTCTAAATTTCTATAACTGAAATTATAAGAAACTAAAAAAAATCGATCATCGTCTAACAATTTGAAATTAATCTAATTCATCTAGTTAAAACTAACATTTCTAAAATTTCTAACATTTCTATATAACTAACATTTCTATATACTATTTGAAATTAATCTAATTCATCTAGCTGAAACTAACATTTCTAAAATTTCTAACATTTCTATATAACTAACATTTCTATATACTATTTAACATTAATCTAATCTAATTAATTATTTCATCTAAAACTTTGTATAAAAAATAGAAATGTGTGTGTGTGTGTGCGCGTGTGTGTGTGTGCGAGGGACCGGGGGAGAGGGCCTCACCGCGCGGGCGAGGTCGAGGCGACGGGGACGGGGAGGTCGAGGCGACGGAGACGGCGAGGTCGAGGCAGCGGCGACGGCGACGGTGACGTCGATGGGGGCGGCGACGACGAATGGGGCGGCGTGCGACGGCGGCGGCAGCGGCGCGACAGGGGCGGTGACGGCGACGGGGACGGGGCAGCGCGCGACGGGGGCGGCAAAAGCGTCGACGGAGAGAAGCAGAACAAGAACAAAGGGAAATTGAATTTTTTTTTTGAATTGTTGTATATATAGAAGGCACCTTTAGTACCGGTTGGAGCCACGAACCGGTACTAAAGTCCTGTTTTGGCCAGGCCAAGCGGCGGGAAGGGCAGGCCTTTAGTACCGGGTGGTGGCTCCAACCGGTACTAAAGGTCCCCCATTTAGTACCGGTTGGAGCCACGACCCGGTACTAAAGGGTGTGCGCTACCACCCGCGATGCGCAAAGTTTAGTCCCACCTCGCTAGTCAAGGAGCCCCAGGACTAGTTTATAAGCCCCGACGCGGGCACTGCATTGAGCTCCTCTCTAATGCAGGCCTTCTAGGCCTAAAATTTCTACTCTGCCCTGTTGGGCCTACTGGTCTAGCAGGCCTGCATCCTGGCCCAACTACAGGTCGGGTTTCTAGTCGTATGCAGGCTGCTGTGGCCTAGTAGGTGGTTTTTTTAGTTTTTTTATATTTTCTGCTTTATTTGAATTATATTATTTATTTCTAAGTTGTTTTTGCTGTATTTAGAGTTCCTTTGCTAGTATTTTTGCTCTAGGTACAAAAAATTACAAACTTTCTGTTAGTGTCGGTAGTTTTTAAATTTGAATTATCTCAAATTTGTGTGAATCACTAGTTTGTTTTTTCAGTGATTCTTTTTTCTTATGTTTAATATTAGTGTGTTTTATCATTATATTCAACTTGGTAATACTTAGGTTATATAAAAATGAAATGCCTTTGTAACAGATGACTTATCGTCCGAAACCCTGATATTTCGAAAGAGATTGTCCATTTTGTACACGAAGTGCATCCAGTTTTTCTCGTAACCCTCTCTACTTTTTTGCACATGCTATGTGGGTGAAATTATGATACCATGCCAACTTTCAACTTTTTCAGAGTTCATTTGAAGTGTTTTTAAATTTCGAGGTCATTTAGCTGAAAGTTTCAGTAAATGCATGAAAGAATTTGCACATAAAATTTCTTCACGTTTCAAATGCCAAAACACATAAGTACCCTAACTATTACAAGGATTTCCTCCGGTTTGTTTGAAGCGGAACTTTCCAGATATATATGTCCGGAAACTCACTAGAGAAGAAAGTGATGACAGTGAAGCTGATCACATCCCAGAGTGGGATCTTTGGGTGTGAAACTTTTTCTTTGCGTGTGTCCCTTTGCGCCGTAACCATGGACAATCTTCGTCATTTAACTGGATGCTCGGGTCAATATTCACTGTGAATGGAGCAATTTCATCAAACTTTTCATAATCTTCTGACATGTCTATCTTGTCATCCACTCCCACGATGTTTCTTTTCCCAGAAAGAACTATGTGGCGCTTTGGGTCCTCGTATGATGCATTCGCTTCCTTATCTGTTTCCTTTTCTCGGCTTGGTAGACATGTCCTTTACACAAAATACCTATGCCACATCATTGGATAGGACGAATGGTTCATCTGCATATGCAAGATTGTTGAGATCCACTGTTGTCATTCCGTACTGCGGGTCTTCAGTTACCCCGCATCGTTTCATATTGACCCATTTCCACCGAAACAAAGGGACCTTCAAACCACGTCCATAGTCAAGTTCCCATATCTCCTCTATGTAACCATAATATGTTTCCTTTCCTGTCTTGGTTGTTGCATCAAAGCGGACACCACTGTTTTGGTTGGTGCTCTTCTTATCTTGGGTGATCGTGTAAAATGTATTCCCATTTATCTCGTACCCTTTGAAAGTCATTATATTCGAAGATGGTAATTGTGACAGCAAGTACAGGTCATCTTTAATAGCGGCGTCATGCATGGCACGTGTCTGCAACCAGCCGGCGAAAGTTGTCGTTTGTTCACGTGTAATCCAGTTGTCAGACTCCTCCGGGTATTTGGAGCATAGAAAATTCTTGTGTTCGTCCATATGGGAAGCCACCAAGGCAGAGCTCTGTAGAACTGTGTACTGTGCTTGAGTGAGAGAATTCCCATTCATACATATTATTTGATCCCCTCCTAGCGTACCTTTTCCATCCAGTCTGCCCTTATGCCTCGATTCAGGAACACCAATCGGCTTAAGGTCGGGAATAAAGTCAATACGAAACGCAATGACCTCCTCATTTTCATGGCCTTTGGAGATGCTTCCTTCTGGCCTAGCACGGTTATGAACATATTTCTTTAAGACTCCCATGAACCTCTCAAAGGGGAACATATTGTGTATAAATACAGGACCCGAAACGTTAATCTCTTCGCATAGGTGAACTAGGATGTTCGGGATGATGTTGAAGAAGGATGGTGGGAACATGATACATCCATTTTGCATCATGCTTATATGTTGATATTTATCGCATTATGGGCTGTTATTATATGTTTAGTCACAATACTTATGCCTTTTCTCTCTTATTTTACAAGGTTTACATGAAGAGGGAGGATGCCGGCAGCTGGAATTCTGGGCTGGAAAAGGAGCAAACTTTGGAAACCTATTCTGCACAACTCCAAAAGCCCCGAAACTCAACAAAACATCGTTTCAGAAAATATAAAAAATATCTGGCGAACGCAGTCCATGAGGGGTGGGTGGCGTGCCCCCTTCCCAGGGTGCGCCCCCTGCCTCGTGGGCCAGCCGGAAGGCCCCCGATGCCCATCTTCTCCTATATGAGGTGTTTTGACCTGGAAAAAAACAGAGGGAGGCTTTCGGGACCAGACACCGCCGTCTCGAGGCGGAACCGAGGCGGAAACCAATCTAGGGCTCCGGTAGAGCTGTTATGTCGGGGATACTTCCCTTCGGGAGGGGGAAATCGTCACCACCGTCATCACCAACAACTCTCCCATCTTGGGGAGGGCTATATTCATCAACATCTTCACCAGCACCATCCCCTCTCAAGCCCTATTTCATCTCTTGTATCGAATCTTTGTACCCAAACCTCAGATTGGTACCTGTGGGTTGCTAGTAGTGTTGATTACTCCTTGTAGTTGATGCTAGTTGGTTTATTTGGTGGAAGATCATATGTTCAGATCTATTATGCATATTAATACCCCTCTGATCATGAAAAATATTATGTCTTGTGAGTAGTTACTTTTGTTCCCGGGGACATGGGAGAAGTCTTGCTATTAGTAGTCATGTGAATTTGGTCTTCGTTCGATATTTTGATGAGATGTATGTTGTCTCTCCTCTAGTGGTGTCATGTGAACGTCGACTACTTGACACTTCACCATTATTTGGGCCTAGAGGAAGGCATTGGGAAGTAATAAGTAGATGATGGGTTGCTAGAGTGACAGAAGCTTAAACCCTAGTTTATGCGTAGCTTCGTAAGGGGCTGATTTGGATCCATATGTTTCATGCTATGGTTAGGTTTACCTTAATACTTCTTTTGTAGTTGCGGATTCTTGCATTAGAGGTTAATCATAAGTGGGGGGCTTGTCCAAGTAAGGATAGCACCCAAGCACCGGTCCACCCACATACCAAATTATCAAAGTACCAAACGCGAATCAGACGATCGTGATGAAAACTAGCTTGACGATAATTCCCATGTGTCCTCGGGAGCGCTTTTCCTTTATATAAGAGTTTGTCCAGGCGTGTCCTTTGCTACCAAAAGGATTGGGCCACCTTGCTGCACCTTATTTACTTTTACCTTTTGTCACTTGCTACCAATTACCTTATCACAAAACTATCTGTTACCATTAATTTCAATGCTTGCAGAAAATACCTTACCGAAAACTGCCTATCATTTCCTTCTGCTCCTTGTTGGGTTCGACACTCTTACTTATCGAAAGGACTACGATAGATCCCCTACACTTGTAGGTCATCAAGACTCTTTTCTGACGCCGTTGCCAGGGAGTGAAGCGCCTTTGGTAAGTGGAATTTGGTAAGGAAAATTTTATATAGTGTGCTGAAATTTATTGTCACGTGTTAATATGGCTCAAAATCCTTTGAGGGGCTTGTTCGGGGTATCTTCACCCCAAACAGAAGAGCAAAGAGTTGCTCCTAAACCTACTGCACCTATTGAAAAAGTTTGCTTTGAAATTCCTTTGGGTATGATAGAGAAACTGCTTGAAAATTCTTTTACAGGAGATGGAACATTGCATCCCAACTTACACCTAATCTATGTGGATGAAGTTTGTGGATTGTTTAAGCTTGCAGGTATGCCCGAGGATGTTATCAAGAAGAAGGTCTTCCCTTTATCTTTGAAGGGAGATTCTTTGACATGGTTTATAGGCTATGCGATGATATGGGATCATGGAACTATAATCGTCTCAAGTTGGAATTTCATCAGAAGTTCTACCCTATGCACCAGGTTCATCGTGATCGTAATTATATTTATAATTTCTGGCCTCACAAAGGAGAAAGCATCGTTCAAGCTTGGGGGAGGCTTAAGTCAATGTTATATTCATGCCCCAACCATGAGCTCTCACGAGAAATGATCATTCAAAAATTTTATGCTCAGCTTTCTCTTAATAATCGCTCCACGCTCGATACTTCTTGTTCTGGCTCTTATATGATGAAGACTATTGAATTCAAATGGGATTTATTGGAAAGAATTAAATGCAACTCTGAATATTGGGATCTCGACGAAGGTAAGGAGTCAGGTATGACCCCTAAGTTTGATTGTGTTAAAGCTTTTATGAATACCGATGTTTTCCGTGAGTTTAGCACTAAATATGGACTTGACTCTGAGATAGTAGCTTCTTTCTGTGAATCTTTTGCTACTCATGTTGATCTCCCCAAGGAGAAGTGGTTTAAATACCACCCCCCTATTGTAGTAAAAGTAGTTGAACCTATTAAAGTTGAAGAAAAGATAATCACTTATAATGTTGATCCTGTTATACCTACCGCTTATATTGAGAGACCACCTTTCCCTGTTAGGATAAAGTATCATGCTCAAGCTTCAACTGTAGTTCGTAAGAGTAATACTAGAACACCTACACCCTCTGAGCAAATTAAAGTTGAACCTAGTGTTGCTATGGTCAAAGATATATTGGTAGAAGATTTAGATGGACATGTTATTTATCTCCAAGAAGAGTCTGCTAGTATAGCCAAACCCAATGCTAGGAATAAACATAAACATGTTGTAGGCTTGCATGTTATCTCCGTTAAGATGGGAGATCATTGCTACCATGGTTTATGCGACGTAGGTGCTAGTGCGAGTATTATCCCTCTTGATTTGTATAATGAAATTATGCATGATATTGCACCTGTTGAGTTAGAAGGGATTGATGTTACTATTAAGCTTGCTAACAGAGATACTATTTCACCAGTTGGGATTGTTAGAGATATTGAGGACTTGTGTGGGAAGGTTAAATACCCTACTGATTTTCTAGTTCTTAGTTCCCCACAAGATGAATTTTGTCCCATTATATTTGGTAGACCCTTCTTGAATATTGTTAATGCCAAGATAGATTGCGTGAAAGATATTGTCACTATTGGATTGGGGGATATGTCTCATGATTTTAACTTTGCTAAATTCCATAGACAACCCCTTGAAAAGGCACAACCCAGTAAGGATGAAATTATTGGTCTGGCTTCTATTGCCGTGCCACCTAATGATCCTTTAGAACAATACTTGCTAGACCACGAAAATGATATGCATATGAATGAGAGAAGGGAGATAGATGAAATATTCTTTACACAGGGACCCGTATTGAAAAACAACTTGCCTGTTGAAATCCTAGGGGATCCTCCTCCACCCAAGGGTGATCCCGTGTTTGAACTTAAACCTTTACCTGATAATCTTAAGTATGTTTATCTTTATGAAAAGAAGATATATCCTGTTATTATTAGTGCTAACCTTTCAGAGCAGGAAGAAGAAAAACTATTGAAAACTCTGAAGAAGCACCGAGCTGCTATTGGATATACTCTAGATGATCTTAAGGGCATTAGTTCCACTATATGCCAACACAATATAAAATTGGAGAAAAAAATGGTAAACCGGTTATTGATCATCAGCGATGGTTAAATCCTAAGATGAAAGACGTGGTAAGAAAGGAAATACTAAAGCTTCTAGAGGTAGGTATTATCTATCCAGTTGCTGATAGCCAGTGGGTAAGTCATGTCCATTGTGTTCCTAAGAAAGGAGGTATGACTGTCGTTCCTAATGATAAAGATGAATTGATCCCGCAAAGAATAGTTACATGCTATAGGATGGTAATTGATTTCCGTAAGTTAAATAAAGCTACTAAGAAATATCATTACCCCTTGTCGTTTATTGATCAAATGCTAGAAAGGTTATCCAAACATACTCATTTTTGCTTTCTAGATGGTTATTCTGGTTTCTCTCAAATACCTGTGTCAAAAGGGGATCAAGAAAAGACCACTTTTACTTGTCCTTTCCGTACCTTTGCTTATAGATGTATGCCTTTTGGTTTATGTAATGCACCTGCTACCTTTCAAAGATGCATGATGGCTATATTCTCTGGTTTTTGTGAAAAGATTGTTGAGGTGTTAATGGATGATTTCTTCGTTTACGGAACTTCTTTGGATGATTGCTTAAGCAACCTTGATCGAGTTTTGCAGAGATGTGAAGACACTAATCTTGTCTTGAATTGGGAGTAGTGCCACTTTATGGTTAATGAAGGCATTGTCTTGGGACATAAAATTTTTGAAAGAGGTATTGAAGTTGACAAAGCTAAAGTTGATGCTATTGAAAAGATGACATGCCCTAAGGACAATAAAGGTATACGAAGTTTCCTTGGTCATGCCGGGTTTTATAGGAGGTTCATTAAGGACTTCTCCAAAATCTCCAGGCCTCCGACTAATCACTTACAAAAAGATATTCCTTTTGTCTTTGATGATGATTGTCTAGAAGCATTTGAAATACTTAAGAAAGCATTAATGTCTGCACCTATTGTCCAGCCTCCTGACTGGAATTTACCCTTTGAGATTATGTGTGATGCTAGTGTTTATGTTGTAGGAGCTGTTTTAGGGAAAAGAGTTGATAACAAATTGAATGTTATCCAGTATGCTAGTAAAACTCTAGATAGTGCCCAGAGAAATTATGCCACAACTGAGAAAGAATTTTTAGCAGTTTTATTTGCTTGTGATAAGTTTAGACCCTATATCGTTGATTCTAAAGTAACTATTCACACTGATCATGCTGCTCTCAAATACCTTATGGAAAAGAAAGATGCTAAGCCTAGACTTATTAGATGGGTTCTCTTACTACAAGAATTTGACATGCATATTATTAATAGAAAGGGAGCTGAGAACCCCGTAGCAGATAACTTATCTAGGTTATAGAATATACTTGATGACCCACAACCTATTGATGATAGCTTTCCTGATGAACAACTAGCTGTCCTAAATACTTCTTGTACTGCTCCATGGTATGCTGATTATGCTAATTATATTGTTGCTAAGTTTATCCCTCCTAGCTTTACATACTAGGAAAAGAAAACGTTCTTCTATGATTTGAGACATTACTTCTGGGATGACCCACATCTTTATAAAGAAGGAGTAGATGGTATCATTAGACGTTTTGTACCTGAGCATGAATAGGAACAGATCCTACGCAAGTGCCTCTTCGAAGCTTATGGAGGACACCATGCGGGAGATAGAACTGCACATAAGGTATTGCAATCCAGTTCTTATTGGCCTACTCTCTTCAAGGATGCTCGTAAGTTTGTCTTATCTTGTGATGAATGTCAAAGAATTGGTAATATTAGTAGACGTTAAGAAATGCCTGTGAATTATTCACTTGTTATTGAACAATTTGATGTTTGGGGCTTTGATTATATGGGACCATTTCCTGCCTCTAATATATATACACATATTTTAGTTGTTGTTGATTGCGTTACTAAGTGGGTAGAAGCTATTCCAACTAGTAGTGCTGATCACAACACCTCTATTAGTATGCTCAAAGAAGTTATTTTTCCAAGGTTTGGAGTCCCTAGATATCTAATGACTGATGGTGGTTCACACTTTATTCATGGTGCTTTCCGTAAGATGATTGCAAAGTATGATGTCAACCACAGAATTGCATCCCCTTATCACCTGCAGACTAGTGGTCAAGTAGAACTAAGTAATAGGGAGTTGAAATTAATCTTGCAAAAGACAGTTAATAGGTCCAGGAAGAATTGGTCCAAGAAACATGATGATGCATTATGGGCCTATAGAACTGCATACAAAAATCCTATGGGTATGTCTCCATATAAGATGGTATATGGATAAGCTTGTCACTTACCTCTTGAGCTAGAACATAAGGCATATTGGGCTACACTAGTAGAGAACGGGCCTTTAGTCCCGGTTGGTAAGGGGCTTTTGTCCCGGTTCTTGAACCAGGACTAAAGGGTCGGTACTAATGCCCTAGCCCTTTAGTCCCGGTTCAAACTAGAACCAGGACAGATGGGCCTCCACGTGGCCTGTGCGTGGAGCCCAGGCAGGAGGGCCTTTGGTCCTGGTTGGTGGTACCAACTGGGACCAAAAGGCATCCACGAGTCAGCATTTCTGTGGCTGGGTTTTTTGTTGTTTTGAAAGGGGGGTGGGTTTGGTGGTTTTGAGGGGTTAATTTAGGTGCTTCATATATTGTGTTAGCTAGCTAATTAATAGAGAGAAGTGTCCTCTCTTATGTCCGTGCTTGGTCGACGCTACGTACTACACATACGTATAGAGAGGACTAGACACGCTAGCTAGCTAGCTAGTAAGCAAACGAAGGAAACAGAAGATCGTCATCAACATATATATGCATACAGAGAGAAGTGATATCGACCACCTCTCCTTCTCCGAGAGATTGGTCGAATAACAAGTTTTCGTATATCTATCCGACACTACCGGGTACATGTATACAATAATTATATCTTACAAATATAATCTCCTATCATACGGACGCATGGTCCACATAGTATTCTCCATCTTCAGCGATCACGTGGTCAAGGAAGAAGGAAGAATGCCGCCAATTCCTCTTGAATTGCTCGCAGACGATCTGGTGCTAGGAGTTCTTCCGCATCCGAAAGATCTAATTTGAAGAAGGGGGTCAATACATATATATATATATATATATATATATATATATATATATATATATATATATATATATATATATATATATATATATATATATATATATATATATATATATATATATATATATGTGTGTGTGTGTGTGTGTGTGTGTGAATAAATGAAACTCAACACAAATGATGGTAATGAAATAAAATTGTGAATATTATTGCTTACACACTTCAAATTGTGCATCAGAGTAGCCCCGCTCACAGGTCGTGTGGCGGATGGACTCGCAAATGTAGTATCCACAGAAATCATTCCCTTGTTCCTGCCACAACCACTTTACAAGAAATAGAGGTCAATCAAACTGATAAGCAAGAATGCCAAATGGTATTGATGAAACTAGCGCTTGAATCAGTAGGAGATGCGCGGAACATGCTACTATATAGTACTTACTTTCGGGTGTCTAAATTCCAGCTTCTTCAGCAGTCCCGGAGCTTTTTTGGTGAATTTTCTCCAAACCCTGTCAGACAAAGAAAACAATTACTTGACATCAGAAATGAACAAAGTTGCTGATATGCATGGTGGATAATGATCGATTTAACTTACTTCTCGAGCATTTGAGTCATGTCCGCATACTCCTTGGGATCTTTTCGTTTAGAGTCCAAGACAGTTACTACTCCCTGCTCAAGCTTAATCTCTAGGAGAATATAGTGGAAGATGCGCACGCATGCATGAACTCATCAATTACATTACTATAACCTTGACTAATATATGAGGGAAACCGAATATGCACAAGACAGTAACATTCACTTGAAGTTGTAAGGAAAGAGTATTATATCTTTGTTTTCATTTACTACCAACGATCGTAGCAAGTTGGTCTCGGTATCTGCGGCACGCAATGTAACCTCAGTTGCATCTATGAGATATGTGTTAATGAACCCAATATCACCGACTTGTCTTTTCTTCAATTCGACGATCTTCAATCTGCATAATATAGTGAGGATAATTATAAATACATGCAATGAAAGAGCTGAGCTATATAGAGAGACTTAATGACATAAGTAGTACTACTTACAGATAGTAGCAGGTGACCGTTGCTTTATCGAGGGCCAATTGATTGAAAAACTGATAGAACTCCTCAAATGGAATAGGCAACAGTTCAATTCCAACGAGGTCATGCTCCGGTCTAACTCTCACATACAAACTATCACTGCCCCCAGACTCTCTGCAGATTTTCAAGTACCAATCATGCAATCTTCGCATCATCGTTGATAGAGATCTTTCATCTTTGACGAGAGGCTTCCCGTACTCGTATCTTTGTATCTGCACCTCCAAGAAATCATAATGTACATCGTCGGGTAGGTAATCTCCAAGATTGCTATAACCGGGCACCATCCTCGGATCATTAGCGACGATGTCGCTAGACACCTTGAGCGGGGGGCACGATTGGTCCGCTTGTTCGACGAGCTGGGCAGTTTGTTTCCCACCTCGTCCTTCTGCTAACCTTTGATCACTTTTAGTACTTCCCGACCGCTTCGCTTCGTGAAATGACTTTTCGATAATGCGGTCATAGTTGTCTTTCGGCGGACACTTCGCTGGTTTCTTCAGGGCAGCCAGAGTGCGCTTTGCTTTCACCGGATCTATCTTCTCCTCCGGAGGTGGATGTCTCTGTGCTTTCAACTCTTCAAGACAGTCCTTCACTTCGCCTTCAGCGATCTTCGTGTTTTCCTCTTCGGACCTCTTGTATGGTATCTTCTCTAGAGGCGTGAGAGAAGGACCGAATCTGTATTGCCTCCCGCCTCTGGCTGTACTGCTAGATGCCGTTAGACCAGACGAAGCGGTTGTCTTCTTTCCTTGCTTACGCGGCGGAGGAGAAGGACTACGACGCGCCGGAGCAGCCGGAGCGGCGGCGGGTCTCTTCCGCCCTTGCTGACAAGGCGGAGAAGGAGGAGACTGGCTGCTCGGGTGCGCCGGCGCACGCGGAGAAGGAGGCGGAGTGCCGCCACGCGCCAGAGAAGGAGCCGGAGTGCCCTGATCGTCACTCGCCAGAGGAGGAGGCGGTGGAGGAGGTGGAGTGCCCTGACTCGCCGGAGGAGGAGGAGGAGGCGGAGGCGTCCAGTTCAGAATGTTGATGAGGTCCTTCCGCCATAGGCATGGAGTCTTCAGAGAAGAACCCAGCCGAGTCTCCCCTTCACCGGTAGGGTGGTCAAGCTGGAGGTCCTCAAATCCCTCCGTTATTTCATTGTAACACTCCAAATTTTTTGATTTGCTTTCTTCCAAACTTTTTGGTCTTTTGGAATGGGGATATTTGATCTTCTCTTGAAACCCCTTTCTAAAATCATTTCTGACCAAAGTTTGTGTGTTCTTCTCAAGCTTTGTTCTGGTCTTGAAGGTTTTCTTCTTGTGTTAGCTCAAACACAAGTTGTCCTTCAAAAGGGTTTGTTTGTTTCTTTTCCCTTCATGAATAACCATCATATGAATAACCATGGACTTGTCTTCCCCTCTCAAAGTTTTCTATTACCATGGAACCCAATGAAAGTATTTCTCTCCAGGGCCGCCTCTTCACCTTGAAACAAGTCTCTCATCAATTCCAGTAGGTTTCAACCTTATTGGGATTTTTCTTCTATTTATTTTAGACCAAAAACAATTTATGTCCTTTGAAATGAATCATGGTGATTTACAAAGGAACCACCATGTTCATTTTGATTTTTGATTCCAAGCCAACACCCCTGGCTAGTCCTTAGTACCCACAACCTAGATCCATCTTGTTTCACTGGTCCACTATTCAAAATTTTCAAATTTCACTTGCTGCAAGTTTGGACCAGATTTGCAAATTTTGGTGAAATTCATATTTTCCTTCTTCCTAAAAATCTGTGAAAATTCAGGCAGCCTCTAGATGCATCAAGAGACCACTCCACCAAATATCAGCTCCTGAAAGATTTTCCACATGCTAAAATCATTTCGTCAAACACGTGGCGTGCACTATTTCTGTCAGTTTCAGAAAAGTTAACTGAAGATTTACACGCGATAGTGCAGCTTCGTCAGTTTCGTCAGAGAATGTTCGTCAATCTCACCAATACCACTTTGGATCATTGCTACACTGCACCTCGCTCTTATCCAAAGCGCCGCACGCTCACTTGGCTGGTTCCTGGCGTCGGTGGCACCCTCGCCCGCCTGCCCCGGCGTCTTCCGCGGCGGCAGAGCCACCCGTGGCGGCCGACAGGAGGCACCCTGCGGCACAATGCCGTTCGGCACCGCCAAAGTCGCCTGGAAGCTCGGCGTGGCCACCTCCTTGCAAGCGCACGCCTGCAGCACCGTCGCCCTGGCCTGGCACGCACAGGGCGCGCTCTCTGCCGCCGACGTGCCGCACGGCCGTTCCGTTGGGGACAGGACGTAACCGCCCCTGCCTTGCTGAGTTAGGCACTGGAATGGAATCAGTGCACCTCCTAGTCGATGCTCAAGCACCTAAACGAACCGTCCAGCCACAGCGCCGCCGTAGTCGATCGCCGGACTTATCCCGTTCACGGCAACCGCCTCGGGCCGGCTATAAATAGCGCCTCCGAGCTCGCTCTCGACCTGGCACATCTCCACCATCTCACCAGACACCGCCCAGCCAATGGAAGAGCCTCGAGGGGCCCTTCTTCCTCAACTCCGGCCACCTCCGTCTGCCTCGGGTCCCAGCAATGTTCTCTCTGGTGAGAGCTCCTCCACCGCCCTGGACTCATCCGTAGCCTCCTGGCACCTCTAGAAGACTAACCCCCACTCCAATTTGACCCCAGCAACTCTCTCCGACGAGGCCCACGACCACCCGAGCCGCCGTCCGCTGGATATAGGGTCGTCGTCGACGTGGGGCTTGCCGACGCTCAACTCCACCACCCACCGACGCGGAAGAGCATCAGGAACCCGTAGGTACAACTCTCTCTCTCGACCTCACCGTGGATCGGTGCCGGCGACCACCGCAGCTCTCTGGTGTCGGCGCGACTCTATTCTGTTTTCAAACCTGAAGAGTGGGACCCCCTCGTCAGCCTCTCAGTCTCTTCCGAAATGTTTTCCTGGAAGGCGCCTTTGGGCAAAGTAAGTTTTCCTTATTCGGCTCGCGTACTGCATACCGAATTGTTTTCTGTTTTTATATTCTAGCCCCTGGAATATTTCTGTTCCATTACAGACAAGTCCCTAGACAGAAACTTGAATAACTTTTAAACAAAAAGTGATTTTGAGTTGATTCTTTTTCTGACCTGTTTAGTTTTCTGTCTAGTTTTTTGTCATATTTATTTGAAGAATATTTTGGATAACTTTTATGCACGCGCGGTATTTATTTTAGTATTCGTTTTGTTTGAATACGTAGATACCGAAGGACGTGACGGAGCCGCGAACTTCACCGAGTTAGACTCCGACTACTCCCAACCAGGCAAGCATGTTTGAACCTTTGATAAGATGAGTGTGTTGCATGTTTGCTTGAGTAGTTCTTCTTCATAGCATGGTCATATAAGCATTTGTGGATGATTATATTTCATGCAAGTAAGCTTTGGGTGAGCCCCGAATGATGATGATTGAACCACCCCGATCATGTGGTGACATGATGGGTTGTGTACTGGTATTGTTGGAGCATGCCAGTCAATTGTTAACTCTAGTATCAACGAGGATCAAGTCATGATTCTGTTTGTCTCCTTTTTTTGGTACTGTCATATGCCGTCTGCTAAGATTACGGTTTAGTCAGTTGGAAACCTCTTTCCGTGTAAACACCAAGTAGAGGGGCCGGGATGAGGGTTCCATGGCCCTGGATTAAAGCCCGTTGTCTGGTCAGGGGGCATGGGTGTTTCCAGTTGGGACCGAGAGGGGGGCACCCCATAGAGCGTGCATATATAAATTTGATCCCATGCTATTCGAGGTTGTAGCCTCCTCGTCTTAAAGTTTTTCGTGAATGTTGTCTCGTGTGATTCCGGGCAGCAGGATGTGAAATGGGTGTGTACTGGTCAGTTGTGTTTCTGCTAAATCACCGTAGACGGAACTAGTCCTTGTGACTAGTGGAATCCTTTGGCTGTGATTTAAGAGTACCAGCTCTGCAGAGTCAAAATCTTCCGAGTAGCCATGTTTATGGCCTAGAGTCAATCTTCGTGTCAACCCCGGTGACCGTCTCTAGTAATTTATGATAGTAACAAGAGTGGTGATCTTGCCAAGGTTCATTTTGGGTAGATGAACTAACCAGTTATCTCTGCACTGATTAATCTCTTGAAGTATTTTACCGTTAGACCATTAATTATATAAGCCCTTTATGTGATGTCGCTCAGACGTCCGACTGTGGCATTCTTGTTATTTATTTTTGTTATAAGCCCTTTATGTGATGTCGCTCAGACGTCTGACTGTGGCATTCTTGCTATTTACTTTTGAATATATAAGCTCTTTATGATATGTCGCTCAGACGTCCGACTGTGGCATTCTTGTTATTTACTTTGATTATAAGCCCTTTGTGTTATGTCGCTCACACGTCCGACTGTGGCATTCTTGTTATTTATTTTGTTATAAGCCCTTTATGTGATGTCGCTCAGACGTCCGACTGTGGCATTCTTGTTATCTATTTTTGTTATAAGCCCTTTATGTGATGTCGCTCAGACGTCTGACTGCGGCAATTTTTTATTCATTTTTCCTCACGAGGCGTCGCTCAGACACTCGTTTGGTTTTCTTTTATTTATCTTATGGATTTTGGGAGGACTACCGCCCGACTTCCATTTCTACCTGCAGCGCGAAATTACATTATTGGGATACATATTACTAGATTACTCTCATGCATCCTGTTTGCATTTGTTATCTCATATGTCCGAAATGTCTTGCGAGTACATTCAAAGTACTCACCTGGCTTGTTGATTTGGCGAGATGTTGACGAAGGCGATCTCATGGATGAATAGTTCGATAGCGAGTCCGACGTCTAGTGGAGTCCCAGTCAGTCTCTTGCGATCCTGGAGTTGATCACTGTTTTATACCGCTTCCGCTACCCACTGATAACCCTCAGCCGTAAGGGATCGAGATAGTCTTCGCGGGTAAGAATAACCCAATTTATTTATTCGTCACACGGGGAGCCAAAGAGTATTTATAAGCTTTGACAGTTGAGTTGTCAATTCAACCGCACCTGAAATATACTTACTTGCAACAAAAGATAAGTGGTAACAGTGATATGATAGTGATAGTAAAAGTAAACAGCAAAAGTAAATAGTGAAGGTAAATGGCAAAAGTAGCAACTAGTGACAAGCAGGGTTTAAAACACTGTAGGCTAGGGAGATGGATGGTTGGGCACTGCATGGACGAGATAGATTCTAACTTGGGGCATGGCACACGGAAAAGTAATGATCATCTAGGCAAATATCAAACATTAGGCATGTATCCCGTAGGTAGTTGTACGTGCTTGCAATAAGAACTTGCACAACATCTTGTGTCCTACCATCCCGCTACGAACGGGGCCAAAAGGAACTTATGGAGATTAAGGTGCTCCTGTCAAAGAGCATCGGAACAAAGCAATGAACTCAATGGATACATGTAATCCTCAAACTACGGACCATCCACTACTAGGAAAAGGCCTATTAATGGCGCACCTAATTTGGTCATTAATGGCGCATTAGTGGTGCGCCATTACTAGCACGCCATTAGTATATTTTACTAATGGCGCACCTCTGGTGTGCCATTAGTATCTGGTATACTAATGGCGCACCGCAGATGCGCCATTAGTATGCACAGAAGCGCGCCATTAGTATGCCTCCCAGGGGCCATGTGTAGCCAGGTGCTTTGGCATACTAATGACGCACTTCAGCAGGATGCGCCATTAGTAATGTCCGCATAGTAATGGCGCTCTGGCTGGTAATGCGCCATTAGTATCCTTTGGCATACTAATGGCGCACTCTGCTGTGATGCGCCATTAGTATGAATATTAGGTTTTTTTTTAATATTATTGTTCTGTTTTTTTGCACAGATTACAAAATGTATAATTGCACAGAATATAGACAGCACACATGAACAACAAATTCATCGAGTACAATAGAAGATTAGTCTCTGAATACAATTCATCATATTAGTCTCCGAATACAATTCATCATATTAGTCTCCGAATTGAAAAGACCGAACAAAGATAGAACAATATATTACAAGTCTCGAGACCGCGAGTAGCGAGTTTGTCTTCACATTACAAGTCGATATCGATCATCTAAACTACCATCACATAGAAGAGAGTTGCGGTCATCACGATGAGCATCATCACGATGAAACTCGTCTTTATCCGGTTCCTCCAACGCTCCCTCCCCTCTCCCGCTTGATAGCGGGCGTATCTAGATTCGGCCTCGGCCCTAGTGGTGTACCCTTTGTAATTGTTACCGCTGAATCGGTGAACCTGTCTCTGACACTCCTCCCAGTCGTCGTAGACTCCGGGAACCTTACCCTTGTACACGACATACGACGGCATCGCTATGCACTAGCCAAACGAAACGTTAGTACCAATTCACAGACAATTCATAAGCAATATATAAGTATGCAACAGAACGATCGAAAGAGAAAAGCAAGACATTAATAGCATCGATTACATCTAAGTTGAACGACTCTCGAAACCAAAGAGACATACTACAAGTTCATTAAAGTTTAATTACAACATGAGCCAATCGTTTTTTCAGAACTAGACACAACATCACTGCTTTCGACTCGACTCAATGCACCGGAGCATGGATGAAGCCGCCGTCTATCGTGGGAGTCATGAAATCACGGGCGTTGTCAGCCTGCATTTGTAGCATTGTGTCGATGTCACTGTTCGACGGTTGATTTCTGAGGTAGAACTGCCCCGAGGTACGAAGGACATCTTAATGGATGATTTCCGCAAACTCCGACTGGATGCGAAAGAAATCTTGTCTGATGTCCGCGTCCTGGATTGCCGACACGCGCGCGGCCCAATCTTTGAGCTTACTCGGTAGCAGAAGTTGATGATGGTCCCGTACAATCGCCCGCATGTGATGGATGGCGTAGTAGGCACCCTTCTGACCACCAGGCGGCTGCTTGACGCAGCAGAACGTCGTGTTGTGGGAGAACACGTGCTTGCCATACTTACGAGCTGTCCTGGTGAAGGTGCCTCCAGATTTGGCGTAGCCGGGGAGAACATCATCAAGAACCTTCTTGACATTTGTGTAGTCTACAGCCGACTGACGGTCCGGGTCGAAATACGTGGCCATGGAATATTTGGGGCTTAGTAGGATGAGCGTGCACTGTGTGTCACTGCAGAAAACATGGAATGTTAAAAGAAGAACGATCGAAATCTAAGAATTCATATGTTATGGGGCGGTTGAGGCGGAGGACTTACTCGGGAAAGTAAGGCACGAGGAAGTTATCCTTATCTCGGTTTGCCAGAATGACGCCTTCGAGGTAAGAACTCGCGACTTGCCGGTCCCCAGCGCTGCCCAAGAACTTGGCACGCATGTAGAAGGGGTCGACTATCACGATGTCCGGGGTCTTGTCGCGAATGATCCGCATCTCCATACTCAGCGAAAATAGCCGAACAAAGGTGTAGTGCAGCAGAAGAAGGTTCAACATAGCGTGGATGTCATCAAACCGCAGGACGATCGTACCCCCGATGGAGTTATCCACAAAACCCTTGCCCTCCGGCACCTTGGCCGCGAAAACCGGGTATGCCACATCCTTCTCTCTAAGACGCCGCTTCTCCAAAGAAAGAACACTGTCATGCAGACTCCGCATAGCACCGGTTGCAGCATCGAGCATATTTGTCGGTAGCATCGGCCTACCCGCCACATGCACCCTCATGCCGGCTGGCTCGCACCCTTGTTAGTTTTTCTTTTGCGTGCCTTCTTATTGATCTCCTGAATTGGGACCGAGTTTTGCTCAGAGACCACCTTCTTTAGTGTGTTGGGGCTGATAATATTTCGCACCTCGCCTATCTGAGGCTCGGTGAAGTCGGCAGCTGGAGGCGTCTCCTGAGAGCTGAACGGCAGACGACGCCTGTTGCAACTTGGCTTCTCCGCGGTACCGGCTTGATCGCGCACGTCTTTTGTTGGGTTGGGTTCTTGAGAAGGAGCCCCCATGAAGTCGTCACCGTACCCATGATCGGCAAAGTACTGATCGACGTTGGCAAATGTATCGTCGTCGTCATCGTTCTGATCCTGTGCCATATGCATGTTTGGATCCAGTGGCATAGGGATTTCCGGCACCATTGCGGCGGACTTGCCATGGGGACGACTTGGCGTCGGCACGACTGGCGGTGTTGTCTTTGGGGTGGTTTCCCCCGCCCCCAAACGAATCTGGCTCTTCGGCCAAAGCAGGGGCCAGCTCAGGCAGGCGCTGAGGGTCATGACGTCATCATCGTCGGCCCCGACGGGTCGAATCGGAGGTAACACCTCGTCGCAGCCTGGCAGCACCCGAACCAGTTGAACCCTAAACAAGTTGGGTGGCATCTGGGTACCGTGGAACAAGGGCTAGCCCGGTTGAACGATTTTGCCCTTGGCGACATTGACCAACTCGTTGTTCACGAAGTGCAGGAGAGTGCACGGAACGTCGGCGGCGCCCTGCGAAAACATGTAGGGCGTCAGGGATGCCCAGTCAAAGGCAAGGAGATGAAGTCCTTGGCCGAGAGAGGCTTAATTAGTTACCGTGATGATGGCGTCGAGCTCGGCTAATGTCGAGGCACCGCCAACGGCGGGCGTGCAGTTGACGGAGGGGCCGCTTGCTGCAGAGGTGCCGGCCGGCGTACACACGGGTGCATTAAGATCCCGTGCCGGCGTCGGAGACACCAATGCCGCCTCCGCCGGAGACACCAATGGCCCCGCCATCGCGTTCTGCGAGTTGCTGGCCGTGAAGCTGGGAATCGGGGGCGGTCCCTATTGGCCGCCCGCAATCCACGCCTGCAACCCCTCGATCAAGCTAGGCACAATGGCGGTGATCGTCGCTCTGAGCTGTTGTTGCACTTGCTCTTGGACAATCTCCGGAATCCGCGCCACCTGTGCCTTGAGTTCTTGAACCTCGCGCGCCTGGCTTTCCGAGCTGGTATTTTTCTCCTTTCGCCCACCAGCGTTATAGTATGACGACCATTTTGTCGACAAGCCTTTGCCGGCCACACGACCAGCTGACGTCTGCTTCTCGAGCTTATCCTTGTTCTTCATTACATTCAACGCCCTATTTAGAGTCGTGTCCCAAGGGCCGCCCTTAGTCGACCCCGCGCTACTGCTTTCAGTCGCCTGCGGAAGGAATGTGAATCATTTAGAAATTTGGCTTCATTAATTAGAATGCAACCATATGGAGCTAATTACGCGGGGGTGTATTCCTTACCAGAACAGCCTCAAGCGCCCTGGTCTTCGGATCCGTGGTCATCTCCTTTGTTTTCGGTTCCTTCTTGTACCGGGCCCTGATAAAGTTCCTGGTCTGCTTGTCACCGTATTTATCGAAGAGGGGCGGTAGGCCTTGCTCGGCACGGTCCGCCTCCTCCTTGTCCCATATAGGCTCCGCCACTCTGTAACCGCCAGGACCGAGTGTGTGTTCCCCTAAGTTGAGCTCCCGCATTTCTTTCCCCCACTGACTTGATTCGGAGTGTGCGGTGCTCGAGCAATTGATCTTGAAGTCGTTGTAGTCATCTTCGGTGATCGAAGGATGTTTCTCCTTGATCTTCTCATAACTCTCACCTTTCTCGATCATTCTCTTCACATTGGTTTTCCAAGTAGACAGGGCCTTGCTCATCTTCGTGAGGGCAGCACTGTTCACTTTATTCCCTTTGAGGCTTGTGTTATCAAATTGAGCGGGGAACTTGTATCGTTCGTGCAGCTTCGTGAAGAGGAGGTTGCGGTAATTCCCGTTGTCAGGATGCCTCAGGTTCTCGTTGTTGATCGGGACGGTGCTCCGGAGAATGCACCCGAGCTGAAGCGAGTACCCCTTGACTATTCATTCAAGCGCCGTTGGATTCCCGTCGGAGTCCACATCAGTAACTTCCTCCTTGAGGGTGCGGAGCACGGTCGGGCGCCGGTCCTTCCGTTGCCTCTTCGGTTGGCTGCCATCTGTGCGTGCGCCGCCATCATCAGTGGTGGCATTCTCGGCGGCACCATCAGTGGTGGCATCAGTGGGGTCATCCTCCGTGGTACCATCAGTGGTCTCAGGATCGGTGGGGAAGGCGGCGTCCTCATACAAGTGAGGTTGTTCCTCCATCTCCTGTGACAGCTCCCAGAATGCCTTCCCGCCCGAACCGCCGGCCTCATCGTTGTTGGCCATGTTTCTCTCTAAATAGGAACAAAGTTTGGTCAAAAAGTTGGTTATTGTCAAGGAACAAGATCATGGTCTCATCATTTAGGGTTTGTCGACACCGAGGCATCCTAAAAGCTAAGCTTTTATAATTGAGGGTTTTTCGACGCCGAGGCACCCTAAAAGCCTAAGCTTTCATCATTTCGGTTTTTATCGACACCGGGGCACCCTAAAAGCCAAGGTTTCATAATTTATGGTTTGTCGACACCGAGGCATCCTAAAAGCTAAGCTAGGAAGGAGAATTCTAAGTTGGGCGTAATCACTTGGCTCTATTATTGCCGCCTATGGTTTAATGCAGCTAGAATAAAGGGGCACTTGATCCTACTTAATTAACTACTAAGATACCCCGGCCCATGCATTAGTCACAAGTACCCCATATGTCCTATTTTTTTAGCAAAGTCATGCTAAAATTCACGGAAAATTTCAGCATGACCTTTGCTGAAAATAGGACATATGGAGAACCCGGATTTGCCGCAACGGAAGTTAATCTATATTCCAGCAAACTCAAGGGCCTCTCGGGGTACCTGCAAAACTATCACGACACGATGGTCGGAGACAAAACCCAGCAAAAATCTGGATGGAGTGCATCGGGCTTTCAACTCCACTTTAGACTATCCAAAAGATCACACTGAGCTCCAACTGAGGGATCCATCAGCCATCATGCTAGCCAGCCAGCAAATTAAGCTAGCCTGGAGCAAATAAAAATACAATGCATACATACATACAAAAGCAGAAAGATAGATAGATAGATAAGCATGTTTAGTTTAGTTTACAAGAATGAGTGCATGCATGTCAAAAGTTGGCATCTACTACTTGCCTTTTCTTTTTCAGCCCATGTTCATGTAGATAGATAGATAAGCCCATTTTATTTAATTAACAAACTGAATTTAACACAGTGGTTAACTGAATTTTTACCCAGTAGTTAACTGAATTTAATTAACAAACTAGAAAACAGAAAAAACTAGACTGCATGGAGCAGTAACAAATTCAGTTAACAAACTATGCTGCATTTAATCTGAATAATACTCCAGCAATATACTCCATGATTATAAACTACAGGTCTTTCTATTTACCAGTACAATAATGATGCTTCTGCTGTCATTCACTTTAGTTGTAAATTAATACTCTATTAATCAACATTGAATGAGTTTGGAGATTTGTGTATAACAAGCATGACTTCATTCATATAGCATGATGGTGTTTTTACCCCTTGAACTGCAGCCTAGCCCATGTATTTAATCACTTGAACTGTATCATTTTATACACCACACCACAGGAGCTCCCCTGGGTCAAGTGGCCAGGTTACTACAATTTTTAGCAAATGATGACAGAATAAAGCAACACCCTGTACTAGCCTAAAAACATATAATTAGAGCAACTTCATATTGTCTAAAATCCCCCTTTTCTTTTCTTTTTATTTTTCACCTGAGGGCATGTAAATCATGTACACCTTTTTATCTATTAAAAAAACCACAAGCTAGCTAAGCTAGCTGTGGCACAAGCTTCATCCTTTTGTTCTTGGTTGCTTTTCATACTAGAGTTTATCTATGTACAACTTCATATTAGAGCAACTTTATATTTAACTTAACCTAGACATAAACATGACCAGGAACATGAGCAATTCAACAACAAAAAGCAATATCAGCTCAGTTATGTGCCAGTGAAACCAGCAATGACAACTTGGAGCTTTAATTTCCCTGTAGAATAACACTATATAAATAATGCAAGGAAGGATCATTAGATGTTATTAAAAGCATATAGAGGGGTTTCTCTGCCTCCTCGCTTGTGCTGCTCGCTCGCTGGCTTGCACTAGCAACTGTAGGATATTTCACCTTTTGGGATTTGCGGGAGTTCTCTTCAGAAACTTTGAATCCATGCGTATGCGTGCATTAATGGAGTTCTGAAGATGTTTATTTCAGTCTCCAAAGGAGGTGCATTTGTTTGTTCTCTAATGGATGGCTTAACTCACTGTTGCAGCTATGTGCTCTTTTTTCTTCTAAAAAAAGTACTGTTCTTCGGTACATTCTGTAACTCATGGTGCCCACGAAACTGCAGACACCCATTTCTGCGTCGTAAGAATAGAAGCACATCATCACGTCTGACAGTAGTATAACTCCGTAAATGTTACAAATGGCATTTATCCTGCCCTGAAATCTACGAAAACAAGAGAGCTAGGAGTATATGCAACTATGCATCCCTCACAGGCTCACACCTACAGGACAAGTTCAGGTTACTGATCGCACCCAAATAGGATATGTGTTTAGTCTCGTTATCCGATTTTCGCCGGTTGTGGCACTTTAACTTTATCACTTTTAGGCTTTGTGTTGCACTTTGATACTTCTTGTTGGAACCTATTTGGACGACTTGCTTCTAATAATATATGGCTGTGTGCATCGAAAGATGCAGAGGCCGGGGGCATGCCTCCTTTTCGAAAAAGAAAAAGAAATCGCCAATGTCAAGTGGCAATTCGCCTTGTAGCTTATTTACATACAAGCCTAGTGTTTGAAGCGAAGTCAGATTAAAGATTGATGGTGGTATTCTACCTGAAAGCCTATTTTTACCTACGGTAAAGACAAACATGTCTGACAATTTCCCGAACACATCAGGAATGCTCCCCCCTAGTTCATTTTCTCCTAGAATGAGCATTTCAAGTTGGGTGGCGTTGCTAATGCTTGGTGGGATGACCCCAGTGAGATTATTCCTAGATAGATCTATACCTAGTAAATTGTAGAGCGAACCAATTTTCGTGGGGATTGAGCCTTCTAGCATGTTTCTAGAAAGATCCATCAGTTTCAGGTTTGAGCAATTCATGAGTGAATCAGGGATTATCCCCTGGAATGAATTGGAGCTGAGATGATAAAATTGTTCAGGGAGGGAGGGAGGGGGAGGAAGGAAGGGGGGAGGAGGTGAAGTGGTTACCTGGCGACGGTGTGCTGGACCTGGCGGCGGCGAGGTTGAAGCG